>OX402596.1:24236211-24880232 GCA_948098905.1 Tiliacea aurago
TCGGACCAGGCTACATTTGCACTAGAAAACGAAAAGGATGAGGTGAAGATATATGAGAGCGGAAGGTACATTAGTAGCTCACAAGCAGTGTGTTTGATGAAGGAACCTGCTTTAGGTAGAGTCTATACTGTTCACCCGAACAATACGGAGTGCTATCATCTGAGTTTACTACTACATGAAGTGCGGGACCCAACTTCATTTGAAGCACTAAACACAACAAATGGTGTGTTGCAGCCTACTTTCCAAGGTGCTTGCAAAATGTTAGGTTTGCTTGAAGATGGCTTTAACTGGCATGTGACGTTGGAAGAAGCAACACTTTGTCAGTCTCCAGCAAAAATGCGACAACTGTTCACAAGTCTTTTGTCAAATATCAGATCCAAAGCTCTTTGGGAAGACTTCAAAGACTAATAAGTCTGAAGATTTTAAGCACAGGCTGCAAAAAGAGATCGGAGACAATGTAGATAATTTCAAAGACCAAATTTTAAATGAATGTCTACCTGAAATTGAAGAAGCAGTGCTAACGATAGGTGGAAAATCGATTGATATGTACGGTTTGCCAAAACCAATGAAGCCACAAGTTGCCGATGATACATGAGAGAAACTAATTTTGATACAGTAGCTTTGGAAAGTTTGGTAAATAATAATACGCAATCGTTGACCGCCGAGCAAAAGTCTGTATACGCTGACCAAGTCATGAAAAGTGTAGAAGTAAGTGAAGGATTTTTTTATTTCTGGCCGCCCGTGGCGGCACAGGTAATACTTATCTTATAAACTTGCTCTTGGCAAAAGTAAAAATCACTCGAGACATAGCTTTAGCTTTAGTGTCGTTTGGGATTGCTGCTACATTATTAGAAGGAGGTAAACAGCACGCTGCCTTAAAACTACCTCTGAACCTTAGAAATGTTGCAACACCCTTATGCAATATACCAAAGCAAAGCAATCTTGCCGAAGTGCTTATAAATACTTACTAATAGTATGGGGCGAAATACCGATGGTGCACCAAAGAGGAGTCGAAGCCTCGAATAGGAGTTTGCAGGACATACAAAATAATGAAAACATAATGGATGATATGACGTTGTTGCTGGCAAGAGATTCTCGCCAGACTTTACCGGTAGTGCCTAAAGGAACGCGCCAGGTGAGATCAAAGCATGCATCAAGAGATTTTTCTTATAGCCTTCAATTAAAGTGCTAAAACTCGAAACATGAGAGTGCATCTCAGAGGTGATGTTTCTGCCGGCTTATTTTCAGATCTTCTTTAAATCGGAAACGGAAACTTTCCACAACTAGATGGGTTGATACAAATACCAAATGAATTATGTACTGTGGTATCAACATTTGAGGGACTTATAGATAAAACTTAACCTGATGTTAAAAATATTAAAGACACACCGATGGAGTGGTTATGCGAGAGAGCCATTTAGACTCCCAAAAACGACCAAGCCGCTGTGATCTACGAAATGTTGATCATTCGAAGGTGAAAAATTGATTTATAATTTTGTTGACACCATGGTCGATATGGACGAGTCGGTTAATTATCCTGTAGAATTTTTAAACTCTCTTAATCCGCCCGTTCTTCCGTGTCACAGACTTATGTTGCGTGTAGGTGCTCCTGTCATGTTGCTTCGAAATATACGGCCTCCAAAATTGTGCAATGGAACTAGACTCCAAGTAACAGCTTCCAGCGCAATGTTATTGAGGCCTAAATACTAACTGGATCTACCAGAGAAGAAACAGTCTTCGTGCCGCGTATACCATTGATACCAAATGGCCTACCGTATGAATTTAAAAGATTGCAGTTCCCAATCAAGGTTTGTTTCGTGATGACTATAATAAGTCACAGGGACAAACTCTGAAATTTGCTGGAGTTGATTTACGGCAAGACTGTTTCTTCCACGGCCAGTTTTATGTGTTCATGTGTAAGCTCTCCAACTAGCCTGGTTGTTTTAGCGCCCGCTTCCGAATTAGTGAAAAACATTGTATATAAAAACATACTGTGAAGGACGGTATTTAGGTAGATACCGGTTCTTTACATTCGGTATTTCTTTACAGTATTACTCAAATATAGCACGTAGTGAAGGACAATTAGCCATGAACAAAGCTATAATATAATTATGTTATTGTTATAATACATGAATAGAGATGCAGGGCTGAATAGAGACGCAACTTTTAAATAGACTTTAAGGTTGAAATATTTTGATGCCAAAACGGACTATAATGTGTTACCTGTACTATAATTAACGATTAAGTGTCCTTGTTGGCAACAAACTATATTATTGTAAGGTTAAAATCCATTTTAAAGTTGCGTTTCTATTCACCCCTGTATCTCTATTCACCCCATTCATAATTATCTAGAAAAAAAGAATTTTTCTCTACGCGGACGAAGTAAAATAAAATAGTAACGAAGTCAAACCTTACATTGAATATTCGAGTCTG
Organism: Tiliacea aurago; assembly: GCA_948098905.1. NCBI lineage: Eukaryota > Metazoa > Arthropoda > Insecta > Lepidoptera > Noctuidae > Tiliacea > Tiliacea aurago. The sequence goes on from OX402596.1 coordinate 24,238,645, forward strand.
ATGCTGAAAATATAGTTTTGAGAATTTTGGTCAGTTTGTTTGAATGTATGTTCCGGTTTGCACAAAAACGGCAAAACGGATTTGGACGATATTTGGCACACAGATAGTTTATAACCTGGATTAACCTATAGGTTACCTTTGATCCCGGTAGTACGTTCCTGTCGGTTATTTTTAGTCTAGTGTCCTCATAATTCCAAAAAACTAGCAGGCCATACTAAAAATAATTAGATCCATGCGTTCCAAGAATTTCCGAATACCGTCCAATATGTTCTCATATAAGCAGATTGTAGTACATACAGAGGCTACTTGTGGTACGTATGGGTCTGTAAATGAGTATGTTCGTTCTCTCAAGGTTTGACTAATTGGCTTCACGGAGGCTGCACAAATTGCAGAACACCTTCCTTAATGCTTGGCAAGCCGGTTCGAGCTCACGTTTGGCAGCTTGACTGTGACGCAGTGCAGGGAATTACAGAAACCCCAATATTCAATTTTCAGAAACCCCAATATTCATTTTTTTGAAACCCCACTATTCATTTTTCAGAGGCATCAAGAACGTTAGTGGAAGCAATTTCAACTGTGTGTGAATCCTGCTTTGCACATTAATCATGTCTGTCAGTAACATTAGCCAATAATTTCTATAACGGTTTGATTGATTTAATCATAATAATTTATTTGCAATAACTACCTATTGGAAGAGTAAAAGTATGTGTCGATTTTGTTTATAAGTATTGCTCTTAAAGACAGTAATTAAGTTTCCTAATACATAGTCAGACATTTAACATGCAAACTTACATACACATTTACGATGTATTTAATGCTAGAGTATATTTATGTCCAGTGGCATGCTTTAAATGCTAGTTTCTATCTCGGATGTTGACTTAAAAAAGCGTGGCAGTTGAGATTATGTCATGCTCACTTAAATGTCTCGCTGATGGTGGCGCGTGTGTTGGTTCTTTCGGTTCCCTACAAAATGGTTGAGCTGGATGGTGCTGATCCCCGCTTCATGTTCGTGAACGGGCGCCGTCAGTTGATCTTTTAATTTTATATTTTTTTGTATTGTTTTTAATAAGTAATTTATTTTTTTACATTGTTCTCACATAAAGAAGCAACAAGAATAATGTACCCAGGATTTTGTAATATCTTGATTTAAAAGAGTGTCCTTGGAGTTTCCTGCCTATTCTTCTTTTGATCTACGTTCTACGTTTCTAGATCTACGTTTTGGAATGGGCAAATAGCTTCAACTTTCTGACTAACTGACCGACTCTTTGACAATTCAAAAGTGCCTGTAATAGGTTTAATAGAAGGTTGCCAGTAGCCATCATTTTAATTCCAAGTGTCAACTGCGTCATCACCACTGTTATGGTCATCGCGTTTATTATCGACTTCCGGTCTTGCAATACCGGTTCACTAAAGTTTCACCAAAACTCCAGACAAATTTTCATTTTACAACCAACTTTTCGTATACTATTTATTTCGAAAACAACTTATTCCGCAAATGTTTTATTTTATAAACACTCGTTTTACAAACATTTTTTTGGCAAACAACTCTTTTAAGAAATGCATCAGATGATTTCTGTCTGCTGGGTTTAAAGAAACCTAACCGAACCTATCTCCCCGTGACGTCAACCGTCTAGGATTGGCGTTTCAGTCAGCAGGTCGACGGAGCCCCGCTGCGCGGGGCTCTTATTTCTGTCTGCAGGGTTTAAAGGAACCTAACCAACTGAACCTCAGGGTGCCCCTGACGTCGACCGTCTAGGGTTAACGTTTCCGTCAGCAGGTCTACGGAGCCCCGCTGGGCGGGGCCATTATTTCTGTCTGCAGAGTTTAAAAAAACCTAACCAACTGAACTTCGGGGTGCCCCTGACGTCGACCGTCTAGGGTTAGGGTTTCTGTCAGCATCTGTGTTTTTTTGGGGGGTTTGTGTTTATAGAAAACCAAATTCACTTATTTGCGCTTTTTTTGTAAAAATAATGAAGTGTTTGTCAAATAAAACGTTATTAAATTGAGAGTTTATCGGATAATTATTTTGCTAAGTGAAATATTTGGTAAAATTGTTGTTGTAGAATGATGAAATGACAAATAATGTTTTTGCCAATCGTTGCTTGTCACGTTTTGAATTAATGTTTGGTGAACTGACTGGCCTGTTCTGGCCTCTCTGCAACGATGTCGAATTGATTGGCGCTACATCGAAGTGTTGAGGTGTTTGTATGACGCGGCAACGATGACTGTCCAGATCCAGGATAAGGAAACCAGCCCCATCCAACTACTCAGGGGGGTGAGACAGGGAGATGTGATATCCCCGAAACTGTTTACCAATGCGGAGGACGTCTTTAAGACGCTGAACTGGACTGGACAGGGTATCAACGTAAACGGCGAGTACATCTCACACCTTCGTTTTGCCGATGACATCGTCATAATGGCAGAGACGCTGGAACAATTAGACCAGATGCTGCACAGCCTAAATGCAGCCTCTCGGTGGGTTGGCCTCGGCATGAATTTGGACAAGACGAAAGTCATGTACAATTCGCACGTCTTGCCGAGTCCAATCCACATCGAAGGGTCGCTTTTCGAAGTTGTGAAGGAGTTGGAAGGAGGGCAAGTTTTCCAGCTTGGTAGGCACAACTTTGAGAAAGAAGCCGACAGAAGGATCCGGTTGGGTTGGGCGGCGCGGCGTTTGGAAAACTTCGTCAAGTCTTCTCGTCGCCAATCCCGCAGTGTTTGAAGACTAAGGTCTTCAACCAGTGCGTCCTGCCCGTTATGACATACGGTGCCGAAATGTGGACACTGACAGTCGAGTTGGTCCACAAATTCAAGGTCACTCAGCGTGCTATGGAGCGAGCTATGCTCGGAGTTTCTCTGAAGGATAAGATCAGAAATGAAGTTATCCGGAAGAGAACCGGAGTTACCGACATAGCCTGCAGAGTAAGCAAGCTGAAGTGGCAGTGGGCTGGTTTGTCGAAGGACCGATGGCCGGTGGAGCAGGCGAGTCCTGGAGTGGACACCGCGTATCGGCAAGCGTAGTGTGGGACGCCCCCCAGCTAGATGGACCGACGACCTTAAAAAGGTGGCTGGGATAGACTGGATGCGAAAGGCGGAGGACAGGGTGTTGAGGCGCAGCCTGGGAGAGGCCTATGTCCAGCAGTGGACTGCTATAGGCTGAGTTGATTTTGATTTTGATTTGAACTGACTGGTCACCTGCAATACCAGCTCAACTTAGAATTAAATTTTCTTAAAGTCAATATTTTAGTATTTTATTGGGTAATTGTTATTATTAGCTAAATATTTGATTTATTCTTGGTGATTTAAAATAAGTCAGAATTGTATAATATCCATTTGACGCTTTCAGTTTGTCAGCTTCCAGTACGCCATGTAATAAGTTTAAATTAACGATTACTTATGATTATTGGTAAATATTTATTTCATTCATTTCTTTGTTAATAATTTGTATTTAATTTTTTTTCACTATAGTGAGTCATGCAATCTAAATATTAAGTTATTAGTAAAATTTATATTTAATGCCGATCTGTTCGACAGTTCCAATCAGTCGTTTTGTAACCGTCACAAGTGCATAAGCCGTAAGTGGAAACTCTGTCCGATTTTAAAGTAAATGAATTATAGTGCAAGTACATCGTTTGTTACGACCATCATGACAGCCCACCGTTTCACACATGGTTGCGATTTCTAAGTGTGTCATTTTTAGGATTCCGTACCCAAAGGGTAAAACGGGAACCCTATTACTACGGTTTCGCCGTCTGTCTGTGTCTATATGTCTGTCTTTCCGTCTGTCATCAGGCTGTATCTCATGAACCGTGATAGTTAGAAAATTTAAATTTTCACAGATGATGTATTTATTTTGCCGCTATAACAAAAAATACCAAAAAATAGATTAAAATAAATATTTAAGGGGGCTTCCATACAACAAACCTGATTTTTTTGCTCGTTTTTGCTCGATATTGATAACGGCAACAGGTAGACGCTTGAAATATTCAAAGAATCTTTAGTTATCTATTCACTTTAAAAATTAATAATTTAGTCAAAATAAAACGAATATTTAAGGGGCCATACAACAAACGTGGTTTTTTGCCTTTTTCATAGATAATTGTACTAAACCCTTCGTGTGCGAGTCCGACTCGCACTTGGTAGGTATTTGAAATGTGTTAGTAAAAATACCAAGGAAACATAAAAAACCTTTGCATGTGGCAACATTAACATTTTGTATGGATTGAACTTTCTGTTTCTCTTACACAAAGTGTCCCTACACTCAGTGTTGATTGAAGTACCTCTTGAGTTATATTGTGGCTAATATTTATTGGGGTTTTTGTTGCCTCAGGGAATATGTTGGCATTTGCTGTACTTTTATTTTGTGACGGATTAGTATTTCTAATGAAAGCTTTTAAGGTTTGTAGTAAATAAAATCTTGTTGCTTAATATTAACTAGAGAAAAGTTTTAGCACTGCAGACATTCGATTAATAATCATCACACTTTTTTACTGGATGTTGGTGATTGTAGATCATTGCCTATGTCAGAATCTCCACTATATTTTATTCATGAATAATCTTCTAAAGAAACCGCAAGTTACTATAACTTATTCCTCGAACTTGGCAAGTGTAATACTTTCAAAAACTACAACTTTAAACAAATCACTAACCAAAAGTGGTGACTTCCAAACTTATATTGTAAAAAGTCTATGACAAGCCAACAGCATGTTACAAGTCGACAACAAACTTCGCATGAACTGCAATGTATTATAAACCGCTTAAAGACTGCCGGGACAGTCGGGGGTGAGACGGGGCGCCTCACGCGCGAATACAAATACTGTGATTAAAGGACCTTTGGAGACTGTCATGAAACAAAGATCGTAGGATTAAAGAGGGCCGATCCTGCTCAAAGATGATATCGCTAATGAGATAACCACCTGGCCATATTTCGCAAGAACTTGCGGGAATAGTTATAAACTGTAACAGGCCGGAAACATAAAGGCGTGAACCCCAAGTGAGATCTGGATGAGTCTTGAACAGACCAAAGAAGCGTGAAGCTGCAGGAGATCGCAATGCTCAGCAGTGGGTGGGGCAAGACCGGCGATGATGATGAAAGGTGCAGACTGATTAGTGAAAAAAGGTGTGTTAGTTAACTTGGGAACAGTCATTCATCAGCTCACTGGAATATTTATTAAAATTTATGTTATTTATTTTTTTTTATTAAAATTACATATAAATTCTGTTAAAATAAACCAATATTTTGATCTGAAACTTGCCTCTTTTCACCGAGTTAATCACCGTATCTGAACTCAGTCTTAATTGCAGTACTCTGTTCTCTCAAAGTGTGAACTGAATGTTTTAGTTTTAAGCAAGGGTTTAGTGAAAAGAAATTGCACGTTCACCGACACTGCCTTTATAAAGCTTACGAGTAAATTGTTGAATTAGTTTTAGTTCAAATATATTTAAGTAAACGGTAAGCTTGTTTACGTTGAAAGGCTTGGTCTAAGAAAATGTTCGTTTAGAGTTTTATCAAGGTTTGTGACTCCTTAAAATTTGTTAATGAAGTTTCAGTTGGCCGTAAATTACATTAGAGAGTGCAAAATGTATTCTATATATGAAATGACACCTGCAACACCAAGGGATTTGTATCTCTTATTATACAAATTAGTATAAAACAAAGTCACATTTCGTTATCTGTCTGTAACGGCTTTGATCTTCTAAAATACATAATACAGTTTAATGCATTTTTCAACATAAGTTAGAACTAAATGTTCTAAACTATGTTGAAAACCGCATTGAACTGTATTATGTATTTTCCGGAAGGAGTCTATGTATACAAAATGTATATTAAAGAAAACTCGATGTTGTGTCAAGTCGTAAAAATAGTGAGTAGCAGAGGCTTGTCGCTAGTTACTCACACAGTGAACACTACGGCTACGTTCTAGATTACAAAAGGTAGCAAAGTGACAATTGGATCCATTTTTGACCACTACAAAAGACCTTAAAATCTGACAACATCACCCAGAACTTATCTTATTCTTAGCTTGTTGATGGCAGTCGAAATAGAGTCGGCCCAGAGTTTGGGTACGAGCTTGGCACCTTCAGTAGTGACCGACAATTTCGTAACGTGCAGAAAACGCGATGACACGTTGGACACGATATTAAGTGAATCACCGTTTGTGGAACAGCAACAAAAAATCAATCTGCCCAGTGTTTTCCTAACAATGTCGGGGTCGGCTTCCAGTCTACCCGGAAGCAGCGGAATATCAGTATTTTACATGGAGCGACTGCCTATCCGACCTCCACAACCCGCAACAGAACTTATAAAAAATATAAAATAATAATAATGCATTAACAACCGCTACGCAGTGGGCACCCGCAGCTCTCATTAACATAATACGACTGTTAATCACCGCGTGAACCGCTGACCAAGTACTGCGATATTTGATACTACACGCGCTGACCGGCCGCCACTCACACCGACATAGAACACACACTGGCGTTTTATATGGCGTGGTATAGTGCTTTCATGAACACTGAAAATGCTCATATTAAGGAGAACCTTAATATCCGGGTTTTCCTATAAACTATGCATTAGACTGCTGCCCATTCTCTAGTAAGTCCAAGGGGACTTACTAGAGAATGGGCAGCAGCGTTCTCTATGCATTTTAACATCGTACTGCGAGTGCCAACCCACCTACCTGCCAAGCGTGGCGATTATGGCAACCCACCCCGCGATTTGGGAAAGCCTATATCCAAGAGTCGACGTCTTTCGGCTGAAATGATGATGCATGCATGCTATAGAAAAAACCGGAGGCACACGTAATCTGTGCGATTTATGCCTTAATTATGTGACTGTTCCTAAATTACTCTAGGCTGATATATTTTTCGTTTTTCCTAATTATTATTATTTATTTATTTAACGGACAACAAAAGGAAACACACTGATAAACAAAAATACCTAAACTATGTTAATTATCTTAGTAGTTGTGTTGTAGTTTATTAGTATGGAAAAGGCAATTGTGGCGTGCCCAGAGCTGGGTGGCGACAATCACACTCTCCATGTCGCCATGAGATCCCGCCGGAGCTCCGTCCGCTGTGCTCCTCGCGTCGCACTTCCATATGTGCGCGAGGACTTTTGCCCCATAAAGGGCCATGGACCACACGAGACCCGCGTTGAGCCTCCGGCAGGAGGAGCATTTGGAACCCCTAGATTGGGCAGGAGCCGTTAAGGCAGCTCCAGCCCGCTCCAGTCTGTGAGCCAAACGTCAGAAATGCTCCACGAAGTTCCACCGGCTGTCGAGGACGAGTCCCTACCTGGGACTTCATCGTCGACTCGACGCACTACTGCTGTTATTTGGGAACCCGACCTAATTGGTAAAGTACTTCAGAAAGGTGAGGTGCGTAGTACTCGCAACTGGCGTGCGTGTAAGACCAGATTTATGAACGTAGGTGAATCATAAGGAGTATGTAAGGAGCGTATCAGGTAGCGTTCTATAGTTTCTGCCTATCCCCATGGGATGAAGGCGTGACTGTATGTATGTACTCTTATGTAAATAAGATTTAGGAATTCATAGTTATGTAAATATGTACATTATATTATATGATTTTAGAAATAATAATAAAGGGATGCAAAGTATATTATTATATAAACTTGTGAGTAATCCTTACGCTAGCTTAACAGGTCATTTGGTCAGTCATTACTCACTCGATATCTCACAGATCTGCACTCGGAGTACTCAGAGCAACACTTCCATAAAGTGACGCAAGCGGATTTTCAGCGGCATAGCGTCGAAATCATGCTCTTTTGGAGACATGGTCCCTTTCAGTTCTCGATCTGATAAACGTGACGAAGCGGCTTTCCCTGCGGCAACCGTGCGACCACCCGTGTATAGCAACGGGGCGGCTAGTTCCAACGGAATTGCGTCGGCATCATGCTCTTAAGAAGACATGATTCCTATCAGTCCTTGGACTGGATATGAAATAGATGTGGTCACCCAAATCCCTGGTAGTTCACCCTTTGCACAACAATTATATCTACAAGACAGCGTTCATGTCAGTCTGATTGAATTATTGGTCTGAGATAAAGAATACAACAGAAGAGAAACTCAAGAATCATTATTTAATAGAGTTTTGGATAATCTCTCTTAAAGCACTATTATTGGTCGGAGGAACAGAAAATAAAGTTCAAGAATTAGGCACTAGATATTAGAGTAGAGAATCCAAACTCAAGAATCATTCAGCTGTGGATCAAATCTCTTGAGTGTATAGACACTGGTGGCAAGGTGACAGGGTGGGCGCATTGCGGCTGTCTCTATAGACAGCCCCAAAGCACCCACCCTTCACCACTTCCTAGTGTTTGAAATGGGGAAAAGAAGTGACGTAATAAATTCCTCAGCCACAGTATCTGTCTGTTTTCTTACAAGGACTTTAATAACACTGTTAGACCAAGAATAATAATTATAACAAAAGACTCACCCAGTCGCACTAAGAAACACATATATACTACGTTAAATACTACTTTAGTCTAATCTGGGATTCAACCCAAAACTATGTTTAACTTATTATAAAATACTATCTTACGACAACTCACTTGGACATGGCCTCTTGGTGTTCACCAAGTCTCCTAACTTAGCTAGCCTAAACTATGACATCTGCACTTTATAGCGGTCTAAAACCAACTTCCGTCACATTTTCATTATAATTCTCACATCCTAAAATCACCACGCTCAGCCCCTTTCCTTATACTCGTAGTATTTTTTGTAATATAGACTTAAAACGCTATCCGCCTTATTACAAAACAAGATTTATATTTGACATGGCTTAAACCATGCAGCCAGTTTTTGTAAAAAGAACGTAACAGTGATTGAAATACCGTTCTTTATTCAAAACTGAAAACTTAGTTCGGTACTAAGTTGTCAGTTTTGTGTTTAGGAAATGTACCATAGTCGGAATAAAGTTCGAAATTCAATAATGGCTCTATGTTTTAAACCTGGTTCTGAAGATAAACCTTGTTTTGTAATAAGGAGGTATATGTTTATTTCTCAATTGTTTCCTCTGAACCAACTGCAAAAGTTGGTTGATAACCAGATGTGGCTGCAATAATATGCGTTCCGCTTCTATTCCATTGGTACTTAGGATTTGTAGAAAATATTGCATCTTAAGTCACAAACTGGGAAATTGTCCGTAGCAGTTTTTTTCCCATGTAATAGAGAATTTATGCGTTTCTAACTGGCCCGAACCATGTGCCAGCTTTAAAAATAAGTATAACATGTTGTTATTAAATAGGATTATGTGACAGATAGTCACAATTACGTGACGTGGCTTTAGGAAAACCGAAAAAAATCGATATCTATGGCATTTCAATATCTTTTAAGTTGGCGTATTTGTCGTAGTTCAGTTTAGGTTCTTATCTTTTTTAAATTATTTTGGGGTGTATGTATGTATAATATTAAAATATAGGTAACCAATATATTAACAAAAAATCTTAAGACCTTTTATTTGATATTCCATACGATACGATGACAAAAAAAATAAGAGACCTCCACGTTTTTGGATGGAACATCCGTCACATTAATTTTGTTCATATAAAATGCCTGTCACCCAGACTATAATTACGAATCGATTGACACCTCATTCATCAAAATCGGATGAGTAGTTTCGGCGCTATCGTGATTATACGTAAATATAAACATTAATTTGGGAATAGTAGAGCAAATAGAATTCAGCATATAAAAAATCATTTATTACAGACAACAGGGATCCATATTATGTCATTATTACAAAAACAACTTATATTCTAGTGTTAGTACTAGATAAAACACACTCGACAAAACTAAAACGACTCGATAAAATTATATTATTTAAAAAACATAAAAGTGAAGTAAAAAACATCAACAATGTCTTGGCTCATCTTCGTTCTGCTAAAAAAAAAACTATTAACTAATGGGGTTAAAAACAGAAAGCTCATTAAAGGTGGCAGCACAGTAGTTCGTCTACAAACCGCCATTGTTTTGTTTGTTTACTTTTGTGTCAATCAAAAATTTAACGAAAATTAGATAAATATTGTATGCGATTTTGAGTGTTATTTTTATTGATAGTGGTACTATTAAAAGACGAGCTAAGGACAGGGGAAGCGTCTACCACTCGAGGATGATCTTCCTGACTGAAAAACTTTAGAGATGTTAATTCTAGTACTGATCTAGTATGATTTTAGGAAACATACATACACTCACACACTACACCTACACACCTTTACTATAATTTAAATAACATCACAAGCGCCTGTAGGTAAAGAAAACAGACTTTAGTTCTCTTGGGAGCATCACCTGTATACGAATTTTTTCCTTAAAATTCTTCAAGTTTCAAAAGGATAGCACAGTTTCGACGAAATATCGCGTTTCCGTTTTTTTTCCGAGAGCTTTCTTCCACAGTTTTTGTCTTTTAATATATTTGGCAAATACATGAGTCCCCGTATTTTTGCAGTAAACAACTGCGCAACGGGGCATATTAATTAGTTATGCGTAAAAGAAGTCCTTGTTTACCAAAAAAAATATGGATAGTGACATCTAGCTGCCAAAATCTTAGACGTTAGATAGCAGCGACATCTGAAGTAAGCAAGTGGCAGTTTTTATCCTCATTCTCCAACTTTTACAAAATCAAATTAATAGAGGATCCCACTCGCTACCGTTTGGATACACAACAGATAAAAATAAAGCTTCCTACGAATTTCCTACATTCATATTATACATAGACTGCTGAAAACATAACCTTTTCTTTTGGCTTCACCGTAGTTGGGTAAAAACATGTTACAAAAAAAAACAACCTAATTCAAGAAAATCGACCACAACGTGAAAAATAAATTTAGCTTCGGAAGTCGCTGGCTTTGGTTTGTTTGTTTTTTGTATGACTTCCGACACTGAAATAATTTTATTCAATTTTTCGTTGTAGGAAGTAGTTACTTACTCCACATAAATTCATGTAACACTTACTTACTATGTGAAGATAACAAAATCACCAACATAGATGAACTGGATTCAAAACTATACAAGCAAAGTTATTGAAATAACGGGGACTTTTCTATCAAATGAAAAAATAAAGTCGTGAATCAACCTAATAATCACGAAAAAAAAAACAATAATACTCGCCAAATGCATAACCTCCTCCCTTTTTTTTATCGGTTTTGTTTATTTATTTATTTGTTAAAACACATGCACAACATTACAAACTCAAATCCAAGTTATTGCATAGTTAAATTTCAATAAAAACAGATATATGATTTACAATAAGGAAAGAATAACATATAAAACACAAAAATAACTAACAAAACACAGTCAAATTTATTTATTTAATACTTTAAGCACACAAATGTACAGAGGCGAACTTAATGCCATAGGCATTTTCTACCAGTCTTTGGGCGAAACCTATGGGTCAAATAATATTGTCACAAAAAAAAAAGATAATAAAAAAATAAACAGCTTTCTTCCATCATCTCACAGAATCTCGAACATGCACGACATACGTCTATCCATCTCGCGGCAAACAAATCACACTTCTGTGTTGAGAGTACAGCAATCACCATTGTGAGCGCGTTTGTTATGTATTAATAAAAAATAAATAAGTCTGAAAGTGTTCTTCATCATCTTAATATTGTACATCATTAGGATATCATTAGCTCTCCGCTAATGATACCTAATTGTGAATGGCGGACAGATATCTTAACTTTAAGCTCCTTGCATGATAATGGAAGTAACTCAAAACTAAACAAAATAAAAGTTTCTACATAATAACAATCTCAATCAATTCACCTACGCATCATTTGTTAATGTTACACATCGGTGTGTAGTGCAGCGCTAATCCAATTATTGGCTGCATCAGCACCGCATGGATATCGTTACGAATACTTGCAATGTATCGAGTGCATTGTTTATATACCGTGCTTAATATCAGTCTATGGATATGCACAATGCATTTACGTGCACAAATATCCGAAACAATTGCAAATATCAAACACGTGCGGAGTGATTCTAGGAAAAAAAAATCACAGTAAGACTATTTTGCCCAAAAAAGCACTTAATTTGGCACTAATAATAGCTTTCAGAAATAATATTTCAAAACAAATAGAAAAACAATAACATTAAAAAAACAAAACACGATTAAATTAACATGATAACAGTTGTTCGTTTAATAAATTAAAACAAAAATCATAATTATGACAAATCCTGCACACGTACAGTCCGCTGTTGTATGACCAAGTGTTTCAGTAACATTTAGATGAGCAGATTTATTTCTGCGGATTTATCCCGCACTATGAGTTACAATGTGGCTTATAGGAATCAGTTACGCACTGATTTATTTTCATGCTAGATGGAGGGGCCATCTTAGCAGAATTATGACGTAATTCAAATTGCTTATAGGTACATGGGGGTAGGGAGAAACTATAGAACGCCACTTGCTACGCTCCTTACATACTCCTTTTGCTTCGTCTACGTTCATACATCTAGTCATACACGCACGCCGGTTGCGAGTACTACGCACCTGACCTTTCTGCAGAACATCACCAATTTGGTCACTATATGTCCTTCTAGGGCGTCCCTCCCAGCGTTTCCACTCACCTCTGCTTTATAAATACCTTTTGTTAGTCGCCTTTCACTCATCCCCTCCATGTGGAGGGACCAAACCATCTAAGCATACTCTTTTCAATCTTTGTAACTACATCTTCTTTTAAACTGCACCGTTGCCTTATTACCTCATTTTTCAGCCTATCATTCATAGTCACGCCAGCCGTGCTTCGCAAGGAACGCATTTCCACAGCATTTATTCTATTTTCATGCTTCTTTTGCCACACCCAACATTCACTTCCAAACATAAGCGTAGGCACTAGCATACCATTGTGAACAGCCAGTCGAGCCTTTTTGGGCATCGAGTGATTGGTCACAATCGCATGTATAGCACCATTCACTTTATTTCCCGCATTTACTCTCCTTTCCACATCTTCATCAATCTTTCCATCCCTTGTAAACTGACTCCCCAAAGAAAAAAGAAGAAGAAAGCGAAGAAGAAGAAAAAGAAGAAGAAGAAGAAAGAAGAAGAACTAGTGGGGTGGGGAGTGGGGTTGGGAAGAAGGCGTGAGTTTATGTTATGTTATGTTATAGGTACATTGGTGACCGCTGTGACCTGACGCCCCCGTCAGGTCACAGCGGTCGCCACCCGTTCTTTGAACATTCAGAAACATAATTATAAGGATGATTAGTATAGTGTTTATATTATTCACTTTTTATATTATTATGATGTCCTTCTGCTTTCCTTAAATTTTACAGCGAAATTAAAAATGTCATTAATAAATAACGTGCTAGCAAAATACGTTAACTTTACATTAAAATCATGCTAGTAAGGTCAAAAAGAGAATGCATGGAATCGTAAAGACAATGAAGATACAATCATCTCAGCTCAATATTGTAACGTCGCCAAAAAAGTTTTTGCTGTTTCGTTGGTGGTCCTCTAATATGAAGATTAGATACTTTGATTTGTGGACTGTACGTGTGGATTACGATTTTGTTGATATCCATACTTTGCCCAATACGCACTGTTAAAAAGTTATCATTAGAAAAATGATATTCTACGTCATGTATAAATTCTACATATACGTACTATGCCTGTGACTATGCTTTCATTTGACCAAAGAAACACGTTTTAGTATATTACGTATCACGTTTATCCTTCATGGTTTTAACCATTATGTTATTATGTTGTCTGCAGTCCATACGAGTATGTCGTAACCACTCTCCGAAAGATACTCCAGCCAAAAGAGAAAACACAAAAGTATAATAGTCAAATAGTATTTCTAATATAAAAAATATAAAATCATTAAGAACGTTTCTGTGGCCTTATGTTGAGGAGCAACAGTAACAGGAGTAGTGGCAGCAGTGATAGGAGCAGCAGTAGTAGTAACTGCATTGTACCGCGCCCTGCAGTACAAGCGCACGAGTCTGACCTTGACGGCGATGCTCTGCCACTTCTCCTCGTTAATCTGGTCCTGGATCTGCAGAAGCACCAGGAAGCCGTTCCCGTAGCCGGGCAACTCCAAGGTACACAAGAAAGGAACGCCGGCTACCTGGGGATAACAAATATACTGTAAATATGCATAAATATAATAATATTATCATCGTATCACTGTCTAAAGCAAAGAATGATGGGCTGAGAATCGAGAATCAATCAACGTTTACTGTGAGAACAAAAAGAACGTAAATAGGATTCACGTCAAAATTGCATAATATTTCGCCAGTTATCTCTAACTACCGTGTAACAGTTCAAATCATACTATATTAAACTATGCATGTGATTAAGCCGTCAACAACAATAATAAAAAAAAAATAAAACAGTCGAAAGTCTAAAACAAAAGGCAACCATGCCATGTGGTAGTTAATAAATAGGCATCGCTTCTAACCCCAAATACCGAACATCCTCATCATTACAGAGAACGGTAATGCTCGCGCCGATCACGCCGAGCCATTGCTCCGTCCCGGCTTCACGCACGCATTCCCCGGAGTCGCGTCATTGAGCGACACGCTACGTTTGTCTAAGCATCTGCTTACGAACTATTTCCCGGATTTTGTTTTTCCTTTGTCTATCGGAGCTAGTTTTATTGGCAGTTTTGTTAATTAATCTTTCGGAGTCCTTGTTGGTATTTTGTGCTTCAATGGCTTGTACTTCTCCTAATTGCTTAGAAATGCAATGACTATCCCATAATTTCATAAAAATCAGCGACTATCCTGCAGACATACATTTTCAACGATCATAAAAAATATTGGACGATCATAGCCAAGACGTTCTGAATATCTATCACAGCTCCACGAATACACCCCATGTTGAATACGTGCTCAGAATGTGTGTCTACAATGAATCAGCAGTAATCCATGTCCATCATAACGTCGTTATTTAAAACACAATCAATTCTGAGAGATAAGATTAACACGCGCGTTCGCTCGATTGCAGCAGACGTACTGGCAAATGGGAGAGTGTTAATCAAATACTGAATAATTATCGTTTAGGAGACTGTTGGTAGATTTTTTCAGGATTAAAAATACATAAAGTGCATAATTATGTAAAAGGTTTTCCAATGAGTATATCGACGGCGAAGTGTCAATACCTCCTATGCGAAAATTTTCGGGAAAATTACTTTTTATGGTTTCGAATTAAAAGTCGAATTCGCATGTTCTAGCAAAATCTTTTATCTACATTTTTAATTGAATAATTATCGTTTAGGAGACTGTTGGTAGATTTTTTCAGGATTTAAAATACATAAAGTGCAAAAGGTTTTCCAATGAGTCTATATGACTTTACAAGTAAGGGATCATTATAAAATAAATCTCTGATTATAAACAATTAGAATTAGAACAGCCTGTAATTAGAAACAAAAATATATTCTCCGTACTTACGGTTTAAAAAAAAAATTAAATTAAAATTTATTTATTAGGAACAATTTTAGGTATAACTTAACAAAAGATACGAAGATAGCTACAAAAGTAAAATACTGTGGCGCAGCTATCAACGCCCCATACAACATACATGGAAGACATTTGTTCCAGACACAGCTTTAGGAAGTCTTTAAATAATAAAATTAACAATTAGAAAAGACAAATTCACTCAAAAGTTTGTATGTAATGATGTAGAGTGGAAGTGAGGGCGAGAGTGTTTGTGAGTGTATGCGAGTGTGTGTGAGTGAGTGTGTGAGAGTGAGTAAGATGTGCAATTAGTCTATTATGAGAGGATGCTAGCATGAGGGTTTATTTATGATACTAAAAGTTGCTCAGTTGCATCATAGTCTGTCAATTTTTTTTTCAGTAAGTTCCTTGTTAAAGGGTAGATTTTGACTCTTCTATTTATATTATCATAAAGCCTAGAGCTAATGTGGTTGAAGTGGCGACCTACCAACGCAAACCTGCAGAGCTCAGTTTTACAGATTCTGTCAGAGCGTCGCTTTTTAGTAAGTACTGAGGGTCGTAAAGCAAAAGGTGGTGTTTCTTAAGCACTGTGTGTAGTACGTACAGCTGTCTTAGTGCGAGGACCTCACAAAGTGAATATAAATAATTCGGTAGTCGGAAATCGAATAGGTTTCCTCGCGAGTACTTTTAACACAGCTCTTTGAGCCCTCTCTAAACGTAATATTGTAGTCTTGTGGGTTCCCCCCTCCGTAGTTATGCAGTACCCGAGAACTGATTGAGCGAGAGCGAAATAAATCATTTTTAGGCATTGAAAGTCAGCAGCCGTGCGAAGTTTTTTCAATAAATAAATCAGTCTTCTGATACGAATCACGATAGAGTCAACCTGTTTTTTCCAAGTTAGAAGATTGTCCAATATAACTCCAAGATATTTGATACTGTCAGACCGTTCTATCTGGGCACAGTTACAGGTGGTGGCCGCTGGGTAAGGACAAACATGAGTCATGATCCCAAATGTCATAGGTGGTTGGCCAAGAATTCCCGGGGAAAAGGGGATGAACTTGGTCTTTGAGATATTGAGTGTGAGCAGATTCGAGGATAACCACATCATGACCAACCTCAAAGCAGCCTCTGCCTTCTCACGAGCTTCAGGCCAGTCCCTACCATATGTAATTATTGTTGTGTTCGGAAGAGATAACTGACACAGCTCATTTAAATAGATAAGAAAGACGGTTGGTCCTAGGACACTACCCTGGGGTACACCAAAATTCATATTTACAGAATTGCTAATAAATGATTCGATTTTAACAACCTGTTTACGCCCCGTCAGGTAGCTACGAAAAATATCGAAGGCAATACCACGAATGCCAGATTGTTCCAGTTTATTAATTAATTTGTCACGTTCAATTTTTGATGAGAGTAGTTGTGTTATATGTGATCGCGCCCGTACCACAGTGTAAAAGTGCTTACGCATCAAAACAACGCCGTCGAGTCGGCTGCACCGCAATGACCTAGTTATTGCGTAATGCTGACGGCTGTCAGCGAATATTATTGTTAAGGCGAAGTTAATACTCGCTAACTTCTATAAAGGGTTCGGAAAAGCCATCACCGAACATTATTAGCGTAAACTTAAAAACAGAAATTGAACATCTGTTGTACAAGCACCTTTGTGAAGAACAAAAACAGCGTGAAGAGCTGCAAAAAAACCTAAATGACTTAAAAAGTCAAATAAAAAACCTACAGCAACAGCTGAAACTTCAAGCGGAAAACCCACCGAAATCAGCTACTACAACCACCACTGAGACTTCTCCTCCGCGTGTTGAATATGCCACGGACGAAGAAGAACTAGCTCGAGAAACAGGATGGATACGGCAAAAAAGCAGGAAGAAAAGAAGATTGAACACCTCTCCCGCCCAACCCACTCTGAATGAACACGGAAATGAAGAGAATAAAGGTAAGGAAAAAACAATTAAAACTCCTTTGCCACCACCTATTGTAGTAGATGGTATTCAGAACTACCAGAAATTTTATGATTTTTTATCTGAGAGTCAATCAGCTGACGCGTTTAGTATCAAAATGATGAACGGTGATACAGTTAAAGTAAATGCCAAAAACGAAGATTCGTACAGGGCAATAACAAAGGCTCTCACACACAACAACTGCCTTTGGCAATCCTATGAGAACAAGCAAGAGAGACCAATTAGAGTAATGGCAAAAAAATTGCATTTCTCATGTATTCCGGAGAGAATTGTTGAAGACTTGCGTGGCAAAGGCTACAAAATACTACAAGCAGTCAACTAATTGAGTTGGAAAACCAAAGAGCCACTCAATATGTTCATCCTAGCATTTTCAAATGATGAAGAAACTAGCAAAATATATAGCATAAAAACTGTGTTGGGATGTAATGTGGAAATACAACCGCTGAAATCCACAAAACTAGTACCTCAGTGTAAAAGATGCCAGGCGTACGGCCATACTCAAAAGTACTGCTCCAAAGAACCGAGGTGTGTAAAGTGCACAGGTAAACATCTCACTAAGGATTGCAGAAAATCAAAAGAAGAAAAGCCAAAGTGTGTCCATTGTGGAGCTCCACATCCGGCGAACTACAGGGGATGTATCGTAGCTAAAGAAATACAGCAGATTCGAAACAATAAATCGAAAGGCAATAATACAACCCCTCAACAAAACACACCTACTGGAAGAGTTGAAATCACCAGCCAGTATAAAGGAAGTCAAAGCACAATAAAAACTACAGCTAAAAACGTCTCTTATGCCAAAGTAGCTACAGCGGCATAGCGAAGACGCCTTTGGCTGATATGGACAGTGACAAAAAGTTGAATGAAATATTAAAGTTCATGTCATCATTTGACGAGAGATTGAAAAAAATTGAAAATAGCAACAAAGCTGCTACTTCTAAGCCAAAAAAATGAATACTACAGTAAAACTTATGGCGTGGAACTCAAATGCGTTACAAAAACATCAGAATGAGTTGCAAGTAATATTAGACATAGAAAAAATTGATGTGTGCCTGATATCAGAAACTCACTTCACAAAGCAATCTCACATTAAGTTTAAAGGGTACAAAGTATACCATGCACTACACCCAGACAATTCTGCAAGAGGTGGTAGTGCAATTATTGTAAAAGAAAACCTTCAGCACTATGAAGAGTTTAAATACGAAGAGAAAGAGATCCAAGCAGTCGCTATTTGTCTACAAACCAAAAAATATCCTGTTACAGTATCTGCCATCTACTGTCCACCACGGTATACGATAAAAAAGACCACTTTATGAGCTTTCTAACCCGCCTTGGAAGTAGATTCATCTTAGGAGGTGACTTCAATGCTAAAAATACGTATTGGGGCTCCAGACTAACAACTACGAAAGGCAAAGAACTACTTAGTGCCATAAAAGAGCTGAAATGTGATGTCATGTCAACTGGAAAGCCCACCTATTGGCCAACAGATCCAAATAAAATCCTGGACTTAATAGATTTTTTCGTAACCAAGGATCTAGCAACCGGTTATATAAAATTGGAACAAAGCTATGACATGAACTCGGATCACTCTGCAATTTATTTAGAAATTAGTGAGACCATTTTGTTTAAAGACAATAGTCCCACTCTTGTCAATAAGTGTACAGACTGAGAGGGCTTCAAGATCAGATTAAATGATCAAATAGACCTTAAAGTCCCATTAAAAACACCCGAAAACCTAAACATTGAAGTAGAGAATTTCATAATGCACATCCAGCAAGCAGCGTGGGAAAATACACCTGACTTCAACAAGAGGACGAAGGGAAATACATACCCCTTCAGAATAAAGCAGCTCATTATGGAAAAAAGAAGTCAGAGAAAAACATGGCATCAATCTAGGTGCCCTGATGACAAACGAAAACGCAATAATCTGACGAAAAAAATAAGAAGACTTATCCAGAACTTTAAAGACGAATCAACCAACACCTATATCCAGAATCTAAGTAACAACCAAAAGACCGACTATTCCTTATGGAAGGCTACTAAGTACCTAAAAAGGCCGGTTACCCAAGTCCCACCTATTAAGTGTGAAAACGGGCATTGGGCCATTACTGGGCTTGAGCAAAAAGCTAAGAGGTTTGCAGAGCATCTAGAAAATATATTTCAACCAACCGACGAACTCATTGATGATCACACTTAGGCTAATATGGTGACATCATATAACTATAAAACTAGTAACAGCGAGAGAAGTTGCACGAGAAATAAAACGTAATATAAGTACACGTAAATCACCAGGTTACGATTTAATAACAGGAGAAATACTACATAACCTACCAAGAAAGGGTCTGGTTAAGTTAACAACCCTTATCAATGCTGCACTAAGGCTAAAATTTGTACTAGACGTATGGAAGGTGGCTGAAGTAATAATGATAGCCAAGCCAGGAAAACCGGCTCACGAAACATCATCATATAGGCCCATTTCCTTACTACCAATCATGTCCAAGCTGTTTGAAAAGCTGTTACTCAAACAGCTTAATCCAATAGTAGATAATAAAAACATCATACCAGAGCACCAATTTGGTTTTCGAGAAAAACACTCTACCATCGATCAAGTGCATAGGATCACAAATGTAATAGAAGACGCCCTTGAAGACAAGAAAGTATGTGCTACTGTATTCTTAGACGTGGCACAAGCGTTTGACAAAGTATGGCATGAAGGCCTTATAAATAAATTGAAAAGTCTGTTACCAAAGCAGTTTGCAGATATATTAGAATCCTACATTCTGAACAGAGCCTTTAGAATAAGACAAGAAGACGCCTACTCAGAATTGAAACAAATTAATGCTGGCATACCGCAAGGAAGTGTGTTAGGTCCGATCCTGTACCTACTATACACTTGCGATATTCCTGAATTAGAGCAAAACACGATTGGGACCTTTGCTGATGATACAGCCATAATGGCTGTGGGAAACAGCCACGAAGAAGCAGTGGAAAAGGTCCAAATGGCTGTAAATCAAGTTTATAACTGGACCAAAAAATGGAAGATTAAACTAAATGAATCCAAATCTGTTCACATAGACTTTTCCAACAAAAAACATCAGTATTCTCCAGTTTGCATTAACAATAATCTAGTACCATACGAGAATACAGCTAAGTATCTCGGGATGACCCTTGACGCAAAGTTACGCTGGAAAGCCCACGTTAAGAAGAAAAAAGATGAACTCGACCACCGATTCAAAAGAATGTATTGGCTGCTTGGAAGAAACTCCATGCTGTCCGTGCAAAACAAATTGTTGCTATACAGACAAGTCCTGATGCCAGTTTGGACTTATGGTATCCAGCTGTGGGGCTGCACCAAACAGACCAATATATTAACTATACAACGATTCCAGAACAAAGTGCTAAGGGACGACACGGTTGGCGCAGTTAGTTAAGCCATTGACTGCTGCGCTGCGTGTGGCTGGTTCGATTCCCGCACGGAACAAATATTTGTATGACCTACAAGTAGTTGTTCCGGGTCTGGCTGTTTGTGTATGTGAATTTAAATGTTTGTAAACGCACCCACAATACAGGAGAAATTCCTAGTGTGGGACAACGTTTTTTAAAAAAAAAAATAAAAAAAAAAATAAATAAAAAAATTGTAAATGCACCTTGGTACATACGAAATGATGACCTCCATCGGGATCTAAAAGTTGACTTCATCGATAAAGTGATCCAGAAATTTGCAGAAGCTCACGAAAAGAGGCTTCATCAGCATGTGAACGTCGAAGCAATCCAGCATCTCGATCACACAAATATAGTAAGAAGACTAAAAAGAACAAAACCGTTCGAGTTAGTGTTTAGTGTTAGTGAATAGTGTAAAGTACAAAAAAGCCAAACAAACAAGAATGAAGTGTATTCGCCATAATAGAGACAATAAGAAAAGTGCTTTTGGACACATTCTTAGTAAAGACAATTTAGTAGTTTAGGTTATAATTTAATTACTTATTAGTCTATTTAAAAGGCTAGATTGTAATAAGATTAGGGTTCATTCTATTGATGAACCCTAGGAAAAGGGAAAAAAAAAAAAAAAATAATAATAATTTGGGGATAGAAACGGTATCGAACGCCTTAGATAGATCGAGGAAGACACCGACAGACTTTTGCTTATTGTTTAGGTGTTCGACTATTGTATTTGACAGTTGCAGAGTAGCGTCTTCTGTGGATTTCCCAGCTCTGAAACCGTATTGATTGTCGGCCAGGATATTGAGTTTAGAAAGAAATTTCACTAGTCTAATGTTCATAATTTTCTCAAAGATTTTTGAGATAGTTGTAAGGACGGAAATAGGCCTGTAATTAGAAACAATGTCCCTGTCTCCCCCCTTATGAATAGGATGGACTATAGCAGTTTTGAAAACATCTGGAAAAACACCAGAAGATAGGCACAGGTTAAAAATGTGGACAAGGAGAGGGACAATTGTGTTTTGTGTGGCCTTAATAACTTTGGTGGGGATCCCTGTTAATGTTTGAGTTAGCAGAATTACCTGACCGTAATCCTGGGTGCTTCCCGAACTACCGTATAGAATAGTCACACTGTTCCCTACGCGGTAGAAATTGCGGTATATTACAGCTTTGGGCAGCTTCAGCGCTGCCATGACAGCTCTCATGGTGGCACAGATGTGGTGCAGCTGAGTGGCATTCGGTGGTAGGCTATTGTCCCCATAACCGAACAGCACCTAGTAACCATGGCTGTGTATGTCCATGTATATCTGAATCCTGTTCAAATATACCTGGAGTATATGCCTGACGGCGCCAACAAGGCGTGGGTTCCAGGATAGGTTAAATTGCATGGTTCACTTGCGACTCTTAAGGTACCACTGATGTTGCTACAGCTGGGTTGAATGATATTGTCTTACGCCAGAGACGAGTCTGAAAGGTACACATTGATTACCTTAATATTATACTATTACAAGACTACTTCAATATATTGCTAAGCTTCCCTCAAGTTGGACCGATGACCTGGTATAGGTCGCGAAAATCCGTAAAATGCTAGCAGCACCAGACCGGTTATGTAATGATGATGTCTAAGGAGAGAGAAAGAAATTAAAACGAGTATATCTCATAATGTTAAAATCCATCAAGCCGTTAAGGCTACAGAGCGTGCCAAAAATATTGAAATACATACATACATACATACACTTGAAAAACAAAATGGCAAAGAAATAGACATACATACATTCGAAAAGCATAACCCTCCTTCTTGGGCCGTCGGGTAAAAACAAAAGGCAGACGTTTGGTATGAAGAATGGTATAAACTGAGATAAGACAGACAACTTGACGTCCGTCTTGTATGCTGGCGAGGTCGATTTTAAAATAACGCTTGACATTTTGCTGTCACTAACACATCAATTAAAAACGTTGTCATTTGCAATCTCGTAGTTATTTTGTCAATCGCTTTATTTGCATTTTTAGACGAACATTTTTGCGTGTGTGTCAATCGCGTAAACATTGACAATTGCAATTGATCGTTTCGGGGACTCTTTCAGTTTTTCAAATCAAAATCAAGTAATGGCATAATGCATTTATTTAATCGCTCTGTACTACGGCGTAGCAGTGCTACGTGGCTACGCGGCTACGACGTACTTTGTGTGACAGAGCGAATCTTTGCGAGTCTGTGAGTTGCAGAATGCTGCAAATCGATGATATATTTGTTTGGTTAACTTATTTGTCACGAATGGGGGGAATACTAATATCAACGAGGATACGGGTCTGTGCGAGTGAATGTGGTTGTTGTTCCGACCTTTTCACTTTCTACTGAATTATGTCAATGAAAAAAAATGTGAAATGAGAAATGATTTTGGTAAACATGTTTCCTAGTAGACATAGATGTATTATGCCTGAAAAATAAGATGCTCAAAACTAGACATGCTTTTAGAATCGGCTTTTGATTTTACCGATCAATCATATGTGTATTTAATTCTTAATTATCATACTTTTCGTCACAACGAGCTTAATGTCGTTACTCGCCATTTGAAAAACATTTATTATTGGAGAAGTCATTATGAAACAGCTTTTAATTTGACTACATTACCGACACGTGTACCAAGTAGGCTCAATGATTGAAGTTAATTGCCTTAATCATGTTGATTGGCGTTTGAAGTTACAGAATGTCTACTCTTGAGACACAGGAGCTTATTGCTAAATAAAACGAAGAGAATGTTGATGCTAAACAATGATTTTAATCCTGGAAACATTTCGTTCTATTTTCATTATACTATACATTTTAAAAAAAGAATATTATATGCGGACCGATGTTCCTCCTTTTACAAAAAGTATGTAAGATTTAATGAATGTAACTTAACTGAGTGGTGTTTGTAGTATGATGTTGAAATATTTCTAGTTTCCACAATCATGAGACGATGTGAAATTGCAAGCAGTTATTGTTAATACAAGTCTGCACAACATGTATTCTGCAAAACAATGCAAGTTCTACATTTATGTAACGTTTAGTTAGACGAAGATTGAAAGGACATGGATAAAGTGTGGCCTAGCACGGACAAAGACATAATTATATAAAAATATAACTGATAATATTTGAAATCCTATTACAGCTTTCGTTACTTGATAAAACATTGCAGGAAATATTTCAATTTATAAGATTATTATTTTGATTCAAGTATTCGGGGAGATATTTATGTTGCCAGTTTTGGAAAAATGATGGTAATTGGGTCATGCTTATTGTAAGAATTGCTAAGATTCCGTGAGTATTTTTAGAATATAAAATATTAAAGCTGTGTTCAAAGCGATTGAATATTAACTAGACTGTAATGAACATGAGATTTAATAATTGATTAATGTATTAGACAATTTAATTTTTTTAATCAATAGATCAGTCCAGTCTTAAAAGTATGATTGTAATGGCAGCACATTCTATAACTTTCATAGTCATGTCACTGCCCGTCATTGTCATACATTTGTCATATGACATTTATGCTTTGCACATACCTATAACTAGCATAGGCGGACTTCTTGGCGGGAAAGTGAAGCGTCATGTTCAGCAGTTTGTTTAATTTTCCAAAATTAGTGTTTAGCCGAATATTAATGTGTAATAATGGTGGATTATTAACCATTAAGTGTTTGTGAACGTGCATTAGTGTAGGCAAATGAAACAAAACAGTGCAACTTCGCTTCAAGTTCTCTCAAGAAGTCCGCGTGAGGACTCAGTACAGTGCCACATCTTTACTGAAACTCAAGGGGAGTGGGCGGGGATATCATCATCATGCATTTATAATTCATTTCATCAATATTTTAAACAAGAACTAAAACTTGACATTGGCTAAATGCACAAACCGTGCGAAGCCAGAAGGAAAAAAAAAAAAAAAAAAAAAAACTAGCATAGGCATTAAAAAATAAACAATGCAACGTAATATTTTCTTTTTTTTTCTATACGAAACATCCTGTGTGTTAGAAAGAGTACGCTTTAGTATAATTATGCTAATAAGTTAGTTTTTGACGTAGACACTAGACGACGAATATGACTTACTAGCTGACCCGTGCCCACTCCGTTGGGCGGTAAACATTTCAACATTTCTCTCAAATAACGTGGCTTACCTACCTACCCTACCTACCAAAAAAAAAAAAACAAAATTTCACATAAACCATCTACTAAATAGTCCGAACAAAGCCTAAACATTTGGTTTGGATAGGTGAGCCCGTTCTTGTTATAAAATTACAACGGAAAGTGGCATTGATTTTTATAGATATAGATGACTGTAAGTGATTGATGCACTTTTTGCATCACAGTTTTTCATGTTACCTTTAGCTTAAAACCAGTGTAAACAATCGTTGGTGAACCAATCAAAATAAATAAATGACCCTGGTGACCCTGAAAGGACCATGTGTAATATTTTTGGAATCGTCTCCTAAAGCACATTATTTTAACGTACTAATTACTTTTTTACGACTTACAATTTTACATATAGAGTTCTAAAGTCCATCTTGTTGATTTTTGTGAAACGTCACCTTTCACTTATTGGATTAGGAATTTCCTTTAAATCCTTCGGATTTAGATTGAAATTGAAGTGCGTTACGCTGGGCGGTCACTTCAAACCTAACGACAATATTATGTAAATCATTAAAATGCATCCAGATATCTGGATGCTATCGAGAATAAAGAATCCTACGTACATAGGGCATAACAATGTACCATAGAAATACATGCGCCAAAAACTTAGGTAACCCTTCTTGTCAGTCGGGTCTGTCTTTGACGATTTCTATTTTATTTATAACTCTGTGATGCAACGTGTGACAGCATCATGATTTTTTTGTTATGATTTCTTGTGATGTGTTCAAAAATATGCATTGCCTGCATTCTGGTTATCTTTTTTTGCATTTCTGAGTGAATTCGCCTTTTTTGGACTAAACGTTAAAGTTTACCTAGGCTACAATAACAATACCTATAACTCACATCTCGGACCACTCTGATTTCGCCTGGTTTCCAACGGAGATCCAATGTTCCAAAACTGGGGCATAGCAAATGAATCATTTGGGATACAATCGTTAGATTTGAGTGAAATTCAATCTGCTGGAAGACAGTGGATTACTCCGCGATCGACAGGTTTGAATTTATTTTATGAAATCATCAGATTTGAGAAGATCCTTTCACAAAGAGTTACGACGAACAAAAATATACAGGGTTTTGAAACACTATTATAGCTTCATAATACATTATGTTTTATTTGAGTTAATTTCTGGGCCATGCTTGTATGGGACCGTTATCCATCTCCTTTAAGGCATATTATGGCTGATTTACATTTTAGTTTATTAAAAGTTGTCGTCAGTTCAAAGTGACAGCATTTCATTGTCAAGTGTCACGTATATAGACATCAAAGAACTTAACTTTTCTTCGTACAAACTTTATTTCAGCTGAATGTTTCCTATGAGATACTTCATTTTAATCAGGTGGGAATGAATGCCACAATGGAACCAAAGTCAGAGTCAAATCATTTACTTCAAAAACAGACACATAAAAAGGCACTTTTGAACGTCAAAATTTACAAGACAATTGAATTGATTTTAGTTTCCCCTTCCAAAAGGTAGCTTCGTATGGAGAAGAATAGTCATAAAACTCCATAGTTACTCTTTTAAAATGTTTTACAATATTTTGTATACATAATGTGTACATAGAATAAAATTGATATGTCACAATAGGTAGGAATAAAACGAATGGAATGTAGAAGGAGTGAGTGAGGGAACGAGGGAGTGTGGTAGAACCAATATGGCTGAACGGTGCGAGGACTACATAGAATATAGTATGGTGTCAAAAGCGATAGTAATACTTATAATAAACGTGTCTTAGAATAGAAAGTAGTTTTATTGGTACTCGAATCTCAAAAATACTCCAATCATGTTAACTTTTTTATTGATTTGTATAAAATGTGGATCATTATGCATCTCTTCTATTATACATAACATTTCAACACACTACATTTCTCTCCGTTAGGTGGACAGCCCCAACACACCTTTTTTTTACAAAAAATACTAATAACTAGGAATTAGGAAGTACTCATAGATATATTAATTGGCTACCCTCTTCAATGCCACATCGAAATATTACAATGTATTTTCCACCGTTGACTAAAACAACATAAACAAGAATTCCCAAACACGTGGGGAACTTAACTGGGTATACTAAAACGAGGTAACATCAATCATCATTAGTCGTGCAAAGGAAATGCCTTAATTTGGCGGATATACAATGGAGACGATCGCGAACAATCTCGGTTTACGCGCGGAAGTGAAGCATCATTTACGTAATCCATGTACATTTCATTACCGAGCTATTGTAAATCGTTAAAAGGCACGAGTGGTAAGACTGAAGGCTTCTACATACTGACACGGATTGTCGCGCGACGTGACACTGGTAGAACAAAAATTCAAGAAAATTGTTTTACCGGTGTCGCGCCGCGCGACAAGTCGCGCTGGTATGTAGAAGCCTTGATGCGACTGACTTGTCGTTCATTTGTTTTTATCTTGAACGCTATGCGCACATGACAGCCGCGGCAGAAACCAGCGCGCCGTAAGTAATGCCTTCATCACTTTTGTACATTTTATATGAACCATCGCACACTAGTAGTGTTGGGCTCTCGGCACGTCTTTTACGGTTAAAGATATTTATTTTCTCAAAAGAATTACAAATTCACTTATAGAGAAAACATAAATAGGTTTAAACAATAATTATATGTGCCATCAAGCGTAGCTTAAAATAATATTTTGCTCCACATACTTACTACGAATCTAAAAACTAACATAATAATGACATTTTGACCAAAAAGCTTCGTCGTAACAATCAAAACAAATCAGTTTCACTTTTAATAATTATATATTATGAAACTCACGTAATTACTTACATACACGGTTCTTAATAATCTACCACGTTGTTTATACTACAATGTCATTTAAATACTAATTGAAGTTTTGATTAAAAATTGTATTTGAAGAAAACTGTTGCATATTAATTAATATACTGGCTTAGTTGCATTTATTTTTCTTGATTGAATTCTGTGGTGGAAACTAATTGGAATAAAAAGATTAATAAAATTAGATTATGTATTTCAAGACTTAAAGTTCAAAGATTTATAATACATACCTACATAGGCTGAAAAAGAAACGTCAATACTGAAAACAGCTACTGAAGCTGGTTATGAAAGGTTCCTAATTAGGAAAGGCGTTGATTTACGTTTTAATCACAGCGAGTTATAATAACTAAGTAGGTTTAAATACATAATCCACAAAATGGCACACATTTCCAACTCAAATTACCAGAACATGCAAACAACAGAATTGCAAAAGGTCTTCGAAATATCTTCCAAAGCGGAACAATGTACAAATTAACAATATAAACGGTAAAACGGACGTAACACGTACGGAATGTGTTTGCGGGAATCTGCGGGATTCCGGGATCCTGGAGTGGCGCGGGATTTGAATGGGGATTGAGCAAAACTAAGCAATTTTAAGTTCTGAATGCCGACGCGCGGGATTTTGCAGTTGCAATTCGCAATTACGAAACTAGCGGCATCGAAAGTTGCTCAGAGGAATATTTGGACGTGTTGTTTTGTTTTTAAAATTGCTGAGCTGTATGAAAAAGGCCCCAAAACATTGAATCTACGTAGAGATAAACCACAGAAATATTGTATGTCGATGAGAGAACGACAACCGCAAAACTGGGCAGTTGGAAGTTATTACTTAAGAGAGTCCGTCTAAAATTGAGTAGAATATTTGCTTAAAATTCATCTAAAAAGCAAAATGAACATGTTAACAGTAAGCCCATAATTGTCCAAATTATCTTAATGGCAAAGGCCTCTCCTCATTAATGACTACCAAATAACATAACATAAAGCCCGTAACACATCAAAGCACGTCCTTACCCGGTGAACACAGATTTGTGTTCCAGTCACCGCAGCTCTGCCAACAGTGAGCACCGACCGTTTGAACTACAGCACAAACCATTACATAGTATATATGTATGTAAGCTCCAGACAACCGACAATCTGTCTCTGCACGACTTAATTAAAGTCCAAAAACGTTTCGATGTTTTGCGTATACTAGGTAGGTACTTAGCCGTCGGCGTCGGTTTGTGTTAGTTGCAAAAGGGAGGCGACGTGATGCGAACTGGATGCGGTATTCAAATTTAATATCAGGCGCTGAAGTAAATTTAATTATCTACATTTTATGTTTTTGTACTTAAAGTTGAGAGTGTAACTTTTGTAACTAAAACGAGTGGATAAACAATCTCTATAACGTAAGTACCCAACGTAAAATATTTAAACTTTAGAAAGAAATAAGGAAAGAAATATAGGTTCATTTGTAACAAAACATGTGCATACAAAAATATAAGATTTTAGACTTTCCAAGACAGACAATTAAATCGAAAGACAGCTCAGTTAATGAGGTTTTACTATACACTTGCATATTATGATACACATGAAGTCTCTACTTAAGGCGACGATAACCTAATTTTAATGATTTTATACTCTAAGATCACGTCTAAACGAGTAGCGTTAATAATTTGAAAAAAAAATAATTATGTTAAATTAGAGCATTTTTTCAATAACTTAATGTACGAATATTTTAGATTATGATTATATTTTATAGTGAAATTAGTTTGTAAAGTTATATCTAACGCGGATAAAATCTGAGAATGGCGCAAAATCTACCAAGCGTATTTTTCTGAAACCTTCACCAGATCAAAGATAATTTAATTATTGATCTTTTAGTCTATGCGTTTTATTAAAATACTTTTTGTTTTGTGTATAATAAATTAATAATGCGTGGAATTGGACACAGCGCTCCTTGATGGGCGAGTCCTATTACTGGCTGAAGGTACGACGCGTTGCGTGAGCTCAGTACAGAACACGCAAGCTAACCACTCAAGGTATACCACTGGCATATATCTCAGTCTTAAAGTTGAGAGTGTAATTTTTGTAACTAAAAATGAGTGGATAAACAATCTCTATAAATGAAAAAATGAAAAAGTGTTTATTCAGGTTATTAATATAAATACACAACATTTACTTCTGCCAAACTGCACAGCAGTTTGTTGGCAGACGTAGCTCCTTTTTTTTTGTAACTAAAGTTTTTTTTTTTTAATAATGACACTATTTCACATGGGTATAGGTTAAACATACAAACAATTTAATTTTTCCCTTTTATGTATCCTCTGCAGCGAGGCTTTCACAAAACATATGAAAGAGGTACTTATGTATTTGTGTTTTTTATAACGTAAGTACCCAACGTATAATATTTAAAGTTTAGAATGAAATAAGGAAAGAAATATAGGTTTATTTGTAACAAAACATGTGATACAAAAATATAAGGTTTTGGACTTTCCAAGACAGACAATTAATTTGAAAGACATCTCAATTAATGAGGTTTTACTATACACCTGCATAATTATTATGATACACATGATGTCTCTACTTACTAAAGGAGTAGGCAGAGGTAGATATAGGACACACGTTAGAGGTGTGTGGTATAAACAACAGCTAAATTATTTTCCAAAACATTTACACATTTGACATTATTTGACATTATTCTAACAACGGATACGTTTCTTATAATTATATCGCGTCGCCTACTAACGTAAAATATAGGACTAATATTAAGGTGTCCAAAAACATGTGAATGTTAAGCTAATTCAGCTTAGTTGAGTGTCAGGATAACGTCGAGTGACAGTTTACGCGTACCGGATTATGACGGAAAAGAAACGGGCCGTTGTGAATGTCTGACAGACAGATGTAGCCGCGATTCAGATGAACGTTGTGTAACTGTTTGTTTTCATGCGTTTTTAAACTAGCGGCGTCCCGCGGTTACACCAGCATCTACTTTCTCACATGATCCAGCGCTGCAACATTTATTTTTAAATTTTGCAGCATCATGCTGGGATACGGGTTGTTCGGTCTCGTACAGGACGTTATGTTCTTGTTTTTTATTAATACTCTCTTGTTTTTATTTCGTATAATATTCAATCTGTGTTCTTCCTGTGCGAGTCCCAAATTTTTCACCTAGCTAGACTTCAGCCGCTGCTAAGCTATGCCTCTTTTTATCTCCACGCTTCTGTGCCAGGCTCATCCGGGTCCTAATTGCGATGACAACAATGCCGTCTGCAGAATGAACAACACTTTCGCTTCCAGCCCTTGAACGCCACTCCAACATTTTTATTTTTATTTGTACTTATCTATTTCCCACCCGCTCTCGCTCCTCTCCACAATACAGCCTCTCCCTTCCTATCATAAATACGCCTGTTCACTGTGAGACAAAGATGGCCGGCTCGTCTATGATTCCTCCTAAACGACCCAAAAAAAACGGTTAAAAGCCTTTGTCTTAGAACTGGCGAATTAAATTAGTATTTTTTGACGGGCTAAAATGGGACATTTTGTCGAAGATACGAAATAAACCCTCCACCCAACAACCAACTTTATCCATATAAAAATAAGGTGGGTTTTTTAATGGTGGGTAGTAGATAGACCTCAAAAATCGCAATGTAGAATAATATTTGCTTAAGAATACTTGAGGCTCAATCAGAATATCTGATTCCGACATTAAAAGGTCTTGGCTTATTTTATAAAGGATTTTGTTCTCTGCAAGTCAGTACTTTTGTTCCCTGTAGACTTTGTATTGGACTTCTTATTTAAGTAAAATTAGGCACACCAACTCTGTTAATAATACCAGTGAACATTATCGAAGGGGTAATAAGTACCTACATAGGCAGATCTCACTCTCACTCCATGAGAGTTAAGTTTTGTACTTTAGGGTTCCGTAGTCATCAAGGAACCCTTATAGTTTCGCCATGGCCGTCTGTCTGTCCCCGGCTTAGCTCAGTGACTCTTAGTATTAGAAAGCTTTAATTTGGAATGGGTATACATATTAATTATGTGACCGAAGTGGTAAAATAAAGTTTGCAGCATTGTGCGTGGTACTACACGCACCTGGCCGTTATTTTTCCTTTCGAGGTACGGAGCCCTAAAAAGGACACAAAGTAGGTACTTTGTGTACTTTTTAAGATCGTTTTTCAATTTTGGGTTCAACCATGCCAAATTTGTAAACAAAACACCTGAAGAACGCAGAATCATAAAGTGTTAAACGTCCAAACATACGAGCCACATCGCAGCGCTCGGCATTTCAGTATTTTTGTCAAATCGCCCGCAATAAAGTTTTATTCGCTGTTCTCTTACTACACTTCTAGTTCAGCATTAGGCTCGTAAATAACACACTCGTCTTCGCACTAAAAATATTATTTGGGAAACTTTTTTGGATTATATAAGGAACAGAAGGTCAACTTTACGAAATGAATGAAGAAACGGAATTAATCTTACTGAATGTCTTATAATTTTCCACAGCATGAGTAAATTTCGTGTGGCTTGATTTTTATTAAGCTGTATTCGTTTTTCCTGATTGACTCAAAACTTTGCAAAAGCCAATCGAAATTTTCGATTAGAGAACCCAAGATTGATGAGGCCGGTGAGTTTCTGAATTTTCACTATTCTTTTGTTTGTCACTGTTCTTAAGCACACACAAATGTATTGTGTGTGTGACGATAGTAAACCTTCTGAGTGGCACTGGCCGTATTTTTAAGAACGTTTGCATTCTAATCTCAGTTCAATCTGTCAAAATTCTTCTAAGTTTTTGACATTGACTGTCGCTGAGATTATAATTATTGCGACTTGATTCTGTAAGTTTTTAATTCCGGGAGTTGGCCTTCTAATCGGTTCTGTTCTGTGGCGGTTCGTGAAGTTGCTCCTAAAGATAGGAATTTATTGTCAAAAACATTGTACAGCGGGAATAAGTACTTAATCCTTTGGGGGTCGTCCGTGAAACGCGAACATATCAATAAAAATATTGTAGTTTCGGATGAAACTTATTTTTATCATTATTGCGCTCTTGTTTGTTAATATTATTCTCTCAGTTTGCTACTGTCGCGCTAAACCGTAGAATAATAGGAAACATTACAGACACATGAATATCTTTCTTTAAATTTTCTTCACTTCGCTTCAAGTTTAACACAAAATTTGTATATTTAAAAGTCACTTTTGGATTGAAAATGCTGTGTGCACCGTGCAATGCTTGAAAAAGCTTATTCCTAGAGTTAATGAACTTGAAACTTGGACAAATACTTACGTAAATAAAATATATTATAAAGTTTGTACTTTTTTGTTATCTTAACTTCAATGGATGGGATGTCAAAGCTTGTATAGAAGAATTATAAAGGGTGGTCCGATCAACTGGAAACTCAGTATTTATACTTAAAACCAAAAATGAAGAATAACTTATAACAGGGTTTTTCTAAAATTTTATTTTATTTTATTTTATTCAGGGACAATAAACAGCTACAATATGTGTTGGTACATGGAAAAGATAATACAAAATTTTACAATATTGCAGCCCACTACATTGTCCGCATATTAACAACAAAAATATGACATTGAGTGCCACTAGACAGGCAATAAATAATTACATCACAAATAATAATAATTAATAACATCATGCAAAATTAAATTCAAATTGATTGCTTGGCAACATAGTAATAATTAACACAAAAAAAAAAAAAAAAAATCTAGACTAGCTTACATTCCTAATAACATTATTGATTTATAATAATTTTCATAACATTACATTTAAATTTGGATTTAGAGCATACAAAAATATCAATATTAACAAAATTACAATTATAAGATTCAACCATTCGACGAATGGGCAGCGCAAACCAGAATTAGTTCGACAGGTATTGACAGCAAATATGGTACCTGCACGGACACTTCGTATATTAAAAGTGCGTGGAACTATATAACAAAGTTTGCTTGTGAGGTCGATGCAATCAAAATCCCCATGAACAATACCATACAGTACAGAAGCCTCTAGATACTTACGTCTAGATTCTAGGTTGACCTGCGTATATATAACTAGTAATTGTGAGTACGACAAATACGTTTTGTGGCATCTGTAATGCATGGCTCGTAGAAACTTCCGCTGGACTTTTTCAATCTCGTCTATGTATTTCTGGTAAAACG
The DNA here is from genome assembly GCA_948098905.1 of Tiliacea aurago. NCBI lineage: Eukaryota > Metazoa > Arthropoda > Insecta > Lepidoptera > Noctuidae > Tiliacea > Tiliacea aurago. The sequence goes on from OX402596.1 coordinate 24,272,581, forward strand.
GGTTCCAGATAGAGACGGCATATTCTAATTGTGATCGTACAAGGGTCTTATATAAGTAAAGGTATGTGGAGACGCGCTTGAACTCAGTGGACGATCTCATAACGAAACCATACATTTTAAATGCTTTATTTACAATTTTTTCTACATGTTGGTTTAGGGACAACTTATCATCAATTAACACACCAAGATCTCTCACAGTAGATACATTACTGAGTGTTGTGTCATGCAAAGAGTATTTAAAATTAATAACTATTTTATTCTTAGTGAAATTGATGCAATTGCACTTGGAGAGACTAAGGTGTAGTTTATCGTTTAGACAGTAGTCAGTGAGACTGTCCAGATCTTGTTGAAACAGTTGACAATCCTCCACAGTCTGTATAGACCTATACGCTTTTAGATCATCAGCGTATACAAGAAACTTAGTATTTTTAAAACATTTGTCTATGTCGTTAATATATAAAATAAACAATAGTGGTCCCAGGATTGAACCCTGTGGAACACCTGAGGTTATATGCACTGCATCAGACTGATGACCATTCACGACAACCTTTTGTGTTCTATCTATATATATAAAATTCAAAGTCCTGACTGACTGACTGACTGACTGACTGACTGACTGAATGACTGACTGACTGATATATCAACGCACAGCCTAAACCGCTGGTCCTAGAGACATGAAATTTGGAGAGTGTATTCTTTGTAAAGAGTAGGTATCCACTAAGAAAGGGTTTTTCGAAATTCTACCCCTAAAAGGGTGAAATAGGGGATGGAAGTTTATGTGAAAGTCCGTCAGTTTTGAAGTTAGGATCTTCAAATTTGGTGTATAGGCTGACGATTGAAAATTAATTTACACGTGTCTCAGCGTTTTTGATAATTCCACACCCGAAGGGTTAAAAAGGGGGATGAAGTTGTGTATCAAAGTCCTTAATTTTCGAAGTAAAAAACACTAAATATATTATCTAGGGTTATGGTTGGAAGCTAATGCAGCGGTGTTGTTAGAATTTCAACCCTAAAGACGTGAAAAAAGGGATAAAATTTTATTTTTAATGAAAGTTCTTTTTAAGTTAAAATCACTAATATTTGGGCTTATGGTTGCAAACTATAGGCAGGCATCCGCTAAGAAAGGATTTTTCGAAATTCGACCTCTAAGGGCTGAAAAGGGGGAATAAATCTTATTCCTTGAGTTAACTGAAACTTGGCACAAATACTAACCTAAATAAATTTTATTATAAAGTGTGACATTTTTTGTTTTTAGGGTTCCGTACCAAAATGTTAAAAAGGAACCCTTATGGTGAGACTAAGCCTGTCTGTCTGTCTGTTACACCTTTTTTTTTTTTTTTTTTGGGTTGGAAATTATCAAATAACTTCTCCCGCTCTGGGCGGAGCGGGAGGGCGTGTCAGAGTTTTACTGACTAAAACCCACCCGTATTCCTTCATTTGCCTGTGTGCCAGGCCAGGGCCACGATATCCCTTTCGGACAAACTCGCAAACCTGGCAGGCATTGGCCCTAGCGGACCCCGTCAGTTGGTGCTGACAACTCTTTGAGGCGCGCGTGGAATACGACGCGCCGTCGACCCGGGCCTGGTCGTTATCGGATGGTGAGCTACCCATCGCTCACCATCCGCAGGCCCGCCCATTGTGTCACCCTATGTAAAAATTACACATTTACATCTGTAATTTTTATAGTGTACATAATAAAGAGTATTTTATTATCTATATATATAAAATTCAAAGTCCTGACTGACTGACTGATATATCAACGCACAGCCTAAACCGCTGGTCCTAGAGACATGAAATTTGGAGGGTGTGTTCTTTGTAATTAGAAGGTATCCACTAAGAAAAGGTTTTTCGAAATTCTACCCATAAGAGGGTAGAATTTCGAAGTGATGGAAGTTTATATGAAAGTTCGTCAGTTTTGAAGTTAGGATCTTCAAATTTGGTGTATAGGCTGACGATTGAAAATTAATTTATACGTGTCGCAGCGTTTTTGATAATTCCACCCCGAAGGGTTAAAAATCAGTTTTTTTGTTTTTAGGGTTCCGTACCAAAATGGTAAAAAGGAACCCTTATGGTGAGACTAAGTCTGTCTGTCTGTCTGTCACACCTGGATATCTCAAGAACTACTAATGCTATCAACTTGAAATTTAGAATAGTTTTAGATGACGTTTGCCCAACTATTTTGCAAAAAAAAAAAAAAAACCCCTTTTTTGCAAAAGGGACTGAAAGGGGGTCTTTAATATTTGAAGTGGGCTACTAGGGCATGCGGGGTATCGTATGAAAGGACACTATTTGCACATTCTAAAACATATTTTCTTTTTTAGGCAGCATAGTTTCCGACTTTTGATGAAAAATGTAAAAAAAATACCGCTCCCCCCCGCCCTTATCTCCGAAGTTTGCATAGATAAAAAACCGAAATTATTCTATGTGATAGAAGTTTATGTAAAGATTACAGGAAAAATAAAACGATGTCTCTAAATAGCACAGTTTTTTAGAAATCATCAACATCATATATATACGTACGGAACCCTCGGTGCGCGAGTCCGATTCACTCTTGACTGGTGTTTTTTTTAACTACTCTTTAAGGTGGAGATTTCTAAAAATGGTCAAAAATGTGGTTTTTAAAGCAGTGTATCTCTTAAACCGTAAATGTTTTTTCCAAAACAAAAACATTATGATATTTTCAAGTCTTTTGTGCTTATGGTGATGGAACTCAAAACATAATTAAACATAATTTAATACTTCAAAAAAATCTTCAAAGACAACTCTTAATTATTTTGAAAGCCTTTTTTATTCCAGTTTATACCGTCGTTAACAGTTATAATTATAAGTATACCATAAAATTGCAAATGCCCAACTGCATCCGGTGATGGATTAATTTTTATTAATTAGTTAATCTAATGAATTCTAAGTTAATTTAATAATATTTGTGACCCATGAGTTCTTGAGTTCTACGCAAAGTTCTTTTCACTATTAAACACGTAATTTAATGACACTTTACCACTGAAGACTCAAAGTATTTACTCAAAGTTCGTATTTAGTGATTGGGCGACTCCAGGTATTCGTAAAAGCAGGGAAAATCTTTTTGAACTTTATGGCTTAAAGCAACATATGAATAATACAAGCTTTAATCAATATGTTGCAAAATATTCTAAAACTTTTAAAAGTGTGTGCAAAATAGCTAAACTTCTTTATATTAGCAATAAAATAAAATCAGCTGATGATAAAATAAAAACTACCTGGCAAATAATGAATTAGGTAGGAAAAAACAGCGTAATACTGAATTTAATTTAGAGACTGCACATGGGCCCATCACTTCAGAGGTAGAAATAGCTCAAGAATTTGAAAACTTTTTTGCTAATATTCCCCTTAAAACTACCGAAACTTTAAGTTCCTCACCCACGCTTTCTGCTGCCTTACTTAGAAAGAATGTAAATGTATGCCCCTTGGAGTTAAGGTTTCAGCATACAAACCCCCAGGCTGTTATAAAAACTTTTAAAGATCTTAAAATTAAATCAACAGAAGATCTATGGGGCATGTCTGTAAAAGTCTGTAGATCTGTTATCGAAACCATTGCGCCCTATTTAGCTTTCATATTTAACACCAGTGTGGACCAAGGAGTCTTTCCGGATCTCATGAAACACACTAAAGTAGTTCCTTTGTTCAAATCCGGAGATAGTAAAGAACCCAACAATATTAATAGGCCCGTGTCAATTCTGCCAGTTCTCAGTAAGGTGTTTGAAAAGTTGATGCTTAATCAAATGTTACGTCACTTCAATAAAAATACCATCTTTCATGAACAACAGTACGGTTTCACTAAAGGTCGTTGTACCACTGACGCTGGTGTCACCCTAATAAAGAACATTTCTAACGCCTGGGAGAAAGCCCAAGATGCCATTAGAATTTTTTGTGATCTCTCAAAGGCTTTCGATTGCGTTAACCATGAGACACTTCTGATGAAACTAGAACACTATGGGATTAGGAATACAGCTCTTGATTTACTTAGATCATACCTGAAAGATAGAAAGGTTAAAGTTCACGTAAACGACGTGAACTCTTTGGGGTCTGAAAAAGCAATGGCGTTCCTCAAAGTTCGATATTGGGTCCATTCCTCTTTTTAGTTTACATTAACGATTTACCCCAATTACTTCAAAATCAACCGGAGATGTTTGCAGATGACACGTCATTGATCTTTAAAATAGACCGACGGTAACAAAACCTTGATGACGTGAATAATTCTATTCTTCAGGTCCAAGATTGGTTTCCGGTAAATAATTTGGTTATAAAATAAGAAATAATCGGGTAAATAAGTTTTCGGGAGAATTTTACTGCGTACCTTGAATAACTCAAAAGTTGGTATACATCAATTATTATTAAAGAACAAAAACAGTAGAAAAAATAAACAAATGAAATGGAGGACATGTATATTGAACAAGTATGTACAAAACGAAGTTGGTATTTATATGCTATCTTTATTATTATCTTCCGTAAAGTTGTAAATCAAACTGCACTCCTATCTGCTTACCACGCTTACGTTGGTTCCAACTAAGATATGGTGTAATGTTTTGGGGGAATACTGCTGATAGAAAAGCTGTTTTGTTTTCGACATCCACGCGGGCGAAGCCGCGGGCGAAAGCTAGTTTTTTATATAGGATGAGAACCAGCGAAGCAAACTCCCTCGTATACCATTAAACGCAATCTTATTCAGTAGAATTTCATGGTCGACCTTGTCAAAAGCTTTTTTGAAATCTGTATAAACCGCGTCAACTTGCAACCGTCTGTCCATGTTTTCAAAAAGATAATTGGAAAAAGTTAATAAATTTGAAACTGTCGAACGTCGCTGAACAAACCCATGTTGCTCTGGGATGATAACGCTGTGTAAGATTGGATAGATTTCATTGTGTACGAGTCTCTCAAAAAGTTTTGAGAAGGTCGATGGAATAGAGATTGGCCGGTATTGCTCTACGTCATGTTTTGAGCCATTCTTGTGTACAGGCGTGATGTTAGCCCGTTTCCATTCATCCGGGAAAACACCCTCACTTAAACATTTATTGTAAATAATAAAGAGTGGCTTACAGATACTACCAGCGGTGGCCCTGAAGAACCGAGCTGGGTACCCATCGGGACCCGCTCCTTTGGATGGATCTAGTAATTTTAACTGTTTAAGTACTTTACCTTCTTCAAATTATATAAGTTATCGATCAAGCTAACATTGGCATTACAGTGTGTAGGCGGGGTCCACGCGGACAATGAGGGTGAACTAGGTTCAAACACAGACTGGAAAAAGTCTGAAAACAAATCACAAATCTCTTCTGGGGCACTTGCCTTAATGTTATGATAGTGCATGGTGAATGGAATACCTGATTTACTTTTGCGATTTGCTATATAATAATATGTCCAGAAGTACTTAATATTTGTGGTAAGTTTATCTTCAACTGATTTAATACAGTTTGAGTAGCAGGTCTTACAGGCTTCTTTAAAGGTTATTCTATATTCCGAAAACTCATTGTAGTCTTTTATGTTCTTATATTTTTTCCATTTAACCCAAAGACGTTGCTTTCTCTTGTAAATTTTAATTAATTGTGCTGAAAACCAAATCGGAAAATCAAGTGTCCGGGACTTAACACGTGGTACATTGCGTTCAGTAATGCCACCAAGAATATCATAAAAGCGTTGCACGGCCTCTTGCGGCGGAAGGCGCTCTAATAGGTTCACCCATTCAACCTCACTGATTTGTTCGTTAATCATATCATAGTTAGCTTTGCGAAAGTCATATTTAGTCAACGGTTTTCTTTTCAGAGCTTGTGTGGACATACTTGTGGGCGCCGTAGCAACAAACGAAGGATGATGTGTGTCTATAGGCAGTAGTGAGTCTAATGGAGGGCTTATAGTACTAGTGGTGTTAGAAATAAACAAATCTAAGATTTTCCCATTAGCATTAGGTATGTTATTAAACTGGCATGCATTCAGGGTTGACATGAGCTGTGCCAATTGTGTACATACAGGAGACGTTCCAGAGCATGACATACCATGAAGCTGATGCGGTCCGACAGACTGTCCAACCTTCCATGTAATTTCAGGGAGATTATAATCACCAACAATAAATACATTTTCGACATATGGTTCATTTAACATGTCCTGCAGTGCATCAAAGTGAGATGTATATACATCGGTAGTCACCCAAGGTGGCATGTAAACAGCACTAACTACATGCATTTTAGAGATATTGTCCCTACTCGGAATACCAACCGTAAGATGCTCAATACACGTCGGTCGACCAGAAATGTCAAGTAAACATGAGCGGAGTCCACGCGAAACCGCGACCAGAACCCCGCCACCATCTCGTTTACAAGTTGTGACGCGATCTCGATCACACCGGTACACAACGTATCGAGGATCCACAAACTCACCGCTAGCGAGATCGGGCATAAGCCACGTCTCAGTCAAAATGATTATGTCATAGGAAGACGACAGAATACTCAAATACAAGGTATGCAATTTGGTTCTCATCCCTCTGCAATTTTGGTAGTAAATAGTTATTTCGTTATTATCCATTAAACAAAAATCTTAATATAAATATGTATAAGCAGAAGGTATTATGCACATAGAGTTCAGCCGTAGTTTAAAATTATAGGTTTTGGGCATATTTTTATAAAGATATACCATGTCGTACTCACAAAGGAAGATCAGCATAATGATGTCAGAAAAATACAATATAAAGGAATAAAAATAATAGTAAATTTTGGAATACCACTGAATAGCAATTAATTTCGTTAATAAATAGTTGAAAAATGATAAAATTAAAACAATTAAAGGAACATGCAACACAATACAATTATAATGATAATTCAGCTCAAGTAATGAATACACCACCGCATGCAGAAAATATCCCATGGTTATAGCGTTGGAGACGATAAAGAGGAAGCAATCAATCAATTGTCTTCTTTTTAATTTTATTAAGATCACTGTCACCACGTATCGCAAAGGCGGTTGCACCATCACGCTCGCGTACCAGTATGGTACCATTTCTGACCCATACGTATTTATGATTATGGTTGTTTGCAACTTCTCGGGTTCTACGAAACAACTGCTTTCTCTTTAAGGTTATGTGCTCATTAATGTAAACAGATGTGGAATTACCGGAGATACCAATTTGATCAGTCTTTAACAGTCTTCAGCTTTACGATACACGCTGAGCAAATTGTCTCTGTGTAGGCGAGAGGTGAACTTTAAAATAACATTCTTCGGCCTTGTGCTCTGTTGATGAGCATGAGGCACTCTATGTACAGCGACAATATCCTTGAGTAAAATTGGAGATTTAAGGGCGTTTCCTATGGCTTCAATGATGGAAGGTAAGTTTTCATTACGCCTTTCAGGCAGGTTACATATTTCGACATTACATTGTCGCGCCTGCTGCTCAAGAGCGTCAATCTTAGTTTTCAGGCCACAAATTGTTGACTCAAACTCAGCTGACGATGTGTTACAGCTCAAATCATCAACACGCTTTTTAAGGGTGTCGTGCTCTGCTGTCTGGTTCTGAGAACTGGTTTGCAGGTCAATAATGTCATCACGAAGGGTGGACACTTGTTGTTTTATGAGGGTTTGCTCTGTACGCAGGACTTGCATATCTTTCTGGATGCCAGTCAAGGTGGACCTGATATCGTCACGTATTTGAAGCATATCCTTTTTCATATCACTTCGCCATTGGCTAAGAGTAGCTTGTAGGTTTATTGTGAATGCCTCAAAGTCTGTGGAGTTTGAAGGCTGCGATGAATTTTCTGTGATCAGTGTCCTGTTACCGCCAAAACTGGTGGACGAACTGAGATGACTGTGGTCTAAGTTATCACAGGACATATCCATGGTGTGGTCATCAGCTGGAAGCTCAGTGTAGCTACGTACGGGAGTGTTTATGTTTGACCTGGCCCGCCTCGTTACGTTACAGCATGAAGGACACTTCCAAGCAGCCTTGTAATCGTCTTTTAGAGCTACAAACTAGATCGAAGTCAAACTCAAGCACTCGCAGTGGTATTTCCCACCACATACAGAGCACTGGAGAATATTATTTGACAAAGCCGAGGCATCATTACAGCATTCCATCTTGGTTGAAGTCGCTTCGAGTACTAAGTCTGTTGATTATGAATTTATGATGTTCAATATTTGTCTAATAAGGACGGCAAGGTGCAACTAGCGCCCTCTATACTAATTCACAGCAACGAAGTTCCCTATCGATCGCTAGATATCGGGCGAATAATCACCGTGTAGTAGTAAGGTGCAACTAGCGCTCTCTATACTAATTCACAGCAACGAAGTTCCCTATCGATCGCTAGATATCGGGCGAATAATCACCGTGTAGTAGTAAGCGCAGTTGACTCCGTGGTTCCCTAGTTAACCAATAGATGGCGCTGAGCTCAGTGACAGTAATTATCGAAAGACGGTGACTTTGCGGTTTTTAGTGTGTCGTTGGTCTTACAAAACACTAATACTGACTTCACTGCTTCACTGCACTGCTGTTTAGACACTGGAGATGCTTGGCAAGGGTGCCCTTAGTCCACCACTAGTAATTTATTGTCCAAATTATGCTAGTTTTCTAGCTAGGGTAAGCGGCACACAGTTAGTCACTTCACACAGTCAAGTTATCTTCTAAGGTAAATTATTACACGGTTAACACAACACTACACTAAGCAACGTCTAAGCTTTGCGTAAAAGCCAAGAAATACTTGTATTAAGCACTTGTACTATTTTATTTATATATTCAAAACGGAGCGATGCAGAAAGTAAACAAGTTGTGACAACTTTAAAAACACTTTAAAAAACACTTGTGAACACTTTAAAAATCTACCCATAACGGGGTGAAAAGGGGTAGTCAGTTTTAGAAGAGAGGATTTTACTACGTGGCTTGATTAACTCGAAAATTGGTATAACCTTTAAGTCAATTAATGGAAAAGTCGCACATCACTTTAAAAATTAACCTCTTTGGGGGTGTAAAGGGGGGATGGATACAGCTTGTATGAAAAATCTTCTTTCGTTGATCTATTAACTTGAAACTTAGACTGAATTCTTCATCATCAGTCTCCTGCCCTAATCCTAATTTATTCGGGGTCGTCGTAACATGTCGAATTACACTATAGATTTAATACATACAAAAGGAAACAGTGACTTACTGACTGATCTATCCACACAAAACTCAAATCATTGAATGGATTGGGCTAAAATTTGGCACACAGATAGTTATTATGACGTAGGTAACCGCTGAAAACAGAATTTTGAAAATTCAACCCCTAAAGGGGTGTAACGGGGTTTCACAACTTGTATGGAGAAATCATATGAATTGTATCAATTCGACAATTCGCGGGGTTCCTCGTGTCTACAAATAAACAAAACGTGTTTCATGTTTTAAAAAAACAGCCTCTTATGGGGGTGTAAAGAGGTAAATAGTCTACAAATCAATATGGTGTCATTTTCAAGGTTTGTCAGGACGTTGTTCTCGTAAAGGTCAACAATTTTGAAATATTACACTTGAAGAACAAAAAAAAACTAATATGTCCTAATTTATTATTGGTCTAAATAACAAATCTATCTGGAAAAAAAATAAATGGAGAAACTGACCGACTGATTGACTGACGTATCAACGCACAACCCAAATTACTGGGAGCGACGTGAAATTTTGAACTAGGGGTCCTTTTATGTAGGGTAGGTACTTTTAATCCCGGTCCCCGTGAGTTTTTTCTGACATCTACGCGGGTGAAGCCGCAGGCAAAAGCTAGTATTATATATGTTCAGGCATAACTTATTTGTTTATGAACTGATTTTTATAATTCTTTTATTTGGTAGAGGAAGCATGCGCGGTCTCTTATACATTACAGATTTATAGCTAACTCTTCAATAATACGTATTTAATCCACTCGGTGTATGTTGATGATGTTATAAAACTTCCTGTTACTGTTGTTTTCATAGCAAGTAGTATACGAATCAGTGGCGAAGGGTGATTTTATACGAGAGTTAAGCCGGAGCAAAAAAAATCTTTTCCATACAAAATGTCATGACGTCGATTTTGTATAGAAATTGAACTCACTGAGTTATTTTAGAGCAAAATGTTTTGTTGTTGGGATATAGTCAAAAATGTAATGTAGGCGTTTTGTAATGTTTTAATATTATGGTGTATTAAATACCTACAATGTGATTATTATATTATTTGGCATTATTAACCACTACGATAGAGTGGTTGTGTTCCGAATTTCCGAAGGGAAGCCGGTAGGAATCGTGTTATACGGTGCTTTCGCCACTGATACGAATTGGTGTGGGGTAGGTACCACTAAAAAGTGAAAAATAAAAAGCTTTTTTACAAAAAAAAACAACCGACTTCCAACAAAAACACTAAAAAGTGCAAAATAACTTTAATTTCGGAAGCAAATAACATAATCACGCCTTGTTTCCTCGAAGGGTTGGGCAGAGGTGTACCTGTAGTATACCCACATTTAATATTATATTTAATTTAATTTCGGAAGTCGGTGGCCATATAAACGAAAATACAAAACCAAAGAGCACTTTTTAGTGTTCTTGTTGGAAGTCGGTTGTTTTATTTGTAGAAAAGTTTTTTTATTGTTATAAACCTTCGCTCTAGAACTAATCATTCTACACCAACAGCTCAATGCCACTTCATTATCAACCCCCATTAAAGGCAGCCGTATAACCCGAATAAACCCACAAGTCACGTTCTCTCCGCCCCGGCAGCCAATACAGAGCCAATACAAATTAGCCGGGTAATAAGACGCCCGCCATTGCGAGATATTGGACATTTTTGCTGGCCCACTGAGCAGGCTCACAGGCTGCTTACACAAGATATTAACGTTTAGTAGGGAACGTGAGATTCTGTAAAATGTCGAAGAGATTATTCGCATGAATAACTTTTGAATAGATTTGGACGTTATGGTGTTTGTAAAGCTGTTCTTTGCAAAGAGTATTTTAATAAGATTTAATGTTGTTTTTTTTTTCCAGAACTTAGATAATTATATTTTAAATGCTAAGTCTCTTTACAACAATCAATTAAACTATTCGGTACGAGTTAGAACTCAGATTGTACTCGTATTAACTAGACATAATTCCATTTGAGGTAAATATTCCATAATTTGCAACTGGAATCTCAATTTTAATTCTAGGTTCTTTCTCATTAACACACGTAATTATGGCATACACTTATATTAATAAAAACTATGTAGTTTAATGTTGTTGTTGTTGTTGTTTAAGGTCAGGTGCGTAGTACTCGCAACCGGTGTGCGTGTATGACTATATGTATGAACGTAGGCGAAGCAAAAGGAGTATGTAAGGAGCGTAGCAAGTGGCGTTCTATAGTTTCTGCCTACCCCCGTGGGAAGCAGGCGTGAGGTTATGTATGTATGTGTGTATGTAGTTTAATTAAATAATGTTGTTCATTTTTCTTAATACGAGTACCTTGAAATGCAAAATACAAAATAATTATTCCTGTTGATTTTGAATTATCAATTCCAGGACCATAATGAATTTAAGATACGCTAAAATATTATCAGATTCTGTCAGTTAACTAAATTAGATCATCGACATTCTTCTCAAAAAAGGTAATTAATTTGAATAATACCATGCTTCCCCGAAGGAACGAGAATTTTAGGATAATTTCAGGAATTCCCTTTGCAGGTGCACGTTGGACATTGGCCAAATTAATTTTTGTCATTTCTCTGTTTCTGCTACGTTTCCGGAACGTTATTAGGAAAATGTTCGCAACGTGTATTTCTCAATTTACGTAACTGATTTATGTTCTTTTATCGAGCTGTAGGTAGTTACCTACCTACTATTTCAGGGGTCTTTTTTGCTATTTAGCTGATGAAACAGCGAGTAGGAAGTCCAATAGCTAATCGAATTAATGATTAATATATGACGATTAAGATTAGCGAGTCCAACCTTTATCGTCCTAAGATGATTCTACTTCTATGCTATGCTTTTGTGCATCGACTACAAGTTCATGACACAATAAAAAGGCGATAATATTATATCTCCCAAATCCGGTTTACCAAACCCAATGGCAGCATCGTTATTTTAATAAAATAATATGTATAACCTTCGGCAGTTATTTTGCATACGAAAAAAGTAAAAAGTACGTAATATTGTTAAATATGATAATTTTAATAATACTTCAGGAACACAAAGCCAACCGCAGGTAAACAAGTGGACACATAAAATGGAATTTAAATTGACCGCAATAACTTTTTGAAAGTTTTTCTTCTTTTGAAAACAAATCCTCAAGGAAAACGAAAATCTTGGATTTAAAAAGTTCAGTCATGTTTTAGGATCTCGACTTACAGTCGTAAAAGTGGGGAAAACCGGATGACTATTATTTACAAGTTTATGTTGAATAAGACTCCAGCAAATGTAGTAAAACGAATATTAGTGTTCGGTGTACTATCTAGATACGAAAACGGATTGGTACCTACCGCTAAAATAAAAAAAGTTTGATTTATATTAAAGGGTTGTACAGACTGGTGCGATATCGCGGGCAAGGGCAAGGGCCGCGCTACCTGTCGCGCCCGCAATATCGCCAGTCTGTACGAGCATTAAGTCAAGATGATAATTAACTAGGTATAGGTATAGACATGGATTTTTCAAAAAACAGGGTGATAATTGAACATTTAAGCTGGTCGAACAGACACCACAGAATAAGTACACTACGACGCTTTGAAGTTTATTAAAAGTAGTGGTAGCACAGTTTTCAATTTCTCCCATCCTGCCTGTGACCATTCAAGCATTATTTTCACTACATATGTACAGTACCCATTTAAAATAATCAGTGCATGCAAGCCACAGGCTAAAGTAAATTACCTAATGGCATTCTATATTCTGCCACAATCCGCCACTAAAACCACCAACTACAAAATAATATAACACACATCACCCGCCCGCACTAATGTAACTGTCAAACACAAACGATTCATAGTCTTCTGCGCTACCGAACTATAATGACAACCAACAAATTCACTAGGCGGGTAATAACCGGAGATGGCTCGTGTGCAGCCGGCCTAACGTCGCTAACGCCATCTATTGGCGGCGAGTGCAATTTACGTTCAGTGTAATGGAGCACCAAATTAAGTTCTACTAGGCACGGTTGTAAGTAGTTTGATAGGTAGGTACTCTGATAGGTTTGTGACATAACCTCGTTCTAATTAAAGCGATTTTATGTTGTTGAAGTCTAATCTAAACTGTAAACTTTATGTTTTAGAAATTGATCGAGTTTCCCAGTTGGATCCATTTAATGAAAGTGCAATGATTTGCAATTAAGTGACGTGGCAATATGTTTCAGCGTAGTACAATCTGTAAATTGCTAACCCCTAAGGTTCCCAGAAACAAATTAAAAGTCAAACGAAATAAACAATAAATCATATTAATTAAAAGTTAAGCAAAAATTAATACAGCATCAGCATAAAATCATTATAATGAAAGTAATGCTACATCCAAAACATATTACGCATTTACCTTTAAAGCACTCAATTACGTTGAAATTAAACAAAGCCCACATGTGCTTGCCCTGTGATTACACTGTACAATACAAAGTAAAACAAAATACGATCAGCAGCGAGACTCGGTTGATTTTATTGCAATGACTACTGATTGCGGAGTGCTCTTTGTATTTTACCACAGAATATAGAGGCACAGAAGGCCAGCTCTATATAACGTGAGTAAACAGGGACTCGCACGTATAGACATGAACGTACGGCGGTAATCTCGAATTATGTGGAACAAACACTAGTTGCAAGAGAGTGCTTGCACCCGCTGTACGTAGACACGTGTCTATCTGTGCGTGCGCTTGCACCCGCTGTACGTAGACGCGTGTCTATCTGTGCGTGCGCATGCACCCGCTGTACGTAGACGCGTGTCTATCTGTGCGTGCGCTTGCACCCGCTGTACGTAGACGCGTGTCTATCTGTGCGTGCGCTTGCACCCGCTGTACGTAGACGCGTGTCTATCTGTGCGTGCGTTTTTCACTCGATGTATGTAACCGGCCTTCTGTACCTATCCTTCCCTTCTGTTTTCGATGTGCCTCCAAGCGATAAATTGAGTTGTTTCAATAAGTTACGGATAGTGGCAACCGGCAGGTCTTATTTGTTGTTCGAAGTTTGGTCAGTACTTGTAGATGAATAGATGGGTAGCACAGCGATATGAATCATGTTCAGTAGTCGGCAGGCGCTATCTATTTCAGGGACCATTTTGGTTACCCACTGAAAGAGTTTTCGATAGGGTTTTTCTAAGCGGTTAATCAAAAACCCATACAATATCGGTAACCCTTTTGAACGGCTTAAATTAAATTTTGGTTACCCGTTGAAAGGGTTTTCGATAAAAACCCATACGGTGTGGGTAACCCTTTTGAACGGCTTACTTTAAGCCATTCAAAATTACCCACACTGTATGGGTTTTTGAGTAACTGCTTAGAAAAACCCTATCAAAAACCCTTTCCATTAAAAGGATTTTCGATAGGGTTTTTCTATAATGGTAACCAAAATGGTCCCTGGGTAGAATAGAGATAGAATTGGTCATGCTACATGCATGCATGCTGGGCGAATATCGAAATAACATAATTTTATGATTTTTTCATGTTACTGGGTTTCAAGTAGGTATAGAACCCATTGAATGGGTTATCATGTAACCCTTTCACTGGGTTTCAAGTATAAAACCCATTCAATGGGTTATCATGTAACCCTTTCACTGGGTTTCTAGTATAAAACCCATTCAATGGGTTACATCATGATAAAGGTAACCCATTGAATGGGTTACCCCTTCGAAAGGCTACGGTCCCTGAATTATTTACCTAATGCGGAAGCGTGAAATAATTTACGTACATACATAAACTCACACCTTTTTCCCATGGGGGTTGGCAGCAACAACAGAACACCTGCTACGATCCTTACATAGTCCATTTTCTTCGATAATGTTCAAACTACTTAGAACAAATCTAGAACAGAACCTACATAATTATGATTGTATCAATGTTGAAAGGCTGCAGCGATTTTGATACCGACCTCTTTAACAAATAGGTTCGGTCCCTAAATCATTGCCCCCAAAAACTAAACATACAAAAACATAATACGGAATACAATTAGCGTTGTAATATTTAAAGCGGTGGTGGTGGTGGAAGCTGCAATAAGCAATAAACATGTCGGCCATGTTGATTTGTGTGCGCATATTAGACGTAGTTAATCTCCGGCGGTCACTATGTCCACCACTAGTGACGAGCGGCACAATTGTTTAGCGGGACGTGACGTCACATTTTAGACTGTGTCGTGTCTATGGTCCAGTTGGGATTTAGTATTTAACTTAAAAAATAAAGTTTTAAGTAGAGTATCAAGCGGCCCAGCGATAATAAGTGCTCACCTCATACCTGTCTGTATCTATTATTAAACTAGTAAAAATGTAATGATTGAGAGTAAGCAATTTCGACTGGTTATTTTCTAAGAAATAACAAATAATCAAGTTGTTTTACTGAACACAAAAATATGTGCCTTATAATTATGTATTTTGTAAAGGAAGAAACAACAATGGTGATTCAACTGCCATTGATAAGATATGGAGCCATGCAACACCCGGAACGGGAAAATGGCGGTAGAAAAAATAAACGCTTTATAATATTACTAGCTTTCGCCCGCGGCTTCGCCCGCGTGGATGTCGAAAAAAAAAGCAGCTTCTCTATCAGCAGCATTCATATCTTAGTTGGAACCAACGTAAGCGTGGTAAGCAGATAGGAGTGCAGTTTGATTTAAAACTTTACGGAGGATATTATATAGCATATAAATACATACTTCGTGTCCTCGTCCATTTCATGTCTAAGTCTATTTGTAAGAAATTTTGTATTGTTTATTTTTTCTACGTTTTTGTTCTTAAATAATAATTGATGTACCAACTTTTGAGTTATTCAAGGTACACAGTAAAATTCTCCCGAAAACTATGTACCCCTTTTTCCAATTCTCGAAAACTCATTATGAGGTCTGAGTTTCAAGTTAATCGGACCGCGCGTTAAGATTCTTTAAATACAAACCATAACACTCCCTAAAATCCTTTTGAGGGGTAGTTTTGAAAAACGCAAAAGTTATGACAAACTTTGTTATTTAAGCAATGACTGCCTCGTTAGTCTAGTGGTCACAGGCGCGACTGCTGAGAATGAGGGGTGGGTTTAATTCCCAGGTCGGGCAAAGTGTTATTGGATTTTTCATTAGGAATTTCTTAGTAGCAGCCCGAAGTCTGCATTTATGCCCGGTTGATGGCATAAACAAAACAAAACAAAACTGTCGAAATGTGGGTGTACGAAAGATACACCTCTACCTAACCCTTTAGGGATTGCAGGCGTGATGTTAAGTAAATAAGTACTCGGGCCAAATTTCAAGTTTATATATCAAAAGAAATAAGATTCTGTTCACACAAACTATATCGCCCCTTTTTACGCACTCAAAGGGTAAATTGTTGAAACATCGTTTTGACGTTTCTATTATTGGATTTATAGGTTATTTATACCAATTTTCAAGTTAATCAAGCCACACAGTAAAATCCTCCCTTGTAAATTGACTATCCCTTTTCACCGCATTAAAAGGGGCAGATTTAAAAAAAAAAACCGGATAAAAGTTATTCTTTATTTTTTGTTTTCAGTATAAATCCTGAGTTTCAAGTTAATCGGACCGCGCGTTAAAATAATTCCATAAAAGTTTTGTATCCCCCGATCCATCCACCCATAGGGGGTAGTTTAAAAAAACAAAAAATGACAAACTTTATATTTTACTTAGGTTAGTATTCGGGCCAAGTTTCAGGTTTATTAACTCAAGGAATAACATTTTTCATACAAACAAAATCCCCCTTTTCACCACCTTAAAGGTTGAATTTCCAAAAACCCCTTCTTAGCTGATTCCAATGTCCTAATTTGGGGTTAATCAAGCTACACAGTAGAATCCTCTCTTGTAAAATTGACTACCCCTTTTCAACCTATTAAGGGTCATTATCGCACAGTATCCCGTGAGGCGGCGAGCCTCCTTGCCGGACTGCCGCCGTGGGATCTGGAGGCAAAAGTCCTCGCGCACATCTGGGAGTGGCGCGAGGAGGCGAAACGCTGGGTCAAAACTCCGCTGCCGCGAGAAATCACGGCACAGCGGACGGAGCTCCGGCGGGATCTTATGGTGGCATGGAGAGTGCGATTGTCGCAATCCAGCGCTGGGCATGCCACAATTGTGGCGATAAGTCCCCTCTTTGAGGAGTGGCTAGAGAGGCGCCACGGCGTTCTCACCGGACACGGTTGTTTCGGGAGGTTCCTGTTCAGGATAAAGCGGGAGGAAACGCCCAGGTGTCACCACTGTGTGGATCGCCCGGAAGACACGGTGGAGCATACGCTGGAGGTCTGCCCAGCTTGGGTGGAGCACCGCTGTGTCCTCACGGCGACGGCGATTTCTCGCGTCCAGCCCTGGTTCAGGCTATGGTTCGGAGCGAGAGTGCATGGGAGGCCGTTACCTCCTTCTGTGAAACAGTAATGCTCGCGAAGGAGGAGGCAAAACGCGTGAGGGAGAAACAAGGTTCGCGCCCTCGCGCCCTAGTCGCCGCAGGAGACGCCCCGGGCGTCGGGAGTAGCAAGCCATCTTCCGGCCACCGTAGGCGCGGGCTTGCGTACGGTGAGCGATGGGTAGCTCGCCATCCGATAAGGAACAGGCCCGGTTCGACTGCGCGTTGTGTTCCACGCGCGCCTCAAAGAGATGTCAGCACCAACTGACGGGGTCCGTTAGGGACTGCCAACTAAATTATTTTATTTATTTTGGTTTACAGTATAAATACTGAGTTTCGAGTTAATCGGACCGCGCGTTAAAATTCTTCCATACAAACTGACATCCGCAAATCCCCCTTTAGAGGGTAGTTAAAAAAAATGTCACTTTATAATTTACTTAGGTTAGTATTCGTGCCAAGTTTCAGGTTTGATAACTCAAGGAATAAGATTTATCCCCCTTTTTCACCCCTTAAAGGTCGAATTTCGAAAAATCCCTTCTTAGCGGATGCTATAGTTTCCAACCATAAGCCGAAATATTAGTGATTGTAACTTAAAAAGACTTTCATTAAAAATAAAATTTTATCCCATTTTTACCCCTTAAGGGTTGAAATTCTATCAACACCATTGCATTAGCTTCCAACCATAAGCCTAGATAATAAATTTTGTGATTTTTGCTGTGAAAATTAAGAACTTTGATACACAACTTCATCCCCCTTTTTAACCCTTCGGGGGTAGAATTATCAAAAACGCTGACATACGTATAAATTAATTTTTAATCGTCAGCCTATACACCAAATTTGAAGATCCTAACTTCAAAACTGACGGATTTTCATATAAACTTCCATCCCCTATTTCACCCTCTTAGGGGTGGAATTTCGAAAAACCCTTTCTTAGTGGATACCTACTCTTTACAAAGAACACACCCTCCAAATTTGATGTCTCTAGGACCAGCGGTTTAGGCTGTGCGTTGATATATCAGTCAGTCAGTCAGTCAGTCAGTCAGTCAGTCAGGACTTTGAATTTTATATATATAAATTATTTGTAGCATCGGACGTACTAGCTAGGATATCATCTTTGGAAGAGGGTGTTCACATAAATATTTCACTAACATTGTCTCAGTTCCGGTACTAACACAATTTCAAGTTAAAGTTAACATCTATTTGTACAACCCATTCACAAAAACGGATCAAAAATGGTCAACAAAAGTAAAAAAAGCCATTGTGTAATTTCAGTAAATAAAATCTCTGAAGCAAACCAGCACGTAAATAAAAAGAGCAACTCAACAGCCTTCTACATAACTATAGTAAATGCAATACCTAGTTCCCAACTCAGTCGTTTGTCAACAAACGATTGCGCGCGGACGGCGATTCAAAAGTTGGCACTAAACAGATTCAGCAACTTCCAACATTTTGTCCAACATTTATCTCAATGTATAATTATCTCCGTTGACAAATGTCTCGCGCCCATCCTTAGCTATATCTTACGACAAACTTTTAAATTACGCTCCTAACACTTAAGAATATCTTCTATCTCCTTCTGATCAGTGATAAGGTCTATCTTACCTGCTCTATCGCAGATCGTGTCCGAAGCTAAAGGAATTGACCTAATTTAAAAAGTTGGTCGTACAGTGTACGAGATACGGATTTTCATCGTATAATTGAATCATCGTTTTATTTCAATGTTTGCGAGCGACGTTTCAATTTAAAGTTAACGCCATATATTGACAGAACAGACGACGTTAAACAAAATGAAAAATATAATTTAAATGGAGTTTCATTTGAGTCGCGAAATGGCAGCGAACACGGCGGAGCGTAGTTTCACGTTATTCATTACCTGTATTTGTATTGATACACACCAATACATACACAAAATATTGTATTGTTTTATCAATGGGTTGCTGTCTGTCGGTTGGTGTTTCATATTTTTCTTCAATTCTTCCCCGTCAAATTAGTAGTGATAATTCGGTGAGTTGAATAGTTCGTGACTCGTGGTATTTCAAGTGCCTTGGTAGAACTGCGTATGATTTGCTGAGATCCGTTGAAGATTTAAAAAATGTGGGTAAATTAGAGGTATACGCGTACACACGGCTACATATTATCAAGCTTTACATTTCCAGTATAAGCTGATCTTGCATAGGATTTCCGTACAATGAGAAGTCAGCTTATTATAATATGTAGCCGCGTGTACCTATTTCGGCACGCAACTAACCGCGCGGTTTTCGCAACTATACACCTCTGCTCTGTATATAGTGGTCTAGTATACCTAATTTCAAAACGATTTAGGGACTTACTACTTCCGCCCCGAACCTGATAGTCTTATAATATCAATGTGTAAATTGTAACGCATCCACTAAACGTATTGTAACGCATCCACTAAACGTATTGTAACGCATCCACTAAACGTATTGTAACGCATCCACTAAACGTATTGTAACGCATCCACTAAACGTATTGTAACGCATCCACTAAACGTATTGTAACGCATCCACTAAACGTATTGTAACGCATCCACTAAACGTATTGTAACGCATCCACTAAACGTATTGCTGCACATGTGTTTGTACGTTTTCATTGACAGATATAGACAGACCTCCGACCTCCGATCATTTTTAATATTATCTAATATATAAAAGTTAATATTGTGAAATTGAATCCCGGTAAAGAAATACTCATGTGTACCTTTCTCATAAGAATTTTTCTTTCAAATAAATTCTTGTATGAACTGGCAGGAAGCGAAACAGTAGGAATATTTGTAACGTTGGTAGAACTTGAGCTGAGGAGCGGAAGTGGGTTAGAGATTGCATTCCTAATAGATATTGAAGCTTGCGTCTCTTATCTCGAGCAGCGAACGAATATTTATGAAAGTTTTAAAAGCAACTTTCCTGAATGAATGTTTTATTTTCTGCAAATTCAATGTGACAGAAAATCCTTGAAGCAGTGCTGCCATGTGAACCTTTGACTTTTAGTTAAAGGTAAGCATTATTTGGTTAAGTTTATAAAAGCGGAACCAGGCTGACAGACTACCTCATAGAAAGTGGCAAAGTTATAAACAACTGCAATACCAAGGGACTGAACCTTCGACACAAAGTTTACAACTATATTTTGGCAACAGAAATTAGTCCATAACAGTTCAACTTCTACGATTCATTTGAGTTTAATCCAGTAATCTTAGCGATACAACAACATCCACTCTTTAATGTTACAAACTTTTTAAATACAAACTATCGCCCCCTATTACATGGGACCTAAACATAATTGGGGAAATGTGGGGGTTGGTGGTCTGGTTATGTCTGTTCTGTCTCTGTCTTTATGGTCTCTGCCTAACCCTTCGGGATTACAGGCGTGATGTTATGTGATGATGTAGTTATTGTTTTCTTTGAGTTATTTATGACAACTATTAATACAAAAGTAAATTATAAATAAAATCTTTTATTAGCAGGCATCGTAGGCCCATAGCGTGCTAGTTTACAAGTAACTTAAAAACTATGTTAGTAGTAACAAATTACGCACACAATACAATATCCTAATATTAAAACATTATCCCATTTAAACGTTTAAAACGTCAAAAAACAAAAAAGCAATGCAAAGCAAGCGATGCAAAAGAATGCCGTATTTTAGTTTGTTAAAGGTTATTATACTGTAATTTTTTTGTGTAAATAGTTACATAGTTACTAAACCAACTTCTTATATAAACAAAGGATCATCAGTTCTCTCCCGGACGTACCGGCTCACTGGCCCACGCCTACCTCGAGGGTACGGAAGGACGGCCAAAGGGTCCAGCTACAGGTCATTACTTGTAAAGGTACGTTATTGTACGTGTTGTTCATGTTTGGCTAGTTTCCTTGTTCGTGTTTCAAGTTAATAATGCGACTGTTAATTTAAATTAACGAGCTAAATGGACAGACTGGTGTGAGTAATATTATAGTATGCTAAATGGGGAGTGTATCTTGGAATCATTGTTACTTATTATTAGAATACCATTGTGGCTTACTAAACGCATTTTACCTGAATGAAAAGAGCATGATGTCCTGGGTTCGATTCCCAGGTCGGGCTTGTATTTAGTGTTATTGAGTATTTCCATCAGGAATTTTTCAGTAGCAGCCCGGAGTCTAGATTATGTGGGTGTAGGTACTCGGTACGAGTCAGTACACATTTTCCGGACCATTCAGGGAACACAGCCGCGGTATTATGTTATGTATGAAAACAGGCGCGGTATTATGTTATGTATGAAAAGTAAACTATTTTTATGAAATTATTCAACTCGCATTTTTATGTTCTATTTGTCTTTTTTCATCTTCCGCTGTTATTGTAAAATTCAAATTGGGAATAAGCATAATTTAGACCTACTCTTATTTTTATTAAAACCTACATAGCTGTTATATTATGTTCGTTATGTAAGAAAATATTATGAAAGAAAACATTATTTTGAATTTAAATAATTTCACCCACCTTATAGCCAATCGTAAATCATCTTCAGACTTCAATACTTTCGAATAATGATAGTCCTTTAGATTTGGTTTTCATTCCCCTGACAACCTGCTGATATTTATTTAAATATCTCACCGTGAAAACTTAGGTGAAGTGAAATAGAATGGAGCCGTAAATAGTCAGTCTGGCATCACGTGGAATGGCATCACGTGGAATGACATCACCTGGAATGGCATCACGTGGAATGGCATCACGTGGAATGGCATCACGTGGAATGGCATCCCGTGGAATGGCATCTCGTGGAATGGCATCCCGTGGAATGGCATCACGTGGAATGGCATTACGTGGAATGGCATCACGTCGAATGACATCACGTGGAATGGCATCACGTGGAATGGCATCACCTGGAATGGCATCACGTGGAATGGCATCCCGTGGAATGGCATCCCGTGGAATGGCATCCCGTGGAATGGCATCACGTGGAATGGCATCACGTGGAATGGCATCACGTGGAATGGCATCCCGTGGAATGGCATCCCGTGGAATGGCATCACGTGGAATGGCATCACGTGGAATGACATCACGTGGAATGGCATCACGTGGAATGGCATCACGTGGAATGGCATCACGTGGAATGGCATCACGTGGAATGGCATCACGTGGAATGGCATCACGTGGAATGCCATCCCGTGGAATGGCAGCTCACTTCGAGCTCACTTCAGCTAAGTGTTCATGGTGAAATTTTACCAGAACAGACCGGCTGAACCTTACATTCTCCTGTCTGTATAAGTGTGGGTGTCGCGACTCATTATCTCCAAGAAGTAATAACTGGGACTTATTTAAAGCTCAAACGAGGCGTTACACTCCCTTATAAAGTTACCAACTACTACAACTCAGAAATTGCTCTTTAGAAAAGTGAATGTAGCGCAGAATTGATATAGGTAATTGTGTGCATAAATTAAAAAACATTATAACATAAAAAAATAAAAAACATATTATTTTAAAAACATTATAAAATAAAGAGGACAGCCTCTTTATTAGGCACTGGGTGCGGAGGCACGTGCACACATGTGTTAAGCCACGTAGCTATTAGTTGTTAAGATACTTTGCAAGTTTTACTAACGTAGTTTTTAAGTCGTCGTTTCGTTACTAATTATATGAAACATGTGTATTTTTATGTGTGATCGGAAATAAATGAGAATATAATGTATCTATAAATTGATTTAGTATTTTTGCTAGGTTTGACGTTAAAATTGGGACAAACGACTGACGGACGAATAATCTGATGGCCAATCAGATGTACGGCTGGTCTTTTCTCAATTATACAAAGTCAATTTAAATTAACTAGCGAAAGTTCACAAATGTGATCGGTATCGGTATTGATGATAAAACAAAAACAAATGATTGTCAAAACTCATCACTTGCCCCACTGCACGCTGCATGATCGTGTCCCTAACTTGAAGTTATGGGCTTAGACAATCTTTTACCGATCACGTCTGTATAGTCATGCGAATTATTTTTACTTACCTTATGTTTTTCTACCTAGCTTTTCTCAACTACGATGGGGTCGGCTGCCAGTCTTACCAGATACAGCATTTTACAATGGAGACGGATGGATGTTTTTCAATGGGATTTTTTAATAGAGTGATAGCCTGTCTGACTTCCTCAACTCAGTACCTAATTATGTAAGTAAGTCATTTATTCACGAATAATAATTGTATCTGAAATGACATGGTATAAAAAATAAAAATTAAAATTAAATAAAATTACATAAAACACGTTAAATATGCATCAACAATGCATAAATACAACATGTATAGGAATATCGTTATAGATCTTCAACAGCATAAAGACACTTATTCAACAGGAAAGGCTTAAGCTGATTTTTAAAAGAGCTTGAGTAAATAGCGCTACCCCTTATAAGATTGCTTTACTTGACCTTATATGTACAAAATTCATTCTAGATTTTACGTAACGGCAGTTAAAACCAGGCATCGATCTATTCAGTGTAGATATACCGATTTGCTGTAACGTGCACTAAAAGTAAAAACAATGGCGTCCGTACTCCAATAACAATCCCAGAGCGATGTTCAAAAGTTAATAACGTTAAAAATATCCGGATTCAGGCACGCTCGGGATGAAACTCGCTCGGACGCAGTTCAATATCGCCGATAGTTTATGTTGCGGACTGTACGGGTGACACACCGACGTAGAGGATGACTGACTACTAGAAGCTAACATAACGTTACGTAACATCACGCCTGTAATCCCCGAAAGAGTAGGCAGAGGTACCTATATTACCTACACCCACATTTCATCAGTTATGTTTAAGTCCAATGTAATAGGAGGCAAGCCTATTGCCATCAACCGGGCACAAATCCAGATTTCAGGCTTCTGCTACTGAGAAATCCCACTTTTCCCGACTCGGGAATCGAACCCAGGACCTCATGCTCAGCAGTAGCGCTTGCACTAGACCAACGAGGCTATCTAAGTGAAAACTAATATTACAAAACTAATATTACAAAACTAATATTACAAAACCGTTACTAAATCGACACTATAGTCTTTGGAGGTGGGTCTCTAAACCAGCCCGGGAAGTGCCCGGAAAGGCGTTGCACAGGAGGGTTCTGTATGGTGGTCTTTGTAGAGGCACGGTGCTGGTAGTCACCAGTAGACTTGTGAATTTACCTTCCTTCGTAGGAAATGTGTGGCAACTTACAGTTTAGGAATTCAGCCTATAATGTTCCCACTGCTGGGACACAGGCCTCCTCTCTTCGAGAGTGGGCTGTAATCCACCACGCGGGCCCAGTGCGGGTTGGTAGATGTCACATGTCTTCGCAATTTTGGTTGTAGGACATGCCGTTTCCTCACGATGTTTTCCTTTACCGTTTTGAGAGCAGTGGTGATGAAATTATTTGCACAAAGTTAAGCGCCTGGGTTCGCACCCACGACCTAAGGGATAAGGCTGTTAGTGACCGGGGTGGTTTTAATGAGATACCCACCTCAGTCTTATCCCCGAAGCTCAGCCTTTTGATAGTTTTCTCCGAAGAAAACAAAAAATAAAGGTAGACACGTAGACAGACAAAAAGACAAACCAGTAATCGTAGCTGTGACCTGAAACATCAGACGTACTGCTGATACTTACTATTATCAGCAGTAAGTGTGGACCATGCGCACTATCAGTATTATCTATCACATTATCATTAAGTACATACAAATAGTTATTATCGTAACAATAAAATACTTGCTGTCAGTGGAAGAGTTTTTGTAACAGAATCAGTACTTCCAAATATTACCTCTTACAAACTAACAATTTTGATGAAAACAAGTTTTTTTATTAAGAAACCATGCTCTATTTTAAGTTTATTTATAACTTGGATTTAGATATAGTTATACTCCTGATGGCCATTTTATTTACTACACAAACAAAAAACCTGAGTGGAAACAAAATTAAAGAAATATCAGCCAAGAAAACAAAATTCAAGAAATAAGTTAATGTCTTATTTTTTTGCTGAAAGTAGTTTGAGTTTAGTATTTTTCACTCAAACTCAAAGCATTTATTTCAAATATTTAAAACCTTTGAATTGCCAAAGGGACGGTCAGTCAGAAAGATGCAGATAGTTGCCCATTCCAAAGCGTAGTAGTTTTTCTTATGGAAAAGAACGGGCAAGAAACTCCACGGAAACTCTTAAATTAACATATGGTTACAAAATATTGGTTTCATCATTTATGTTGAGACTATACATGTGAGAACGGTGCATAACGTCAAAAGCGTCCGTAATAAAAAGATAAAGAAGAAGGTAGGTTGCTGGAAGAGATTACTTTAGAAATAAGTATCACCTTTGTACGTATTTTTCTGTTCCTTTCTTCTTGAATATAATTATGTGTGTACATAAACTGTTAAATAAATAAAATAAATAAATAAAAAAAAACAATTCAAAAATTAAATTAAATTAAAATAAGCGTTGGCAGCTAAGACCTGACCAGTCCCTACTGACGGCGCCCGTTCACGACCATGACGCATGGATTAGCACCATTCAGCTCAACCATTTTGAAGGGAGCTAAATGATCCAACACACCCGCCACCATCAGCGAGACATTACAGTGAGCATGACACACTCTCAGCCGCCAGGGCACATTCAAATCAATGAAAGACGTACTCAGTAAGTGTTAGCTTTATAGTAAGTACATAGTACTCCCACATGTGCTATGCAATTACATTTTACAATACTAAGAGATTGAATCCATAAAACGAAAATATAGTTTTTTAAATCTTCAGCGGCTCCAACAGTATTTTCAAATGCTAAACAATTTGATTTTGCTCCCTGTGGAGCAGGACCAGCGTTGAGCCAAGTATTTTTATCAGTGATGTTATCCCCTACTTATAATAGGTATGCTTGAGTGCATAGTGTGCGACCTTAGTGCACGACCATGTTTACAAGTTTGTGAATGTGCAGGTGTGCATTTCACTTTATTTGACTTCCTACAAAATATTCTGTGATGAATTAAATAATTTCTCCACACACAAATTTGTTGCGAAACACGCTCGCGAACTTGTCCCTCCGTTGATTCAGTGCCACGCAACCAGTTCGCGCACATGTATCAAATCTCACGTACGAAACGCTAAGACTAAGCTGGATTGTTTCAACGAGAGAAACTTTAAACCAACGTCCTAAGTAATACCGCTCCAGATTTTTCTTACCTGAGATATCTGCGAAATACGCGAAAGATTTATTTATATTACTAGAGTTTTCTACCGTTTGTTTCTGTTAGTAAAGGATGGCACTCGAATTTGATTACAAAACATGTCATTGTGTATCTGTTTCGTAATTGCGTTTACGACTTTTGTTTCACAGTTCAGGCTCGTAAGGTATAACGTAAGCGCCCACAGATATTCTCTCTGACATTTAATGTTGTTTTAGCCTTTTTTCTCAGAGACATTCTTCACATAAGAAACGCCGACCTCATCTAGTTTCCAAAATCGGATTGATGAGTAAAAGTGCTTGTACAAACCTATTTATAAAAATAAAATCATGTGTCATTTAAAAACATAACACACATAACATCACGCCTGTAATCACGAAGGGTTAGGCAGAGGTGTAGCTATAGTACACCCACATTTTTCCAGCCCATGCCATGCCATGCCATGGTTTAAGTCCCATGTAATAGGGGGCGAGCCCATTGCCATCAACCGGGCACAAATTCAGACTCCGGGCTGCTACTGAGAAACTCCAAATGGAAAATCCCAATAACACTTGCCTGACCTGGGAATTGAACCCAGGTCCTCGTGCTCAGCAGTAGCGCTACTGCAGTAGTTGCGACCACTAGACCAACGAGGCAGTAGTACAATTGCATTGAATAATTCCGACCTCCACGCGGGCGAAGCCGCGGGCAAAACCTAGTATATACCTAAAAAATAAATGCTGTTCGTTGGTAAGCGCATCACTTGAAAAGGGCTGGAGTGAAATGCAATTTTTTGGTTTAAAATATTTACAATAGTTCGAATTTGAAATTTTAAGGAAAAATAATTGGAAAAGTTTCCCAGAAAATGTTCAATTCGGGAAAAATTTTACGTCCTTTTTTTCTTTGGGTTTTTTGTATGAACTCAAGAGCACAGGGCACTTCTGTTGGGTCAGGGAGATGTGAATAATACAATTGTCACATTGGTACTTACCCGGATCTGAACCCACAACCTCATGCATGAGAGTCGAGGCCATTATACTTTGACTTTTGAAACACAATTATCTTTGGTAACAAAACATCAAGAGCCGAAGGAATGTTTTGTAAGTATAAGTAGACAAATGAAAAATAAATCAACTAACAATTCAGAAAAAACGGATGTTATTTTGGCTCACTGGCTGAAAACTGAAATCCACATTCGGAGTGGGTCACTAAACTTAAAACATTAATTATTTGAGACAGCTATTACGAGTAACAAAGGCGCTACAACTAGATGACCGGACTTTTTTAATTTCGCTCGCAATATATTATATGGTAGATCTACAACGAATTATCCTCAGTACAAAATTCATTTGAATTTTAGATATTATAATTCTGCCAAAGTAAAAATTTTATTTATCAATGTTATTGGTAGTGAAATAATTTAATAAGTGTTATAAAGTGCGCGTGTGTCTAATCATCGCGCTGTACAGTACGATATTTTTTTATGTAAGTAATAAATTATACCTCAGATTCTTATCAACTAAATAGTTTTATACATTACAAAATTATTATGTATACGCAAATATTTTATATAGGCGCCATAGTCTGCACAAAACACCCAATAATAATGTTTAATGTTTTTAGAATAAGATCTGAATGTCATTTAAGTTTTGTTTGCTGAGTTTATGTTATAATATAAAACGAAAAAAAATCAATCCGTTGAGATTAGCAAATAAAGACAGCCCATAGAAAATTTAAAATATGCGGTACCCTAACACAAAAATTCCCTAATCATTATTGGTCTTTATCGAATAATAATAGTGACATCGTCATTCCATCGATTAATTTAAATCCGAAAATCTACGTAGATAAAGACGAAAGCATTCGATAATTACGATAAAGACTGGAGCAGTTTGATGTTTTATACTGGTTTATAAGTAGGACGGTTGTGTGCAGCCATGGAGACCAGGCATCTGTTGATATTATGTGCGGCTGTGGTGAGTCTGGTGCACGCCGGGAACTATGAGGCTTACTCCGGGTATGACTTTATTAAATACATTATATTTTTATCCGCTTTCTATCTTTTTGGCGCAAGTTGGAAAAGGCAGGCAAAAAAACGCTGCCACGCGTTGAAGTTATTTTATACAAAATATTTGGAGGATAATTATGCGATTAAAATGATCATATTTTAATCGTATTTAACACTCCAAAGATTTTCATTATCAGTCTCAAACGTTCTTAGTCTATGTCCTTATGAGTTGAGGAGCCATTAGTACCTACTAATCTACTAATACCTACAAATATTTAGTAGTAAATTATCCGAATCTGTAGGCTTAAAAAAAGAAAAGGCGACTAAGGGACTTATTAGAGAATGGGCAGTAGCGTTCTCTATGTGTTTTAACACCATACCTACTGCGATAGCCAACCTGCCTATCAAGCGTGGCGATTATGGAAAACCTTTGGGGGAGGCCTATGTCTAGCAGTGGACGTCTTTCGGCTGAAATGATGATGATGACTACTAAATATTGGTGGTACCCGCGGTTAAATATGGCACGTGGCTCCTCAACCCATACGGACACCTTCGTCTTACTAATCTCGTCTTTCGATGATTTAAATAACCTTACTACTTACTGCTCAACCTTTAATGTTAGCCACTACTTTACAACAATAACTGACATACTTACCTCCGGGAATTCTGTCCACTCTTTTGCCTTTGTTATCCCTTTTATTTCTACAGTCTGCACAAAAGGATGCTCTTCTTCTCTACGTGTCGATGGTACTTTGTTTCTATTTAGTTTGAGCCAAGTAGGTAGCCACATTGATTGCGGCATCAGTAGCATTCTTT
The DNA here is from genome assembly GCA_948098905.1 of Tiliacea aurago. NCBI lineage: Eukaryota > Metazoa > Arthropoda > Insecta > Lepidoptera > Noctuidae > Tiliacea > Tiliacea aurago. The sequence goes on from OX402596.1 coordinate 24,302,045, forward strand.
AGGTCATCCGAGGTGCAAGTGAATGTGCACTTAGGACATTCCAGCAGGTTGGACATGGTCTGATCAGAAGCACTGCACTCGCACTGGGATGGTCTGCCATAGCATCATTCCACCAGATAAACCATTCCATGTTCCAGCCACGTGGTGCACGGTGTCGTGCTACGTAACTCGTCGGACGCGGCGCTGCTGCAATGGCTGCAAGAGCAGCTGGAGTTGGACGAGTGGCAGCCGGGCGCGCCGCAGGAGAGGGACGCGCTGCTCATGGTGGCGCCACACAACGAGGACAAGCTCTTGAAGGCTCTGGACGATGAGGGCATAACGCATTATGTGCATGTGGACAATGTTGCCAAGTAAGAAAAGGTTCAAGCTTTGATTTTTTAAATAAAAAATCAGTTTTACATCTTTGAAAGTTGTAGTGCAATAAAATGATTCAATAATTATTTTAAAACGAAATGATAAAATCATAAAACTAAAAAGTAAGTGTACTAAAAGTATTAATTATATAAAAATTATATTATTATTTCCTTTATTTCACTATATATACATATAAATTATATTTTTAAATATTAGAATATAGAAAAAGAATATAAAAACATTTAAAAATATAAAAAAATAATAGCCCACCGGTATCGGGAACAGGGTCCAAGCTACCGGCGGTCAGGGTTCCAGAGAGGATACTTGATTTGTTTATCTTTCTCGGCTTTCACGAGGTTCCCGTCATGAGGGACCGTTATGTCAATAATCATTGTGCGCCGCTCTATCTGATCCACCACCACTATATCAGGTTTATTGGCAGCAATAGTCCTGTCAATGATGATGGATCGGTCCCAGTACAATGTGATATTTCCATTCTCGAGAACTGGGTCGGGCACATACCTGTAGTACGGCACCTCTGATTCCACAAGGCTGTATTTCAGAGCAAGTTGCTGATGGATAATCCTGGCTACAAGGTTGTGTCTATGCAAGTACTCTTCGTTAGCTAGACGAGAACACCCGGAGATAATGTGTCGGATTGATTCTCCCGGACGGTGGCATGCCCGACACACGTCAACCGTGCCGTCCTTCACAATAAATCTCCGGTAATTCTTCGTCATGATAACTTCGTCCTTAATTGCACAGACAAAACCTTCGGTTTCCCCAAAGAGGTCACCGAAACGCAGCCAGGCTACGGATGCTAAAAAGTCTACATCGGGTTCATGTAGGGCCCGGAAAAAGCGTCCGTGAAGCTCCTTACTTTGCCATACCTCCCTGCGATCGTTAGTGTCAAGCACTACAGGTTTGCGCCAGTTCTCTGTAGCCAAGGAGAGCGGGGTGAGGCCCTTGTCCACCGCGACCACATCTCGATGCATCCCCACGTAGGCTTCTAGGAAATATTCCCTGAGACTGCATATCTCGCGGTTGTGGAGGGTCTTAGCGTTTAAAAAGCCTCGACCTCCACACTTTCGCGGGATATACAGTCTCATTACCGAAGAGCGTGGGTGATGCATTCGATATGCAGTCAGCAGCGTACGGACCCTCCTAACCAGGGCGTCGAGTTCGGTCTGAGTCCATTTGAGTATGCCGAAAGAGTACATCAAAACCGGCATGACCCAACCGTTGAAGGCGCGCACCTTGTTCCCGCCTGATAGAAGACTATTAAATACTTTCTTCAGGCGGCCAAAGAAGCGCTCCTTCAACGATTGCTTCATGTCAGTAACATTGATGCCCAACGCTTCCGACATACCCAAATACTTATAGGTTTCGGATGCGGAGAGGGTTCTAAGGTTTATGGAATCCGAGATTATTATTATTAATATATAAATTAAAATTAAAAAAGTAAGTACTCGTATGAAAGCAACCAATACCCTTAATAATTGCCATCGATTTAAAAATTGTTTTAACGAGATAGGTAATATCTGCGTTTACCTAATTATTTTCTTTCACAGAGCCATCGAGAAACACAACGAAGACATATCAATGTGGAGGAGTACTCGAGGCCAGAGGATGATATTCCAGGATTACTGGCGATACGCTGAGGCATTTACCCTTGAACTTATCTAAACTATACCGGCAATAGTAGCATCATGACAATTTATTTTTAGGTTGATCAATAAATGTAGGGCAGACTATACATTAGAAAGTTAATGTAGTTGAAAAAGGAAACGTGATTTTCATACCTACCAGGACCTAACAGGACCTACCAGGACCTAAACATATATTTAACATAAATTCTGACTCAGACCTGATGAGGAACCTGATTATAATAATACATTTTTGGGTTAAGTACAATCAAGGTATAATTTAGAAAATTGTGACCATAGGAATTTAAAAATCCACGTCAGTTTAAACACACAATTGTAAACACACACCTGACTGTTTCGGTCTGTTTTAAATTAGAGCTGAGAAATATTAACTGAATTCCCACATGTGTAATCCGATGTATGATAATGTGTGATTGAACACAAAATGGAATTCATTCTGGGTCGTAATAATTATTTAGGTATACTTTTTTCTCACAATAAGGTACATTTTATGATAGTTTTTTCCTTTAACTACACATAGGTGCAGGTCAAGGCATGATTGTGGCCCAATTAGAATTATTTTCGACGACATTTTAAGCCGACACTCACGTTTACCCCAAAACCATCAATATGTTCTCTCTTATCTATAGGTTGCCCTGCTTTGTTAAATTTGATTTAATATCTTTTTCAGCGTGTCTGTGTGGTGCCGGACGTAAAGAATAGCACTCCCCTGGCCTCCATAGGCCTCCCCACTATTTCTTCCCGTGGGTGTCGTAAAAGGCGATTAAGGGACTTACTAGAGAGTGGGCAGCAGCGTCTTCTATGCATTTTAACACCATAGTGCGACCGCCAACCCGCCTGCCAAGCGTGGTGATTATGGCAAACCCCCGCTTTGGGGGAGGCCTATGTCCAGCAGTCTTCCGGCTGTAATGATGATGATGATATTTTTCAGATCGATGCATACATGGACAGAATAGCTGCACAGTATCCCAACTTGGTGACTTTGGTCAACGCCGGAAAAAGCTATGAAGGTCGAGATATAAAATATTTAAAGGTAAGATTCACTTACATTTATTCCTATAGTTTCTTTTGATATTTAGTTTAATAATCAAATTCAACTAGTTAAATGTCTGTAAAATAAAGCTACTTAAAATAACTGCAATCATTGATGTTTTGATCCATAGATGGTATTTTTTTTTCTTGTTAATCTCTTTATGTTAAGTGGCGTATAGTTACTTAGAATATTGGTTCAACTGTTTTCGGTTCCAGTTAAATAAAACCCTTTGAACCGCGTACTCGTATCAATAAAACCCTTTGAACCGCGTACTCGTATCAATAAAACCCTTTGAACCGCGTACTCGTATCAATAAAACCCTTTGAACCGCGTACTCGTATCAACTCTTTACGATTTATTGGACACTACACATCAAATCGGAACAGTTTTAGAAAATCAGATTAAACATTTTTAACACAATCGTGGACTTACAATCTACTGTTATATATGATAATAATAATAATTTCTTTATTTGTATAGAATGCAGGTATTACAATGATGGTGTTAGTTTTAGATATATTTCCAGTACATTCTGCCTGTTGGCATACAAAAATTTGTTAACTTACAGATAATTTAAAAACTAGGTACCTACTTATATTCAAAATGAGATCATAGATCCGCTAAGTCTAATATTATTTACATAATAAATGAGATAAGGTGAATCAATATTACAATTCATTATTTATAAAATCGGTAACAGAGTAATAACATTTCTCTGTCAGCAACGACGACAGGAGTTTCTTGAATTGTTTTAAGGGTTGATCCTTAATACAATTTGGCAATTTGTTAAATATAATAGGTGCCATAGCAATAATGTTTTTTTTAAGCAAAGCAGTGTTGTATCTACCAGTAAACAATAGACTCTATGTTATGTATGTTAACTAGATATCAACCACCAACTTCAATGATCCAAGCAAGCCGATCTACTTCATGGACGCAATGATCCACGCGCGGGAGTGGGTGACCACCCCGGTAGCGCTGTACTCCATCTACAGGCTGGTGGAGAATCTGCGAAACGAGGACAACGACCTGCTCAGCGATGTAGACTGGATCATCATGCCGCTCGTCAACCCTGATGGATACGAGTACACGCATACTGATGTGAGTAAATAAAGTAAATACTATCATCATCACTCAGGCGAAACAAATCCACTGCTGGACTTAAGCATCGCCACAGCGGCCTTTACCAGGTCATCTGTCCACCTTGTGGAAGGCCTAGCAATACATTGAAATAGTCTTGTAATAGTACAATGTATTAATATCAAGGTATTCCTTTCAGCAACGTCTCTGGCGTAAGACACGATCTATAAACCTGGAAGTCAGTGACACCTGCTTCGGAGTTGACGCCAACAGGAACTTCGACGTCCTCTTCGGTACCACTGGAGTCTCAAGCAACCCTTGTGATTTAACCTATCCTGGAACCCATGCCTTTTCGGAGCCAGAGACCCAGTACGTCAGGGAAATACTTCAGAATGATGTGGACAGGATCCAGTTGTACATGAACATTCACAGTCACGGGAACTGGGTGCTGTTCGCTTATGGGGACCACAGCTTGCCACCGAATGCCGCACAAGTGCACCACGTCGCCGCCGCTATGGGAGCTGCCATGGATGCAATGAAGCTGCCCCAAGCTGGGTTCTACAGGATAGGGAACAGTGCAAGTCTTCTGTATGGTACTTCGGGAAGTGCTCAGGATTATGCCCAGGTAAATCAGCTTACGCCTACATCTTTTTTAGGGTTCAGTACCTCTAGAGGAAAAACCGGCACCCTAATAGGATCACTTCGTTGTCCGTCTGTCTGTCTGTCTGTCAGTCCGTCAAGACCGTTTATCTCAGGAATGCTTCGAGGTATCAAGTACTAGGTATAATTAATCAAGTGCGCGGGTGAGCAAGCGGTATCAAGTTGAAATTAATATAAAATACGTAGGTCTACGGCCCCTCAGTGCTCTAAAAAAATCAAGCTTCTAAGTCAACGAAATAAAAAAATAAGGCGATTTATGCGATATATTTTGGTACGCGCAAATAAATCAAAACCTATGGGGTAGTTCCCGTTAACCTAGACTCATGAAATTTGGCAAGAAGAAAGGTCTCACAGCACAAGTAAAGGAAAAAGTCCGAAAATTGTTAATTTGTAGTTTTATCACATAAAAAATACTTTTTTGTGATTATGAACTTACATTTTCAGTTGGAAAATTGACCGTGGCGTTTATCGATGTATGATAGAACATGTTTTAACAACAATGTTGTTTGTTTTTAGGATAAATTCATTCCAACTACAGAACCCTTCATGGTGCGTGGTCCGACACGAACTTGGCCGGCTTTTTTTTATTCAAATCTATCAATTATTAGAATTTAAATATATTTATTTGTTCATCCATTAAATAGTAGTAGACGTTATGTATTTTTAATCCTGAAAAAATCGATCGAATATGTTAATACTCGATCATTCGTCAGTACGGCTGCTATAATCGATCGAACGCGCGTGCTAATCTTATCTCTCAGAATTTATTGTGTTTTTGATAACGGTGTTATGATGGACATCGATTACCGCTGATTCATTGTAGGTTTTATGATCTCCGCATGGCCGTCTAGAAATTGATTGCCTTGTCGGGCCTCCTTGCAGTACAACAGATACCGGTTTATATTTTATTGATTTCTACCTTAATCATACTATCTTATTCCCAGGTGATCGGCGTTCCTTTCTCGTACACCCTGGAGCTGCCCGGCTACGGGTACAACTTCCTGGTACCTCCACAGTTCCAGGACCAGATCAACGAGGAGACGTGGCAGGGCATCGCGGTCACGGCTAGACTCGCGCGCTCCTACTACAGGGCGCGGTACAACGCAGCCACCACTACTGCCGCTCCTACTGCTGCCACTCCTACTACTGTTGCTGCTCAGCATTAGGTCGCAGAAACGTTTTAGATGATTTTAATATATACTTATTATTTCACATTTTTTTCGTGTTTTCTTTTTTATCTGATGTGGTATTTGACATTAGATTCCCAAAAACCATAACTAGTATCTCCGGAGCTTAATCATACAACTTAGAAACGAGTAAAATCTTCAATTAAGAAAAATAAGGTTTTACTCTTTTCGATAATCAGCAAAACCTAAGACATACATCATCATCGTCATATCAGCCGAAAGACGTCCGATGGTTGGCAGGCAGGTTGGTGATCGCAGTATGGTGTTAAAATGCGTAGAGAACGCTGCTGCCCATACTCTAGTAAGTCCTTTAGTCGCTTTTACGAATCCTACGGAAAGAAATAGGATAAGACATACATACAGCCCAAAAATCAACGGAACTCCACATCGCTACTACATCGCAACTCGGACCGCCAACGGAAGTTATTTAACAAACGTTGAGCAAAGTTTCACTTTTGTTGCCGACTGTACAATATTGAGCTGAAATGAGTATACGGATTGTTTGTCGGATGCATTATGTTGCTGGTGTTATTATATCACCTGATGACAAGCAATGATGTCGTCGACGATGGAGCACGCTTGCCTAGAAGTTACCTATTCACTCTTAAACACCCCACAAATTGAGTATCAGGAAACACAGACTTTGGCAGGGTAAGATGAAACACAATTGGTTAATCTTTTGTATTTTCCCTTTTTCCCTTGTAAACCTTGTATTTTCTTGCAAATAAACAATTTGAATTTGAATTATGAATTTGCCATTTTCAATGACCGTACGACGATTTATTCTGAAGCGACGCGACGGTTAACATAAAATAATTGTTAAATACTATCGCCACTTATCAAAAGATCGATTATATTATTAGTCTGTTAATAATAATAAAAGGTTGCATCAAGCGCCTGATAAAGATAAAGATATTTTATTTTTGTAAAACATGAGTAAGTACAATACCTGCACATTGTGGATGGAATTAAAATAAATAAAAAGGAGCTACATGTCTTGCCAGTTAAAGCGTACAAAAATAAATAAAAAGGAGCTACATGTCTTGCCAGTTAAAGCGTACAAAAATAAATAAAAAGGAGCTACATGTCTTGCCAGTTAAAGCGTACAAAAATAAATAAAAAGGAGCTACATGTCTTGCCAGTTAAAGCGTACAAAAATAAATAAAAAGGAGCTACATGTCTTGCCAGTTAAAGCGTACAAAAATAAATAAAAAGGAGCTACATGTCTTGCCAGTTAAAGCGTACAAAAATAAATAAAAAGGAGCTACATGTCTTGCCAGTTAAAGCGTACAAAAATAAATAAAAAGGAGCTACATGTCTTGCCAGTTAAAGCGTACAAAAATAAATAAAAAGGAGCTACATGTCTTGCCAGTTAAAGCGTACAAAAATAAATAAAAAGGAGCTACATGTCTTGCCAGTTAAAGCGTACAAAAATAAATAAAAAGGAGCTACATGTCTTGCCAGTTAAAGCGTACAAAAATAAATAAAAAGGAGCTACATGTCTTGCCAGTTAAAGCGTACAAAAATAAATAAAAAGGAGCTACATGTCTTGCCAGTTAAAGCGTACAAAAATAAATAAAAAGGAGCTACATGTCTTGCCAGTTAAAGCGTACAAAAATAAATAAAAAGGAGCTACATGTCTTGACAGTTAAAGCGTACAAAAATAAATAAAAAGGAGCTACATGTCTTGCCAGTTAAAGCGTACAAAAATAAATAAAAAGGAGCTACATGTCTTGCCAGTTAAAGCGTACAAAAATAAATAAAAAGGAGCTACATGTCTTGCCAGTTAAAGCGTACAAAAATAAATAAAAAGGAGCTACATGTCTTGCCAGTTAAAGCGTACAAAAATAAATAAAAAGGAGCTACATGTCTTGCCAGTTAAAGCGTACAAAAATAAATAAAAAGGAGCTACATGTCTTGCCAGTTAAAGCGTACAAAAATAAATAAAAAGGAGCTACATGTCTTGCCAGTTAAAGCGTACAAAAATAAATAAAAAGGAGCTACATGTCTTGCCAGTTAAAGCGTACAAAAATAAATAAAAAGGAGCTACATGTCTTGCCAGTTAAAGCGTACAAAAATAAATAAAAAGGAGCTACATGTCTTGCCAGTTAAAGCGTACAAAAATAAATAAAAAGGAGCTACATGTCTTGCCAGTTAAAGCGTACAAAAATAAATAAAAAGGAGCTACATGTCTTGCCAGTTAAAGCGTACAAAAATAAATAAAAAGGAGCTACATGTCTTGCCAGTTAAAGCGTACAAAAATAAATAAAAAGGAGCTACATGTCTTGCCAGTTAAAGCGTACAAAAATAAATAAAAAGGAGCTACATGTCTTGCCAGTTAAAGCGTACAAAAATAAATAAAAAGGAGCTACATGTCTTGCCAGTTAAAGCGTACAAAAATAAATAAAAAGGAGCTACATGTCTTGCCAGTTAAAGCGTACAAAAATAAATAAAAAGGAGCTACATGTCTTGCCAGTTAAAGCGTACAAAAATAAATAAAAAGGAGCTACATGTCTTGCCAGTTAAAGCGTACAAAAATAAATAAAAAGGAGCTACATGTCTTGCCAGTTAAAGCGTACAAAAATAAATAAAAAGGAGCTACATGTCTTGACAGTTAAAGCGTACAAAAATAAATAAAAAGGAGCTACATGTCTTGCCAGTTAAAGCGTACAAAAATAAATAAAAAGGAGCTACATGTCTTGCCAGTTAAAGCGTACAAAAATAAATAAAAAGGAGCTACATGTCTTGCCAGTTAAAGCGTACAAAAATAAATAAAAAGGAGCTACATGTCTTGCCAGTTAAAGCGTACAAAAATAAATAAAAAGGAGCTACATGTCTTGCCAGTTAAAGCGTACAAAAATAAATAAAAAGGAGCTACATGTCTTGCCAGTTAAAGCGTACAAAAATAAATAAAAAGGAGCTACATGTCTTGCCAGTTAAAGCGTACAAAAATAAATAAAAAGGAGCTACATGTCTTGCCAGTTAAAGCGTACAAAAATAAATAAAAAGGAGCTACATGTCTTGCCAGTTAAAGCGTACAAAAATAAATAAAAAGGAGCTACATGTCTTGCCAGTTAAAGCGTACAAAAAAAACACAGAACTTATTTTTACCATGCATATGCCTAACTACATTATCAATACATCAGTTTAGAAACAGCTTAACTAACATAAAAAAGTTCATTAACCATTAATAGACTAGGACAAATGTCGCAATTTTCTTAATTTCGTTCATTTAGAAACTCTGATAAGCTGTAGTAGCATTTGGCTATAAGTTTTTTTTTAAAATGCAACTTAAACAACCTAGTGGGCAGCTGTTTCAGAGGTATTGGGAGCTTATTATAAATTTTTGGGGCCAAACAGAATAATGCTTTTATGCATCAAACTGATTCAGAAAGGCAGTACTCCGCGATACGGCGCGTATCGTGAGGAGGTTCCTGTCTCTAACCAACGGTAGCTTGGACCCAGCTACCGATACTGGCGGACCACTATTGTTCATATTTAAAAATGTTTTTATTTATGTTATCTATTAAAATATTTAAAAATGTATTAAATAAGTAAAAAAAAATATATATATAATAATAATCGTTTATTTATAAAAGGGTCACCATGTACAATAAATACCTTAACAATTAAAATAGAGCACAGTTGCTTATTTGTCTGCACTAGGTTGGACCTGTGCTTCAGGCTAGAAATTGCATAAATGCTTACTGAAATAAATTAAGAATGAGTCGAAAAAATTTAATATAAATAAATAAATAACAAGTTTATTGATTCAAAATATACATAGACACGGGTTGTATACTAATTACATGCTAAGACTTAATCAACTAACAATAAACACAACTGGAAAAAATAAAATAAAATAATTGTCTATGAAAACAAAAATTTAAATCCTGTCTCCTAAACTAGGGATGGCCTGTATATTAGGAGACAGTGATTCGACCAAGCTGAAGTGGAAATGATAGATCTTAGTTTCGAGTGTCGATGCTAATTCTACCATGAAACAAAAATGTGAGTTAGATGAGTAAGTAATTAATTTTAGGTTTATTTGAGCATGAAAGGATGGATGCAGGTGTGGAGAAAAAGTGGGGGTGTGAATGGGAAAGTAGTGTGTGTGTTCGTGTTCGTGAGTGTAATGTTAGTTGTGTTGTATTGGTGTGTGTGTTGTGTGTTATGAGGTGTTTGTTTGTGTGTAGTGTTTTGTGTCCCTATTTAATAGTGAATTAAAACTTAGGTAAATAAAAGTAAAATAGCATGCTAGCGGTTCTATTTGCAGACAACAAATATTGCAACTAAATGAAACAAAACTTAAAACTCATATTAAAAGAACACTTTGTAAACAAGCATATTACAAATTAGAGGATTATATACAAGATAAGAATGCTTGGAAACATGCTGGTCCTGCTCCATAGGACAATCTAGAGTCTAGACAAAATCAAACAGGTTGCTATTTTAATTGTATAATTTATTATTTTTATGACATTTATTTTAAATTCTGTGATTACCTTAACTCACACTGATATTGTTATTTTTTAGGAAATCGTACCTATATATTTTTTACAATTTTTGTAAATATGTGAGCACCATGTCATTGTATCTATCACATAATTAATTTATCTGTCATTGCTTCATCCTTAACTCCTTTTATTACCTATTGTGGTATAGTAATTTTATTCTAGGTGCATCGTCTTCACATATAATTTATATAATTAATGTACCTATAAAAATATTGTACTAGATTTTAAAAGAGTACCGGTGGAGTTTCTTGCCCATTCTTCTCCATACGAAACTACCTTTTGGAAGGGGCGACTAGAATCAATTCTATTTTTTTGTAAATATTGACGTTCAAAAGTGCCTTTTATGTGCCTATTTGAAATAAACAATTTGACTTTGACTTTTACTTTTAAATAGATCTTCTGACTGTGCATCATTTATGGGTAGTAAATATTTGAGTATCAAAGAGTTGTCAGCACCAACTGACGGGGTCCGCTAGGGCCAATGCCTGCCAGGGTTGCGAGTTTGTCCAAAAGGGATATCGTGGCCCTGGCACACAGGCAAACGAAGGAATACGGGTGGGTTTTAGTCAGTAAAAGTCTCACACGCCTTTCTGCTCCACCCAGAGCGTGAGAAGTTATTTGATAATTTCCCACACTAAAAAAAAAAAACTTAAAATAGCATGTTAGCGGTTCTATTTGCAGACAACAAGTAGATCTTCTGACTGTGCATCATTTATGGGTAGTAAATATTTGAGTATAACGGTTTTACAGCTAAAGTAAAATTTTAGTTTTAGTTTTCTATATCTATTGTACAGAAATCGGCCTAAGAAGGTAAAAAATCTTTCTTCAAAGACATGTTCTGAGGTTTCATTAGATATGCATACTATATCATTCCGTCTATGGTTAGTATTGTCAGCATTGTAGGTAAGCATAGTGTGCTGTTTTAATACTAAGTGCATAATGAAAAGCTGGCAAACCGTCAATACGTTGCATGATTTATAAGTGTATTCCCGTTGTCCCCGTTCGCCATATCCCCGTCACGGGGACAGCGGGACGTGATTAAATTTATTTCCCGTTGTCCCCTTATCGTACGAAGTTAACCTTTTTTAAATCGAAACAGCTAGTTTAGGTTAGGTTAGAACTGTGACCACACAACGCACGAGCCGAGCGAGCGAAGGGAGCGGTGCCGCCGCAGCGGCCGGCGAGTGCCAGAAACATATAGTAGATCTGTGGGGAAGAAGAAGGAATGGAAGTACCTACCACCAAGTGCCACCTTTAAATTGCTCTCTGAGCTCTTTCAAGAGGAAGTAAATTAGATTTTGGTGCACCGCCACCCCAAGATGTGATACATTATAGAATTAATCATGGATTAACATATTATAGCCAAATAAACTTGTGCGATTCATTTTGAGTCAGCAAAAGAGCGTAATTTTTTTTAAACACATATTAGTTTGCGCACTCTTTTAACTAGACTTTCAATGTGATTTCTAAAAAAGAGTGTGTCGTCTGTTATTACCCCGAGGTATTCTATGTTGCTCGTTTTGAGGATAAAAGCACGTGTATAGTTGGTCCACAGGCTGCACGTGTAAAACACTTGGCAATAAGCTTTAAAAAGCGTCATTTTTACTGCCTTGCTACAGCTTGCTCTGCTAACCAACATTTTACACCGGACTGCCAGCGCCCTACGTCATGACCCGGGGCCTTTCCTCGCGTCATTTTCTTAATGGTGATTGACACCTGGTTGGTCGGAAAACAAACCAGATCAGAATCACGACAGCATCCGTCATCGAGCACTCGCAACGATGAGCCCAGCAGTGACTCCACTTTAAAGTGCTCCATAACACATGCTGGCAACGCTGTTCGGCTGACCACCGCCACTCACAGGAAGGCCAGGCTTATTATCAAACTTTTTGGTAGCCTTCCAGAACTTTTGAAAATTATTGGCTTTACGGAGAGAAGCTACTTAAGGCGACGATAACCGACTTTTAAAGATTTTATACTGAAGATCACGTCTAAACGAGTCACTACTCGTTTAGACGTGATCTTCAGTATAAAATCATTAAAAGTTTAATGAATTGAAAAATATATGTAAATATTTTACGAGTAGATTATGTTTATATTACAATTAGTGAAATTAATTTGTGAAGTTATTTTTTTTTTTTTTTTAACTTTAATTGACACGGTTAAACCAATTACGTTAATTAAAGTCACATACACATAGAAACGAAAATATACATTTTTAAAATTCTGTTAAAAACATAAAAAACATTATAACATAAAAAAAACAAACAAAAGTACTTAATTAAAAACAACAAAAAAAAAAAAAACAATACTTTCATGAATCCCTCTCACAGTATCTCAGGCATGCCAATAAAATCTTCGTCCATTCATCCGCAAACAGATCGTTTGTTGGGTTAGAATCGCCTAAAGTGTGTGCCGAGTCTAATGAACTGCTGGCGATCGCGTAGATACCGAGTCTAACGAACTGCTGGCGATCGCGTAGATAATCTGCGAAGAAACCGAGTCTAACGAACTGCTGGCGATCGCGCAGATAATCTGCGAAGGAACGTAGTAGAGATGGTGTGGAACCTATGTTACTAAGTTTCAGTTTTATGTCTAACGCGGATAAAAAACTGAGAATGGCGCAAAATCTACCAAGTGTATTTTTCTGAAACCTACACCAATTTAAAGATAATTTAATTATTGATCTTTTAGTATACGCGTTTTATTAAAATACCTTTTGTTTTGTGTATAATAAATTAATAATGCGTCAAATTGGGGACAGCGCTCCCGCAGTCCCATTACTGGCTGAACGTACGACGCGTTGCGTGAGCTCAGTACAGAACACGCAAGCTATAACTACTCAAGGTCACTGGCATATATCTCCGTCTTAAAATATCAAGCTTAATTTGTTCAGGATGGATCTGAAACCACACTAGTTTGCTTTTAAACACCTTTCGTGTCAGGCACATGTCGTTGTAGACATCGCCAGAAGTTGGTTAATTGTGCCACAACCATAGCTGATATTTAAGCGTCACCCTCGCGTGAGCCTCTTGGACGTGCTTGTTCCACCCAACAACACGGCCGACATGTCTATGAATCCGAGTTTCGACTTGGCTCTGTACCGCGGCTTCTGACAAAGTAGTGACAATACTTTTATACATCTTGTCAAGAATTTTCCTATGTTCAGTAGGTATCTATTACTGCATAAACCATATTCCTAAGGAATATCAATGAGCGCATAGTAAGTAAAACTATTAGATACTTCATAATACACGTTTATTTGATCGCTATCCCTTTCGCCCCAAATTACTCTGCTACGTGATGATTACAAAACGCGTAGATTTTCTTCTTTTCCAAAAGCGGTAATGAATTAGTATCTAGTTTAACTACACTGATGGTGACTGCGTTCATTATTACAATAATGCGGCTGAACACAAGAGCTTTTATAAATACGGTGGCACCCGGCGATACAGCGATGACGTCACACCGCTGCAAGCGGTGTAATTTTACGCTTACCCTACTGAACCCTATTGAACTTCAACCAACGCTGTTGTTTTGTTCGCGCAGCACCTAGTGTGGTCTTATTTTTCTAAATTTGTGGGTTGATATAAAGTGGTTACCGCCGCCGGAATTGTCATGCGTTGTTGACCCAATTTGATTGTTTAATTTGCGCGTCTTATATGGCAGAATGAGAATTGATTATTATTTGAATTTTATTATAATCAAAAATCATTATTTTAGTCAAATTAGGCTGAAAATCAGCACTGTGAAAGCGTCAAAAAATTACATAAGATAGTCCCCCAAAACACCCGCTTTTTACCGTTTCTTAGTGTTTTAGCTGCGGCGAAGAAGTTATTTTTATTTAAGTCCTGTAATGACCACAGTCGAACAAATAAATAGAATCATTGTACCTATTTTAAATAGTGAACTTAGAGTTAAAGTTAAAAAGCCTTTCAGAAATCTAACTGATCTTCAAATTTGAAGATCAGTTAAAGTGCAAAGAGATTTTAAGGTTGTGAGTTATCTCCCACATCATCGCCATTACTAACCGACCACCAACTAGTGCATTACAATTCAGCGCTTGCAGCGACCATCCGCTATAATACGAGGAACATTTTTGCATGATCTAATCTCTACGCGGTGCAGCGCTGAAGCGCTATCGAATTCTGCAGCCGTCTCGCAAGACAAACGGTTGTGGGGCGAGACTTGAATTATTCATACAAATCTGATGTCGTGGTGGGTACGCTAATATTTGTAGGAACGCCCTCCAAACTACCTGCAGTATTACTAATGGTGGAGGCCCTTGCAGATCGGATATTTTTGGCACCATTTATATTAGACGAATTGATGTGACTTATATTTATTTTGCCTGATTATTAGAATTGAACATTTCGCTTTGAATGTCAAAGAAAATAATAATGGATATGAATTGTGATTTACCAATGTTAGAATGCCTGACTGGGCTTTGGAAATACGCTACTGCACGGTGTTGTGGTGCGGAGCGACCGTTGCAAAATAGCACAATTTTATTGTTAGATAGATAGATTCATTTATTTGCGTGAAATATGGTATTTTACAGATTTTATAACACATAAGTACACAATAGTTCTTCATATTCCGCCCACTACATTCGACATGCAAATTTTTTGACAGTTATAATGATTCTAATACATAAACAAAATAATTAAATTTCAATGTTTTGAAATAAATAAAATTTAATAATTAATTAAAATTAATGTCAAAAAAAAAGTACTAAATCAAGAATTGTTTACTTATCAAATTACAAATGTCAAAGAAAAATAATTAAATTACAAATTGTCTATTATCAAGTTTCCAATGACGACCAAGGAAATTAAAATTAAAAGTCAATAGCATAATAAAATAAAATAAAAAATGACAAATTGAATGTCATGCAAGTTTCCCATTTGTCCTAGAATCCATAAATTCCTTAATGGTATAAAAACAATTTTCAATAAGCCATGCTCTGAGATGTTTTTTAAATAAGCCGGTTCGCAGTTCTCTAATAACCTTTGGGATATTATTGAATATCTTTACTGCCATTTTAGTTAGTCAAAGTAAGATTATTTAGCTACATTAACTACGACTTGAATAGAGGAACTTTTAGCTCTATTACAGCATCACGTATCAATCAAACAGCAAGGTAACATTGGTTTAGTCAGCAGTGCGTGCAATCCGTCACGACTATTGCGTTATTACAGTTGGATGATGATCGCTGCCCGAGTGCTTCATCGCGTCAGTGCACGCTACACAATAGCCCGGGGCGAGTGGCGATTGTACCTCCACCGAGTTAGGAACCGGTCGTGCGTTCGGAAATGAGCGCTTGGATAAGATGAGAAGAAGGCGCCAAAAAATAATACAGCCTTGCGACAAAAATCTAGCCATTCATTCACTGACAGGCAACGTACAGCCTAAATCCCTGGGTCCAGCATGAAATGTTGCGCAAAAGTTCCTAAAGTACTAAAAATGAGCACTAAGGAAGCATCTTCGAAAATGCATTCCCAAAAGGGATGAAAGGTTGTATGGAAGTTCATAATGTTTGCCGGTACGGGTTGACTATTAGGTATATTTTATAAAAAAAACAAAAATCAACAAGACAATCAAGAATTCCATGAGATTTATTTATGAAACGTGTCATTTCTCTGTAGAATGTATTAAGGAGAAGCTTAAGATGGGCATCGTTTACAAATGTGAATGAAATAAGCACAACTCTTTGATTATAAATCTAAGTATAACATCGTCTTATTTTTGTGGATAATGAAAGAGATGAAAATATTGAATACGTAGCAGGACCCACCTGTACCGCAACATAATACAGCGATCACCAATCCACCTCCAAGCAATTTGGATTATGTCATAATTCTCCCAAGATGGCAGCCATGACGGCTTAAGTTTATCATTAGCCGTTCTATCTTGCTTGAAAATAAACCAGTAAGTAACTAATATCTATAGACACATTGTCTCTCGCAGCGCGGGATAAGTCCGCAGATAACTCCGCTCATCTGAATGTTACTGAAACACTTGCCCATACAACAGCGGACTGGAGGTGTTCAGGCTTTGTCATATGATTTATTTTTCAATTAATGAAACGAACAACTGTTATTATGGTGTTTTGTCTTGTTTGAAACGGTATTATCTTGTTTTGTTCACGGCAGTTGGCTTTACGGTGTTTGTTTTTATTTATTGCGTAAAATAAAAAAAAACTCTTTAAAACAACCGACTTCTAAAAAAACACTACATAGTGAAAAATAACCTAATTTCGGAAGTCGGTGTCTTTGGATCTGTACCTATTTTATTTTTTTTCCACCGACTGCCAATTTTTTTTATAGTTTTTTAATTTTCACTTTTTAGAACGTCAATTTTTAATTTATCTAAGTTACGATAGCCTAATGTCTACTGCTCACCCCCCTATACGATACTAAATATTGCTTTTCCCGATGAAGGGCCGTTAATTGTTGAGGAGTTCTTCTGGTAAGAACCATCAGCTCCACTTCACCATATATGCATTGTGACGAGCATAAATTGTTTAGCAACCATATTAAAGAACCTAATCGAATCGTAAACCGTGAAATACTTATTATTAAGTAGTTCCGGTGGCCCTCTGTAGTCTTCACCATCAGTTCCACTTCACCAAATGGTACTTTCCGAGAGCAAATGCACGAGTTACAATAAAAAAATATCCAAATCACTATAGGTGTGTCTATAAAATGTGAGGAGTTTCCTCGATTTTCATGGGATCCCTCATCAGATTCTGACTTGGTGACAATGCGACCACCTCGAGAGCATACTTTTTGAAACAAAAAAAGAATTTTCATATCGGTCTACAATTAAGTTTAATAAGTTTAATAAGTTTATTCAAAAAAATAATGTAGTACAGTAAAAACATTTTTCGTAATTCTATGTAATAGTTCACAAGTGTTACATGCCTGAACTAGGACATCCTGTGTTTCAGGCGAGAAAAGGTAAAACATTATATCTAAATAATCACAGTAATCACATCATATACAAAAGGTAAATTAGTCAACTAATAGGTATGTAAAAGAGGTGTAAACAGTATAAAAATCTTACCTGCTAAAAACTTAGTATATTAATTTAAGCTAACTAATCATAATAAAAAGTGCAATTAATATTTATTTAAGTACAACTAATAACTTCTCTGTATCTTCATAGGACAAATTTTGTAATGTTTCCTTCAGAGTTTTCTTGCAATTTACAAAATTTTGGGAATAAATTTTTGCTTTTGCATTAAGTCTGTTATAGAGTAGTGGTTCCAGAAAAACAAAAAATTTGGCTGTAAAAGCATGTTTTGTGCTTTTTGTGGGACAAACTATATCTTTCCGTCTCTTTTTAATAAGTTCAGTGCTGAAGCGGAGGGCTGCGTGTTGTTTTAGTACAATGCTCATTATGAATAACTGCCTGACTGTTAGTACTTCACAATTTTTATAGAGCTGGTTAGTGGGAAAAAGGAAAGGGCGGCACGTAGACACCTTGAGAATCGCTCTTTGAGCTCTTTCGACTTGTATTAATAAAGTTTTACCTGCTCCACCCCATGAGGTAATGCAGTATGACAAAATTGACTGACATAGAGCAAAGTAAACTTGCTTAATTATTTTTGGATCCGCAATATGTCGCAGCTGCTTAAATACAAATATGAGCTTACGAACTCTATTATTTAAGACTTCTATATGTTGTTTGAAAGTAAGGGTCTCGTCTAATATAACACCTAGGTATTTTATTTGGTTAGTCTTATTAATATTAGGACACTTTAACGGGCATTCTGCGGGGACTGTGCAACAATGAGCATATAGCGTCGAGGAGTAATCGTAAGTTGGTTTGAAAATACATAAAAAACAGAACAGAACGGAGTTTATCACAGCAATAATTAATGTCTGCTCCTGTACTACTTCTCTCAAAAAAAGGAGGTAGTGAGTCTCATAATAGTTTTAAAATTGAAACCACTAGCACCAAAATCCTGCTGAGTAGCATTTTTTTTTCTCTAGCTTACGCTGTCCCACTGCTGGGCAAAGGCCTCCCTCCACTCCTTCCATCCCTCGCGAGCCCGCGCGTCCTCCTTCTCCTCCTGCTGAGTAGCATAATTTAAAGAAATATAAATACCATATTCTGGTGAGCAAGGTAACTCCATAGGTACTGTCCCAAGTTCTGCGTTTAGATATTGCCAATAATTATGTTTTGATAGTCAGATTTAATCAAATATTCGTTGTTTTTTCCTTTATGCAGCCTTGTAAAAAAAAAAAACTCATGCATACAATGTAAAGCCCTAGTTGTAACTGTTTCATATAATGTACATGCTTTATTTAATCTACGCTTCGCTTCGCTTCGCTTTAATCTGCGCTTAACCAAAACTGCCATTGTTCTTTGACACACAAATAGTTTATAACCTGGATTGTATCAACATACGATACTTTTAATCCCTGTAGTACGTTCTCGTGTGATATTTTCCGACATCCACACAGACTAAGCCGCAGGCAAAAGCCAGTTAAGTATTAAAGCACCTTCATCATAATGTCACTACCTAAATCATTCGGCTTTTACTACATTGACATATTTCAGTACAAAGTGAGAAGGTTCCAACAACAGACGCTCTACACTCACACAGCCCCCATCTGCGTCCACATTAGTATTCCCTCCACTCACGACAAATAAGTTAACCAAACATAAATATTATCATCTATTTGCAGCATTCCGCAACTCACAGACTCGCAAATATTCGCTGTGTCACACGTACCGCCACGTAGCCGCGTAGCCACGTAGCACTGCTACGCCGTAGCACAGAGCGATTGAAAAATGACTTTTACTACGTTCTGTATGGAAATCGTTTGAAGTGCTCGCGTTACAACTATTTGAATGAAATAAATAAATAAAATTAGGTAGGTATTCAAGTGATTTGTGCCGCGTTTTGTGAATCTTATACTTTCTTTATATAATTTTTCTTCACATAGGTGTGATAACTTTGAGATGTATTTAGGCATAACTAATTTCAATATTTCCATTTGTATCTTTCAGTCTTTATAAATTAAATGAATACCAATAGTAATGTTAGTAAGTGTACACTGCCGTTCAGTTAGACGGGCGACGCATACCTCCGGCGCCGGCGGCACTGGCGAGGTCAGTTAGACGGGCGACGCATACCTCCGGCGCCGGCGGCACTGGCGAGGTCAGTTAGACGGGCGACGCATACCTCCGGCGCCGGCGGCACTGGCGAGGTCAGTTAGACGGGCGACGCATACCTCCGGCGCCGGCGGCACTGGCGAGGTCAGTTAGACGGGCGACGCATACCTCCGGCGCCGGCGGCACTGGCGAGGTCAGTTAGACGGGCGACGCATACCTCCGGCGCCGGCGGCACTGGCGAGGTCAGTTAGACGGGCGACGCATACCTCCGGCGCCGGCGGCACTGGCGAGGTCAGTTAGACGGGCGACGCATACCTCCGGCGCCGGCGGCACTGGCGAGGTCAGTTAGACGGGCGACGCATACCTCCGGCGCCGGCGGCACTGGCGAGGTCAGTTAGACGGGCGACGCATACCCCCGGCGCCGGCGGCACTGGCGAGGTCAGTTAGACGGGCGACGCATACCTCCGGCGCCGGCGGCACTGGCGAGGTCAGTTAGACGGGCGACGCATACCTCCGGCGCCGGCGGCACTGGCGAGGTCAGTTAGACGGGCGACGCATACCTCCGGCGCCGGCGGCACTGGCGAGGTCAGTTAGACGGGCGACGCATACCTCCGGCGCCGGCGGCACTGGCGAGGTCAGTTAGACGGGCGACGCATACCTCCGGCGCCGGCGGCACTGGCGAGGTCAGTTAGACGGGCGACGCATACCTCCGGCGCCGGCGGCACTGGCGAGGTCAGTTAGACGGGCGACGCATACCTCCGGCGCCGGCGGCACTGGCGAGGTCAGTTAGACGGGCGACGCATACCTCCGGCGCCGGCGGCACTGGCGAGGTCAGTTAGACGGGCGACGCATACCTCCGGCGCCGGCGGCACTGGCGAGGTCAGTTAGACGGGCGACGCATACCTCCGGCGCCGGCGGCACTGGCGAGGTCAGTTAGACGGGCGACGCATACCTCCGGCGCCGGCGGCACTGGCGAGGTCAGTTAGACGGGCGACGCATACCTCCGGCGCCGGCGGCACTGGCGAGGTCAGTTAGACGGGCGACGCATACCTCCGGCGCCGGCGGCACTGGCGAGGTCAGTTAGACGGGCGACGCATACCTCCGGCGCCGGCGGCACTGGCGAGGTCAGTTAGACGGGCGACGCATACCTCCGGCGCCGGCGGCACTGGCGAGGTCAGGCGAGCTGATTATATTATTAGCGTCTGTTATCAGACGCTGCAGATGAGCCAGCTAACAGTCTTATTAGCAGGATGTTTGAGAGAGTTCTACTACTACAGGGTTTTTAAATTAAATTATTTTATCTAGGAGGAAAATTGTGGTAAGCTGGGAAAATAAGGTTATATTTAACGTGAATTAATTCCAGTCACCCACTTAGGTACTAAAGTCTTTGTGTAGATGGAGCATTATAAATAGCACGGATGATACTTCTCGATAGGTACCTACTAAGCTTTGGAATGGGCAACTAGCTTCATCTTTCTGACTGACCGACCCCTTGACAATTCAAAAGTGCCTGTAATTGCTTTATTTGAAATAAATGCTTTGAGTTGAGTTTTGAGTTAATTCAAGAAAATGACAGCATTATGGCGGCTCGCTATTGTTATAAATGTCTACTATTAATATTATTAATGTCACAAAATCTTTAAATTAGTTGTGGTTACTCTCATCATCATCATCATCATTTCAGCCAAAAAGACGTCCACTGCTGGACATAGGCCTCCCCTAAAAGGGGGGGGGGGTTTCCATAATCGCCACGCTTGGCAGGCGGGTTGGCGATCACAGTATGGAATTAAAATGCATAGAGAACGCTGCTGCCCACTCTCTAGTAAGTCCCTTAGTCGCCTTTTACGACATCTACGACAAGAAATGGGATGGTGCTATTCTTTACGCCCGGCACCGAACGGATTGTGGTTACTGTACCACTATTATACTGTGCTAACAACAAAACACTGCAGTCACTGCCAAGCGCTGCGCTGGTACAAATATTAGCTAGTAGTGAGTGACCGACATATGAGTACCGCCACAGTACGTGACGTAGATACTATTGTATACACTTGTTCTTGATGTACATAAAACATAATTATGTTCACTATATTAAGGTACTATTTCAATACACCCAACGGTGATGAATTAGTTTGTTGAAAGAGACTTGAAATGAATGATGTTTATTTAAGTAAATAGGTACGGTTATGATGATTGACTTAACCTTTTAGGGTTCCGTACCCAGAGGGTGCCAACGGGACCCTATTACTAAGGTTCCACTGTCCATCCGTCCGTACGTCCGTCCGTCTGTCACAGGGCTGTATCTGTTGAACCATAATAGGTAGACTCTTGGAATCAGTGGAAAGAAAAAGGTGGTAGAATAATTTATTTATATATTTAGGTAGACACTTGAATAATTTATTTATATATTTAGGTAGACACTTGAATAATTTATTTATATATTTAGGTAGACACTTGAATAATTTATTTATATATTTAGGTAGACACTTGAATAATTTATTTATATATTTAGGTAGACACTTGAATTTGTCAGTGTGTAATACTTAAAAAGAAGCGGCCAAGTGCGAGTCGGACTCGCCCATGAAGGGTTCCGTAGCAGGAAGTACTCTTGTAGGTTCTTGTAGTTCGTTGTAACTTTGATCATCATTACAGCAGTTTTCTTAAGTTACAAAAAACTACTTACTAGATCTCGTTCAAACTAATTTTCGGTGGAAGTTTGTAAAAATATATGTACATCATATATTTTTTTCAGTTGTATCATTCTCTTATTTTAGAAGTTACAGGAGGGGGGGAGGGGGGGACACACACACACATATTTTACCACTTTGGAAGTGTCTCTCGCGCAAACTGTTCAGTTTAGAAAAAAATTCTATTAGAACCCTCAATATAATTTTTGAAGACCTATCCATAGATACCCCACACATATGGGATGGTGGAAAAAAAATTGAGTTTCAGTTCTAAGAATGGGGAACCCCCAAATTTTACTGTTTTTTTCTATTTTTGTATTAAAATCTTAATGCGGTTCACAGAATACATCTACTTACCAAGTTTCAACATTATAGTTCTTATAGTTTCGGAAAAAAGTGGCTGTGACATACGGACGGACAGACAGACATGACGAATCCATAAGGGTTCCGTTTTTTGCCATTTGGCTACGGAACCCTAATTATAAAAATAAAATAAAGTTAAAAGTTAAAGGGGGTCCCCATACAAGACGCGTGTTTTTTTTTAAACCTAAATACAAAATAACCTAAAGTAGTGTTAAATATTGTTTGGTGGTACGGAACACTCGACCATTTTTTTTCTCTCTAGCATGAACTAGTTTCGTATAAAAGACAAGCATATAAAAACTGGCTTATTATTTCATCTCCTTCAGTTCAATCATCCTTCAATTTAAAGAAAACAAAACACTACGAGATCAATACAAGTCAGAGATAATAACCGGTAGTGCACTGCGAGCCGATCCGTTTGACCCGCGCCCCCGATAAGCCGCGTAATCCTCTAGCGGAGAAGAACGAAGGAACTCTTTGTAAGCGAGTTCTTGAGGCGGAGGGAAGCTGGCAGGTTAAGACGTGGCTTATCTTGTTTCGTTAAGTGTGTACTTAACATGGTGACTTTTTGTAGGATGCTGGATATCTGAAAAATATGCCTTTTAATCGAATGTACAATAAGAAGGAGGTTCTCAAATTGGCTGTTTTTTAGGGTTCCGTACCCAAAGGGTAAAACGGGAACCCTATTACTAAGGCTCCGCCGTCTGTCTGTCCGTCTGTCACCAGGCTGTATCTCATGAACCGTGATAGTTAGACAGTTGAAATTTTCACAGATGATGTATTTCTGTTGCCGCTACAACAAAAAATACTAAAAAACTGAATAAAAAAATATTTAAGGGGGCTCTCATACAACAGACGTGTTTTTTTTGCTGGTTTTAGCTCGAAATTGATAACGGCAACAGGTAGATGCTTAAAATATTCATAGAATATTTAGTTATATATTCACTTTAAAAATAAATAATTAAATTAAAATAAAACAAATATTTAAGGGGGGCTCCCATAAACAAACGTGTATTTTTTGGCATTATTATAGATAATGGTACGAAACCCTTCGTGCGCGAGTCTGACTCGCACTTGGCCGGTTTTTTTTAATATTTGTTACCTCAGTACGATTCGTTGTCCTGTCGTTTATAAACCGATTTTGAAACTTCTTTTTTTATTTGAAATGATATACTTTCAGATTGGTCCCATTTTTATCAAAATCCAATTCATTGTGGGATCCACGAGGAATAGAGGGAACTCCTCAAATATTATAGGCACTCAGCGATTTTGTATTTTCATAAACAAATCAATCATTTGGTGAAGTGGAACTGATGAAGAAGACCACAGGTGGCCACCGGAACTCCTCAATGATAAGTATTTCACGGGTGGTGATATCCCGATTAAGATAGTTAAGTGACTATGACAAAGCAAATTTAAATAAATAGTTCAAAATGGTACCATCAAACTGATCTGATGATAAAACGGAAAGGTAGGCACTGGAACTCCGTAGTAAAACATTGTATCCTAGCCATGTTTGGGCTTATTGGAATTGACATGAGATGCACTCTGGCTGGCAATAAATGATTTTTAAATGACTAAAAAAAAAGGAGGATGTTCTCAATATATACAAGGTCTATCTATTCATACACGAAATCTCTTAAGGGGCCGCGTAGCATGCGTAGTTCATACAAACGTAATACCAAAATAATTTGTAAATCAAACATATTCTTAAGGTAGTTTATATTTATTTCGATTGGATTACAGAATATCTATGTTCCCAAATATATATTTTGATAGGACATGTTTTGACGGCACGGTTGGCGCAGGTAGTTAAGCGATTGACTGCTGCGCTGCGTGTCGCGGGTTCGATTCCCGCACGGAACAAATATTTGTAAACGCACCCACAATACAGGAGAAATTCCTAGTGTGGGGCAACGTTTTTTTAAAAAAGAAAAAAAAGAAAGAAAAGAAGAGATAAGGGGGAATTTAAAATTTCTATAGAAAACTTATTTTTCTCGTAACTCTTGTTTAGATCAGTGTCCATTCAAAATATATATTTGGGAACCTCGATATTCTGTATTTCAATCGGAATAAAGACACATTACGTTAAGATTATGTTTTATTGACAAACTATTTTGGTATTACGTTTGTATGAACTACGCATCCATCGCCGGCCTCTTAAGAGGTCGTTTTTCTCATTGTTATGAACAACTTTTATTATGGGACCGAACCTGAAATCGCAAAAAGTAATCAGCTGTATCCATACCCATAAATTTTTTAATAACTTTGCTTGGGTAGTTTTGTGGATTTGATACGGACCGAGTGGATTAAATACGTATTATTGAAGCTACCTCAGCTTCAATTAATACGTATTTAATCCACTCGGTGTATGTTGATGATGTTTTAAAACTTCCTGTCACTGTTGTTTACATAGCAAGTAGTGGTATACGAATTGATGTGGAGTAGCTACCACGGAAAATAAAAACTTTTCACAAAAAAAAATAACCACCGACTTCCAAAAAAAATCCACTAAAAAGTGAAAAATAACTTTAACTTCAGAAGTCGGCAGCAAAAAACGAAAATGCAGAACCAAAGAACGAAATACAGAACTAAACAAACCGACTTCCGAAATTAAAGTAATTTTTCAGTGTATAGTGTTTTTTTTTCTAAGTGGGTTTTTTTTTTTGTTAAATGTGTTTATAATGTTGATTGTTAGAAGACCTGTTAGCTTCTCAATATATTGGTCTGCAGGTATGATTTCTCGAGTGATCATCAGATATTTTATTTGTGGATTTTTCAGTAAAAACGATATATTTTTTTGTTTTTACAACGTCTAAAAAAGAACCATCCATTATTTCTAGCTTTTTTGCTGATAACAAACGTCAGTTCATTCGTTATCAAATGTGGTGCGTTCCTCCATCTGCACCTAAAATTAAAGAAGCATATTATTATTTTCTTTGTACGAATTAAAGTCACGGACACTCCCCGCAAGGCAACAAAATAACTTAAAGTACCTGCATGTACCCAAACAAAAGCTTGTAAAAACTCGACACCAAAACATGCCAGTATTCAGTTTCCTCAAATATTTAGTATAAAAAGATTTTTATCTTTTATTTGGACGACGACTTTTCCTCATTGTGTGTTTTTAAAAGATCGCATCACTTGCTGTTGGCACGGGTTTAGCTTTTAATTTGAAGCGAACTTTTCGCTTATCCGTGTATTTTTGGAGAAGAACTCGAGAAGCTAACAAGTAATGCGATGAAAATGAAATCTATACATATTTTAATAATATGAAGTCTCTTCACGTGTCTGTCTGTATGACCGCGTTATTCTTTGAAACTGCACGTCGGATTTCATGCGATTTTCATCAACATTTTGAGAATTTATTTCGGAAGGTTTATGTGTATATTATTAATGTATTGTACACTGTGACGGATAGGGTTTACGCGGTGGCGATAAATAATACCACGTAAATTGTCAACATAATATATAAATCCTCAAATAGCATGCGAACGCTTACAACTCGACCTGGACGCTTTAACAAGGTGGTGTCAAGATGCTGGCTTAGTACTTAATTCAAGTAAAACAAAACTTCTGGTTATTAAATCTCCATACATTAGACAATTGCCCTTACGGAACTTTATAGCCCATGACCATGACTGCTTGCATACGGTTAAAGGCTTCTACATATCGGGGCGACTTGTCGCGCGACGCGACGCGACACAAAGGCACCGCCCGTCCCGCGACACGCGGGGCCTTTGTGCCGTGTCGCGTCGCGCGACAAGTCGCGCTGGTATGTAGAAGCCTTAATGCGATCAATTGTAACTGTCCATAAATAGATGTTGTCAGTAAACAAACATATCTTGGAGTAATTATAGACGATAAGTTTAATTGGAGATATAACGTAGAACGTGTTTGCGATAAACTTCGGCAATTTCTCGCTATTATGACCATATTAAAAAACCGCCTGCCCTTCAAAGTGAAGATAATGCTTTATTACGCAATGGCTGATTCTTACATCCAGTATGGCCTAAGCAGTTATGGTCGTACCTATAAAACTTACCTCGATAGTATTTTTAAACTTCAACTTCGAATTTTAAAAACAATAGTATATCTAGTTGAATTTTTTTTATTAAAAAAAAAAATCTATGAATCTTTAAGAAACAAAATCGAGCATCCTGTATGCACCCGGGCAGTTTCTGAGAATAGGCTTCGTGCACAGCGCGCCAACAATACGTATGGCGAGCGAACTACCGGTTATATTATACCGAGACTTATAAACAGTCTACCCTCAGAAATAAATACATGTATTACACATAAAAATATCAAATGTAAACTTAGGCAATACGAGATTACTTAATTATCATGTAGAAATGATTGTAACCACTTAATGACCTAAAAATGTTATTAATTGTATAGTTTGATAATGAGATAGACTAGAGATGGCATAAGTTTAAACCTTAGTGGGTTTTTGATTGCTATCTATTATGTAATCCTGTGTTCTTTGTATATATGGTAATTAAATAAAAAATATTATAATTTATCCGGAGCAGGTTTATTAAAAAATATACGCATAACCAATCAACTGTATTTATTATTTGTAACAAACAAAACTTAATATAGAAAAACCTAGCAAACTAATAGAATTAACGAGCAATTAGCTAATCACTTGGCACTGAGAAAACACGATACTGAGGTGGAGAGACGTCCGTCGCCGTCGGCTGTCGATCCAAAAGAGAGCGTGTGCTCCTCGCGGTCTGCAGTTGCCGCGAACTATCCCCACTCTTGACGCAGCTAGTGTGGCCACGCCTCTCGTTCCTTACAACTTCTTTATTCTTCTAACAATATATATATTTTTTATAAAAGAAAAAGAAAGTGGGTAGGTAAGTTTACGGTCACAAGATTCCTTTAATTCCCTTGGGAGTAGTGCAGTAGGTACTCTCTTGTGCCACACTTCAGACGCCAGGGACGTTTGGCGGTCAGCGGATGGTGTCGCCAGATCCGGAGATCAGCTCGACGTGGCTACACAGATAAAATGAGTACCCGCTACGGAGCTTTGGGGTTGCCTGAAATGCCGGAAAGTGGTAGCTCAGAACACAATTTTCAAATGTCACGATAATTAGCGATTGCTAGCCGGAACTTTAGAATTGCTTAGCCGGAACTTTGGGTGGTAAGAAAAATGCGTCTATTGGCATTACAGCAAAAAATACACCTTATATACTATAAATAAAAAAAGACAATATTATAATGCCAAAAGGGCCTCAGCATAATGTCAGATGACAACACAAGGTGTACCACCTGACGCTGATTTTCAGCTACGGTACGTAAACCGGAGCTTTGGACCCTGGAAACATAACGTCCGGCGTGTCATAAGATGGCCTATAATGGTCCTCTCACCAGGCATAAGCAAAGCGAGATGTAGGTACTAGTGCGCTAATGAAGGTGGTGTGTGGATGTCACAATTAGTACGGAGTTTACAAATGTAAGTGAGGAGCACGACATGACTTTCACATTCTTAAAGTATGGAAGATTCCCATATAATGCACAGCGCTAAAAGCGCAGAGGGCACACTAAGCTTAACAAAAGGTAGTAATTAGCAAATAGGTACACGCCCTAAGTTGACCTAATAGTCCGGTCAATTTAGACATTCGAGGGTTCAATAATTCGCACCCAGCTCAAAATTGGTAGGATTGTTCAAAACACTATTATAAATGAAATCTAAAAAGTCCTCATCGATCAGATAACTGGAAAAAAAAATACTAGGGGTCAAAGGTCACAAAAGTAGGGTTTTCGTGATTTTTCAGTAAAACGGTAAGTTTTATCATAAAATTAGTTCAGACGAAAATTGTGGACTGTTACTACTAGACTGTTCAACACTTACCAAATATGGGAATTAAACTGAGTTTAATAGACTCAAGACTATATAAGTAGTCAGTTATAAAATAAAAACCCGTAACAACGGCAACAACCGTGGCTGAGGCACGAGACACACTTATGAATGTCGCACCGCTGATGAAGAGCGACGCAAATACGTGTGCCCATCATGACAGCATAGGACAGTGAGCCTTGCCACCAGCGTGTGCGACGACGGGGACGACGCTCAGGGCTCCAGCCTGGCGGAGCTGCCGGGGAGGTGGTAGGGGAGAGGGGAGACAGGGGAGAGGGGTCACTTACCGGACGAGATAGCGCGATAATATAGCTATAGCCTACCAACTGACTAGACTTATAAGGAATATCTATGCAAAATTTGAACAGAATCTCTCTCGTAGAATTTGCGTAATGCTGGAACATGCATTCATAGAGGAATACAAACAATGCAATATTGCTCATCCCCCACAGTAAATAGCGTGATAATTTAGCCTACCAATTGACTAGACTTATAGGAAATATCTATGCAAAATTTTAACAGAATCAACAGAACATACATTCAGACAAACAGATAAACAAACAAAAACTCAAAAAAATATATTTTCAGTATTAGAATCGATCCCAGACCTCGTATAAAAACATTTTTTTTTAAAATATCAATGTACAATTGTGACTTCGCTACGATCTTATTATACCTATAGATTTATAGATGCGTCTCGAAAACACGTAGGGAGCTCCGAATTCCATCGCTAATGGAATGACATCGCATCGATACAGATGACACGAGCCAATGAGGAATACCTATAAAATGGTGAAGGAATTTATCAATCACGCCTGCATTTAAATAGGTTAGGCAGCGTATTAGGTACCCTACCTACAGTTTCAAAGGGTCATAGTACGCCTTTCCTTTATATGCAAAGTATTATTTTCTATAGTAGGTAAAACCCAGTTTTATTCGAGAACGAACTTACAAAGAACAATGAAGCATATTTATTATGAAGCTAATTTAAATATTTTGAATTTGAAGTTATTTCCGTTCCACTGTGCACTGGCTCGAATCTAAATATCACTGGTTTGTTTGAAGTCAGTATTGATTTCATTACATCACTGAAAAGGTAATTTAATAACGCGCGGGTATTATTATATCATAATTATTCAATGAGCTGAGCAATTTCTATCCGTGATCAAATTAGCTGATCGCGTCGCGCTTACGCAAGGAAAGCTTATTATTCGTATACACACGAGTGGCTAATTTTGCGCCGCAATTCTGCTTTTATGTTTATTTGCCTTTCCACATCAATTTTGAAGAGGTGGAATGGTGGTAGGATGGAATAAACAAGTACCAACACTATACGTATATTTGTAGGATCATGTTAATCTCGTTAATATCCACTGCCACACATAACCTTCATCAGATGCTAGCCACAGCCAATTGTTTGACTGCATTTACCGACTAAAACCAAACAAATAATGTTATCAATTCATTTATTTTAAGTTACACAGTTCTTAACCAAACAAGTAACAAAATGAAATAGTAACTAACAGAAGACTTTTGACAGATTTAAAAGTGGGTCCCAAAATAGGCACATCCTTTATCTTGGTGACCCAAACTCTACACTAAGTTAATATTTTACGTGTTCTACTAGCGCAATATGAAAAATCATTACTTAATTACATACATTATAGACTTTAAGAAGGTTTAAAAGGAACCCTAGGATGAATAGGTAACGTACGCGTAAAACCCTAGATTCTTTATACAGTTTGTCCTCAGAAAAACGCCGCGGCTTTCCCAGAAATGCATGCACGTTGTGGTGGCGCTGCTCCAGACACTTACACAGTATTGCAGGACCGTTTGGCATAGAGAGATGAAAACCTGTGAGTTTCGCAATGTAGATGAATATGCGAGTCTTTTTTTTTTGGGTGTTTGAATTAACTATTTAACACTTCAGTGTTAAACTAACGGTTCTGTATCGGGACTATTTATAAAACTTTTATTAACACGTTATGCAAATTAATGATTTATATTTCTAGCTATTTTATTTCGTTTTATTGAACTCAAGCTCATGCTAATCTATCCTTAATGGAAGTAAGGGATACAATACAAGGTGTTAGTAGGAAGCTCAACAAATCGCTAATGTTCGAGATTGATAGCCGCCACCTCCGCGAGGGAGATACATTGTAATGAAGGATGGGGCCCGACCACGGAGTAGGAATTAGACAAATTATGGGTCGAATATGAAGGAGATGCACTATTTAGAGGTAAAAGAAACAGAGTTGTAGTTAATGAGTGCAAGTGATGGAAAATTATATTAAAAATGGGCATTTTTTTTTTATTTATAGTAGTGACACGTTGAATGCAACGTGTCACTACTATAAAATACAACGTGGGACGTGCGGAACTCACCAAGCCGCCACGCCTACCGGTCTCTTCAACGTTTTGTATTTTTCAAAGTCTAAGTCAAAGATTTATTTGCTTATAAATATGGTTACAAAAGTTTTTACATTGGTAATATTATAGTAGCTCACATTTAATCATGACATAATGACATGCAAATTTATGGTACAAATTACAATTAGGTCATTTGAATTTAAACTCAAGGAATTCTTTTAGAGTATATACGTATAATATGCATGATAAGCCTGTAATGTGGCTTGTCTACTTGTTAGGTTAGATAAACGCCATAGAACATAAGCAAACTTACTGAGTTTTCCACATATCTTATCAATATGATTAATCCAGGAACATCTCTCATCTAGATCTATCCCAAGAAAAGTCATACTATCTGATTGTTGTATTTGTTTTTCTTTATAAGTGACGTTTAAAACCATTTTATTCCAGTTTTTATTACGAAATTGTATATTAGTTTTATCTATGTTAGGTTTAAGGTTATTCTTTTCCATCCAAGTTATTATTTTGGTTACGGTACTATTTATTTCCTCATTATAGTTTTCTTTATTTTTAGGGATAATTACGGCCACATCGTCTGCAAAGAGTATGCAGGGATGATCAGTTACTGCTGTCAGGTCATTGATATATATCAGAAAAAGTGGGGAGTTTATTACGTAATACTTTCAGTCATATGCTATAGTAAAAAAACGGCTTCCAGTTGGTATAGAAGTCTGCGCCTTAAATTACCTTTCGTACAAAGCAAAGACATTTAAAGACAACAACACATTTCAGTCATACTTAATAGCGATAGAACTAGAAGTAGTAGTAGTAGTTATTTTTACTACCGCCCCAAGAAGTTGTTGTTCACTATGAAGTTTTTAACTGTATCGAGGTCATTCAATTGTTCGTTTTGTCTACTATAGCTTATATTATTATTACGGCGTGGTTGTAACTGATAGCATGACGGCATTAGGTAACTACTTAGAGGAAGGTCGTGGAAGTGACGAGGGATGACTTGATGATGTGTAGCAAATTATGTGAGTTTCATCATATTTACAACTTTGCAGAAGGTTATTAATAGTTCGCTGTGTTTAACTATGAGATGATTAGTTTAACTCAGCATTTTAGTAATTAAACGAAGGTTATATCGAACTTCAAGGCCCATTCTCGTATTCAAGAAGTATTATTACGTTCTTCTGTTTAGAAATTCGCAGAACATATAATTTTGGACTTCGGCTGTATAAAAAAAACGGTCAAGAGCGAGTCGGACTCGCGCACCGAGGGTTCCCTACGTATATATGATGTTGGCGATTTCTGAAAAACTGTGCTATTTAGAGACATTGTTTTATTTTTCCTGTAACCTTTACATACATTTCTATCACATAGAATAATTTCAGATGTTTATCTATGCAAACTTTGGAGATAAAGGAGGAACGGTATTTTTCTTACATTTTTCTTCAAAAGTCGAATCAGTGCTGCCTTAAAAAAAAAATTGTTTGAGAATGTGCAAACAGCGTTCTTTCATATGATACCCCACATGCCCTAGTAGTCCCACTTCAAATTTTTAAGACCCCCTTTCAGTCCCTTTTGCAAAAAAGATAAAAAAAAACTGGGCAAACGTCATCTAAAACTATTCTAAATTTCAAGCTGATAGCATTGGTAGTTATTGAGATATCTAGGTGTGACAGACAGACAGACAGACTTAGTCTCACTATAAGGGTTCCTTTTACCATTTTGGTACGGAACCCTAAAAATGCGTGTCTGCTTGATTCTTACAGACAAACACAGTCTTATTTGAAAAAAACATTATAGGAGAAAAATCAGGATACACACGAAGACAGAGCCTCACATTCGTATGTACCCTTCTTACATAATACGTTGTTTTTGTAATGTACAATGTACTTACATGTTTGTATTCGAACATCAAAGTACTTGAACATTGTTTCGGTATTTTGTGTAAATGGCAAAGTTTGCGCAAAGAGGTCAGTATTGTTCAACAAGTTTGTGCCAAAACGATGTTCAACCTTGGGCTAATTGTAATACAACTTATAATATTGACTACAGTAAATCAAAATTCGATATTTGTGATGGCAACCTGTCTTCGGCACAAACTTTACTCTTCGGTTGACTTTAGTGCGTATTTCACAGTCTACAATCTCAAACGTCCCGCTCGATTCTTAGTCGCGAGCGGTCATGTTACTAAGTAGTCCGGTTATTTTATTCGAAATTATAGTAAAAAGTACAGATATTATTATCAAAATCATATAGTTAAGTGATCAACATCAATACCTACAAAACAGTGCATAAACTATACCAGTACTCAAACTATTACCCACGTTATTAACTAAAAACTTTTTAAAACTTTCCGTAACAGTGTATTTGTGCAAAGTGAGTGACCTTCATAAACAAAGTACTGAGTCATTAACGGTCATTCGCATTTCAACTTACTGGACTTTTAGCAGCCACACACCATTTTTGACTACTGATAACAGTGTTCAGTTGGCGTCGCGGCGTAGCAACTGTACCGTGAGTGCGTGGGTTCGAACTCAGCGGCACGTCGTACTTTTTGCATTTTTTATTTTGTTTGTATTTTTTGTTTCAAGAAAATACTTCTTTTTCCAAATTGTTATCAAGCCGCAAGTAAATCGTCGGACATTTTTATTTTTGTTCAAGAAAGTGTTTTATATTAAGATAATAACATACCAAAGTACTAAACACAAATTAACTAACTTTTATGCTGTCGGATAATTGTGTAAACCAACATAAAATGGAACATAAAGAAAGCAACATCACTATGAGAAACCGTCGTATAATGCGATCTCACTCCGAAGTATCTATTGAGCTACTGGATACCTCCTCATCTTCGAATTTAAGTGTTAAGAGTATGATGGACCTATCTACTCATGTCAAGAGTGACGAAGTGCTGGATTTGCAAAATTTAATTAAAACCCTAAGGGAGCAATTATTAAGTGCACATACGGAGATTGAAAGTTTAAATTCAGAAAATACCACACTGAAAGAACAATTACAGAAAGAAAGACAGAAAAATTAGCGACTTAAGGAAATTAGCCAAAGCGTGAGGAAAATTGATAAGTCATGTAGCAACGCAAAAAGAAATAATCATTCGACGAGAAAACTAAATCTAAGCTTGGAATATCACACTCCTAAATCTTCTGCTCAAGTAAAGTCTTCTATTGAATCCCGAAAATATGATAAAAAATCAAAAACCGATGTTGACCATTCTCAAAATGAAAGGGAAAAGGGAAAAGGCACCGGCAATGTTTTGGTGAACAAAACATTGCCGGTGCCTTAAATAAAATTCAAGATTTTGAATTAGTGTTAAATGAGTTGCAAGAATTAAAGAAAAATGTTACAGTAGTATGTCTCAGTGAACATTTCATTAAAAAAGGTGATGAAAAATACTTAAATATAAATAATTTCAATCTTGGTGCCATTTACTCCCGCCAAGAACAAAAACGCGGCGGCACATGTATATTGTGTCAAAAGGGTTATGTAAGTACTGAACTAGGTTTTACAAAGGATCTTGCAGTGGAGAAACATTTTGAAATATGCGGTGTTGAAATTGAACAAATCAAATTGATTGTGGTTTGTATATACAGAACACCCAATTCTGATATAAATATATTTTTTCAAAATTTCATTAAAACATTACTGAAACTTCAACATAAAAAATACAAGATAATAATATGTGGGGATTTTAATATAGACTTACTAATAACTGATAAAAACAGTTCTAAATTTAAAGAATTATTACTTAATTATGGAATGCAATACTATATAAATGAGCCTACTAGGCTTAAGAAATGTATAGACAATATAATTGGTAATGTAACAAATGCAATAGGCGAAACATATAACTGTTTCCTGTCTGATCATAATACAGCTCAAATCGTTACCATTGATCAACAAATTAACAGCAAAACTGATTTCTTTTTTGTAACTATTAATGATTTAAATAAAGGTAATGTTGTTAGGTTCATTCATAAGTTGCTTAAGTTTTAGTGAAATTTATGATATCTCAGATGCTAATGCAGCCTTTGATGGATTTCATGATCTTTTATCTTTGATCTATAATCTTTGCTTTCCATGTATAAAAATTAAAAGAAAATATAACATGAATAAACAAAAATGGATAACAAAAAGTATTAAAAAAAGCAGCAGTACTAAGAGGTCATTAAGACATCAATATTATTTGAATAGAAATAATGAAAATAAGAACAAATTTAAAACATATTCCAAATTATTAAGAAGTTGTATGAATAACCTGCAATCCCTATGTAACCAAAAGCACATTACTTATTCGCGAAACAAAATCAAAGCTACATGGGATATTGTAAAGTGCAATACGGGTACTAGGGATTGCATTAGTAAAATCGAAGACAATTGTATAACATTAACCTCCGGATCTGACATCGCTAATAAATTCAATAATCACTTCGTTGACATTGCCATTAATAATTCCTCTAATTTTAATAATGATAATAATGACAGACACAACATAGAAATTCATGATGACAGTATATTTCTAGAACCTACAAATGCTTCCGAAATCGAAAGTATAATAAAGTGCTTAAGAAATACTAAATCAGCAGGCTATGATAAAATCACAACTGAACTTCTTAAAAGTATTTCAAAATATATATCATCGCCTTTAGCATACATTATTAACCTATCCTTGGAACAGGGCTGTTTTCCTGACAAATTGAAACTTTCCTTAATTAAGCCACTACATAAAAAGGGCTCCCAATCTAACGTTGACAACTATAGACCTATAGCACTAACTCCCATATTTTCAAAAATATTTGAAAAAGTAATGTACAGGCGGTTGTTAAGGTTCCTAGATAAATATAACATTCTAGTTAGTCAGCAATATGGATTTAGACAAAATAAATCCACTACCGTAGCAATTTATACGTTAATAAAACAAATCATGAACAATATCAATAAAACAATACCTTCCTGTGCATTATTTTTAGATTTAAACAAGGCGTTTGACCTCGTTGTCCATGCTAGGCTATTGGATAAAATGGAAAGATACGGAATAAGGGGTCCCGCTATAAAATGGTTTGAGTCATATTTACGCGATAGGAAGCAGATAACACGAATAGCAAAGTTGAACCATATGGCAAATAGTATGGATAATTTCGAATCCGAACCAAGAATTAACCATTGCGGTGTCCCTCAGGGAAGCATTCTCGGGCCGTTATTGTTCCTTATCTATATAAACGACTTACCGAAATCAATAAAACATCAGTGTGTTCTGTTTGCTGATGACACCACAATTATTATTAAATGTAAAGATGAACAAAACTATGACAATGAAATTAATCAAACATTGAATGATATTATAAAATGGTTAGATATTAACAAACTAAAATTAAATATTGCAAAAACGAACGTACTCCACTTTAAACATGGAAAAGTAAACCTGTCCATCTTCATATCGCGTATAATAATATTAGCGTAAAGCAGGTGCATAACACAAGGTTTCTAGGGGTAACACTTGATGAGCACTTAACATGGAAGAATCATATCGAGATACTCTGCAAGAAAATCAACCACAAATTGGTTGATTTTCTTTGCGCTAAAAAAGGTCAAAAATGTAACGTCGAGAGAAACCTCCATAATGGTGTATCATGCCTATGTCTGTTCAGTAATTCGCTACGGCATAGTTGTGTGGGGAAACTCCTCAGAAATTGATTGAATTTTCATTGCTCAAAAAAAGTGTATCCGCGCAATTTTTAATATGGAATGGTCTGATTCGTGTAGGCCTATATTTAAGTCACATAACCTTTTGACTGTACCCTGCATATATATCTTCGAAGTTGCTAAGTTTCTGAGATCCAATCTTGCATTATTTGAACGAAGGGATAATACAAATAAAAGGAAAGCTGCACATTTAGATTTCGAGATACCTGTTCCTAAATTGCAACTCTTCCGAAAGAGTTGTATCTACATGGCTCCCCTAATTTATAATGCTTTGCCGAATACAATTACCCAACTACCCTTCCAAAAATTTTGTTCGGCACTACGAAAGTGGTTGTTGCAGGAATGTTTTTACTCAATTCACGAGTTTTTTGTAAAATGTCCCTGTAAATTTTTTTCTCTTGATCTGGCATCAAAATACAGGCATAAGTAATTATTTAAGTTAATTAAGTGATATTATGACAAGTTTATTGTTTTATTTAACAACATGGGAAAAATAGAAGTGTGTAGTTTATATAATATAGTAATTGAAATAATGATAAAAAATTTAATATTAATATAATGTTAACTAATAATTAATGCACTTGAATATTTTTATGTAATAATAATTGTAAATTGATTTGCATACCGTTAAAACGGTGAGACATGTAGCACTATGTAATGATACGAACACCTTTTGTAAACATACCATGTTTCTGGCAAATAAATAAATATTCTATTCTATTCTATATTCTATTCTATTCTAAACGTAACAAAAAGCAGCTTTGCTGACGTGCAAATACGTATTCCACGTTGAACAGAAAGGTCGGATTTTATCTACACTTCCAGTAAGTACCTACTGACCCGGTTCGTTCCTGAAGTAAATGTGAGGTAACCATTATCTACTCGCCGAGTATTTTAGAATAAGTTTCTATAATCTGTTTCGTATTGTTTCAGCTATTAATTACGAACTAATCGAAAAGACCTTTGGTTTTGGCTGTATTAAATATACGAGTAATATTATAATCGTATGAAGAGTCTCTTATATAGTATGCTTTGTTTGTTTGGTCATGTGGAGAAGAGAAATGAACGGCGACTAACAAAAGGTGTTTACAAGGTAGATGTGAGTAGAAACGCCAGGAGGTGACGCCCTAGGAGGACATAGTATAGTGACTTTATTAGTGATATTCTTCAGAAAGCCGACCCCAACATAGTTGGGAAAAGGCTAGGGGTAGATGATGATGATGATTCAGAAAGATCAGGTGCGTAGTACTCGCAACCGGCGATCGTGTGTGGCCATGTATAGGACTGTACATGTATACTTGTACAGTGGAATCCAGAGATAAGGTTGTTACTAAAAATTGAGTTCGCTTCAATTTGAAGTTTCAACCTTATAGAGTTGAAGCGGAGCGCAGTGGCATCCTTAGTTAAAAGAACTGAGTTTTGCTGCAAAAATCTCGGGTAAAACCGCCGTTTTTATAACGTACAAAATCGGACCCAAGATGTTTTGCCTGGGAGGGGACGCTCTAGGAGGACATATTAGTGTCCATATTGGTGATGTTCTTCAGAAAGGTCAGGTGCGTAGTACTCGCAACCGGCGTGCGTGTATGACCAGATGTATGAACGTAAACGAAACAAAAGGAGTATGTAAGGATCGTGGCAGGTGGCGTTCTGTGGTTTGTGCCTAGTGAAAGACGAAGAAGAAGGCGTGAGTTTATGTACGTATATAACTATGTCCGTTTTGCAGTTTCGGAGTAAAAAAAGGTTCGTGACACCTAGAATATTATCGCTTTAGCTTTTCTCTCAAACAACTAAGACTCTACTAAGACATAAGTAGACGGTACCGTTTACAGACTAAAGCTGAGGTCAGCATAAACCGGTACCTGTAAATATACAGGAGGGTATTTACAGTCTAGAGTCCGAGGGATTAAAACGGCTCGACTAGCTACTATTAATAGGGCACGTGTCCAGTCGATGTTAAGATTAAGATCTATAGTATCTAATATATGACCTCGTGCCAGGGCTTACCTCAATAGGTAGGATAGGTGTTCAAGATACCTTGAACAGGTCTAGCAGTGATATGTATAATTTATGTAATTTAAATTGTTAACATCTTGAGGAAATCTGGCCTTATAATTTTATTAATATTATTAGTGTAAAATCGCCAATAAACCTTGAGAAAGCTCAAGCCTTCTTTGTTTCACAAGAGGCCTTTGCCTTTTAAATCTAAGCTTAGTGTAACAATTTCTTATAGTAAACGTAATAATTGTGCCACAAACACTATACCATACAATTAATAACTAATTGTAGGAAAAAATAAAAGAAACAAGCTCAAAGTAACGTGAGATAATAAGTGAGAGCTTAAAAATAACGTCAAAAATAAAACAAAATAAAATTGCTCTTAAACAAAAACATAGAGACACCGCTAACTTAAATTAAAAATAAACACAAATAAAAAGAACTAAAATGTAGAAATTGTTAACAGTTATTCTGTGGAACTTGAAAATGAGTGAGAGTGCACGTCAACAAGATCGCTGTAGCTGTTTGACTGTTGACAGAGCCGAGGGACAACATAGCTTGCGCCGAGTACTGTTCTAGGCAGTAGGGGGTGCAAGGGAGTAATAGGAGTACGAGGGAGTCTAGCGGGGCCCCGAAACTGGAACTGGCTTAGTAATTGGGGACTAATTTTGGACCGGAGTATTTTGTATAGGAAAATGGAATCATTGATTCTTCTACGTTTCTCAAATGACACCATCTTAAAATGAGATAGTCTGGCTTCGTATGACCGTTTCCTTTTGGTAATTCCGCAGGCATAAGCTAGATGCCAGAGCCCACAATACAGGAGAAATTCCTAGTGTGGGGCAACGTTTTTCAAAAAAGAGAAGAGAGAAATCTCTTTTGTATACGCTCCAGTTTTAGGTTGTGCGTGGCATAATGCGGTCTCCAAATAACTTGTATTGCAATATACTCCGAACTATATAATTGTACCATAAGACCCTGGTACTACTGCGCCTGAAGCCAGCAACATTCCTAATCACGAATCTTATCATTTTGGACGCCTATTTAATTACATTTTTGACATGAGGTACGAATGTCAGTGCGTTGTCAAGAAATCCCAGGATGCTGGAAGGAGGCTGTTTAAATTAAAATGTCTTAGCAACTGCTTGAGTATTGACTTTTCAAATATTTTGCTAAATGCAGGTAAGATAGAAATAGGCCTACACTTTTTTCCGGGTTTATTTTACGTGATATCATTTTTTTACATTTAATTTAATTTCATTATCGTTGCACCATTGAACTAACGAGTCGACATCGCTCTGAAGTACAGTAGTATCATTGTCAGATCTATCCACGCTACACTTCAAAATCATGGTAAGAAGAGTGTCAAAAACCAAACGTCCCGGCACTACATTTGTCCATTCTCACAGAAATAAAGACAAACAGCCACTACCCTACAATCGATAAATAACAGCGCCTAGATATAAATCAACAAACTGTATCAGTAATTGGTGAGCATAGCTGGCAGGGCTAAGACGAGTGTTAATTGCGCAGCCGACAGATGGCGTTGATTGACGAGGGTGCCGGGTCCCAGCGGCCCCGAGCGCACGGGCCCCACCGGCCCCACGACTTGGTGGGCCCGGAGAGACAGGATAGATCGATGTGACTACAATGAACCAGCGTTGACGACTTGGTATTATAAAGATTTTAATTGGATTATGTTTTTGTAATTGAGTTGGGAATGTCTGTGAGTCTCATTGTTAAATACTGATCCATAGTGGTGTACATAACAAAGTTGACAAAGGCTTTAAAAAGTAGTGCCACTGCAGCTTTATGTTATACTAGCTTCTGCCTGCGACTTCTTCCGTGTGTTTTGACATAAAACATATCCTATGGCACTCGGCGATAGCGTAGCTTTCTATCATTGTTTTTTTTTTAAATCGAATCAGTAGTTCCAAATATTACCCCCTACATACAAACTTACAAACAAATTTTACCTCTGTATAATATTAGTATAGATACCCGTTTTATATGAAAATAAATATATGTCGACTTGACGGTACATTGAATTTGTTATCTGTATTCAAGAACCTTCAGCTTACCTCGACATAATTAATATTATAACATTTTTTTTTATTAATAGCAAGTATTTGGTCCTAAACAATAATCGAAGGGAACGCTCATTTGGTTACAAAATATCATCATCATCTGAAAGACGTCCACTGCTGGACATAAGCCAAAGAAACAAAATATACATGAAAGAAATAATAATATTCATCTTAAAACAGGCCAAATTTAAGGGCTAACTTTATAACCCTATCTTTATTATAACAGTTTATAAATCGGTGTTAAAAGCTTCAGCTCGAGGTTATAAAATTCGCTCTTCATAAATATTTGCATTAAGACCTTTTGTGTTCAAGAGCTGAATGCTAATGTAGCCGCAATCCGATAATAACAGGGTGTTAACTTAAACATAATGAAGAGCGAGCGATGGAATGTTTGGGCATTATTAATATATAGCAGCCTATAAATACCTTTGTTTTCTTGTAGAAAAGATCTGAGGTATGATCACCACAAATGCTTATCTACCTAAAACAAGTGGTGAATCGCTGTCAGGGTTGTGGACAGACCATTGCCTCTTGTTTTTCTCACGATGTTTCCGTCACAGTTATATACCTATAGTTTACATCTAAACTAACTTAGAAGTTACACATGAAATTGAAATGCAGGTAAATAACCATAAAGTTTTGAAATTGATGTTAGAAAAGCGAAGAAAAGCGCAAGGCGCAAACATTTACGTGACATATTCAGCAAAACTACCGTCCCCGTTGAACCACATGCACTCTTGCAGTTTAGCCTCACAGTTGCACAGTTGCATACAGTTGAAAAATACAAAAGTACACGACAAAGAAGGCGAATCAACTCGTACGAAATTCCGCAACAACTGGCTACAGAATACAGAACTCGGCAACCGAAGCTTATCGGAACACAACTGACGCCAAACGCTTCCAGTAAGGGCCGCAGCAGACACGCTGCTTTTAGTATCGGCGATCAGCGATTTTGCAACTTTATAAGTGCTGCATCTAATTTTGGCGAGTTTCGATTATCGAAATTGCGTGTTTTCTAAGAAAATTTATGGTTTTGTTACCAGTCACTGTATCGAGCTTTTAGCGATAAAATCGCTGATTACCAATGATAGAAGTAAGCTCAGTCGCAGCATAAAGTTTCCGAAAAGCGACTAAATCACTGATCGTCAATGCTAAAAGCAGTCTGTCTGCTGACACCCTAAAAGTTTAGTTGTGTATTCGCGCCGCATTATACAGGGGTGGACAGAGGCTCTAAATTAAATAAGTTTGTTCATAAATATTTATCAGAAGAGGACGCTATTATACAGAGGTGAGCGGGAACTAATAAAATAGTTGTTGTCACTGAAGGGACATTTAGGGAACTGTAATTTGGTACAAAGAGGGAAGATAAACAGAGCAACACTGCGGGTTGGGAACGTAAACAAACTGTTACGTCACAGGAAAAATACTAGGACACGACTCACCAAGCGTGGGAGAGATTAGACACTCAGGCAGTCGTTAGCTAGTAGTTTATTTATTTTGCAGTAATGTTTTAAAGTTGAACGAAAGTGCATTTTAAGTTGAGAACATGCAAGCATGTTTAAAATTAGCAATAATTATTAGCAGTAAGTATCTACTTGTAAGTATTAGCAATAATTATTAGCAGTAAGTATCTACTTGTAAGTATTAGCAATAATTATTAGCAGTAAGTATCTACTTGTAAGTATTAGCAATAATTATTAGCAGTAAGTATCTACTTGTAAGTATTCATCGCGAAGTAATGTATCCATACAGCTCTCAAGTTATAATGTAAGTATGAACAACAATATTGCGTATACGGTAAACACAGGTAGGTAGAACGGAGATGAATCTCCGACGCGAAATATAAGGAATTTAGTTGTCGGTAAGCAGCGGAATGAAAGTCGCCGTAATCCGAAACAATCTCATTGTAATATCCGGCCGCCGCCGCGCCGATGTAGGTGCACGTAAATAACTTACATGCGCAATGTAAACACCGGCTTACAAACACAGGTAGTTAAGGATGTTTAATAAGGTAAACTTACGAATAATAATTAAAGTGATTAGTCCAGTTTGCGTAACAAAAATTATCGAGGAATGTACACCTTTGAGACTGTATTATCCCGTACAATGTTAGAAATCGAGACGATTTGTCCGGTGAGCCTTTATTATATGACTCACGGTAGTCACAGCAATAATGTTTACCTATTAAGTACTTCCTAATAATAATAATAACTGACAGTGCGACATCTTTCTCAATAAAAGCAAAAAATTAAAACCACGACAGTGGTGTTGTTAAAATAAAATTCGGAACAAGATGAAAGAAACTTGTAAAATTGTCGGATGAGTCGGATTGTCGCCTGTCATCTGTCGCCTGCCATAGGCCCCTGACCGACTAAAAAAAAAAGGCGAAGGTATCCAAAAACGCCACAGCGTCAAAACTTTACATCACTTTATTTCACGTTTTGCATTTCAGCACAAAAGGAGCAGATACCGTCAGCAAGTCCGCAATGTTCAGCATGCCTGGCGGACGATTGACGGATGATCGCA
Organism: Tiliacea aurago; assembly: GCA_948098905.1. NCBI lineage: Eukaryota > Metazoa > Arthropoda > Insecta > Lepidoptera > Noctuidae > Tiliacea > Tiliacea aurago. The sequence goes on from OX402596.1 coordinate 24,345,299, forward strand.
GTTTATTGTTATTAGCTGACTGGACTCCCTTTACGACGTCTAAGGGAGGGGGGCCTTTTATTGCCGAGAAACACAATACCTATTCCCGTTGTACCGGGGAAAATTACAGGCAATTGATAAGTACACGCCAGAATTGATGCGCAAACTGAATTGTAATATTGGCAAAGAAATTATTCTATTGAACGGAATATTCGTGCACAGTAAGTGCTGGCCAATCACTGCAACATACGAGAAGTAATTGAATGGTTTCAAATTACCTTTATTGGAATTATTTCGTCAATCATGCTGCGGCAAAAATTTTATTTTCGAATCATGTTATGTGTTGCGTGAATAAACAAAATCAGATACTGCAGCGCACTAGATCTAATCGAGGTTTATTGATTCTGACCCCTGTCCCTTTTTACGGTAAGTTTTCTAGGTTTTCTTTTTTAGGGTTCCGTGCCAAAATGGTAAAAAGGAATTCTTACGGTGAGACTAAGTCTGTCTGTCTGTCACACCTGGATATCACAAGAACTAGTAATGCTATCAACTTGAAATTTAGAATAGTTTTAGATGACGTTTGCCGAATTATTTTGCAAACAAGAACTAAATTTAAAAAAATATATCTTTTGTGCAAAAGGGACTGAAAGAGGTCTTAAAAATTTGAAGTGGGGCTACTAGGACATGTGGGGAATCATATGAAAGAACGCTGTTTGCACATTGTCAAACATTTTTTTTTAGGCAGCATAGTTTCCGACTTTTGATGAAAAATGTAAAAAAAAATACCGTTCCCCCCCTTATCTCCGAAGTGTGCATAGATAAAAATCTGAAATTATATTATGTGATAGAAGTTTATGTAAAGATTACAGAACAAATAAAATGATGTCTCTAAATAGCACAGTTTTTCAGAAATCATCAACATCATAATTATATACGTACGGAACCCTCGGTGCGCGAGGCCGACTCGCTCTTGATCGGTTTTTTTTTTTCATTATATTTAGGATAGTATCATACTGCTTCTGACCTAGCCTATTGTTTCAAGTGCTTGAAATGTAAATGTAGGTAAATGGAAGAACTAGTCTTAATTGCGTGTTTGCTCCTAGTAAATATGTAGCTGACAACTACGTTTTTTGATTTCACTTTTGTGAAAGCAGGAAGTACAGCAAATTATATTTTGTCTTCTTTAGCCTTCATCCGATACTGTGAGTGGGTATAAACAACCTGAAAAAGATAAATAGGGATGTCACAATTTAAAATAGTACTTTTTAACACCTGTATGAAACGACTGGATGAACACCGTAGGTCAATGGTTGAAAACAAGTGAGTAAAGTGAGACACGACAACAACTCACACACATAATCATGCTCACACAGACACACGGTCGATATTCTCACCAAAAGTTTTCCGTGTCTTCTATATACGGTACGTAAAACGTCTTGTGCACGTACACGGAAACCGGTCGGCGCCTGATTGTGCGGCACGGATACGAACCGGAACGCACGTGACTTCACGTGAAGAAGCATTGTAATGAGTGTGAGTCTGATCGATGACACAGTATTGATCTTCTACCTATGTATTTTTTTTTTTTTTTTTATTTCTGGCTTCGCACGGTTTGTGCATTTAGCCAATGTCACGTTTTAGTTCTTGTTTAATATTGATGAAATGAATTATAAATGCATGATGATGATATCCCCGCCCACTCCCCTTGAGTTTCAGTAAAGATTGTGGAGTGGCACTTTACTGAGAGCTCACGCGGACTTCTTGAGAGAACTTGAAGCGAAGTTGCACTGTTTTGTTTCATTTGCCTACACTAATGCACGTTCACAAACACTTAATGGTTAATAATCCACCATTATTACACATTAATATTCGGCTAAACACAAATTTTGGAAAATTAAACAAACTGCTGAACATGACGCTTCACTTTCCCGCCAAGAAGTCCTACCTATGTATTTACAGGGTGAAGTTTTGAGAAGGGGCAGTAAGGGCAGGTACCTTAACCGTTTAGCTACAGGAAAATGGGCTTAACTCTAGAGCCCTACACTATCGGTGCTAGAGCACCTCATATTAAAATACATGTAATTTTTAGGGTTCCGTACCTCAAAAGGAAAAAACGGAACCCTTATAGGATCACTCGTGTGTCTGTCTGTCTATCTGTCCATCTGTCACAGCCAATTTGCTCCGAATCTACAGGACCGATTAAGTTGAAACTTGGTACCCTTATGAATTTTTGTGACCCAAACACGGAAATTAAACGCAAACAAATGAGTTTTGAATATGAGGGTCACTTTTGAGGGGCAAATTAGAAAATTTAATAAAAGTTTTACAAACGGTACCGTGTGACATATCAAATGAAAGGGCTGGTTGTAAGGATTCCCAATATATATTTATTCATAATTTTAAAATAAATGCTTTTAATGTTATTTAAGAAAATAGATGAAAGTTGACCATTCCCGCTCTTATCTCCGAAACTACTAAGCCTAAAATTTTAAATAAATACAGAAAATAGTTCATTACTTATAGATTACAGGAAACACTATAAGAAGTCTAGGATTTTAAAATAACATGGTAAATCACTCAATATTGTGCGTACAAACTTACATTTGCAGCTGGAATTTATGAGGGAACATGTCTTTCAACTACAATGTTAAGTTTGTTTTTGGGATAAATGCGTGGTCCAACCCGCACTTGACCAGTTTTTTTATATGATAGACTGACCGCTACAACGAAGACTAGCCGACTGAAAACAAAAACAAATTAATCTTCTAAGTTAAAACGAATACGAATCATAATTTTATTTGTTTTGAAAACAAAATCCTACACACATCAAGTGTCTAACATTTTTGACTATAAAAAAATGTTCAATTAATATTTACGAAATCTAGTCTTCCAGACTGGCTTCTTATTAACGTACCCCTATATTTTATAAAAAATAAGAAAAGTTGCAATTTTTGGGAACTTAACCTAAGTTAATGTTGTCAATTAAATGGCAAACAAGGCAAAAAATGAGCACAAATAAAAAAATATGACAAAAAAAATATAATCAGTGTTTCCACTATTGACACCCACAATCACAGCCATTTGGCAAACTGTTGGTATTTAGTCGATTTGACTATGCGAAAATGAATTGATTCTTACTTTCTGATAACAATCAACACTGTCAGTACTGTCACTCAATGTTTAATATAAAACTGTCACTCTCCTCAGTTAGTTTCTCTTTCTTAATTAGCTGCGATAGGAATTAGACAAATAATTAGTTCCCTGTGAAACGTTCAATATAAATGACCGTTATTTTAATTCAAAGTACTACTTTTTATTTACGCCGATAACCCAATTTCCTACACGTGCTCAAAATCACTTTGAAGAATGGCCGCCCAGGTTTTTTCTAAGAAATCAAAAAGTTGTTGCCCCAGCAACAACTTTTTGACTACTCGGCAGTGTTCTTCTTTGGAGGATATCCCATGCGTGCTCAATTGGGTTGAGGTCTGGCGATTGAGCAGGCCACGGCAAAACGTTGATGCGAGCATCCACCCAATCCACAGAGATCCAAATGAGATCGGTTCTTCCACCAATCCAAATAGCGGCCCATACTATTATTTTCCCCTTCCATTTAAATTAACTTTCTGAAAAAATTTCAAACATATTTGACGTCCAGAGGTCCTCCACACTCGAGTACGTCTTGTATCCGGCCTCATACCGAAACGAGATTCATCGGAAAAGGAAACACAACGCCAGTCACACAATTGGGAGGAGGAGGGAGATTTCTGTGTTTGGGCTCGCCCATTGTAAACGGGCCTTATGATTGCGGGCTGCTATACGTGGAACTCTCAGCAGCTTTCAGGAACGCAGAACTACTTCACGTAAACTATTTTGGATGGTTTGGTCGCTTATTAGCAAGCCTGAAGAGCTGTGGAGCCTCGTTGCCAACATCATGGCGGTCATGGTACGATTCCGTCGAGCAGTATTTTGGATGTACCGGTCCTGTCTGCGTGTGGTGATGCGAGATCGTCCTCCATGTCGCTCGGCCACGCTCCCCGTGATACGATAGCGACGGCTTATGACGCTCTGTGTAGTGCCAAGAGCGACAGCCACACTACGTTGCCTGGAACCAGCTTGCAACATTCCGAGGGCTCTCATGATCGCTTCTCGTGTCGAATGATGTCGTCGCTCCATATGATGCATTTTTTTTTTCAGTTCCGATACATACATTTTAATGGTTTTGTAAAAACGCTATATACACTTTTATAGGAATCCTGATTGACAGTAATGATTTAAAAATTTTTTTTGTATTCAAATAGCGAAATTCACAAAAAAAACAATAACGATCTAATAAAGTTAAAATAATAATTCTCAATTGCGGCGATACTCTAAAGGCTTTTACATACTGGCGCAAGACGCGACGCGGCACAAAGTCCCCGAGTGTCGCGCAACGAGCGGTGCCTTTGTGTCGCTTCGCGAGTCGCGCTGGTCTGTAGAAGCCTTAAAACGTACTTGATCCCTAGTCACTAAATAGGTGATGAAATATAAGAATACTAGCTTTCGCCCGCGGCTTCGCCCGCGTGGATGTCGAAAAAAACAGCTTCTCTATCAGCAGCATGCCCACAAAAAATTATACCATATCTTAGTTGGAACCAAGGTAAGCGTGGTAAGCAAATAGGAGTGCAGTTTGATTTACAACTTTACGGAGGATAATAATATAGATAGCATATAAATACCAATTTCGTTTTGTACATGTTCAAAATACGTGTCCTCCATTTCATTTGTTTATTTTTTCTACTGTTTTTGTTCTTAAATAATAATTGATGTATACCAACTTTTGAGTTATTCAAGGTACGCAGTAAAGTTCTCCCGAAAAGTTATTTACCCGATTATTTCTTATTTTATAAGTTATAACCAAATTATTTACCGTAAACCAATCTTGAACCTGAAGAATAGAATTATTCACGTCGTCAAGGTGTTGTTACCGTCGGTCTATTTTAATGACGTGTCATCTGCAAATAACACCATCTCCGGTTGATTTTGAAGTAATTGGGGTAAATCGTTAATGTAAACTAAAAAGAGAAATGGACCCAATATCGAACCTTGAGGAACGCCATTGCTTTTTCAGACCTCAAAGAGTTCACGACGGTTACTTGAACTCTAACCTTTCTATCTTTCAGGTATGATCTAAGTAAATCAAGAGCTGTATTTCTAATCCCATAGTGTTCTAGTTTCAGCAGAAGTGTCTCATGGTTAACGCCATCGAAAGCCTTAGAGAGGTCACAAACAATTCTAATGGCATCTTGTGCTTCCTCCCAGGCGTTAGGAATGTTCTTTATTAGGGTGACACCGGCGTCAGTGGTACAACGACCTTTAGTGAAACCGTACTGTTGTTCATGAAAGATGGAATTTTTATTGAACTGACGTAACATTTCATTGAGCATCAACTTTTCAAACACCTTACTGAGAACTGGCAGAATTGACACGGGCCTATAATATTGTTGGGTTCTTTACTATCTCCGGATTTGAACAAAGGAACTACTTGACTGTGTTTCATGAGATCCGGAAAGACTCCTTGGTCCACACTGGTGTTAAATATGAAAGCTAAATAGCGCGCAATGGTTTCGATGATAGATCTACAGACTTTTACAGATATGCCCCATAGATCTTCTGTTGATTTAATTTTAAGATCTTTAAAAGTTTTTATAACAACCTGGGGGTTTGTATGCTGAAACCTTAACTCCAAAGAGCATACCTTTACATTATTTCTAAGTAAGGCAGCAGAAAGCGCGGGTGAGGAACTTAAAGTTTTGGTAGTTTTAAAGGGAATATTAGCTAAAAAGTTTTCAAGTTCCTGAGCTATTTCTACCTCTGAAGTGATGGGCCCATGTGCAGTCTCTAAATTAAATTCAGTATTACGCTGTTTTTCCTACCTAATTAATAATTTATTATTTGCCAGGTAGTTTTTATTTTATCATCAGCTGATTTTATTTTATTGCTAATATAAAGAGGTTTAGCTATTTTGCACACACTTTTAAAAGTTTTAGAATATTTTGCAACATATTGATGAAAGCTTGTATTATTCATATGTTGCTTTAGGCCATAAAGTCCAAAAAAGATTTTCCCTGCTTTTACGAATACCTGTCACCCAATCACTAAATACGAACTTTGAGTAAATACTTTTAGTCTTCAGTGGTAAAGTGTCATTAAATTGCGTGTTTAATAGTGAAAAGAACTCGGCGTACAACTCATGGGTCACAAATATTATTAAATTAACTTAGAATTTATTAGATTAACTAATTAATCAAAATTAATCCATCACCGGATGCAGTTGGGCATTTGCAATTTTATGGTACACTTATAATTATACGTATGTTAATGAAGGTATAAACTGGAATAAAAAAGGCTTTCAAAATAATTAAGAGTTGTCTTTGAAGATTTTTTTTAAGTATTAAATTATGTTTAATTATGTTTTGAGTTCCATCACCTTATGCACAAAAAACTTGAAAATATCACACTGTTTTTGTTTTGGAAAAAATATTTACGGTTTAAGAGATACACTGCTTTAAAAACCACATTTTTGACCATTTTTAGAAATCTCCACTTTAAAGAGTAGTTAAAAAAAAAACCGGTCGAGAGCGAGTCGGACTCGCGCACCGAGGGTTCCGTACGTATATATATGATGTTGATGATTTCTGAAAAACTGTGCTATTTAGAGACATCGTTTTATTTTTCCTGTAATCTTTACATAAACTTCTATCACATAGAATAATTTCAGATTTTTATCTATGCAAAGTTCGGAGATAAGGGGGAGGAACGGTATTCTTTTTTACATTTTTCATCAAAAGTCGGAAACTATGCTGCCTAAAAAAGAAAAAAGAATGTTTGAGAATGTGCAAATAGTGTTGTTTCATATGATACCCCACATGCCCTAGTAGCCCCACTTCAAATATTTAAGACCCTTTTTCAGTCCCTTTTGCAAAAAAGGGATATTTTTTTAAATTTCTTTCTTGTTTGCAAAATAGTTGGGCAAACGTCATCTAAAACTATTCTAAATTTCAAGTTGATAGCATTAGTAGTTCTTGAGATATCCAGGTATGACAGACAGACAGACTTAGTCTCACCATAAGGGTTCCTTTTTACCATTTTGGTACGGAACCCTAAAACAAAAAATGTCACACTTTATAATTTACTTAGGTTAGTATTCGTGCCAAGTTTCAGGTTTATTAACTCAAGGAATAAGATTTATTCCCTTTTTTCAACCCTTAAAGGTCGAATTTCGAAAAATCCTTTCTTAGCGGATGCCTGCCTCTAGTTTCCAACCATAAGCCGAAATATTAGTGATTTTAACTTAAAAAGAACTTTCATTAAAATAAAATTTTATCCCGTTTTTTACCCCATAGGGTTGAAATTCTATCAACACCGTTGCATTAGCTTCCAACCATAAGCCTAGATAATAAATTTAATGATTTTTACTATGAAAATTAAGGACTTTGATACACAACTTCATCCCCCTTTTTAACCCTTCGGGGGTAGAATTATCAAAAACGCTGACACACGTATAAATTAATTTTAAACCATCAGCCTATACACCAAATTTGAAGATCCTAACTTCAAAACTGACGGACTTTCATATAAACTTCCATCCTTTATTTCACCCTCTTAGGGGTGGAATTTCGAAAAACCCTTTCTTAATGGATACCTACTCTTTACAAAGAACACACCATCCAAATTTCATGTCTCTAGGACCAGCGGTTTAGGCTGTGCGTTGATATATCAGTCAGTCAGTCAGTCAGTCAGGACTTTGAATTTTATATATATAGATAAGACCAAATTGAAAGTATGCTCCTTCAAATATAAAATCATCAATTTCGGTGAGCAAATCACGAACCACATGCGTACAAAGTCGCGGCCAACTTACAAGCTAGTATTATCTAAATATAAATCCATCCCTTCAGCGATAACTTCTGTAACGAACTAACAAAACAGCAGACTGGAAACAAAACTTCCCCATCTTAAAACAAGAAAATCTCATTTTAATATCATTGGGAAGAAAACGAAAAGGTAGATAAGAAAAAGTTCAGAACGCAATATAAACATCCGCGCAAATCCGGACAAACTTTACGGATTATGAAGAAAATCCCTTTTGGAGAAGAATAGGAATGAAGATGTCCGATGCTTGTCATTCTGAGAACGTAAGTCAAGCGAAATGATGAAGGGGGGTAAGAATGGTGGTAATCGGATTTCTTACTTAGCGTTATGGGGACTTTTTGAGTGGCTTGTATCAGTGAATTACGGTCAGATTGGTTTTGCCGGCGGCTTCGCCCGCGAAAACGTTGGAAATTATTCCACAGGAACGTACTGCAGTGATTCATAATATCCTATGTGCCCTATGCCCAGGGCATGGCCTATCCGTATCCCTTTCATCTAAATCTGTTCAGCCGTTACGGCATGAAAAGGTAACAGACAGACAGGCACGTAATAAATTCAAATAATATTTTTTAGGGTTCTGTACATCAAAATGAAAAATTGGAACCCATAAAGGATGACTTCGTTGTCTGTCAAGACCCTTTTTCTCAGGAATGCGTGGAGGTTTGAGTGAGTGAGTTTGACTAATTTACCTATATTCCGTTGGTTTAGGTAGTTAAATAAAGGTAAACAAAAAAAAAAACCACGTGACGAGACAGCTGTGAAGTAACCGACTAAACGTAATACCTGTCACTTCAGTTATCATGCTACTTCACAGTTATGCTCTTCAATTTAGCAACGTTATAATTGGTGGACGTTTTGAGAACTTGTATTTTTGGGCTCTTTACAATAGACAGATTACAAAATATTATACTATTATTATTAATCTAATTAAAAAATACTTATAAGTTACAACGTGTTTTTAAACAAGAAAGTGTCATCTATAAAAACCTATCACCATATAAAATTGTATCGGTTATGTAGGTATCGGTTTAAAGACTAAGGCTGCATCCTATTTAAAAGCGATCGTCGCATTCATATGATGTCACTTTTTGTTCGGTGAACCTGAACGCGTGGTTGCGCGACCGACTCGGGGGCATTTTCCAGTTACCCGAACAACAAGACATTTGCACACGACGACCGCGTATTCGCGCGGCGATTAGGACGCAGGGAATACTTGCTATTATGGTATGTATTTTAATGATTATGGGCTTGCACTTGTCGTTTTAACTGCAAAATTAAGTTTGTTCTTTAGTCTGTCTTGAAGTAACATTTACTCTGTATTTCATTAAAATCGGTCCACTATCCTTACAGAACATATGTGTGAACTTATCGAGCAGAATATGCTTCTAATAAATATATTTTAAGCTTTTGGAGAGATACTATGGCATTTACATTAAAAGTTAAGTTGTTTTTTATTTTTGTTTCCGTTTTCTTCAAAGTTCCATTCTCAAACAAAACCTGCACGAATTATCTCTAATCGACCCCCAAATAAAAAGACCTTGATTTTAATCCCGCAACTCCCCCTGTTTCCCCACTTCACCCCACTTTAACCGTATCCGAACCGCTGACGCTGCCCGCCCGGCGAACGCGTCAACGTGACATAAAACTGCTTCCTTATTTAACCGACGATACTCTGTCATAATATCACACAACTAGCTTCGCGTAATTTGGATAGAAGTCGTGAGATTGCCTATAATGTGTTATTTCATGAGGCCTTAGAATGGATTGCTGTATGACATTCGTTTTTGCCACGCGTATTATCACGGGACCAGCTGTTGATATGTGACTACTGTGGACGTTGTACGGTTAAATTGTGGACGCAGCCAAAAACGTTAGGTACTAGGTAGCTATAACAAGTAGAAAGCTATGACAAGTTTAGCGCACGTCGCTTCTCATCTAGCCTTTCCGCTCCGTCACACAGTAACGAGGGAACAGTTCACGATCTATGGACTCCGGATACCATACTGTGTTTACACCTCAAACTAACCTAAGACGCTTGTATTTTTCGTACCGTGATAGTATACGACCAAAGGAAAAAGTCACTGCCGGTGAGTAAACAAAGCCAAATCAAGGAGCCTCCACACGAAGTTACGATGACTACTATGTGGTAGACCCTGCACACCCAGCATGCATGCAGATGTATATGAGCACTGCTGAGGTTGGCAATGCATTTACCACAACAAGAGCCAGATAGCTTAAGGGAGAGAAAACCCAAGTTGAATTATTAAAAAACGCAAAATCAAAAGTCATTTATTCAAACTAGGCTGAGGATCAGCACTTTTTGAACGTCAAAATTACATGAGACAGTCCTCCAAAAACGCCCACCCTTCACCACTTCCTAGTGCTTTAGCTGGGAAGAAGAAGTGGCGCAACAAACTCCCCAGCAGCACAGCTGTCTGCACAGCAGTATACCTGATACCCGGAAACGTACATTCGAGTCCTTATTAGCTTTTTCAGTTTTTAAATTCTTTCAATTCAGGACAAATAATACCTTTTGAAGCTACGGTAGTCGGTACTGAGCAGGCTATTGTATAGCAAACTATATTTAATTACTTGAAAACAATGTTCAAAAACTTTGACCAATATTAAAGGTTGACGTCAACTCGACAGTTGACGTCAACCTTTTTAATGGCCAGTATTTTATGAATTAAAAACAACAATAATTATTGTCAGTCTGTCAGTGTCACATTTTTAATACGGTCTGAAATGTAAAGGTTTCTGCGATATTGGCATTACGACGCTATCCTTACTAATCCATATTCTTACCACATATATCCTTACTAGTTTAGAGGTATGAGGAACAGGGTGTAAAGTTCACTCATACTCTATTGAAAAGGGAGGATCCTCCGACCAGACGGGTGTTGTGTCTGGTGGGCAACTGCCCGACGGTTGAAGTCGGGATGTTGTTGTTGTTGTAGGTTGTTGTTGTAGTCCCAATAAATGTTTTTTCTTTCTTTCTTTCTTTCTTTCTTTAGTTGCACGGTAAACTCTGCTTGCGCGATGCAGGATTTTTGCGTGACGTCAGTGGGACGCGTAGTTAGCATGTGGCGATGTTGATGCCGCTACAGTAGCAATTCTAACTAATATTATAAATGCGAAAGTGAGTTTGTTTGTTTCTTTGTTACGCTTTTACGCTAAACCGGCTGAACGGTTTTGGGTGAAATTGGCGCATGAGTAGACCAGGACCTGGATTAGGACATAAGATCTATTTATCACAATATCGCCACGGGATCGAGACTTACGCGGGGCGCAGCTAGTATACATATAATGCTGAGTTGGTTAATCACATTGATGCACGATACAATCTGATTAACCAACTCAGCATTACAAGTAGACAAAAAATTCCCTTAAGCTGACGAAAATATTTTGGCTGTGACTGTACCTCAAATCTTTTAAATGGCTTGAATCTAGTCTTAAGTAATGCTTGAGTACCTGGTTAACGCTCTATAAATACAGGCCTCAAAAACCCGACTGCGTAAAAGTGAACTATGAAAAACCTGAGTCAGTTTTTGAACGTCAAATGTACATAAGTGCATCCCTAACTTCCAGTCTATAGAACACCACCCAGTAAGGTATGCAAGTCGCAAATGCGTTCATTCCTCGAAGAAATCGCGTTATATGGAGCGAGAGCGGTGAGGACGGTGAGAGCAGTGTTGTGTCGCTCTGAAAGCAAACGATAAGTACTTGCGTCTCCGCCGGCAGTTATTTTCACTGGCCCGTAAACTGGCTGCTACGGGGATATTATTCTTACATTATTTTATCCATGCTTCGTTGATAAAATAATGGTAGAAAGTTTCTTGTGCGATAAATTCTTTGAACAGTATCGTTAACATCGTTTCGTTTGCTCTCCAAATTGAATGAACCGGGATTAATACAACTAGTTTCGGCCATGAGCGAAACTTAAGTCAAATGCGACGGCTTAGCAGAACTTACCAAGCAAAAAGCAATAATAATTATAATAATTCATTAGAACTCAAAATTAAGTAAATAGAACTCTCAACCAAACCAAATAAAGAATCATTACTTACACACTAAATCCCGAAAGGTTTATTTAAGTATAAATGTTACTTAAAATTAAGTACTGTGAATCAGTAAGTACTTAATTTCGTTTACGTCGCAGTCTGAAAATGAGCTACTTTATCGTTTGTAATTGTTATACACATGGTCGATGATATAATGTGATTTGATTTGGTACAGAGCATAGACTTTTTATTTGCACGTCGTCTTCTAGGGTAGTTAGAGAATAGTAGATTGTTGTTCAAGGGGCTAAAATGACCCATTATATACGAGGTACTTTTACTCGCGAGCTGTAGCAAGGGTGTAAATAGAAACCGAGTTATAATGGGTTTAGTTCCAATTTCAAAAATAAAATGTTCTTATTTTTTTATTTAACAGTAATAACTCGAGTCGTTATTCATGAGTGTTTTACTTAAGGTGAATACGCAGCTGTCGTCCGCAAAATTCAAATTTTCTTACGTTTTTTGCTATTTGCAGGTCAGTGTCAGGTTGTATCTTAATCACAATATGATTCGCGGCTATAGCAGTTATTTATGTATTTACATAATTATAATCATTGATCTCTTTTTTTTTAAACGATGCCCCACACTAGCAATTTCTCCTGTATCGTGGGTGCGTTTACAAACATTTAAACTCAATACACAAATAGCCAGACCCGGAACAACTACTTGTAGGTCATACAAATATGTGTTCCGTGCGGGAATCGAACCCGCGACACGCTCACGTCAATTGCTTAACCACTGCGCCAACCGTGCCGTCATTAATACAGCTACAACTACAGCTGTGGATTCACCTTAAGAATAATGACTTTTTCGTTTTTGTAGGCTCGTTGGTAACAGGCAAAAATTTAAAAAAAAAACTTTTTCCCCTAGAGGAAGATATGCTATGTTAGCCCCGTTCTGGTACGCTAAAATGACGGACTTTTTGAGCAAAGGAGTGAAATCCCTACAAAATTGCCGTTCTGCAGTACTTAGGCCATTTCAAATCAAAATATTTTTTGGTTGGTTAAGAATTCTAATTTCAAATTAACGAAAACATGGAATTCTTTTTTCAAAATTAGTCATTTGCTTATTGATTAGCGTTACGTTTTCATCGCATTTGAATCTTTTTCGTCATCATGGATACTTATTTTTTTTAGTAATTATGGAATATGAGTACCGTCGTGGCAGCAACGCGGCACAAGCGGCACGAAACATCAACGACGTTTACGGAGCGAACACTAAAAACGACCGCACCACCTGTTATTGGTTTGCCTGCTTCCGTTCTGGAAATTTCGAACTGAAAAATGCCCCGTGGTGGTCTGAAAACTTTGGTCTACAATGACGAACTAAAGGCGATTGTGGAAGCTGATGATAATCAATCTACGGCTGAATTAACAGCAGATTGCGATGTTAGCATTAAAACAATATTGTTCTAATACTGCAAACTAAATGATCGCTAGTGCAATATACGCGTCGAGACGTGCCTTGCACTGCTCAACAGGCACACAAACGAAGGAATTTTGAACCGTAAATACTTGCGATGAAAACTGGATACTGTTTGTCAATCGCAAGTGCTCAGGAAGTTGGTTGGATCCTGTGTCAGCACCTAAACAATGCCCTAAACGAAATTTTACCCCTAGAAAAGTGATGGTCACTGTTTGGTGGTCTAGGGCCGGTGTGGTTCATCACAGATTCTTACCAAACGGGATGAGCATTACTGCAGATGTGTACTGTGAAGAACTGAACACAATGATGGAGAAACTCGCACGTCTCCAACCAGCTTTGATCAACCGCTCGTCTCCGCTACTCCTGCTAAACAACGCGCGACATCAAGCTGCGCAGCAGACGGTCTCCAAGTTACAAGAGCTGGGGTTGGAAGCTCTCCGTCACCCGCCATACTCACCAGACCTTGCGCCTACAGAGTACTTCTACTACCGTACTACTTTTTCCAGAATTTGGATAACTTCTTGGTGGAAAAACAATTCAATACCCGAGAGGCAGTACAAAATGTCTTTGAAGAATTCATTACCCCCGTCCAGCTGATTTCTTCATGAAGGAACAATATATTGTTTTAATAACCTATAGTTATTAAAACAATATATTGTTCCTTCTACTGGTTTAAGTAACTAGCCTACGTCGGCTATCTCACAAATCAGTACCTCTGATATCACCCCCTATCCGTGCACAATGTGATCGTAGAGCTTCAGGGTTTCGTTTTGCTAATCCTAGCGTTGAACCATTAAGCCCCACATTTTCGATCGGGTTCATATCTGCTGACCGAGCAGGCCATTGAATGAGACGAATATGACGGTGCACGTTGAACCACGCCATGGTAGACCGGGCTGTGTGTATCAGGGCATTATCCTGAACGTAATCAATTTGTTATTGTTGTTGATTCTGCTGCAGGATATACCCACCTCTTCCAAAAGCGACACATAATAAGATTATCCGCAGTAGAACTACTTTTTTTTTTTTGCCGTCGTGACTCATCCACCCCCTTAAGTTGACTGTTACACGACCAGATTCATTTCGAGGCACGATGTGAGTATCATCATACCGAGTACGATTCTATCACTATAAAGTTAATCTTTTTACCCGACCGCGGCCAAGCCAAATAAGGAGGGTTATGTGTTTGACCTGTATGTATTTATGTATGTATGTATGTATGTCCGTCCCTATGTTTCCTCGTAACTACTAAACGGCTGAACCGATTGATAATTATGTCGTTCGATTTGTCTTTATAGCGCGAGAGTCTCTGGGTACCTATATTAAAATTATTAAAAATCAAAATGGCGGATTATTGGCGCCAAAAAGTGTTTTCGAAAAAAAAATATCTCCCAAGCCTATCGACTGGGGTATTTTTTTTTTTTTTATTTATTTTATCCTTGATTAAAAAGAACCAGGTTCTTAATAATTAATTACAATCTAGCCTATAAGACTAATAAGTAATTTGAATCTAACTTAATTTGCTACGTGATAATTATTTTAAAACTTAAAATAGTGCTGATTGTACTTTACACAAGTCCATTCCACTTTCTTAGAGTCTAATATAATAATATTTATAAACACTTTGTTCACGTGTTATATGTGTGTCATTGTCACTATTATGTCTACACTTTTTACACTACACTAACTCAAAAGGTTTTGTTCGTTTTAGTCTTCGCACTATATTTTGTTTGGTCTAACAGCTGAATTGCCTCGATGTTCACATGTTGGTGGAGTCGGTGGTCATGGGCCTCAGCAAATTTTTGGATTATTTTGGTGACTGGTTCCATTTTTAAGTCACGATGGAGGTCGTCATTTCTATATACCAGGGCGCATTAACAATACTCCTGAGTACCTTATTCTGGAATGTTTGTATTATTTTTATATTGGTCGGTTTAGTACAGCCCCAGAGTTGGATGCCATATGTCCATATATGCTTGTATAATAGAATTTTGTTATGTATTGATAGGCAGGAATCCCGTCCAATCAACCAATACATGTTTTTAAAACGCATGTCTAGTTCCTGTCTTTTCTTTTTAACGTGCGCTTTCCAGCGCAGTTTCGCGTCAAGCGTTATGCTAAGGTATTTGGCTGTATTTGCGTATGGCACTTGTTGTCCATTTATGAAGATTGGGTGGTAATCACCTTTCCTGTTGGTGAAATCAATGTGAAGTGACTTCGATTCATTTAATTTGATTCTCCATTTTTCTGCCCAGTCATGAATTTTATTTACAGCAGATTGTACCTTACTGGTTCCTGGAACCTGTAGCCATAATAGCGGTGTCGTCTGCAAAGGTTGCAATAGTATTATTTTCCAGCTCCGGTATATCATACGTATACAACAGGTAGAGAACTGGACCCAGCACACTACCTTGAGGTACGCCAGCTTTAATCATTTTTAACTCGGAAAAGGCATCCTCGTGTCTTACTCGAAACATTCTATCTGTAATGTATGATTGCAAGATATCGGCAAAATCATTGGGCAACATAAGTCTTAGCTTGAATATCAAACCCTTATGCCAAACTCTATCAAAAGCTTGTGCCACATCTAAAAATACTGTGGAGCAGACTTTTTATCTTCAAGTGTTCTCTCAATGATGTTGGTAATTCTATGTACTTGATCTATTGTTGAGTGTTTCTCTCTGAAACCAAACTGATGGTCAGGGATCAGGTTTGTCTCGTTTATGATAGGTTTTAACGGTTTTAAAAACAATTTTTCAAACAGCTTTGATAGTATAGGCAACAGGGAAATGGGCCTGTATGATGATGCTTCGTGTGGTGGTTTACCGGGCTTTGCAATCATAATCACTTCAGCAACTTTCCATGGCTCAGGAACATGCTTCAACACGAATGCTGCATTGATGAGCCTAGTAAGCTTAACGATGGCTTTACGCGGTAGATGTTTTAGGATCTCTCCCGTAATTAGGTCAAACCCAGGGGACTTTTTAAGGCTAGTGATTTGAATTTCGTTTGCAACTTCTTTCGGGGTCACAAGCTTAATTCTTTTATCTTGCAGAATATTAGCGAATTGTAGGTTGTCTACAAACGCGTCATTTGGCTGAAAGATTTCTTCTAAGTGATGTGCAAATCTTAGAGCTTTCTGCTCATTGCTTATGGCCCACTTTCCGTTAACATCTCTGATAGGGGGAATTGATGTAATTGGCCTTTTGAGTGACTTTGTCGCTTTCCAAAGAGAGTATTGCGTTGTATGGTCGCTGGTTAACTGACGTAGGTTAGTATTGAAAGCCTCATCTTGAAAGGTCTGTATTTTTCTCGTCAATCTTTTCGTAAAGTTATTCAATAAAGTTTTATCTTGCGGGAACCTAGTTTGCTGCCATCTTTTTCGTTGAGTCCTTTTTTCATATAATAGGTCTATTATTTCCTTTGGGTAGGTATTTCCTTTATATTTTCTTGTAATCTGTGGTGTATTGTTCCATGCACATTGTTGGATATTATTACTAAACTTATTTACTTCAGAATCGAGCTGATCTTTGCTTTTTAATGAAGTTTTTAGGTCAATAATATTTTGTAGGTCTATGGTAAAACTTTCCCAATCTGTAAACTTGTTGACTAATGTCAGGTGGTTTTCTCTTAGTAATATTTTGTGACTTAGTTGTAATAATATAGGAGAGTGATCGGAGTTCATGTGATACCCCTCTTCCACACTCAGATAATTAGTTGATATATTTTTGACTATGAAAAAGTCGATAAGGTCTGGTAGTTTCTGGTGGTCAGTCGGCCAGTATGTAGGTTTTCCAGTACTTATGACCTCACAGCGAATGTCTTTCACTGCACGTAGTAGCTGTCTTCCCTTAGTTGAAGTTAATCTCGATCCCCAATGAGTGTTCTTAGCGTTAAAGTCACCGCCTAATATAAATCTCTGTCCAAGGAGCCTGAAGAAGTGTATATGTTGTTCTTTGTTTATCGTGTGTCTTGGGCGACAATATACGGCCGCTACTGTAACATTAAATTTTGTTTTTTTAACTGATATCGCCACAGCTTGCGTATCGGGCTCCTCATATTTACACTGTTCGTCATGACAGATATTTTCTTTAATAATAACCGCACTACCTCCACGGGCCGTGTTGTTAGGGTGCAGCGAGTGATAAACCTTATAGCCTCTAAACTTAATAAAAGGCTGTTTAGTGAAATGCGTTTCTGAGATCAAGCACACATCAATATTTTCTGTGTCTAGGACTACTTGCAACTCATGTTGGTGTTGCAGCAGTCCGTTAGAATTCCACGCCATTATTTTTAGTGTGTTATTCATGATTGATTTTTGTATTCCTTGATTCTAATTTCTCTAGTCTCTTGTCAAAAGAGGTTATGCACTTCAAGATCTGGTTGAGCTTGTCCTCAAGACTTGATGGTTGTGTACTTGGTTTTACCGCTTGTGCATACGAGGCACTTTTAGATGTTTGTCCAGTTATCCCGGTTGTCTGCGTAAACTGTGCACTTTGTTTTGTTATCTGTTTGTTGGTGTTTCCAACAACTTGCTTAATGGTAGGGTTGTTTGGTGGATTAAGTTTAGAGTTTTTATTCTTAATCATTTGCATCTCCTTGGCAACTAAACACCCTCTGTAATTGGCTGGGTGAGGTAAGCCACAGTGGACACACTTAGGTTTATCTTGTGCAGGTTTGTTGCAATCAGCTGTGAGGTGTTTACCTGTACATTTAACACACCTTGGCTCTTTAGCGCAATACTTTTGGGTATGACCATAAGCCTGGCATCTCTTACACTGAGGTATTATTTTTAATGTTTTAAGCGGGTTTATTTCAACTTTACACCCTAGAATATGTTTAATGCCGTATATTTTACTAATATCTTCGTCATTTTTGAACGATATTATAAACAAGTTCAGGGGTTCTTTTGTTCTCCAGCTTAACTTGTTAATTACGGTTTCTATCTGAAATCCTTGCGACGTTAAATCATCTTTAATCTGACCCGGTAGGCAGGAAGAATGCAATTTTTTCGCCACCACTCGTATTGGCCTGGTCTGCTTATCCTCGTATGAATGCCATAAACAGTTATTTTCTGATAAGCGTCTAAGCAATCACTCTGTAGGACTCTTCAGATTTGGCATTTATTTTCACGCTATTACCGCTTAACATTTTGGCGGTAAATGTTTCTCCTGACTGAGATTCAGTCAAAAAGTCGTAGAAAGTTTGATAATTTTTAACACCGTCTACTACGATTGGAGGTGGTGCTAGATTTTTTTTTATGGTTGCCTTCTCTTTTTTGTTAAGTTGCTGCAGTTCAGCGGTAGCTCTAGCTTGTTGTAGTGGTGGTGGAGTGAAGGAGGTGTTCAACTTCCTTTTCTTCCTGTTTTTCGCCCTAATCCACCCAGTCTCTTTGGCGAGTTCATCCTCATCCGTGCAGTACTCAACGTCACTTTTAGTAGGCTGAGCCGGTGTTATGGTCTCACTAACCTGTTTATCTGAGGGTTCTCCTTGTTCGTGTGTCTTTAAGCATTTTAATTGTCCTTGAAGATCTTGTACCTGTTCCTGCAAGCTTTGTATGTGGCCGTTCAGTTGACGTACCATTTGTTGCAGGTTTTCTTTGTCCGTTTTTTCCTGGATGTAACAGTCATACAACTGCTTTTCCAGGTCTGTTTTTATTTTAATAGACTGTTTTGCAGCCATTATTTAGTTTTAGGGCGAGCGTGACACCGAAACAATTATGATAATTACTTCATGACGATTTCCGCACTTGTAACTGGGTCATCGTGGTGGCCCCGATAGATCGACGTACACCGCGACGACGATGTTGTGATGCGTCTGCAAAATACTCTTAACTAGAGCACGCGCGCTCGATCGCGATCGGTACATCCGTTCACAATAGTAGCTAAACACGACTGGGGTATGAAAATGAAGAATTTTAAAAGGTGATTACAAAAATATATATAATACATAATAATATGACGGATCGTCAGGATGGTTCGAGCTACGATCAGCCATCAGGCGGGTTTATGTGGGAATTGTGCAAATGAAATAACAATTACTACTTAGACAAATAATCACTTTACACTTTAATAACTTTAGGTATTACAATCAACTATGTAATTATTATGGCCTTTGCTCTGCAGTGAGACAATAACAGGTTAGTATGATGATGCAACAAAACGTAGGGCAGTTCCGAAGCGTCTTCACAGCTCGATCACCAGGATAAGGAATGCCCGACTTGGCGCGTTCTCTTCAACCTCGTAGCTGACCGGAAACGCCCCGACTCTATCAAAGCGCGCCAATTCTAGTCTTGATAGTTGCCGCTGAGTGGCGCGCTTTGTCTTGTTGTAAACATTAATTGCCAGATGCGAGACGGCCATCCTACGAGGACACACGTCCTCGTGTGTTAATCTGAAACAATATCACAACAGCACAGTATACGTTCGGCCATGCTTGCCATCGATTCAAAGTGTATGTTGCTATCTGCTAGCTTTCAATGAAAGAAATTTGAACTGTAAAGTTTGTTTATTTAAATAACAATTACATCCCATTTCTAACATAATTCTACTAACATCCAAAAAAGCAAAATCAATTTAAAACAATAGCTAAACAATTAGGTTACAAGGCAAATAGTAGGCAGAGTTACAATTAAATAAGCAACATGACTATCGATCAGAGTATTGAGGATTAAGTACCTACACTGATCATTTAACGGTCGACCCAAAGTTATTAACCAATTAACATAGCCCCAGGTATCTCATTCGCGGTCAACTAACTCGAAAACCGTTACACAAAATATCTCGACCTAATAAAATATCACTGCGTAAGTACTCATTAGGCAAAACGTGCAATAATATCTCCATCGTGCAATCATTAATTTGAACTCGAGACAACAATTGTAGGGTACATAACTTTGTCATTACTTATACCAATCAGAGAAATCACATTATTAGGTCGCTTGCCTTTAAATTTACTCGCAATATTTTCTTTTACTAAAGAACACTCTGCTCCCGAATCGTAATCAAATTTAAAATGCTCACCAAAGTGTCCAATGTACCCGACGGGGTCTCAACCACGCATAGGTCTACTCGCTTCTCCACGGGGGCTGCGGCTCCAGACGCGGGGGCTATGCAGCGGTTCGCGATGTGGCCCGGCGCACCGCACTTGTAGCACGTGAGCGAGCCGGTCTGCTACCGTTGTCCAACGCCCGAGGTAGCCACTGATGCTGGAGATGGTTTCTTCACGTCGATATTCTTCGTACGGCATTCTGCTTGCTTGTGTCCCAATTTACCACATACATGGCATATCCGTTTTCGTTCTGCCTGAATAACTTACTTGTGATAGCCATGTAGATGCAGAGCCTTTTAAAACTTTACTGATGGTCATAATAAGCTGACTCCCTTCCATCGCACACTCTTCAAAGCACAAGTCTGCAGTTGAACACCATGATGCCGCGTCAGAGTCTTGTTTTTCAGGGTTGAATTCCGGTAAAACCACGTGGTTGTTCACACTTGGGCTCTTCAAAGCATGTATTAGTGCTTTCATTTGCTGGTTTTGTAATTCGAAAAGTAACCGCCACTGTGAAAAAGCCATTAATAAGTACTATTTTTATTAGAATAGATGCTTCACATCTATTAAAAAGTAATAAGCACCAATTAGATGTAGCATTTTAGACTTAACTGCACAGAGTGTGTCAAAGAAACTAATTTGAAAACTGATATACAATTTTAGACCGTGACTGTAAATTTTTAAACGTATCTTAACTTTAAGCAGCGTTTTAAATAAACCTCTTAGCCAAGCACACCACACCACACACACACTCAGTCACTCATCTATCATGCATCCTATATTAGGTACTACATGCTTTGCTGCTATCTTACTCACACGAAGTTTGACCTTCAATTCAGTAATCAGTTTGGTTTCACGAAAGGTAGGTCGACGACTGACGCAGGAGTAAAACTCATCAGTCACATTTTGGAATCCTGGGAGAAATCCCAGGATGCCATTGGCATTTTCTGTGACCTCTCAAAAGCGTTTGACTGCGTTGACCACAATACACTGATCTGTAAATTACACCACTACGGAATTCGTGGACAAGCTGCTGATCTTGTTCTTTCTTATCCATCAAACAGGCAGCAAAAAGTAAACGTTAACGGGGTGACGTCATCGGGATCTGTAGTAAGGATGGGACAGCCAATTTAATTTTTTTTAAAGAGTGACCGTGGAGTTTCTTGCCGGCTCTTCTCCATAGGAAACGACCAATTGGAACCGTGCACCTAGCTTCTGACGTTTCATAAGTGCCCATGTAGGCTTATGTGAAATAAAAATATTTTTGATTTGATTTGAATTGTTACGATTTCTACAACCCATCCCGCCTCCGACCACTACACAAACTTCCTAATACATCGAAGATTAATACAGCACCTCATCTGCCCATAATATCAGCTAACGTGTAAAACTAACTTCAGAACTCCCTCGGCCGCGATGAGAGGCTCAGCGCTGCTAACTAGGTGGCGTGAACTTTAAATCCGCCATATTACAGTATTACGGCCGGCCGAGTTAGTTCAGTTAAACTACGAGGTATACGCAGGGACTGTATGTATCATGTGACAAGTTACTTTGAGGTGAATAATTTTTTAACCGACTTCTAAAAAAGGAGGTTACTCAATTCGACCGTATATATGCTTTTTTTATGTTTGTTCGCGCCTAACTTCGTCGTTTATGAACAGATTTTGAAGATTCTTTTTTTGTTGGAAAGGGTATACTTCCGAGGTGGTCCCATTGCCACCAAATCAGAATCTCATGAGGGGATTCCATGGAAATCGAGGAGAACCCTCAAATTTTATAGGCAAACCTATAGCGATTTGGATATTTTTTATAGGAACTCGTGCATTTGCTCTCGGAAAGCACCATTTGGTGAAGTGGAATTGATGATGGAGACCACAGATGGCCACCGGAACAATATAATAATAAGTATTTAACGGGTTGCGATTCGATTAGGTACGTTAATGTGGTTTCTAAGCAATTTATATCACTATGCATATGGTGAGTGGCAGTTCTTCTGGTTCTTACCAGGAGAACTCCTCAACAATCAACGTCTCAGCATCGGTAAAAGCAATATTTTGTAAAAGATGATGAGTAGTTAACATTAGGCTATTGTAACTTAGATAAATTAAAAACTAACCCACTAAAAAGTGAAAAATAAAAAACTTTGTACAAAAAAAAATAACCGACTCCCAAAAATAACACTACAAAGTGAAAAATAACTTTAATTTCGGAAGTCGATGGCAATAAACTAAAATACAGATCCAAAGACACCGACTTCCGAAATTAAAGTTATTTTTCACTTTGTTGTGTTATTTTTGGGAGTCGGTTATTTTTTTTTGAAGTGTAAACTTCTTTAGCAGCGTTGAGCGATTTTTGTTAGGGGCAAAAACTTATGGGTTTGCGTCACCGACATGCATGTGACGTGTTGCGCCAGACTGGCGGCGCGCAGCGGCCTGTGTACATGTATACGCATAATACACAAAAAAATATTATTTACTGTGGACACGTTTTGGATAAGTAATTATTCATAGTGCTTACAATTAATTTAAAAATTTGAGAATACTCTCAGTTATTACAATGTTTTAAGTTTTCACTCTTGTCGGCAGTCCCGACGGCTGCCTATTATTTTGTATACGGATCCCACCAACATACCTATTTCTGCCGGAAAGCAGCGTTCGTGTTTCAGTTTGAAGGGTATATTTAGTACATTTTAAGCTTCGTGTCTGAAATGGCAACGTGTCTGAGAGGCTTGTGGCTATGTTATAGTAGTCGCACGGATCGATCGACCAGGTTAAGCTATGATTGCCACGGTTGGTCAATAAATGAAAAAAACCGGCCAAGTGCGAGTCGGATTCGCGCATGAAGGTTTCCGTACCATTATCTATAAAAATGGCAAAAACATCACGTTTGTTGTATGGGAGCCCCCCTTAAATATTTGTTTTATTTAAATTTAATTATTTATTTTTAAATTGAATATATAACTAAATATTCTGTGAATATTTCAAGCGTCTACCTGTTGCCGTTATCAATATAGAGCAAAAACGAGCAAAAAAATCACGTTTGTTGTATGGGAGCCCCCGTAAATATTTATTTAATTCAGTTAATAAATTAATATTTGTTGTTACTATAGTAGTTTTTAATAATTGTTAATAGTAGTGTAGCGGCAACAAAAATACATCATCTGGGAAAATTACAACTGTCTAACTATCACGGTTCATGAGATACAGCCTGGTGACAGCCGGTCAGACAGACAGACGGCGGAGCCTTAGTAATAGGGTTCCCATTTTACCCTTAGCGTACGGAACCCTAAAAATGATAAATAGGTGACCATCTTTACATACTCAGACCCCTCCATGCCTCGGAAATCACGTTAGGCCTTTGGTCCTGGTTTCATTCGTGGATCTTTGACAGTCATTACGGGTCGTCAGAATCCTAGTCTTAAGCAGGGGTATCATATTAACCGGTCACTGGGTTGTAGAGGTTAGTTAAGCAGTCGCTCCATGTTAAATACTGGTATTCTGCTGCACCCGGTTAGACGGGAAGCTGACCCCGACATGGCTCGGAGCAGGCGGCAGATGATGTCTGAGATGGCAACGTATCTTCATTAAAATAAATTAAATGTTGTTTATTTCTGTACGTAGATCTTTTAAATCACTCTTGTGGGGGGTTTACACGGGTGACTAAAGCCGCACGATTTTTGCCGCGCGGCGTAAATCAACCATCTAAATGGCAATTCGGCTAAGTTGCAAGTGACTAAAGCCGCAAGCCCCAAAGTTGGGTAGCATCCGACTTTGGCCGCGCGGCAACCGGCCGCATGCGACTGGTGACTAAAATCGACCGTGTAAACGATCAGTTGCAGGCGATCGCCCGCCGCATGAAGGTGTTTCGCGCACGCACGTGTATTTATTTACTACAGCGTTTCTGTGTATATGTATCGTAACAACCATGAATAAAAATAACACCATACAGTTTTTGGAATGCTATGAAATGCATCCATGCTTATGGAACCCAAGAGAACAAGATTACAGGAACAATAATGTACGTTTAGCGGCTCTTAAATCTATTATTCAAGAAATGCGTTTGTCCATAACAGTTGAAGAGCTTAAATTGATGATAAAAAATATACGAACCACGTATAATAGAGAGGCCAGTAAGGTAGCAAAGTCAAAGAAGAGTGGCGCGGGAAAGGATGATATATACAGACCTCAATTAATTTGGTTTTCTGTAGCTGACCGCTTTCTAAAGCCAGTGATAGAAGGAAGAAACAGTAAAGATAACATGGTAAGTCTTATTATTATTTATTAAATAGTTATTCTTGTTCGCATATTATAAATTATAATAGGTAAATCGTGAACAGAGCCATTTTTATAATATTACTTAAATAAACATACAATATTTACGCAATAATTCTATCTTGCCATGAAACTTTTCCTGGTCCGACAAAATAGTCAGCATATCTGTCGCGCAGATCTTTTGCATTTCGTGAATAGTTGTTAGAAGATAGCGGTGTCATTAATTCGTCTACTCCTGCCGTAGGAATGCTTCTCCAACTTCCGTTTCTGATTGTCCCTGAACTGAAGTCTTCGCCGTCTACTAATTCGGGAGTATTCATGTATATGAGATTAGTCCGAAGCCAGTTATGCAGCGCACAGGTCGCTTTAATAATAGAATCAGTTTTATCCAATGAAACAGATATAGGTTTTCTGTATACTCTGAATCGTGAAGCCATTATGCCAAAGGCATTCTCTACGATTCGGCGTGCTCTTGATAGTCTGTAATTAAAGATTTTTTGTTTGTGTTCCAAACCTTCATGTCTTGAATACGGTTTCATTAAATAGGTTGCCAAAGGGAAAGCATCATCACCAACGAAAACTGCCTTATTAGGTAGTTTTAAATTATTTCTTTCAAGAGCACTATAGAACTTTGTTTTTTTCCAAATATGCGAATCATTCATCCGTCCATTAGTTCCGAAATCTATATATATGAAACGGTAATGTGCATCCACTATAGCAAACAACACCACACTATAAGTGCCTTTGTAATTATAATAGTCTGATGCTCCGTGTGGTGGATTTTCCATTAATACGTGTTTCCCGTCAATAGCCCCACAGCAAAAAGAAAATTGCCAGCGATCTAAAAAATCCTTTTGTATTTTTTCCATTGATCTGTGGTGGATGGCACCTAAAAGAAATAAACTTATATTAGTGTATGGTTACAGGGAAAAGATTCAGCGGTGAACACAAACAGCGACGCGTCTTCATATTTTGATGAATTGGAACAAGAAGATAATATTGCGCCCTTACAAAAGAAAAAAAAATTGTCTCCAAAGAAAAAGGCGGAGCGTGCTCTAATGGACGCACCTAAAATGGACCCACCTGTTTTACAAGCAGTTAATAGATTAGAAACTTTGGCTCAAACTATCCGTCAAGATGAATTTGATACATTCGGAGTACATGTGGCAAGCCAATTACGTAGTTTGCCATTAGGAAATGCTATTGTTTGTCAAAATTTCATCAATAATTATTTGTCACAAGAAAGACTGAAAACCTTAAATACACAACATTTTCCAATTGCTAGACCTACGAGTTCACTCTCAGAGTATACACGCTATACTTTGACTCCAGAAGCCGAAGCTACTACTTCCCGAAACCAAGCTTTTCAAAACCAGCGTGAAACTTCGACTCCCGAAGCTTCCACTTCTAGAAGGCACCTCGATTATGAAGAAGACTATTTTGCCAGCTGTTTACTTACACAAGAAAATACTGGGCAACAATACGGAGTGAACGACGATATTCTATCTCAAGCTGTTAGGTCATGCTTAGATGAAAACACAATGGAAAATTTATAAATAAATCGTTTATAATTAATTACTAGTTTCACTTACCATAATGAACTCCTGTAAAACATTGTATATAGCATCCAAAACATCCTTCAAAACCTTTTTGAATTGAATAATTAATTATTTCAATTCCGGCACAAACGGCTATTCTGCTCAACATTTTCGATGGAAATGACAGAGCCGCATGCGATTTTAGTAACCAGTGTAAATGGGCTAGCGATGCGGCTTGGTGAGGCAATTAGTGAAGCGACTCGCCGCACGGCGAAAATCGACCCGTGTAAACCCCCCTTTCTCGTCGATACCCGCTTGATCGCCATCTAATTACATTTTAGATACAAACAACAACAAAAAAATAAAAAATGTTTATTTCAATAACTTAAAAATACGTTTACATTAGGTATTTAGGGAATTTCCATTTAAGTAAAAAATATACTTGTGTTTGGAAATTCCGTTCTTCCACTAGTAACAACTTTTAGTACTATTAAATAGAATATATAACAATATTATTCTATTGAATAGACATAACCGCAAACTGCCGCCGCTTTGGTTGACTGGTAGAATGCCTTAGGAATTAAGTCCGGCTTTGCACATTATTGTGTGTAAGAAGTTTTAATAAATAATAAATAACCGCTGAGATAACCGCGTGAATCGACAGATTTGCAAGATTAAGCTGCGCTTGCCGCGGTCGGTCCATGCATGGGTGACCCTATCCTCAACATAATTATATCGAGAGAGACCCCTCCGTTCCTCGAAGAGTAAAAAAACAGTCGAGCTGTTTTCTCCCCGGTCGTGTCAGATTGCCGTCCCAACAGACTGAGTAAAGGAACTTATAGTGCACAGGTATTTGCGCACACACTCTTGTTCACTCCTGTCATACATAGTTAGTAGTTAGTTATCTATTTTCCGATGAAATTATCTGCCATGACCGTAATTAGGTTGCAGTCGGATGGATATCGTTCTATTATTGCAGTGGTCACAATCCGACCCTGTATCTCCGAATCCAGGATTGGTGAAATTGCGTCAAGAAAGGTGTTGAGTAAGTTACTCCGACGTTATGAATAATTATTAAAAATAGCATGGAATCTGATTGATGGTAAGGAAGCCGAGACAGCGCGTGATTCAGAACAAATTGATGAAACAGCACCTACCTGTGCCCGTACGCCGTACCAAACAAGCTTTTGATAGCGATTGCGATACTTTCTCGACCTCCGCCGAGGGCACCCTGCCGAGGGCACCCATCAGGGTGCCCTCGGCTGGTTCAGATGATACATTACAGCTACGAATACTGAATAAAATTCGGTCATTCATGAAGCCATGTTGAAACGGATATTCATGAGAATTAAAGTGCGTTTTATACGCGTACGCTACTGACGTGATGTCAGTAGGACATTACGTACTATAAAGCGTTAGTTGAGTTAGCACACAACATAACTACCCCTTTACGTAACCAGCTCGCTCTACCCTCGCTTCACCACAAAAGGGCCTGCAGTCAACAAATATTATCGCACTGTGTACAACGCACAACTGCATAAGTCAACATAACACATTGCCAGTA
This sequence comes from Tiliacea aurago, assembly GCA_948098905.1. Lineage (NCBI taxonomy): Eukaryota > Metazoa > Arthropoda > Insecta > Lepidoptera > Noctuidae > Tiliacea > Tiliacea aurago. Next base: position 24,373,095 of record OX402596.1, read on the forward strand.
CACTGCGGTGCCACTAAACACACAGCTGCCGAAGGTTCAAACGAACGGCTCTGTGCGACAAAGAGGGCTACTTTCTCTGGGTAATGGACTGAAAAGATGCAAAGTATGTACTTAAGTATCTACACTGTGGCGACTACGGCAGTGTTGCAACTTACAGCTAACTTTTCTATGTTAGATTTATTTTACTTTTAGGTACTTTTACTTCCCATCGTGGCCACCCAGGCCGATATATTTTTGGTGCAGTCTACGATTTGTCTTGTCTCAATCGTAACAACGCAACTGATCCTTTGAAACATCGTATCTTATGCTCATTTCTAGTCTATGTAGGTACAGTCAAGCGCACATCAGTGAGAACACTTGCACTGGGAAAATCACATTTACTAATAATAATACACCTTTCTTTTCAAACCATTTCTTTCTTTTGTTTTCCCTACTGTTGCGACTATGGAGTGTGTACATATTATACAGAGGCAAAATAAATTAGCTAGCGAAACTGCAGACGTGATGGGTATCGGTATATAAACATGACAAAACAAAAAAAAAAAAATTAATGATATTTTTTTTTGTGAATCAACGACCGTCCTAAGTAATGTAGTACTTAATTATTATTTTTTGTGTAATCTGTGACACGTGATGGGCATGGATCAGCGGTCGTTGACGCCAAAAAAACAACATCAAATCTTTTTTTTTTTTGTTTATTGTGTTTATACCCATCACGTGTGTGGCCCTGACCCTGTACAGCACAGCTACGAGCTATGCACAGCTACGAGCTATGCACAGCTACGAGCTATGCATAGCTACGAGATACGCACAGCTACGAGCTATGCACAGCTACGAGCCATGCGTGCTGCCGACGTCAAATTGTAAACACCTACCTAATGAAATATTCGATAGTAGACTGTTTGTAGTTGTTGATCATTAAGGTTAGGAATAATAATTATTAATATTTTTTCTCAAACATGCTTGGAAATTCAAGCATTATTTTAACAACCTTCTTCGAGATAAATCGAAATTGCTGTACTGGCCAAATACATGCGAGCAGCGGCCACCAAAAGTTGTATGAAAATCCATGTGTCGTGGTTTAGCGGCCAAATAAATTACTTAGTAAACTCATAACTATCGTTTAATTAAATGGAACGATCTTTTACTCCAAAACATGGCAACCAAGGAGGTAACTTATCAAAGTTTTTATTTAAATTTAGAACTGGCTTGCAAATAGAAACCTGTTTATTGAAAAAAAAAACAAATAAACACATTGGCGCGTGAAAAATTATCGTTGCTCGTCATTGAATCTGGAATTTATAAATAATTTACTTTGTTTGAATTTCTGCGCATTATTTGAGAAAAGCACTATACAAGCCTTGGCCGCAACTAGGCATTGATGGGACTCACGCATGAGTGCCTCGGCTTCGCCTCGGCCCACATTGTCACGTTCGTCCATCAATTCCCCTGTTGCAGGCCGCTGCAATAATGTACTACGAGTATATTAGACCACCAAGAGTAAACATGTTACATAATTATTTTGTCTTAGCTACTTATACTTATGCTTAAAAGTAATCAGGCATTACTAAATGCCTTTAGTCGTAACACGTAATTAGCCTTCTGCCCATTCTATTCCCATGTTCGCGCTATTTGCTAAGCTTCAATTACAACTCAATGAATGTTAAATAGCTGCTCTTTTCGCGAGCCCTCTTGCTCTCTGCGTTTAACTATTTTCGTTTAGAATGTAAAACTCGTAGGTAATTGTTCTACATTCCATTTCTGTGTACTGAAGAATATGCTGATTTTAGCTGAGGTACTTTGCAGCGTGGAATGAGAAAATATGCTCTAGAATAACTGGCAGCATTGCTAGTTGTACATTTGTAGGCCTTTATATGAGGTTTAGCTTTGACAGAATAATCTAGAGTAAACCAGTACCTACACAATATACTGTATTGTTTGAAGAGTTTTTATTTTTTTATTTTTCGATTTAGATTAGAAGATGATTATAGTTAAGTGAACTGTATTATTATGCAACTATTTTTATTTATTTATGCAGCTATGCACAATTTACAACAAGTAGCCGTCAGTTACCGTAACGTACCCGTACTAGTTGATACTGTATTACAATGGGTTATTATTCTTCATTGCTGTGACCTGTAGAGTAACACACGACTGAGAACGGCTCCTTTGGAAAAGAAAATAAAACAAAGAAATCTTACAAACATTTGGCAATGAAATTAGTACACATAACACTATTTTGGCTTATCTGTTATTGTATTTGTGAGTATGTTTGATAGTATCAATGTATGTATGTATGAAATATCTAATTAGACTGGGTAATAAATTAAAAGTGACTTAGTACACGGTACCTAATTAAAAAACTTGTGCGACGTAAGCTTGGGCTTGGGGCTCAGTAATAACTGCCGCTTGGGTCGATCCATCAGGTTAAGCTACGCTTGTCGCGCTTGGTCAGTGGATGGATGGCCATCTTCACATACCAAGACCCCTTCGTGCCTCGGAAAGCACTCTAAGCCGTTGCATTGATCCCAGCTGTCATTCGTGTATCATTGACAGTCGTTAGGGGTCGTCAGAAGGCCAAAAAGTCTGACGACCAGTCATACCAAGGGGTATCGTATTACCCAGTAACTGTGTGGAGGTCAGATAGACAATCGCTCCTTGTAAAATACTGGTATTCAGCTACATACGGTGAGACTGGAAATCGACCCCAACGTAGTTAGGAAAAGGCAGATGATGACTTACTTAATTAAAAAACCAGACAAGTGCGAGTCGGACTCGCGCACGAAGAGTTCCGTACCATTATCTATAAAAACGGCAAAAAAATCACGTTTGTTGTATGGCAGCCCCCTTAAATATTTATGTTATTCTGTTTTTTTTGTTATAGCGGCAACAGAAATACATCATCTGTGAAAATTTCAACTGTCTAACTATCACGGTTCATGAGATACAGCCTGGGGACAGACGGACAGACAGATGGACGGACAGCGGAGTCTTAGTAATAGGGTCCCGTTTTACCCTTTGGGTACGGAACCCTACAAACGAACTCCACAGATTAGAATAGATAGTTTGTAGTCAACGTAGCAGTCGAATAGCCTAGCGAGCCAGAGTTTTTTTGTTTTTACTTAAGCTTCAGGTCTAAAGTGTTAATACTATTTTTGGAATATCATTCAATCCAAGTACGTCAATGAGTCTAATTCCTATTGGATATTATAAGACGCTCGTCCTTTTATTCCTGAGGATGCCTTAAAGGGAATTTTGATTTTATGTTAAACAGTTATAGGTTTACTGTCTATCATGGTTATTTTGGGTACGTTAATAAATTATTTATTTTGGAACATACAAGTAATAAATCAACTACAGTCTAAATTATAACTATTTGGTAATTAATAATAGATTGGAGGATCCAAGCTAAAAAAAACGCGCCAAGTGCGTGTCAGATCACGCACAAAGAAGGGTTTCCTAGTTTGGATAAATTTATCCCAAGAACAAACTTAACATTGTAGTTGAAAAACATGTTTCCCCATGCACAGTTGACCCTAACAAGAATTAAGGCTTAATATTACGCAAACGGATCCCTGAATCGAAAAATAATTTTCACAGACCCTCAATACTTTTGAACGGCCTATCCAACGATACCCCACACCATGGACAGACGAGGAAAAAAACCTCCCCACTTTACGTGGAAGGAAGGTATTCTACAATTTTGTTTTTAAAAATTTTGTTTTACCACTTTTTTGGCGTGATTAATATGTAGGTATTCACATGCCAAATTCCAGCTTTCTAGTACTAAGAGCCTACGAGCTAAGCCTTGGACAGACTGACGGACATGGCGAAACTATAAGGGTTCCTTGTTGATTACGGAACCGTAAAAAGGAAAATACAACGATAACCTGAAGTATTACGTTAAGCAACAATAACAGACTCGAGAAACAGCCAAGATTATATGTAGGATTCCGAGCTAAGCCGCAGCCTTCATTATCCACAACACACATAATCACGAATTCCCTACTCACACACACATACGCAACTTTTATTCACATGGGACTTGAAGGGGAAGTGAAAGGATTCCCTCGCAACCTATAATATTTTGTTCTCGTATAACCGACTGATGTCTATGTGTGAGTGAACTATGAATAAATGAAGGAAAGTTCGTTCATCTATTTTAAGTTCTTCACAAAGGTCGCCCGGTCACTGTGCAAGGCTAGAAAGGAGTTTCACGTGGAAAGGAGCCCTGATTGATGACAGCTCGACGGAGATAAATCGAGTGTCACTGTAGGCCCCTTTATGCGTTGTTTTAAGGTAAATTATTGCGAAGGCACTGGTTCAGAAGGTGTTTGCACGTGTCAATGATTTGGTGAAGTAAGGTCAGGGTTAGTGACCCTTTGACCTCTGGTACGATTGGCAATAGCGATTTTTTGGTCAAGAAACTGTGTCTTTATTAGTTTGTTGAAAGATCGGCGGTCGATAAATGGACTTGGGCTGGTTAGTGGTCACCTCGTAGTGATGGCTTTGTTAGCAGTTCATCAGTTTGCCTTTTCAGTAAAAGTGGATGTTGCTGCCTTTGCTTTTATATTGTGTGACCTCTGAGTTTGTGTCGGCCTTTCTTGTCAGAGTAGTCAGATAGGAAACGCCGACCTCATCTAGTGTTTAATATTATGATTGACGTATAGAAGTGTTTATACAAACCTACTTACAGAAACAAAAATCATTTATCATTTAAGACTCATCTAAGCAATAGTCTTTCGATACATATAAACGTGGTAGAACATCGACACCGTGCATGCCCCACGCCCGTCCCCACCATCATCATCTGCCTCGTCTTTTCCCAACATATTGGGATCGGCTTCCAGTCTAACCAAATGCAGCTGAATATCTACCAGTTTTTAGGGTTCCGTACCAAAATGGTAAAAATGGTAAAAAGGAACCCTTATGGTGAGACTAAGTCTGTCTGTCTGTCTGTCACACCTGGATATCTCAAGAACTACTAATGCTATCAACTTGAAATTTAGAATAGTTTTAGATGACGTTTGTCCAACTATTTTGCAAACAGACTGAAAGGGAGTCTTAAAAATTTGAAGTGGGGCTACTAGGGCATGTGGGATATTATAAGAAAGAACGCTGTTTGCACATTCTCAAACATTTTTTCTTTTTTTTTGGCAGCATAGTTTCCGACTTTTGACGAAAAATGTAAAAAAAAACCGTCCCCCCCCTTATCTCCGAAGTTTGCATATATAAAAATCTGAAATTATTCTATGTGATAGAAGTGTTACAGGAAAAATAAAACGATGTCTCTAAATAGCACAGTTTTTCGGAAATTATCAACATCATATATACGTACGGAACCCTCGGTGTGAGAGTCCGACTCGCTCTTGACCGGTTTTTTTTGTCATTTTTATTACCATTGCTCTGTCTCATGAGTCACAAATTATGACTCAGTGCCGTGAAAGTGTTAATCATAATGTAAAAGCAATCCGAACTCATTCAAAATTGAAAGCATTTTCTCAATTCAGGGGTTAATGGAATCGTTACGACATAATTCTTTACCTAAACCAAACTAAACAAATTACGAAACAAAAGAAACCCTTATTAATGTTAGTAATTAATTAACAATAATGGCCATAAAGAAAACAATAACGACTATTATGAGCCCTCTATGCAACTTCCTGCTCGAGTATATTAGTTCGTCACCAACTATTAACCCGGCCTCCATGTAACGACTACGGGGCATTAAACTTGTTACGAAAAGCCAACCAACCAACCCTGCAAACACGACGCACTTTTTAAGGTTCCGTACTCAACCAGGAACCTTTATAGTTTCGGAATGTCCTTCTGTCTGTCTGTCTGTCCACGGCTTAGCTCAGAGACTATTAGTAATAGAAAGCTGTAATTTGGCATGGGTATACATTATGTATACCCGGCGTCTGTACTAATGAAATAAAAGTCATCCCGTGACGGCTCAGTCACGGGATGACTCAAACTCAAACTCAAAGCATTTATTTCAATTAAACCATTGACAGGCACTTTTGAATTGTCAAGAAGTCGGTCAGTTACAAATATAAAGCTAGTTGCCTATTCCAAATAGTAGGTTCCTATGGAGAAGAACGGGCAAGAAACTCCACGGACACTCTTTTAAGTTAAAAAATTTATACAAAATATTGGTTACATCATTCATATTGAAGTTAAACATGTGAGAACGATGCAATACGACAGAAGCGTCCGTGATAAAAAGATAACAATTCAAAACGAAAATAATTAAAAATAAGCCGTGGCAGCTAAGAGATGACCAGTCCCAACCGGCAGCGCCCGTTCACGAACATGAAGCCTGGATCAGCACCATTCAGCTCAACCATTTTGAAGGGAGCTAAATGATCCAACACACACGCCACCATCAGCGACACATCTGAGTGAGCATGACATACTCTCAGCCGCCCGGGTACATTTAAGTCAATGTAAGACATAATTACCCGGTAAATGGTAGCTCTATTGTACATAGTACTCACACCTGTGATATGCAATTATATTATATAATACAAAGGAGATTTGAGTTTATACAATGAAAAAATAGTCTTCCAATCTTCATCAGCTCCAACAGTATTTTCAAATGTTAATAAATTAGTTGTGGTTGTGGAGCTGGACCAGCATTGAGCCAAGCATTTCTATCAGCGATGTAATCCCCCAACCTATAATATGCTTGCTTGCATAGTGTGTGTTTTATACAAGATTTGAATTTCGTCTCATTCAGTTGAAGTATGAGGGGCGGGATTTTATTATAACATTTTAAACAGTACCCCATGAAAGATGAGTCTACTTTTGCCAGTCTGAAACCTGGTTGAGCTAATAGATCCCTACTTCTAGTAGGTACTATAATTATGTCTTTCGCCTCTTTTTTTTTTTTTTCTTATGTACCTACATGATGTTTTTATAGATATATTGACAAGGCACCGTCATGATGTTAATATCCTTAAACAGTTCCCTAAGAGAATCGCGCCTGCGGAGATTATATTATATGGCTCTGATGGCTCTTTTCTGCAGAATAAAAATAGACTCGATGTATGCAGCCCGCCCCCAAAGTAAAATACCGTAAGACATGATACTATGAAAATAACTAAAATAGACTAGCCTCGCGGTATCTACATCAGTAAATTGACGGATTTTTCTGACAGCATATGCTGCTGAACTTAGCCGTCCTGCAAGAGATGTTAAATGAGGACCCCTTTGAAGTCTAGAGTCGAGCGTGATCCCCAGGAAAACAGTTTTATCGGCGAATTCTAGTTTCTCTTGATTCAATACTATCTCATAATCACTACCTTTTACATTTGGTAAAGAAAATCGTATGCACTTAGTTTTTTTCCATTTAATACTAAATTATTGGCAGTGAACCAATTTTGGACCTGCAGAAAGGCGTTATTTACGACGTCAAAATTTGTAGCACGTCTATCTACCTTAAAAATCAAGGAAGTATCGTCAGCAAATAACACCATTTGTGGTTGATTATTTAATAAATGGAGTAGATCATTAATATACACTAAAAAGAGGAAAGGACCCAATATCGAGCCTTGAGGAACACCCATTTTTAGGATTCCGTACCTCAAAAGGATAAAAGGAACCCTTATAGGATCACTCGTGTGTCTGTCTGTCTGTCCGTCTGTCACAGCTGATTTGCTCCGAATCTACTGAACCGATTAAGTTGAAATTTGGTACACATATGAACTCCTGTGACTCAAACACGGACGTGCTGCGTAAATAAATAAATTTTGAATATTGAAGTCACTTTTTGGGGGAAAATTAGAAATTTAAAAAAAAAGTTTTGCTGACTGTACCGTGTGACATATCAAATGAAAGGGTTTGTTTTAAGGATTTTAAACATGTTTTTTTTATAATTTTAAAATACATACTTTTGAAATTATTTAAGAAAATAGAAGCAAAATGACCATTCCCCCCCCCCCCTATCTCCAAAACTACTGAGCCTACAATTTTGATAAAAATACAGAAGATAGTTCTTTACTCATAGATTACAGGAAAACCTGTAAGAAGTCTGTGGTCTTAAAATAACATGGTAAATCTATATATATACAATTCAAAGTCCTGACTGACTCACTGACTGACTTATATATCAACGCACAGCCTAAACCGGTGGTCCTAGAGAGATGAAATTTGGAGGGTGTTTTTTGTAAAGAGTAGGTATCCAATAAGCAAGGGTTTTTTGAAATTCCACCCCTGAGAGGGTGAAATAGGGGATGGAAGTTTATTTGTACGTCCGTCAGTTTTGAAGTTAGGATCTTCAAATTTGGTGTATGATGTCTGATCATACACCAAAGATATGTTTCAAAAGATTTTGTTTGTGTGAAAAATCTTATTCCTTGAGTTAATAAACCTGAAACTTGGCACGAGTACTAACCTAAGTAAAATATAAAGTTCGTCATTTTTTGTTTTTTTAAACTACCCCCCGAAAGGGGATTGGGGGATATCAAAGTTTTTATGGAATAATTTTAACGCGCGGTCCGATAAACTTGAAACTCATTATTTTTACTGAAAACAAAAAATAAAGAATAACTTGTATCAGGTTTTTTTGAAAATCTGCCCCTAATAATGGGGTGAAAAGGGATAGTCAATATATAAAAGAGGATTATACTGCTTGGCTTGATTAACTTGAACTTTATAAATAACCTATAAATCCAATAATAGAAACGTCAAAACGATGTTTGAACAATTTATCCTTTTGAGTGCGTAAAAAGGGGCGATATGGTTTGTATGAACAGAATCTTATTACTTTTGATATATAAACTTGAAATTTGGCCCGAGTTCTTATTTACATAACAACACGCCTGCAATCCCCAAAGGGTTAGGTAGAGGTGTACCTTTAGTAACACCCACATTACGCCAGTTAAGTCCCATGTAATAGGAGCGAGTCTATTGCCATCACCCGGGTATAAATACAGACTTCGGGCTGCTACTGAGAAATTCCTAATGGAAAATCAATCCAATAACACTTTTCCCGACCTGGGAATCAAACCCACCCCTCGTGCTCAGGAGTCGCACTTGTGACCACTAGACTAACGATGCAGTCATTACTTAAATAACAAAGTTTGTCATAACTTTTGCGTTTTTCAAAACTACCCCTCAAAAGGATTTTAGGGAATCAGGGTTTTTTTGGGTTTTTGGGGATTTCTGTTTGTATTTAAGAATCTTAACGCGCGGTTCGATTAACTCGAACCTCAGTGCTCATACTTTTGGCAGAAAAAAAAAGAAGAAAATAAATTGAGTTTGCGAGAATCGGAAAAAGGGGTAATTAAGTTTTCGGGAGAATTTTACTGCGTACCTTGACTAACTCAATAGTTGGTATACATCAATTATTATTTTAAGAACAAAAACGTAGAAAAAATAAACAATACAACATTTCTTTCAAATAGACTTGACATGAAATGGAGGACACGTTTATTGAACAAGTATGTTCAAAACGAAGTTGGTATTTATACGCTATCTATATCCTCCGAAAAGTTGTAAATCAAACTGCACTCCTATCTGCTTACACTCCTATCTGCTGCAGTTGGTTCCAACTAAGATATGGTATAATATTTTGGGGGAATGGTGCTGATAGACAAGCTGTTTTTTTTTCGACATCCACGCGGTTGAAGCCGCGGGCGAAAGCTAGTCACTCAATATTGTGCGTACAAACTTACATTTGCCGTTGGAATGTATGGGGATCATGTTTTTCAACTACAATGTTAAGTTTGTTCTTAGGATAAATTCATCCCATCTACGGAACCCTTCATTGTGCGTGGTCCGACACGCACTTGGCCGGTTTTTACTTTTAAACCGAGTGAATTGATACCATTTATTTGAACTAGCTGTTGTCTATCGTTTAATTAAGATTTTAGTAAACTAAGCGCAAGTTTTCCAAGTCCGTAATGTTTGACGTTCGAAAAGTGCTGATTCTCAGCCTAGTTTGAATAAATGACTTTTGATTTTGATTTTGCTCAAGTTTCAATAGCAAGGTTCACTGGCAGATGTGAAACATTGCACTACACACACTACTACATATAGACTGTACAGTGGCCGATCGCCACGTGGCATGCGTCGTCCCGCCAGCAATCGGTTTTACGTGCGCATAAAGATGTTTCACATCAAAAATCACTGTATCACTGACACTAACGCCTTCCAAACGTCCATAGTGAACTCAGAAAAACGGTAAAACTAATATTAGTTTTACCGTTTTTTGAGTTTGTTTTTCTGAGTTTTTTTCTGAGTTCACTATGGACGTTCGAATTTTATTGTATTTTTATGTAACCTGGTTTGGAAGGCGCTGGTGTCTGTGATACAATGATATTTTCATTAGTACACACCAATGATATACCGTACTTTTTTCTGTAATGTTCTTTTTTTACTTGAAAATTTGTTTTTGAAACCCTTATTAAGTGTTTTTTTCCGAAAATAAATAAAATATTTAACTTAATTAAATATTTTATTTTCTTTAATTAATGACGCTGACAAAGTGGTTAAATAAAATGTAGAAAAATAAATTACTTTGCATTCCCTTGGTTCTTCGTATCAAGTACAAATATCGTTGGATAGGCTGTTCAAAAATATTGCGGATCTGTGAAAACCATTTTTCGATTGAGGGATCCATTTGCGTAATATTAAATTTTAATTTAACACAAAATTTACCAAGCGTATTCTGAACCCTTAACCAATTTAAAGATCATTTAATTATTGATATACGCGTTTTATTAAAATACCTTTTGTTTTGTGTATAATAAATTAATAAAGCGTCAAATTGGGGACAGCGCTCCTTGATGGGTGAGTCCAATTACTGGCTGAACGTACGACGCGTTGCGTGAGCTCAGTACATAAGTCGCAAGCTTACCACTGAAGTTCACTGGCATATATCTGAATCTTAAAGTGCTAATTTTGTTAGAGTCAAGAGTCCGCTAGCTAAATGGTTGTTTTTTGAATATGTGAAAACATTCACTGAAGTAGTTTATAAAACGAAGATAAACCATTCACTGCAGTAGTTTATACAACGGAGATAAACCATTCACTGCAGTAGTTTATACAACGAAGATAAACCATTCACTGCAGTAGTTTATACAACGAAGATAAAATATTCACTGCAGTAGTTTATACAACGAAGCTAAACCATTTACTGCAGTAGTTTATACAACGAAGATAAACCATTCACTGCAGTAGTTTATACAACGGAGATAAACCATTCACTGCAGTAGTTTATACAACGAAGATAAACCATTCACTACAGTAGTTTATACAACGAAGATAAAATATTCACTGCAGTAGTTTATACAACGAAGCTAAACCATTTACTGCAGTAGTTTATACAACGAAGATAAAACATTCACTGCAGTAGTTTATACAACGAAGATAAAACATTCACTGCAGTAGTTTATACAACGAAGATAAACCACTCACTGCAGTATTTATACAACGAAGACAAAACATTCACTGTAGGTAGTTTATACAACGAAGATAAAACATTCACTACAGTATTTATACAACAAAGATAAAACATTCACTGCAGTAGTTTATACAACAAAGATAAAACATTCACTGCAGTAGTTTATACAACGAAGATAAAACATTCACTGCAGTAGTTTATACAACGAAGATAAAACGAAAACTATCACAGCTAAGTAGGCTTTACAAGTTGTTATGTAATAGTCGAACTACTTACAGTTGCAGTTGGAGAATTGAGAACATGTTATTCAGCAACAATAATATGTTTGTTTTTGGGGTAAATTCATTCTAACTACGGAACCCTTCATTGTGCGTGGTCCGACACCCACTTGAACCGGTTTTGAGGGTTCCGTACCTCAAAAGGAAAAAACGGAACCCTTATAGGATCACTCGTGTGTCTGTCTGACTGACTCTCTGACAGTCTGACTGACTGTCTGTCTATCTGTCTGTCCGTCTGTCACAGCCGATTTGCTCCTAATCTACTGGACCAATTAAGTTGTTTGGTAAACATTTGAACTTTTCTGTGCCAAACACGGACGTCTAACGTAAATAAATGAATTTTGAATATGAGGGTCACTTTTGGTGCGCAAACTAGTAATTAAAAAAAAAAGATTTGCAAACTGTACCGTATGACATATCAAATGAAAGGGATAAGGAATAAGGATTTCAGATATTTTTTTTAATAATTTTACAAACAATACTTTTAAAATTATTTAAGAAAGTATATGAGTATTGACCATTCTTGACTGCTGAGATTAAAATTTGGAAAAAAAATGCTGAAAATAGTTCTTTACATATAGATTACAGGAAAACCTATAAGAAGTCTATGATCTTAAAATAACATGGTAAATGTATCAACTCAATTTTAACTGCAAGTGTAAGTTACTTACATTAAAAAATATCCATAGTCCTAAGGTTTATGGTAGGCATAGATACTAAGATGTTTATTTTTGTTATTTGAATATCTAAAACAGTATATAATTATATCCTATTAGTCTTAAATATTCCTGCCTTTACCTTTAGTGATACGCCCTTGACACTTAACAAAGTCGAGTTCGTAAAGCTGGTAACGACTGGAGGGTGTTAAAAAGCAGATTTTCAGCTGAGTTTTATATATGCGAATAAAACGTGTGATTACCCGCGACTGAACGAGCCAATCAACCGACACGTGGTCTCCAGCGCGGCTCGGTGACGACTAATATTTGCATTTCAAATAGACTCGTTTGTGAACACAATCTTTTATCGATATTACAAACATTTTTTGTACGAGACAAAGAAAATCACTCTCATAAACAATCCTTATTTTTTGCCATAAAACGTTTTACGTCCACAATTGAGAGCGGAGCTATTTTTCCGTATGCTGGCGTCACTCGGCGATCGACCGGAATGAAAAGTTTGGCGTGATTTATAGCCGTGACGTCATGGCACACGCGCCGCTTCCTACTACAGGCGCGTACGGCTGAGGAAATTAAAATTTTTGCATGATTCAGCAAAAGGGCCGCCGCGCCGCGCCGCGCCGCCGCCGCCCGCTCGGCGGAAAATTACGACTTGAAGCTTAGAACGAACGAGCGCGCAAAATACATGGACTCCAATCGGTTTGTAATGACCACGGAACTCCCCAAACCCCTGCGGTCATCGCTTTTCGCCTTATTTATTTTTTCAAAGGTTTTTCCCCAATTTTATTTTAATTTACAGACTTATGTACGGCGGCTGGGATCGGATTACATCGAATTCAATAGGGAATTGTTGTGCGGCTATCATTTTTCACCAATATAAAATCTAACTGTACATTTTTGTTCGAGTTTTGCCTAAATGGTATCAAAATCGTTGAACAAAACGTCCATATGCGTTGCACGTAAAACCTTTCAAATCGAAACCAGAAAAAACATACCGTCAATATCAATATCACGTACAGTTAGGAACGGACAGTTTACTAAACCTTTCGGTATTCGTAAAACGTATCCACAATTACTTAGTGGATATGTAATCGAATGAAAACTGTATTGCGGGTATTCTATTTCATTTAACGATACCGACAATAAGGGCGGCTCGATAAACAGGGTTACCCGCGTGAGTATGAATAAGAAAAACTTTAAAAACAACATTTATTACGTTCTTAAAGTCTGATAACAAAGTGGTTTTCATATAAACAAACACAATTAATTGTTTAAAGCTTAACAATATAGCACAGCAGTGATTTTTAGACTAGGTACGAAAACAGAATAAGCTGTTTTTGTGCTCGTAAAACTCTTGCAAATAAAGAACAAACGGTTGTTTGCTACAAAAAAAACACACAACATAAAACACAATCAAAAAGCTTGTCATAACATAAAAAATAGGTCATGTGTGCACGACTGCGCCAAATGGTCCAGTTCAGCATAACGCCAGACAAAGCATTGCGATTATGTAAATATGCCTTATTTTCCACCTGTTTGTTGTGGCGATCAGCTTTTAGGAAGCCAATGTTTAGCAGTGTATAATTTTCATTGCTCAGTGCTCAAATCTATTCATTGTTGTATTGTCTTACATAAAGATTTTAAGTAAAACCAGCTGTAATGTTACTAACCGGACTAAGTTTAGTTTAAAGACCTGATTACAAGAACAGCTATACATATCGGTCACAGTTATATTGTATGTATGTCACGCTTTAGATTTTTTTTAAATCAATTGCGTCACAAGTCACTTTTTTCGAACATCTTAATCTCAAGTCACCAAGACAACAGCGCTCTACACCTCCCTTCATACCTCCTGGCTGCTCGTCACGTAGGCCGCAGAATCGGGAGTGCGGTCACGATCCGGGCCAATTCTATCAGCCCCCGTGACACTCTCGGCGTGTCGACGACTAACCAGCAACACCCAGAATACGGACACTTACGTATATGACAAATTATAATTTGCCAGCGAGAATGGCTTGGGGCTAAATTGCGGAGCGGCCGATTGAGTAAAAAGATAGTACCAGAATACGGTCACTTACATACAAATTATGATTTTACAGCGAGACTGTAATGTGTAGTTTCATGGCTCAATAAAGCAGCGGGCGATTGAGTAACAAGATAAAAGTAGAATAGAAAAGCATTTATATTTGAAAGTATGCTTAGCGCAATACTGATCACTGGAATTTTGTGATATACTCGGCCAACAGATCATTTTGTGATATATTCGGCCAACAGATCATTTTGTGATATACTCGGCCAACAGATTATTTTGTGATATACTCGGCCAACAGATCCTTTTGTGATATACTCGGCCAACAGATCATTTTGTGATATACTCGGCCAACAGATTATTTTGTGATATACTCGGCCAACAGATCATTTTGTGATATACTCGGCCAACAGATTATTTTGAGATATACTCGGCCAACAGATCATTTTGTGATATACTCGGCCAACAGATTATTTTGTGATATACTCGGCCAACAGATCATTTTGTGATATACTCGGCCAACAGATCCTTTTGTGATATACTCGGCCAACAGATCATTTTGTGATATACTCGGCCAACAGATCATTTTGTGATATACTCGGCCAACAGATTATTTTGTGATATACTCGGCCAACAGATCATTTTGTGATATACTCGGCCAACAGATTATTTTGAGATATACTCGGCCAACAGATCATTTTGTGATATACTCGGCCAACAGATTATTTTGTGATATACTCGGCCAACAGATCATTTTGTGATATACTCGGCCAACAGATCATTTTGTGATATACTCGGCCAACAGATTATTTTGTGATATACTCGGCCAACAGATCATTTTGTGATATACTCGGCCAACAGATTATTTTGTGATATACTCGGCCAACAGATTATTTTGTGATATACTCGGCCAACAGATCATTTTGTGATATACTCGGCCAACAGATCATTTTGTGATATACTCGGCCAACAGATTATTTTGTGATATACTCGGCCAACAGATTATTTTGTGATATACTCGGCCAACAGATTATTTTGTGATATACTCGGCCAACAGATCATTTTGTTTCTAAACGTTTTAAGTGACAGTCCGGATACTAGACTTAAACAAAACTGGAAATTTTGGATGTAATAAATACAGCATCTGCCTACCCTTCTGAAAATACAGGCGTGAGGATATCTCTCTTGTGGGAGTGATATGAAGATACGAATGACGTTGCTGCGACGCACGCTGTTTCCTTGAACTTAATAGAACCAACGAACTGTGCGTAACTTACTGAACGTGCCTACTGGCTCTTTATATAAAGTGAGAATGAATAGATGCCTGCGTCGATACACAGACAAAACTAAGGCCCGCTTGCACCACAAATAACTAAATGCCTTCAGCGCTTAACTTATTCATTTAAAATGCTATTCTGTCTTTGTAATCTTCAAACGATTATTAGAAACAGAATGATGTTTTAAATTCGTTTAGCGCTATTATACATATTTAGAAATTTATGGTGCAAGCGGACGTAAGTCACTACTAGAACAATAATAAACCGTTTACCTCCCTCGTCGTGTTCTCAGAGCTATAACTCACGGCGGCCGATAGTTCCGACTTGTTAAGCCATTAGCTCGAACTGTCATGTATCTGCCTACCGCCTCTAGACGTACGCTTCCCTTGAATCGCTCGGTTAGTCAGATATATTGATATTATAGGTATGGTTGGTTCAATAGATTAGGTTGTAATCTTGTTTAAAATTAATAAAATTATTTTTAAATTTTTGATTAGAAGCTCCGGAAGCTGTCATTATCCTCCTGCCACTATCCCAATTGATTCGGAGTCGGCGCAGTAGGTACGTCTCTTTCTTCCATACGTATCTATCAGCCGTTACTTAATGTTCACTTGCTTTCTAGATATTTTATATCATTTGTTACACCCGAATTTTGTAAAACGTTCCAAATAACAAAACGAATGTCTTAAAAGAGCTTCTGCTGTCTATAGACACATGCGAAGCTAACGAGTCTGCTGATGTGTTGTCAACCTTATTGATGAAAGCTCTCTCATACCTTTCAAACCAAAACTACATGAGTAGGTACCCTATGCAAACGCATGAGTAGGTACCCTGTGCAAACCACATGAGTAGGTACCTTGTGCAAACCTCAGCAATGTTGCTTGGCAATTGTTATTAGGATGACGGCAGCACTTCTCTAGTCGAGATGATTCACAACAATATCAGTACTCTCTTTCGTTACTACTACCTCCTATGATTGTTGTGATACTGAGAGTCAGCCTAGCTACATAACATTACCATTTTTATGCACATCGCGCTATTTCAGTCGATAACTAATTCTCCCTTAAATCCGTCCCGATTATTTTTTTCTGCGATGAAACTTTTCATTATGCGACGCGGATCTAACAGAGTGTGCTAGTTACCAATATTAGTGAGCGCTAGATTTAATACGAGAACTTGTACATGAATACAAATTACTGAAAAAATAAGTAGTTTGTCTTCAATTTCAATCGTTTTCTCAGAAAGGTTTTTGTAAGTAATACTTAGAAAGGGTTTCATTTAATAATATCCTTTTGTTTATAAAAGGGTTGGCAATTAGTCGTTTAGTTATTGTAGCACTTCGAAATGGACCCTATATTTAGTGGATGGAACCTTTTTCTAATGTAATGTAGGGCTCAGTTTCTTTATTTAATAAAAATCTGAGAAAAAAAATCGTGGGAGATTTAAGATATCCATTTTGATAGTAATGTTTCAATTCCACAAAAATATAAAAAAAAACTTGACAACATAGATAAACATGAAAATGTCAAAAATTTACATCACAATCTATGGTCAAGTTTGGTCTCGACCACACTTGGGTGATAACAGATCAAATCACTGCTTGGGTTCGCTTTACAAACTGAGTAACGATCTAAAATAAAGCCAAACTCAGGTGAACTATGGATCAATGAATCTATGCAAGCTCAATGCTTGAGTTTCCTTCTGTAATACGGACCTCTACGCCTTCCTGAAAAAATGGGCCTTGATGGTCAGACAGACGGATGGACAACGAAGTGAAGTCAAAGTCTAAGTCAAATTATTTACTTCAAATAGGTACATTTTTATTTTTTTATTATTTAATAATTAACCTCAATAGGTTTGTCCGGATGTTGATGGATCAGCTAATTTAAGTAAATTTTCTATGTAGGACCACTTCGATGTGTCAAAGGATTACGGGATATCTTTTAGTAGGTTGCTCATGTTAAGTACGTCGGTGGTAATCGAGAAGTCGGTATGTGTAGAGAAACAGTTTAGTGCGACCACACCGTTACAGTTGTTGTCGACCTCCCTTACTCCGAATATCAATTCGTTGAATTTCGATTTTCGTAATCCTAACTTCTTCGCTGCACTTTCTCATAACAGAGAAACTTGTGATCCAGGGTCAATGAGAGCCCTTAAGGTATGATAAGATCCATCAACCGCTGCAACTGTAATCAAGGCTGTAGCTAACAAAACTTCATTGGTTCCTGGATCATTTTGTGACACACGCGCAGTCATTGCGACATTGTCTTGCGGATTTGGGTCAGCTGTTCTTGTTACAACGCTATTCGATTGCGATTTTTTTTTTGTGAGAGGTGATTTCCGTCACATTTGCGACATCGCCTAATGGAAATGCATTTCTTGCCATTATGGTCAAATAAACAATTTTGGAATAATTTTAGTTTTGCGGCTGTCTTCAATTTCTATTCATAAGACAATTGTATAAAAAAAAATCGCAATTGTACATGGCGTGTTGACCGCAAAATTGCTGGTTGACACGTGTAAGACTTTTGAATTCGGCAAAATTTATTGGCAAAGTAGTGTCGTCTTGCTTTTTGATGTTCAGGAAGATCGTTATTTGTTGGGTTGATTGATTTCGGTGATGCTTGATCTAGTTTTCGGCGAGATGTTTCCAGCCTCGTAAATTTATTTTCTAAGTAGTCCAAAAATTCTTACAAAACCGGTAACTCTCTCGAATTTTTAAGGGAGTCCATTTAATCTCCGTAGGTTTAGGTATCAAGCTTCTGTGACAGTAATTGTACGAGAAGCGGATCCCAAGTGCTGATATCAATCCCTAAGTTCCGTATGACATTCAAGCTTTCTAGCGCTACGTCATGCAATTTTTTAATATGACCTACCGTTTGATGTTGCATTAGACAAACCTAGCATAGTGTCATCGAAGTAAAATAAATAAACAGTTAATTACTAATAACAATAAAAACACCATGGTCGGCAAGACGACCAGTCACCCCAAGCAGCACCCGTTCACGAGCATACTATAACATGCTTATCAAGCTTAACACAGGACAAATGGTGTGTTTAACAGACAGGCCGACGATGTCTTTTCATTCTTTCAATTTAATAGAAATTTTAAGTAATACGAGTATTAATGACCCGCTATGTATCATATGTTTTCGGCTAAAATGGATAACTACACAATAATTTTCATAGTTAATTGACATTACTTGATGATAATAGAACCAATGTTCTGTTAAACAAATGTCATCAAACTTGGTATTTTCCAAAAACAATTCTATTTCCAGTAATTTGGAAGAGCAACCTTGGATATTTTGATTAAATAATTTTAAAGTATGTTGCAATCCTTTTGGTTTTTTAATGTTCCGTACCCAAAGCGTAAAACGGGAACCCTATTACTAAGGCTCCGCCGTCTGTCTGTCTGTCTGTCTGTCCATCTGTCCGTCTGTCACCAGGCTGTATCTCATGAACCGTGATAGCTAGACAGTTGAAATTTTTACAGATGATGTATTTCTGTTGCCGCTATAAGAAATACAAAAAAATTGAATAAAATAAATATTTAAGGGGGCTCCCATACAACAAACGTGATTTTATTGCTGGTTTTTGCTCTATATTGATAATGGCAATAGGTAGACGCTTGAAATATTTACAGAATATGTAGATATACAATTGAATTTAAAAATAAATAATTAAATTAAAATAAAACAACTATTTAAGGGGGGTCCCATACAACAAACGTGTTTTTTTGCCATTTTAGTATTGCCAGAAGATATCTTTTTATTATTCTCTAATTTATAGTAATTGGTTATTTGAAGGGGTAACTTCTGTTGTCTTACTAACTAGTTTAAAGTGTTATCCGGAGTGTCCTTCACAACTACAACTGAAGAGTCTAGAATGCCCGTATGAGTTCCAGCAGGAAGAGTGTGAGGTGATCGTTTAGAGCATCCGTATTTTTCCTTTTGAGGTACGGAACCCTAAAATAATTACAGATTTTCCACTCCTGCGTTCTATAAAGTGAATCGTTGAACCTATCAATCACAGGGTTCTGAACGACCAAGTTTATACTGAAGCGGTGGCACGTGACCGAATTTGACTCTCGGCTAATAGATATAAATTTTTTATTCCTTCCTCTGACAAATTGAGGCTATCTTTTACTGGTTGGTTTTGATGAAGATCAATTAATGCAAAGTTTGACGTATTTATTTTCCGTTTTCATATCGAAAGGAACGCCACTTTCACATAGATAATACTAGCTTTTGCCCGCGGCTTCGCCAACGTAAAGGTCGTAAATCATCTCACGACAACGTACTACCGGGATAAAAAGAATTCTATGTGCATTATTTAATCCAGGCTATAGGCTATCTGTGAGATCAATTTTATTCAAATCCTATTAGTAGCATAATACTCGTGAATTCCACGCCAGCAAAGCTCCCAGTCGGCATTATTTTTTCGACATCTACAACAATCATCGTCATATTTTAGCCAATTTACACAAAATCTTAATGAATTATACATTTTAACCTTCCCCATGAAACACTCCGTCAAGTGGTGAAAACCGTCTGAAAATCCGTTCGCTAGTTTTGAGTTTACCGTTCAGACAGACAGAAAGACGCGGTGGGGACTTTCTTCTATAATACGAGTAGGTATATACTTGTCAAAAAATAATTGGCCCGTTTTGACATTTAACTTGAATTGATTTATCGTGAGTATCTAGTACCGAGTCGTGTGGTTACTGCACTAGGTCATCGTCGCGATGGTCAACCACGACGTAACTAGTTGAAAAGAAGTTATTTTTTGACAACTTTTGTTGATTATATTTTCTTTAAAATTAACTCTATCTTCGAAGAGGAAGATTCTCTTTTCACTCTTTTATTGGGGAAATTAAAGCCTATCTGTGTGGCAGTACCATTACGTATATAAAACCACCAAACCAGCTTGCGCGTGTGGGCACTATTTACCTATTCGCAGAATACAGAAGTGAGTTAAACAAAAACATTCCAACCCAAAAATTCCCGTATCACACAATAGGATCGCTCGTGCAGGCTCATAGCTTATACGCCTGCACTCGTTTTTGTGCGTGACTCTGTCCGACTTGGCTTTGTCCTGGTTGTCTAACTTTGTTAGATCCGTTACATATTGTACAATCGGCCCGCAGTTGTAGAACTTCTGCAAAAGGCCCGTGACAAAGGAAATACGCGTGTTGGTTGAATTTGTTTATTCATATTTTTGTGAAAGCGAAGCGTGGGTTCTTGCGACTGAATAGACCGACGACCTGACAAAGGCAGGTTGGGATCGGAAGGCAGTGAACCGGGTTCTTGGTTCTATTGTAGAAAGGCCCATGTCCTACAGTTTAGTCTACATTAAAAAAGAAAATTGACACCCGACTTATTACTTACCGTATTTTTTTTTTCAACCCTTTAATGTGTTATATTTTTAGAATCATCTCCTCAATACCTTTATTATTCGACTTCTCAAGTCAGATGTATTTCGTCTGTTACCTCAGAACTCCGTCGTTTTTGTCTGTTCCCTCAGAACTCCTTCGTTTAAACCGATTTGGAAAATTATTTTTTTATTTGGTAGGAGTACTTTCAGGTTGGTCCCATTTTTATCAAACTCCAGTTCTGATGGTGGGATCCATGAAGAATTGAGAGAACTCGTCAAATATTTTAGGCATACTTAAAGCGATCTGTGTATTTTCATCAACGACTCAATCATTTGCAGTCAGAAAGTATCATTTGATGAAGTGGAACTGATGAAGAAAACCACAAATGACCACCGGAACTCTTCATTGATAAGTATTTCACGGGTGGCAATAATATATCTCGATTAAGATAGTTAAGCGACAATGACGAAGCGAAAATAAACGTAATATGTAAATGGTTCAAAATGGTACACACGGCTACACATCAAGCTATACATTTCTAGTATAAGCTGATCTGGCATTGTATAAGATTTACGTACAATGAGAGGTCAGCGTATACTGGAAATGTATAGCTTGATGTTGTGACTGTTCCAAAAAGACCCCAGGCTGATAAAATTTTCGTTTTTCCTAATTCTGTTAATATTAGTGTTTAGGTCGGTTTCCCCCTTAGGGGAAAGAACCGAGCCCCTCCGTTCCGCACAGTTCTGTAGCAGACTGGTCACCCTCCCACCGACTATAATGAATTCCCATGAACTATTTCTCCTTGTCTTGACTTGGAGAGCCAGGACAAGGAGGGGGATACGAGAAACCAATGTCAATATAAAATAAGGTTGGAAATTCATAGGAAAGGGCGTTAAGGAAAGGGAATCTAATTTATCTACTTTTCTTTCGATTATGAAAGTTAAAAGACAAGAGAGGAATACAAAAGGGCTTTTGACGTGTAACGCTTGCGTTGAATGATACATTATTTTGAGCTACGTTAAGGAATTACCTTACAATAATCTACAAACCCACCCTATTGACGTGGGGCGGCTATAACAGCTGACACGTCGTACGTGTACCGCCAGTCCTAACGTGCATAGGCCTAGAGAGGACCTGCTGCGGTTCCAGCTGTACACGTTCCCTACACTCAAGCGTGTCTTACTCAATCCTAAGGCAGAGGACTGCGAAGTGCCTCTGCCATTGAGCGAGACACGGTTCCAGAAGTACTGGACGCGTACTGTAGTAAATAACCCCTTATATCGGCCTACTCACCCTTTACTAAGACAATACAAAATTAGCACAACCGTACCGCATCGTCAGTCAGCTGTAGGATTCCTTACGATTGCCTTGCTATACGCCGAAATGGTTATTATAAATCGTCAATTTCACATTTCCATTATCTACCCCGTTTAGAGGATGCTTGCAGAGTAATTAGCAGCCGTGGGGACCGTCTAGTCTAAGTGACGGGCACGGGGCGTTTCTTCTGGGCATCCATAATTGCGTGTCTCGCTAAATATTTTTTTTTTTGTATCAGTAAGAGGCCTACTTGGGCCCGGTGTGATTTAACGAGACACGATTCCTAGCGTTCCTAAGAACGACTATCAATCCAGTTTGGGATACTTAGTGGAGCCTATCCCCCTCCCTGTATGTACATCAAGTGCAATCTAACCATCACTAACGTTTGGTTGGTTTGTATTTGTAAATAACTACAAAGTAGCATTATAGCTCAAATTGGCCGTAACGAGTTACGAGTATTGATTCGGTTCAGCCTTCCATAAGTGGAGTGACTGCCATAAGTGTCATGTATCGGTAGTCGTGGTCTATAGTCTGTTGGCAGAGCAATAATATAGCAATAAGCAATAAAAGGCTTTCTCCGAGTACCTAGAACCAAACGCTGGTGTATGATACCACGATCATGTCAAAGAAAGGAATAAGGAGAGATACTCTCTTGTTCCACGTTTCAAAACTAACTTATTATTTAACGTGTTAAATAACATTCTCGTTAACATGATCTCTCCACAGAGACACAGCCTCATTCTGTCAACTAAACTCTAACCGTCTTATTACAAAACAAGATTTATATTTTGACATGGCTTAAACCATGGAGCTAGTTTTTGTAATAAGAACGTAACTGTGATTGAAATACCGTTCTTTATACAAAACTGATAACTTAGTTCGGTACTAAGTTGTAAGTTTTGTGTTTAGAAATTTTAGCATAGTCGGAATAAAGTTCGCAATTCAATAATGGCTCCATGTTTTAAACCTGGGTCTGAAGATAAACCTTCTTTTGTAATAAGACGGCTACACTTCTAGGCAATCTTAGTTCGACTGCACTCCTAACTTCACTCACATCTAGCCTACCAGCACGACTCTATTCTCTTGTCCTCCAAAACGATCTGTCCCTTCCTACGTCTTAATACTAACTAACTTCCCTGATCAACCCTCGCTGACGCCTTGCGGGCGTGGGGTTTTTTGCCATCCTGCATTTTTTTGTTTATTTCTTAATTGTTTCTCAATTCCCTGAATAGCTTCGCTATAGCCCTTTTACGATACACAGATGTGTGTCTGGCACTCAATTTTGCGATTAGAAATCGGATACCCAACACTTGTATTTTTACAATTTGTTGAAAGAGCAGTTTACGTCCCATAAAATATAAATGGAATGGGTTTAATAAAAGGTTCAACTATTGTTTTTGCTATTCCTAAGAAATAGGATATTTCGTTTTTAATTACGGTCCTATTCTGTCGGGCTGTCGACCAAAAAATAGAGATTTTATTTCACGGCGATCTGAAATATAATTAATTAAACAGAGTAGTGTTCCTTACACACACGTATTAACATCGCATTTTTAGAGATAAAATATATATATTTTTTTAAGTTGGATTATTATCTCAGCGTTGGCAAGTGACAACACGGAAACGTCACTTTTCTTTCGCGCGCTTACATGACATCGCAAGAAAAAATTCGCTCTCATCAAATTGTTAATTTCTATTATGTTTACAGTGCTCTTTACTGAAATGATGATCTTCGACAAAGTGTCAATTATGCCAAGTGATAGAAAGTGTAATGAGTGCATTGTTAGTGGAGACTTGAGACGGCCACGAGTCCACGACGTTCATGAACGACATCAACAGAAAGCAGATAAATACATCAGAGGCAGACACTCCTAAACCTGACCCAAGATCCGGAGGCATCCCACAACCTTAATGTGCGAGAGTGCCTGGCTTTAACTGACCACCTTGTACGTGATACTGACAGCGCTTTATATAAGCACTATGGTGGACATTAACACTGCCTATTGCCAGTTGCTGCAAATGTTATAAAGCATTATCTCTCCAGAGACACGAGATGTCACCAGTATTGTTATCTCAACGAAACTAGCTGGATGAGGAGCTGCCAGAGAGGCTCGTGAAGCCCTTAGCGATGTTACTGTGCATAGCTAACTGGTATGCGTTTATCAACATTATGTGTTACAACAACATTCAGTGCGTGCGAGACACGCCAGTAACGTGTGACCTTCTCGTTACTAGCTGGATGAGAAGCTAACAGTGTGTATAGCTAACTCGGGTATGTACTTGTAATAACAGGTAAGTTTCATTTCAATGATCAAGGTTAAGAAAATTTTAAAAGGTGGTTTGATAGGCTTTTAACTTAAGAGCATGAACGCTGCGAGTCAGCCTTACCCAACCCTGCACACTGTCTGTGTGTTATACACATGCAAAAGCATTATACGCCCTTGTGAGTGCTGGACCCTACCTCCGTAGCTGGATTGTTATCATTGAGTATAAAATACTCTTAACAACACTGACTCTTGTCATAAAGGGGGTTTGATATGCTCTTAACTTACGAGTATGAAGGCCGCGAGACAGCCCTACTCAACCCTGCACACTGTCTGTGTGTTGTAAACTTGCAAAAGCATTATACGCCCTTGTGAGTGCTGGACCGTACCTCCGTACCTGGATTGTTATCATTGAGTATAAAATACTCTTAACGACACTGACTCTTGTCATAAAGGGGGTTTGATATGCTTTTAACCTACGAGTATGAAAACTGTGAGACAGCTTACTCAGCCCTGCACACTGCCTGTGCGTTTATACACTCGCAAAGCATTTGTTATTATTGAATATAAAATACTCTTAATATGCTCATAGCATGTTATCCCACCACTATGGGACCTAGCCCTCGCATCAAGGACAATACTATGGAAGCACACCTCGCCTCAACAGGTTACTTCTTATCAGCCACCTAGGTGGTTTAATTATCCTGACCTACAAATGATACCTATTTTGTAAACTATATAAAGCAAAATTGTGTAATTTTTACACTCATACATTCAAATTCTGTAAGTACAGGATACGTTAAAATGATTATGTGATGCAATGGCTGACGGTACAAGATACTTTGCAAAAATGATTATGTTATACAACGGCAGACACAGACAGAACCAAAACCATACAAAGTATTGTTCAATGCTCCCTTAATTATCTATAAGGTAAAAGCCGTACTTTCAGATTCCTCTAAACTGAGGGAACAAGGGATTGGCATAAACAGGGTGGACTGATTACCTCTATCATAGGGATGGCAATGACTGACCTTATGCTCATGAAGAACATAATACAAACACAAACTGTGGAATTACTTGGCTGATGCCACAAAAAACACCTGCCAACATAAAAAAACAATTAAAATATAAATAAATAATAGGACTGTTTTGCATTAAAACAAAACAGTTATTATGTGTGTGGAAAAACACACAGCATTTGAGAGAGAGGCGTTCAACAAATTAAGCCTAAAAGATCATGCAATTTCATTTCATACCTGTTTCTCTTCGTGTTCCCTGTCTGTTTCACTCCTAGCAGAGCGTTGCAGCTTTCCTGAACTGTAACGCACCTGTCAATGTCAACTCATAGTCTTCTACAACCACCAGCAAGCGCCTTGCTTCAATGCTGTGTGTTTTTCCACACACATAATAACTGTTTTGTTTTAATGCAAAACAGTCCTATTATGTGTGTTTCCAAAACACACAGCATTTGGGAGACCTGTTTGATATCCGCTGGTGAAAAGAAAACCTGTAATGGGTCCAGGTATAATGAACGCTATGTGAAAATAAATAAATTCCATTAATAAATTTGTAATTATTTATATTCCAGATAATAACAAATTTTTTGGAACAAAGTATTAAGTAGTAAAACTACTAACTAATAATTCAATGAGAAAATACTTATGAATTTCTCTAAAAATCAATAACAGAAAAACAAAACAAAAAATAAAATCAATCTATCGAGGCACTCCTACCTCTTAACTTAATCAACTACTTTATCAAGCATATAAAATATTATGTGAGGTAATCTTATGAGATCAAAAAAGAATAACTACAATAGAATGCAGTTATCTGCATTAGTAATTTAATAATGATGTTTATCACCTTACACCACCTATTACTTAAACCCTATATAAATAATTAAGAAGTTATTCGAGAGATAATCATTATTAAGTAATTATTTTCTCTACTGTTCGACAGTAGAACTTCCTGAAAGTGTTAGAGCTCTTCCAATTTGCTCTCTCTAAAATTTCTTCAATAGGCCTGTTTTCCAAAAAACTTCTTGAAGCCACTGCTGATCTTACACTGCCCGGTGATGCATCTATTCCAGCTTGTTTAAAGACATTCCTTATCACACCAGCTAAATTGTACGAGTGGCTGGTTTAATTTTGCCTGTGGTTGATATAAACAGGCTTGTCAAGTTACCACCTTTAGAACGCCTAATTTCTGTGGTCTTAATTAGTTTCACAATATGTCTGACTGGGCATAGGTTCTCATTAGGATGTTGTTTCAATAACCATCCAGATTGTCTGCTTTCTGCATTATCTGTTTTTGAGCCAAATGTTGGCCACAATGTTACTTCATGCCTGTCGTTATCCATAACAAGGTTGTCTGTAGACAACTCTAAAAGTGTCAAGTCATGAATTCT
Source organism: Tiliacea aurago (assembly GCA_948098905.1). NCBI lineage: Eukaryota > Metazoa > Arthropoda > Insecta > Lepidoptera > Noctuidae > Tiliacea > Tiliacea aurago. The sequence goes on from OX402596.1 coordinate 24,400,134, forward strand.
TCTACCTGAAGCTAGTAATAAGATTACTGCAGTTCTTCGAGATATGTCGAACAAAGTGTCTGACCTTGGCGTATTCTTGAGCCATTTGACGGTTTAACTAAAGATGTAGCCTTTAGGATCTGTTGTACAAAAATTTTTTTAGATATTGCTTCGCCTGCTGCTGTATATGTTGATATCGCAGATTTATGTAGGAGTATAGTCCTATGTGCAAGTTTGTCCTCGATGCACAACTTGGCCAAAAAACGAGCAACATCATTGCTTTCCGGGCAATTAGAATTGATGTTGTTTTGCACACACCATGCAATCCAACGCCTTACAGGAGCTTTGTAAGTTGATAATGTAGAGCTTCTCCAGCTCTTGTTTAGGAGTTCTCTTTCCTCAAGAGACCAGTGAGCTACTTTATTCGCCCACCCCCAATTTTCCATGCTAGAAGTTCCAACTTCTGCACTTGAGGAGGGCTCCTGCCTGTTGTCAAGTCTATCAGGTTGTTGTGTAGCTCCCGTATTGGTACTGCCTTGAGATCTGCTAGCCAGAAGCACTGTGTCCAATGTGACGCTATCACGACGTAAGTTCCGGTTGCCGTGTTGAGGTGGCGCAGTACTCGTGGAATTAGATTCGGCGGTGGGAATACCCAAGCCAGCTCGAAGTTCCATCGTCGACTGAATGCGTCGTAAAACATTGCTGACCCATCTCTGGAGTCCCATGTTACAGAGGAGTTTACGACCGCGCTTTGCCTTGATGCGAACAAGTCGACGTCTGGTAGGCCCCAAATTCTGAATACGGCCTCCAAGGCCGGGGGCACCAAGTGCCATTCCGGCACTGGTCGATTCCTGGACAGGCGGTCGGCTATGCCGTTGTACCTCCCCGGGAGGTAAGCCGCCGAGAGCGTGACGCTTAGGTGCTCGGTCAGTTCCAGAAGCTTGGTCGTCAGCTCTAGTAGGGCTAGGGATCGCGTCCCTCCCTCGTTCCTGATGTAAGCTACGAGAGTTCTGTTGTCTGATTGTACTAAAATGTGTGCATTCTTCAGGAACTTTTGACAACGAACTATGGCACCGTACACTGCAAACAGTTCTTTTACGTTTGAATGCCAAGATCTCTGGTGCACTGTCCATCTGCCTGTGAGAAACTTTTCGTTTAGATGAGCGCCCCAGCCTGCATCTGCAGCGTCTGTGGTCAAAAAGTGAGTCACCTCCTTTTTGTGCAAGACCACTGCACTGTGGTCTATGGCGTTTCGCCACCAGCGTAGTTCCCGCTGCACACAAAGAGGAAGATCTTTCTTTTGAGATCCCTTGAGTCGACTGAACCTTCTTAGGAACCTTTGTGTTCGTCGACAATGTAAGCGCCCTCTCAGTGTTGTCAAGTTTGCGAAATTCAGTAGGCCTAGTAAGCATTGACTCTCCCGAAGAGTGCAACGACCTCTTCGTAGAAGTCTTGTTAGAACGGTCTTTATTTTTGTCACCTTTCTCGGTGGTAAGGCCATGGTGTTGTTTCTGGTGTTCCATAACAGACCTAGATATTCCAGTTCTTGAGAGGGTGCTAGCACAGATTTTTGGTAATTTATATACCAGCCTAAACTTTTCAGAATTTTTAAGGTCTCCGAGACCTGATTCTGTAACATATTTTTGTCTTGACTGACTAGGATGTAATCGTCTAGGTAGACCAGTAGTCTTATTCCCCGAGCACGTAAGATCTCTGCGATCCAGTTGGACAGAGTGGCAAAAGTTCGGGGGGCAGAAGACAGGCCAAACGGTAGTGCTGTTAATTGAAGCACGTGGTTGTTGTAACAAACCCTTAAAAAACGACGGTGGGATTCTGATATCGGCACATGAAAATATGCTTGTTGGAGATCTATTTTTGCCATCCAATCGTTTTCTTGCAAGAAGTCTGCGACATCTGTCTGAGACACTAACTGAAAGTGCTTGGTTGTTATATGTCTGTTGAGACCCCTGAGGTCGAATATTGGACGAATGCCCCCATCCTGCTTCTTTACAAGAAACATCCTGGAAAGGAAACCGGAATTCAGAACTGCAGGCACTTCCAAAATTCTCTTTTCTTTTAAGTCGTTTATTACAGCTGTCATCTCTGAGGAATTTCTTGTGCTGAACTTTTTCAATAAATTTGGTGTTAAATGTTGAAGAGGTGGTGTTATCTTGAAAGGCAGGCGGCCCCTGGTAACTATATTTAGAATAAATTGGTTTGCCCCAAGTTCCTTCCATGCTTGTGCATGGTGCTTTATGCACCACCCCTGGAAGGCTTGGCAGCATTGTACATAGTCAATTTTGTTTAGTGTTCTGATCGGAGTTCTTCTTTTTGAAGTGATTTCTACGAAAGTTATGACGCTTTTGGGGAGCCGGTGTGCTATCTTGCTTCAACTGCTTGTTGTCAAATCTAGTATTTCTATTATAGGAGTTGGGTCCTTTTCTTTCAAGTTTGCCTACAGGGGTACGGTTTGTTCTTCCTTCCTTAATGTAATCATGGTTTGTTTAACCATGATTGAGTTCCACCTAAAGATTTAATGACTGGCTGCAAGGCCTCACGGCTAAACAAATATTCACTACTTGGAGGAATCCCTCTTAAGGTCACTTTTAAATTGGGATTATTAACTTCCTTCATTATCCTTTCTCTCCTAATCTCAATTGATTCTCCCATCCTACCACATATAATCTGCATGATGTTCTCTGAACATCTATGCAGGGGGGAACTCGGCCCCAGTAAGCAAGTAATCTTATCAAAAAGAGAATTAGGGTTTAACTCTTTTGGATTTACTGCGGCCCAGTTCAATAAGTCCTGCAATCCCTGTTTTAACAATTCCTGTTGTTCTAATTCTGCATTGGTCAATCCGGCTAGCACATTCTCTGCAGAAGCTAAAAAATCCTTTGTCCTATTTAAGTGACAAAATTCTTCATTGATTTTTAATGGTACAAAGCCTGGAGTCGCTAAATAAGTTTGCAAAGTGGACTTGTATCTCATTCCTTTCCATGCCTGTGTATCAAAATGTTGTAGTTTAATGAGCTTCTCCAGCCTTTCTTTCTTGGCAGAAGGCACAACTTTTCTGTCATCAAAATCTGTGCTTAGCTCACCTAAAGTAAACTTATCGGAGTTGCATGGGTTAATAAAAAATTCTGAATATTCGGTTCCCTTACTAGGGCCAAGAAGGGTTAGGGTATCAGTACTCTGATTACGATTAATTAAAGGTAAAGTCTGTTGCAAATACCCGGAAATGTAACCTACTTGGCTTATCAGACCTTCAATACGCGGCGCGGGTCAGGATTAGAAATATGTTTGTACTTACGACGTTTGTTTGGCGGCGGCGAGGCATAGCCCTCCTCGTCTTCCGGAAATGAGGAAGAGTTGCAGTCGTCACCAGAGGATACCGGCTGGCGCGGGCGTCGAGAAGTCTGTTCTTCATCCGAAGCAACAACCGAACTGCCAGGTTCACCAACGCCCTTGTCCTTACCGTTCCCCTTGTCAATATTACTCACCAATTGAGTGCCCATACTCACAAATAATTTACACAATCACTTATTTGTACTTGAAAAACGTTATTTATTACAAATAATCACCCTGAGAAAATTTTGCGTGATTTCGCGGCAAAATTTATGAACGCTATGAGTTGACATTGACAGGTGCGTTACAGTTCAGGAAAGCTGCAACGCTCTGCTAGGAGTGAAACATACAGGTAACAGGTATGAAATGAAATTGCATGATCTTTTAGGCTTAATTTGTTGAACGCCTCTCTCTCAAATGCTGTGTGTTTTGGAAACACACATAATAATATAATACTACCAAATTAAAACCAGAATAAAACTAATATTGCTTCTAAAATTGACATGAATACTAACTTACTCTATTTGAAAAACAAACAGATACAATAACAAACTTGGGTATATAATTTTATAGCCACAAACAATAATAATTAATTAATACATATTAAACCCACAAGACATCCACTCTTGTTATCTAACGCTATCAATCTGTTTTTTTATATTATCTATATAGAATGATTTCTTTGATATTATTATTATGATAATAGAGAAACTTACCAGTCCTTTTGAGAAAATATACCTAAATAGCACAACAGGAGTTGACTTGTTATAGTAAATAAGAAATAAAACATCCTATAACTGGGTACCGAAATCAATCAATATGGAAAACAAAGATGAATGTTGTTGGTGGACCTTAATAACAATCCGGCTTATATCTACACTCTTGAATGTTAATTTATCAAGATTGATACTGGAATGCAACAACCATATACTATGCCGAAAAAACAGCTGCAGACCACTGACCCTGTTATCGGCTGTGGGTACAAAGATACAATAAACTATTTGATACCTATCAAAATTCAATATCTTAACTTCTGAATACCATTTCAGCTAGTAAAAACCGAGATGAATTAAAAATGCATTAAGTACAGATTTACAATGAATTTGTACATTTTAGACCCAAACAAAATAGAAAATTCAGTTTCATTCTGAACCTAAAACTGGTACTTAACCCCTCCTAGGGCAGTGAGAATTCCATTATAGGTACTTAATTGACAGAAAATTACAAAGCTCCCAGATATAACCCTATTACTTTGTACTGCTAACTTGTACACTATTCAATTATTTTTCAACCTATCAAAATAGATAGGTATCTACTTATATGATTTCGTTCTATAGGTACCCGCAGGATTCTTCCTATGACCAGATAGGTCACAAATAAAGGGTTCATTATAAATACATTGTCTAATAACTTCTTTAATAGAATTCTCATACTTCAACTGTATCTTATGGCTCTGCTGTATTGACCTATAATAAATGTAATCAGTGGTCTTGACTAAATTACCAGTAGTGAGTGACACTTAGGTAGCGAAACAAGATTCCCTACCAACCCGCCCTGATTATTTATTCGTCAAAATATCAAGACCGACATAATAAGCACCTTTAGACAGACACCAATTTACGTGTACAAATCAAAAATCGCCCGAAAATTTACCATGGAGATCTAACACCTTGAAACACCTTGAAGTGCCTTGAAATAACTATATTAAAACAAAAGTAAGAGTTTATTTACTTAACATTACGTCCGCATTCCCTGAAGGGCCGGACAGAGATGGGTGATCTTATTCAATAGCTATAAAATCAAGTCTAATGAAACATTTAACCATTCCAACTAAGTACTAGACTACACATTTAGCAGTACCTAGATAACAATTATAATCACAAAACTAAAGTAAAATTGTCAAGGAAACAAAGGGGGGGGCGGCGCATTGTTAGGATAAAGTATTGATGGATTGTGATTAGAACATGAACAAGGCCAGGCATACCATACAATCAATGCAGGCACCATGAACAAAAGTACCTAAAAATTTATTCGTGTTTAAGCACATTGTACAGTGAACATATCTAATTATACAACTTCCTCACCTAAGGCATATAACTCAATTTTATGCCCCATAGATGAAACTGATCTTTTCGATTAGCTCTCAACTTGTCAAGTAATAATTGACTATTTGCTAGCAGAACGTATGAAAATCATGCGGAAGTTAGGATCCCTTTGATCATAAGTACTTGAAGTAAACGGTTTCACTATAAATCAAGAAATATATTTTCTTTTTTTTTTCTAATTCTATTAAGTAAATGGTGCTTACAAAACTTAAAACTGATCAAGTCAAAAGCTTCATCTATTCAGCCGAAAGACATCCACTGTTGGACATAGGCCTCCCCCAAAGGGGGGGTTTCCCATAATCACCACGCTTGGCAGGCAGGTTGGCGAAAGTCAAAAGCTACAGAGCTTCTTACAACGATCTGGGCAACAAAACCTGCCACCTCAGTGACTAAAACACATATTATAATACGCAATTAAACGTAATAATAGAGTTCATGAGCTTATTGCAATCTCACGCAGTAAGTTCCACACTGAATCCCAAATAAGTGAACGTTAAAGCATATGGAGACATATAAGGCTGCTATTCCCAGTCACAAAAATATTCAAAAGTATTCAATCTCACATACAGAACAAACTTTACTAAACAAGTTGGCTGCCGTTTTGGCTCTAATGTTGACTCCGTGGACTAATAAAACAAATACTTCATTATAACCGTAAGTTACGATAACCAAAATAGTAAGTTAAAGTAATATTAATCCATTACCTTTTACAGTACAACAAATACAACAGCTCAACTTAAAGTTGACATCAATTGAGACAAACACAATGTGGGTTTTCTCGCTGTTGATTATGCCTCATTGCTGACTAACAATAGCCAGGAATAGGAATAATAATTATATATAATAGGAATGCTAATTCCTAACAAAGGTAATGAACAAAAATAAAAAGTACCTACTTAACAAACCAGAATATTTATAATTTGATATTGCAGACAACTCTAAACATCTACTCTGTTTAATTAATTTTATTTCAGATCGCCGTGAAATAAAATTGGGAATCAAACGAGCTTACCTCTTAAGCGAAGTCTTGATTCTAATTTTATGAACGGCGATCTGAAATATAATCACCCACCCGCCACTAGCTAACAACCCCAACGCTGCAATAATCAGTCTACCTAATTCACTTATCCTTTCAGGAAACCCTAGTGAATGTAAGTATGCGGAAGTACTCTGTACAGAAAACAGAGCTTGTTCCTTACTTAAGGATCTCTAAAATAAGTGACGTTTCTGTGTTGCCACTTGCCAACGCTGAGATATTAATCAAACAAGTTAATACGTGTTTGAACACTACTCTGTTTAATTAATTATATTTCAGATCGCCGTTCATAAAATTAGAATCAAGACTTCGCTTAAGAGGTAAGCTCGTTTGATTCCCAATTTTATGTGTTTGTAAGTGTTCCGCAACATGTGTATTTGAAAATAAGAATTTAAATTTAAGATATTTTGTTATTAATTAGGAGTAAGTGACAGACAGTCACAATGTGTAGCCGTGTGTACCATCAAACTGATCTGATGATGAAGCTGGAAGTTAGGCAACAGAACTCCATAATACAACAATGTATCCTAGCCGTGTTTGGGCTTATTGGAATTGTCATGAGATGCACTCTGGATATGTATGATTTTAACCGACTTAAAAAAAGAAGGAGGTTCTCATTTCGTCTTATCATCATTTCAACCGAAAGATGTCCACTGCTGGACATAGGCCACCCCCAAAGAGGGAGGGGGGGGAGGCAATTCATCTATATATAATTATTTAAGTAAATAAGTTATACTTCAAAAAGTTTTTTTGATACCTCACACGGTCATGGTACAATATTTTTTTTTGCAAAATAATACATATAGCATCTAAACAATCGCGTCACCCAGATGAGTCGATAACGACTAATCTGGGTGACGCGATGGTCACACTTCATGTCACACCCATTCAGCCGTTAGGATGCTTCGAGGGTATAAATAACCCCACATACAAAGATACAAATAACGGTAGAAAATAAACGTAAGTATATACGTGAGAAAAACAAAACTGTGTGTTTGCTCTCGCGCAGTCACTGTGGGATGAACTGGTTGATATTTTATTATGATAATGTAAATTTGGCTACCGTGGACATGTTATCAAAACTCATGTGTCTGTAATTACACCGACCAAGTTTAACTGATTCGCAGAACACATAAGTACAGCGTAGCCCCTGAACAAATGTTTCACAAAAAGCTCTGCTACTAAAAGTACAAACATAAAATGTTCAAGACCTCCTGGCTATCGGCTCGAATCAAACAGAATCCTTTGTCTTATCGCAACACTGTCGAGATTTATGGAAACTAGCGGTAAGTGGGTAAGTGCGGTAGGACGATACGCGTACCGGTCGGTTCCGAAACATTTGCTTTTATGCTATGTTTGAATTAATTCGTTACCGTTGACGTTTTACTAAAAGATGGTATAAACTTAAATGCTTACATTTATCTTTCTGACATGGTAGCCAATTAAAAATAAATAAATTCTTGGTTACTGGCTTACATGATATGAGTTTTATTTTATTGTACTGGAATTTAAAAATTAAACCGTGTAAATCCCCTAGCACATCCAAATAAAACCTGGTTTAACACTTTTATGTACGTTGAGAATAAAATGTTATAGAATCATACAACTGCACATTATCATGAGAGCACCAATCGTACGGCATCGCACTTCAGTGTTTATAGGGTACCACTCCCACATATCGCCCTAGCTGCCACGCTTCTAGATAGCAGTGTGCTCGCGCCTGGCCGTCTGCCAGCATCCGCACATCAACGTTCGAATTCAGCGCCGATAACCGGTTCCTCTACCTCACGCTAAGAGAAGACGGTTGTGAACCATGCAAAAAATACGTAGAAGGTTCATGTTCAAAAGCTAAACTGCTGCGGGGTAAGTGTTCAGCTAGATCGAGGATATCAATACGTGTTACCATGGTCAGGTCTCGGCCTCTCAGACATGCAAACAGTAGTTACAATGATGAACTGAAATGTATTCAAAGTTTAATTTCATGATAATATACCTACTTTTGTAACAAACGTTTGGAATACATACCATGGCCGCCACACATTGGTGTGAGACGGTACATTCTTTGAGTTAGAACTCTGTACTTGGCTACTCAGTGGCATTAGTACGAGACGCTTTGAAATATCAAAATATCTTCTCACATTTCGACTATGGTTCAAATAAATGCAAGTTAAAGCTCTTTTAAACTTTATCGCCGGGAATCGATTGTTTCTTCGAAATTTATTTTATGTTGCAGAAAACGTTAAAGAATACTACTGTTCTTTATTCTTTAAGTTGGCGTTTAATTTCAATAGTTTGCGTGGCTAGCACAAATACAGGACAGGTTTTAGATTCGTAGGAACTAGTTTTTATGAATATTCCTTGTAAATAACAACTACTTTTTTATTACTGTTTGTTTTACATCCATACAAAAAAATTGTATCTTAAGAATATATTGTTTGCCTTAATAATATAAATTTGTTAATATGTATGTTATGTAAACAAACCAGTACTTATTTCAAAACGTCTAACAAATATCTTTTCAATACACTTCTTCGAAAACTGGTTCATATCGCACTACGATTAGGTTCACAATGCAATGTATTTCACACGCGTGCGATTTTTTATTTTCCAACACGTGTTCGGGAATAAAAATTGCCACAGATAACTTATACCTATACTTACTCCAAATTGGTTCAATGTCTCTATTCACACCGTGTCGCGCCAGAGACGGTCCTCTCTATTCGAAGGTGATTTTTTTTTATCTCGGCTAAGATGCGTCTCTACGGCGGTAATATTTTTGGAAAATTTAAATAATGTTTAACCATGATTATTACAATAACAAAAACGTATGAACAAATTAACATTTATTTGTGTTCTAAACTCAAAAATATTTTAATTTTCAATTTTTCATATTAGGCTGTTTATTGGCTTTATACCTTTGCTTCACCTTCAACCTGGCGAAATCAAAGCGCGGAAAAAGAAAGAAAATTAAATCATTGTTTCCTAATAATTCATCACAAAAATATTTTTCGTTATTTTATTTTATTTCTTCAAAAGTTTATTGAAAAACGTCGTTTTGATACACGTGGACATTTGTTATTGCATTCGAGGCGGAATTAACACCCGAGCCGCAGGCGACGTTGTTTTTGAGACGAGAACAATTCTCCACTTGTATCAAAATGTACTATTCTGACAGCTCCGCGCACAGATTATAGATTATTCTAAGCTAGTAGCGCGTCCGTCGTTGCCGACTCTTCAGCGTGTTTAATTACGCTGATAAAGACTGCAATCTTTGTAACAGCTCTGTCCTTACGTTATAGTTATTTATGATACTAGTGCGGTAAGTTTCGTCTCGGGCTTACCATAGTCACGAGTTGGTAAATACCAATTTCCGCACGTGTGTCATACAACGTTTTGCAACACATTTGCGAGAAAACAGTACAGTAGGTAATGAAACAAAGCCATCAACACATTTTCAGAGAATGATAGAGTATTTCTTCGAGTTTTCCATAATATAAGATGATTGTAAATTATTTATTAATACGCTCTCGTGATTTTTGCGGCAAGAGACTATTTTCTGCAATTTGCGCCTTATTCAAGTTATCAGGTGGAGTAGATTCCATATTAATATGTTGTTGTACTTCTACATCTTTCGTCTCATTTTCTCTTTAATAATAAAGTGACTTTAAACTTATTGAGCAAAAGCACGTCCAAGGAGGTCTGTTCGATCATTCAGCTTATTTCTTCTCGTAATGTAAAACTCCTTGGTGGAATACTTATTAATTTTTTTGATGGAAATAAAAAAAACATAAATGATACGCACAGCGCTACACAACGGAGTATGCGGTAAAACATGTACTTAGGTGAGAGTACCTATTTTACCACACGTTCCGTCGTATGGTACGTAATTTGTAACTTTCGAACAATATAAACAGTTTCGTAAATGCAATTTTTTGAGCAAATGTTTGAAAAAGTATTTCACAAGTAAAATTACCAACATGTAAGTATTGATACCTACATTCTAAGTTAAAAGATTGTGCCCTCAACTAACTGGAATATTAATAGGTACTCTGATATCATGAGATCCAACGAAAAAGAAATAGCTAGAGTAAAAAAAATGCTTTGTTCAGAGTTTATGTTAGTACAGTCAGCATCACATAACGTCTAAACGCTCATACGTTTTTTGTCCCACCCGCAACTAAAAGCGTCAAAGTGACGGACACCATCCTCCGACGGATAGTAATATGATTCATCCGGTGACCATAAAACAAGCAACGAGTCCTCTGCGTGATGTTAGCATTCATTGCTTTGATAACAATAACAAGTACTTTTATAAGTTTATTGTGCTGATTATTTCTCGGAGTTTTTCCCGAAATTTTTATTACTTAATATCTGTAACTTTTATGGTGTACATAATAAAGAGTATTCTATTCTATTCTATTCTGTGATGTATTATGTTACGACATGGTTAGGTACAGAAAAACTATTTTACGCGTAAAGTAAGAATACATTTTGCTCTAATACTATTATTTTAATCGTTGAATGGCTATTGAACCGTAAAAATAACAAAAAAAAAATTTGTTTAACAATTAATACGTTTTTAGGCTTTTTTTTTTTGTGGGAAATTATCAAAAAACTGCTTCTGCTCTGGGCGTGTCAGACTTTTACTGACTTAAACCCACCCATATCCTTCCATTACCTGTGTGCCAGGGCCACGATATCCCTTTCAGACAAACTCGCATCCCTGGCATGGTCATTGCCTGGCCAGGCATTGGTCCTAACGGACCCCGTCAGTTGCTGCTGACATCTCATTGAGGCGCGCGTGGAACAAAACGCGCCGCCTGCGCCTACGGAGGACGATTTTCAGGCTACTTCCTGATAATGTCGTGACATAAAAACTTAAATTATATCGTTGACAACTAAAACATAGTTAAAAGTATATATATATATTTTTTTAGAGCACACTAGTGCTAGTGCGGGATTTCAATTTCCGTTATTTTTGAGTGTCTACTAAGACACTCAAAAATAACGGAAATTTAAATCCCGAATGACTGTCAAGAATTACTTTATCCCGAATAACTAGAGCCTGAAATAACGATATTCCGAATGAACGCTATTCTGAATAACTTGAGCCCGAAATACATGGGTAATATATGTTCTCTCGGATGAAAGCTATCTCTGAAACGATGTTTAACCCTCAATTAAAGATAATAATATGCTTAAAAATAACTATGAAAATGTTTAAAAATAATTATGAAAATCTGAACAAAACATTCGGGTAGGCTGTATCAGGGGTGCAGCGGCAGTGGAGTACGTGGAACGTCTTGTGCGTGCTAGAGAGTGTGTAATAAGCACTAGTGCTTCTACTCTACAGTTCCTGATACAGACAATTTCATTGATTGTCTGTATCAGGAACTGTAGAGTAGAACTGTAGAATACAATATACACAAGTAACATTTTTTACATATTTTATTCAATCATAAACTTACGATAGAGTTTACTTAAGCAGTTGCGGTAGAGTTTACAGTTCACTGTATTCTCTCCTGGAAACGTTTCCTTCAGAAATCGCGACATGGCTGTAGTTGCATTTCAAATCTTTCTTGGACTACAACTGGTCATACATCACACTTGTCTCCAAGCTCGTTCTCGATAAACACGGACTTGAACCGGGCTGTAACTAAATTTCAGCGTCTACGGTAATCAGGCGCACGCGTAATCTGCTTTACTTGTGGCCTGGTATACTGTTACTGTCGGGTGTAGGCAGCCCCTTTTGGTGATGTTGATGAGATGGTTTCGTCCTCTGCCAACATTGCAGTCACAGTTATATCAATAGCGGGGCCCACCGCACTCGTAGATGGCTATGGTTCCTGCGCTTGGCTCAATCTACCGCGTTCCCTATGAGACGAACACATTTTACCGAAGTCAAAGCAGGTCGTCGATATCTGGAATTTCTCTCTCTTGCACGCCATGTTTGTACGTTACGTATCACAAGCGGTAGCGCCATATTAGAGCAGTTGTCAAATTTCTGCAAAAAACACATCTTTTATAAACTCTACAACTTCTAATGGTCACAAATATGAGTTGTATGTATCACACCTACTATAACTCTGCCAACCGTGACCATTTCCGCTCGAATCGATCAATGTACTGCTGAGTAATCACTAAATAAACATAGCGCGTGTTACAGATGCAGGCAAAATAAAATGCAGTCTTGGTTTCAGAATCAATTTGGAAGGTGCGGGTGGATGCAGGGCTTCGATAACTAGCTTCGTTTCAATTTTATACTATAAAAATTGTAAGCGACGTGGTGATTGTTCACAGAGAAAATTTTAGATTGCCAACAACTAAAAGTTACTTTAGGCCGGCCCTCTTGCACCTTGCTACATTGTAATATAATGAAGTGGAAACTTTAGGCCGGCCCTCTTGCACCTTGCTACATTGTAATATAATGAAGTGGAAACTTTAGGCCGGCCCTCTTGCACCTTGCTACATTGTAATATAATGAAGTGGAAACTTCTTTAGGCGCGTTGAGCACTTTTTGCGTGAACAAAAATCATGGAACTCGCGTCATCGTCGCCGAACGCTTCGATACAATTCAGATTCATTGTCGATAGATGGCATTAAAAGTCCATAACTTAATATGTAACTTACTTATAAAAGTACCTATAATTATTTATACCGATATTGTGGCGTGCGTCGCCTACAGCGCGTGATGGTAAATTTAGTTCCGAATGCGTCGTGCTGCGCGCGATTACAGCGCCATTTACGCCAGCGACATAAGCACTACCGAGTTATGGCTTCTATCTTCTAAATTATGGTAATAAAATAATGCCGTTAGGTGTTATACTTCCACAGGAATAAGCGATCTTCCCATAACATATTTCGTTACGTATAGTTTTTGCGCCCTAATGACCAAAATGAAAGATGTTTCACCTTTCACGTCAAAAATTCCATCATTAAATATTTATTAGTAGTTTAAAACACATACTTACAGTTGTGTAAGTATGTGTTTTAAACTACTATTGCCTGACTTCCACAACTAACAGCTAAGCGCTTTAAAGCGATACAAGTCCACTACTGAAGACTAACTTCAAACCGATACAGCTGCTTTGCGTCTTATTTGGTATACCTTTAAATAGCAAGCTAGTTGCAGACTTGAGCGCATCAACTTTATATATAGCTGCTTTGCGTGATAATTGGTATACCTTTAAATAGCAAGCTAGTTGCAGACTTGAATGCATCAACTTTATATATAGCTGCTTTGCGTGATAATTGGTATACCTTTAAATAGCAAGCTAGTTGCAGACTTGAGTGCATCAACTTTATATATAGCTGCTTTGCGTGATAATTGGTATACCTTTAAATAGCAAGCTAGTTGCAGACTTGAGTGCATCAACTTTATATATAGCTGCTTTGCGTGATAATTGGTATACCTTTAAATAGCAAGCTAATTGCAGACTTGAGTGCATCAACTTTATATATAGCTGCTTTGCGTGATAATTGGTATACCTTTAAATAGCAAGCTAGTTGCAGACTTGAGTGCATCAACTTTATATATAGCTGCTTTGCGTGATAATTGGTATACCTTTAAATAGCAAGCTAGTTGCAGACTTGAATGCATCAACTTTATATATAGCTGCTTTGCGTGATAATTGGTATACCTTTAAATAGCAAGCTAGTTGCAGACTTGAGTGCATCAACTTTATATATAGCTGCTTTGCGTGATAATTGGTATACCTTTAAATAGCAAGCTAATTGCAGACTTGAGTGCATCAACTTTATATATAGCTGCTTTGCGTGATAATTGGTATACCTTTAAATAGCAAGCTAGTTGCAGACTTGAGTGCATCAACTTTATAATTCTGCTATAATTACAACAAAATGGTGATCGTGGAAACTGATTGCTGCAATAATTACAGAGAAATATAGATAGAGACAGATTCGCTTCACATGATTTTTGTATCAGGGTAATCATGAAGTTTAAAAGCATCTCATTTGACAGTTACCGGAAGAAGTACTGTGGGTTTTTAACAGAACGTAATGGAAATATAATAATTATTTGGGGCGTCGTATGTTGGAGCCTCGGAACCTTAAGGTTGTCTTCAAGTAGTCTAAAGTCTATAAGTACTGATATCATATTGAGTACCTAATTAAATAGTTCGTTAAATATTGCTTTCTATGTTTGTATGTGTTTGAAAGAATATTTCCAAAACCAAAGGCCGCTATTGTACCTATACAATGGCGGTCTTTGGCTTTACTTTACTGTATAACAAAGAAATACTGTTACGACGTTCTTTTTTATCGAATTAATCTAAAGGTATTGGAAAACTGACAGTCCCGACTTTGAACTTTCGAGCAATAATGTAAGTAGTTTTCTATACGATAAAGGGATAAACTACCACACGTTACTTCAATCAACACAAAGAAATGTTTCAGATTATGGAACCTAAAATAAATACATGGACATGAATCAAAATAGCCCTGAATCATTACCTCTGAGGCAATTTTTCCCATCAATACAATTCGACGGAAACTACTCTATAGCCTTTGTACTTAATGCGATCAGAAATAACTTTATTAATGTTTTTAGGGTCCCGTACCTCAAAAGGAAAAAAACGGAACCCTTAATAATATAATTATAATAATTTATTTAATTATTTTCTCATCACAAATGTTGGTTTGGACAGAAGGTGCATAATCTAAAAAAAAATATGGTTAACATTTGTGAGAGACTGGTGCCCGAAAAAGGCATAAAATACCTGTGTCCGGGTCACCAGCCCCCAATACTTAAATATGTACGTACATGTAGGTACTTATAGGATCACTCGTGTGTCTGACTGTTTGGCTGTCTGTTTGTTTGTCTGGCTGGCTGTCTATCCGTCTGTCACAGCCGATTTGCTCAGAATCTACTGGACCGATTAAGTTGAAATTTGGTACGCATATAGTGACCCACACACGGATTTGTAATGTAAATAAATGAATTTTGAATATGGGAGCCACTTTTGGGTGGCAAATTAAATAATTTAAAAAAGAGTTTTGCAAACTGTACCGTGTGACATAGGTATCAAATAAAAGGGCTTATTGTAAGGATTTCAGATAATTATATGTTTTTTTTATAATTTTAAAATAAATACTTTTTTTTAATTACTTAAGAAAGTAGATGAAAATTTACCATTCCTTATCTCCGAAACGCATATTGCATCTAAAACATTTTAAAATATACAAAAACTTGTTCTTTATTTATAGATTACAGAAAAACCTATAAGAAGTCTATGATCTTAAAATAACATCGTAAATCTCTCAATATTGTGCGTACAAACTTACATTTGCGGTTGGAATGTATGAGGCAACATGTTTCTCAACTACGATGTTAAGTTTGTTCTTAGGATAAATTTTACTAATCCCCACTGCGGAACCCCTCATTGTTTTATACTACGAAAGTGAGCTAGCAAACGAAGATCAATATCTCACGAAACCGATATGTTGACCTTGAAGTAATCGATAAAATGAATAATTCAGTTCAACATAACGGTGCTGCCGCTTGTGAGACAATTAATGTCGATGATCAGACAGGTATTATTACACGGTATGGTACACAAAAATAATATCAAATAAAACCAGCAGGTTCAGTGAAATCAACATGTTTGTCGAAATAGCCTCGTTTTAAACGTTATTTCTATGTAAATACGACAATAACAGCTCTGTTTTGTGTTTAGATTCCAGTTTGTTTTCATAAAAGTAAATAAAAGTGAACGACTCGTTTAGCACAAGTACGTCCTCTCGTCAGCCGCTCCAATTGAAAAATTATTTTAATATTGTACGCATTATTATTGTTTGTTTTTAAACTCACAGTATTAGGTCGTTATTTTGTTAATGATATCCTTCGTATATGTTTTTAAATTGGTAATAATCCTACTATCCTATCTAAATAGTATAAATGCTAAAGTGAGGTTGTTTATTTATTTATTTAATACTTTAAGCACACAGATGTACAGAGGCGGACTTAATGCCATAGGCATTTTCTACCAGTCAACCTTTGGGTGATGCAGAGACAAGCAGTGGTAGGTGCAATACGAAAATTGTGAAATGAATATTTATTTAAGTATATGGATATACATACGTATACCTATTAAAAACTTTAAATATAATGTACAACATTAGTTTTTGTTTATACTAAACCCGAAAAGGGGTCATTAAAAAATGTCCAATGTAATTGAAAGTAAACACAGGTTCGAATAAACCTAGATCGGGCGGGTCGCTAGCTAACATTCTAATTCCAAACCATCATTACTTGCACCTGTATTTAAAAATATTTTAGCTTTAGTTTATTATTGTATAGAATATTTATACTACTATTGGCTATGAGTACACCTTTTGAAAACGTTTTTACTAAATAAAATTATTATTTTCATTTATTACTTAAACATACATATTGATTATATTTTTAAATATTTTTTATAAAAAACATTAAAAAAGAAAAACATTTAAAAATACAAAAAACAGTAGTCCATCGGCATCAGGAACAAGGTCCAAGCTGCCGGTGGTTAGGGTTCTAGAGAGAGGAACCTCCTCACTATGCGTGCCGTGTCGAGGAGTACTGCTTTCTGAATCAAGCCCTTGACCCAGCCGCGTAATGAGAGCCTCCTGAGGTGTTGGTCGAGGCTCTTCGCTATTAGGCCATTGACCGTAATGATTATCGGTACAATGATTGCAGAGTCCACATCCCACATGTCGACAACCTCGTGTGCTAAGTCAAGATACTTTATCTTTTTATCATTCTCAGCTTTCACGAGATTCTCGTCATGAGGGACAGCGATATCAACAATCATTGCACGGCGCTCTCGTCGATCTATCACCACAATATCAGGTTTATTGGCTACAATAGTCCTGTCAGTGATGATAGATCGATCCCAGTACAATGTGGCATGCCCATTCTCGAGAACTGGGTCGGGCACATACCTGTAGTATGGTACTTCGATTTCCACAAGGTTGTACTGCAAGGCAAGTTGCTGGTGGATAATCCTAGCCACTAGATTGTGTCTGTGCAAGTACTCGCCGTTAGCAAGACGAGAACAACCGGAAACAATATGTCGGATTGATTCACCGGGACGGTGGCATGCCCGACAGATGTCAACCGTACCGTCCTTAACAATGTATTTCCGATAATTATTCGTCATAATAACTTCATCCATAATTGCACAGACAAAACCTTCGGTTTCCCCGAAGAGGTCGCTGAAACGTAGCCAGGATACAGACGCCAAAAAGTCTACATCAGGCCCATGGAGGGCCCGGAAAAAGCGTCCGTGAAGCTCTTTGCCTTGCCATACTTCCTGACGATCGTTGGTATCAAGTACTGCAGGTTTGCGCCAGTTCTCTTTCGCCAAGGAGAGTGGGGTAAGGCCCTTGTCCACTGCGACCACATCTCGATGCATCTCCACGTCAGTTTGAAGAAAATATTCTCTGAGACTGCAAATCTCGCGGTTGTGGAGGGTTTTAGCATTTAAGAAGCCGCGACCCCCACACTTCCGCGAGAGGTACAGTCTCATTACTGATGACCGTGGGTGATGCATCCGATATGCCGTCAGCAATGTACGGACCTTCCTATCCAGAGCGTCAAGTTCCGTCTGAGTCCATTTGAGTATGCCGAAAGAATACATTAAAACCGGCATGACCCAACCGTTGAAGGCACGCACCTTGTTTCCGCCTGATAAAAGACTATTTAACACTTTATTCAGGCGGCCAAAGAAGCGCTCCCTCAACGATTGCTTCATATCGGCAGTATTGATGCCTAATGCTTCCGACATACCCAAATACTTGTAGGTTTCGGTTGAAGAGAGGGATCTAAGGTGTATGGAATCCGAGAGTTGGATTCCCACGGATTCCGTAATCCCCCCTCTCTTTACATGCATGACCGCACATTTGTCCACACCAAATTCCATCCTGATGGCGCTACTGAACGTTTCTGTTACTCTCAGTAGCTCCATCAGTCGCAAATTGTTGGGGGCAAAGAGTTTCAAGTCATCCATGTAAAGGAGGTGAGATATCACCTGACCACCTCTTTTCAACCGATAGCCTAGACCTGAATCCTCCAGCAATGTGCTAAGAGGATTCAAGGCTAAGCAAAACCAAAGTGGACTCAAACTATCGCCCTGAAATATTCCCCGCTCAATCCTGATCGGTTCATCGGTCCCCTGGATCCGTCGACATCCTGGATAGAGAAGGACCGTCCTCCATTGCCCCATACACGACATCAAGAAGGTGCGTAGAGTTGCGTCTATCTTGTACAACTCCAGCACCCTAATGAGCCATGTATGTGGCACCGAGTCACAGGCCTTCTTATAATCTATCCAACATGTCGACAAATCCTTACGGGATCTACGAACCTGTTGGCTTATGGCCATGTCTATAAGGAGTAGCTCCTTAGTACCACGGGACCTATTCTTACATCCATTCTGAGACACAGACATAATTGAGTTACAATCAATGTGATGTGCAATTTTAGCTCTAAGAATGGATGTAAGGACTTTATAGACCGTTGGCAAACATGTGATTGGTCTGTAGTTTTTAGGTTCCGCAGTACTACCAAATATACTACTACTACTAAATTATTATTATTATTATTATTATTGTACTCATCATTTTGAACAATTTTTTCTATGGGACCAACCTTGAAATCGCGAAATAAAAATCATCTGTTTCATAAATTTTGTCGATTTAAGTGAACACAAATGTAGGGAACAGCTGATTTTTTTTTCGCGTTTTCAAGGTTGGTCCCATAGAAAAAATTGTTCAAAATGATGAGTACAATGACCCCTTTTCGGGATTAGTATAAACAAAAACTTGTAATGTTGTATATAACTAATTATACATAAATATAAGACCACATAAATACACGAATATACCCATAGACCAAACAAACAATGGGAAAACTTTACCGTTGTGATGAACTTTAAAGGACGGAAGGAGGAGGAAGCTTGTTTTTTGTTTGTTACGCTTTCACGTTAAAACGGCTGAACGGATGCGAATGAAATTAGCTACGCAGACCATGACTTGGGTTAGCACACTTTTTATCTGCTAGCTAGTTGCTAGGTGCTAGTTGTTAGATTGGTTCAGCTAGTTTGTTTGGACGTTTGGATGTTTGTTACCCAAGAACACTGGATGAAATTTGGCACGTAAATAGTTTATAACCCGGGTTAGCTATACTTAGGATACTTTTTATCCCGGTAGTACGGTCTCGTGGGATAATTTTCGACATAAACGCGGGTGAAGTCGCAGTCAAAACCTAGTGTCAAATAAACCTTAATTGTTAATAGGAATTCCTCAGTAGCAGCCCGGAGTCTGGATTGGTGCGCGGTGGATGGTAATACGCTCCCCCCTGTTACATGGGACTTGCACAAAACTAGCGAAGTATGGGTGCACTATGTAGGTACACCTCTGCCTAACATTCGAAGATTACAAGCGTGATGATGTGTTATCTATTTCGAGTAATTATTTAGGTATTGCAAACTGTTAATAGATTCTTTAATTGCTTAGTTCTTAGTCGATTGTAACACAGTGCCTGGAATAATAGACTTGCCCATTGTTACAGCTTAATCTATACTAATATTATAAAGAGGTCAAAGTTTGTTTGTAAGTTTATATGTAGGGGGTAATCTCTGGAACTACCAGTTGGATTGCGATGTAATTCAACGCAGTGGGTCGGGTGAGCCAGAAATTTGACGCGGGTGAAGTCGCGGGCAGAAGCTAGTAATTTATATTAGTTGAAGTATAACAAAAAGCCCAAGGCCTACATTATGCAGGTTTCTCATTCGAGAGATATATTGGCACTCAACTTCATCTTCCAATGTTGATTTTGAACAAGAGTTCAGAAAGTAGATGTACAGAAACAGTTATTTAGATTCAAATATAAATTATATTATATAGTATCCATGTGAAGAGTGTAAATCATAGTTGCGAAGTTCATTACCGCGATGTGCGTTACTGCGAAAGTTTACTATCGCGAAGTTCGTTGTTGCGAAAGTTCTTTACTGCGATGTACGTTACTGAAAACCTATCGAGACTTTGTTATTTCGAATATTTTTTCTACTATCGATATATTTTTTCTTTCCGAAAGAGCACTTGAAATAAGACCTAAGACAACATGAGCGTGACCGCCAGCTGTACTCGTAGTGTTTACACAGAGATATGAACATTCTACAGAGAGAACTCTCTCGACCGCACATTATCGCACATTCGATCTGTTTCCATAATTCATACAAAAACACTTCGTACGCTCACACGAGCTGCCCAACCTTTATCTATAACATTACCGATAAAATGCCTTGTTCGAATTTTAAGGCAAGACCAGATTAAAGGCGAAAAAAATAGTAGCGTAACTTCCAAGAAGCGGTAAATTTACACAAACGCGTTTTATCTGACTATTCATTTGAGCGGCCATTTGGCAGCCTGTCCAAGGGTTCAAGATTTTTAATCAATGTAGATAGGGACTGTTACGCAGCTGTGTAGAGTTGATAGCATACAACATTAGAGAGTGAAAGTGGTGGAGTGCAGACGTGATGTGGTGTGGAATTAGCGACGGTAACGTGTCAGCATTTACTTATTCTTCAAATGCAACCCATGTAGTTGAGCTACTGTTCAGCTTGTTCACTATGTAAGAAATTTCGCAAGGTGCGTTATACCGTATTCAAACGGATTGCGTTCAGACAATGAAAGGGTGTGGACATATAATACGCGGACACGTTATGGGCACGACGAAACGTATTCTATGGTGGAGCCTGCGTTGAAATATTACTTACCGGAAGTGCTTATGAATTTTAACTTACTTCACGAATAATTCCTATGAATAGGTCCAGGATTCGTATTTTATAGTTACTTGGGTAACAGTATGTTATACCGACAGTAGCGTTGCGTACGAGTAATTAGATTTAGGTATTTAGCAACGTTCGTTCAAATAACAAAACTCATTACTTTCTTTTGTAACTATCCCTTCATTTTAATCAAACCTGTCACGAGCAAATAAGATCCCAAAAACTGTATCTAACACACAGTTTATGAATTTATTTTAGTCCTTATCGACATTCAAGAATTCAATGAAACTCGTGACAAACATCTCGAATTGTTTAACAAACGGTCTCAGGATTTATTTGTTCTTATTTTTTTTGTTAAGAACAATAACAAAAAAAAAAAACAAGCAAAAAATTTTAATGAAAAAATGATATGTTTAGATAATTTTATGAGCTTACTTTATTTAAGCTGCTCAATGAATCACCATTTATATTCCATTAGAGAAAGAATCATGGAATGACACCGAGTTCATGGTTATAAATCCATAAAGAGTATCTGAAATCACTAAGTGCCGGATATATGCAAACACAAAGCCGATCAAAAAGACCAAAATAAGCCAAAACTGAAGAAAAAATAATAACTCACAATATCTAAGACGAAAAGAAACAGTTTAGCTGCTATACAAATATGTTCGGAGTTTGCAAACATCTACATAAATATCCCAAGGCTTCTCAAACGTCTCGTAAGATACCAACTACATATCTGATATTTAGATGTGCTTATGTGTGTGTGTGTGTGTGTGTGTGTAGGTGTTCTTCTGAGGAACGTGGCTGGAGCTTTACTTTTGTAATAAAAGATGAAAGACATAAATATCGCGCAGTTAATGCCTGTAGATGTTTGTGCTCACGGCGCGGCGCCTTTATTAGCAAATCAACTTTCATCTCGGTTACATTTTTGTAAACGTTCAAAACGTGTGCAATCAAATATTAATTACGAATCTGTTTGAAAAGATAATTTGTTTTTGTTTCATTTCAGTGAAGACTGTTGAAAATAAGTAGGTACCTAGGTCTATGGTTATTTATTACAGTAGAACTAAAACGGTCGACAAACTTACGTCGACCAAGATACACGTGTGAGACTTTGCACGAAGAAGAAATTCTAGGTAAATAAAAAATAAAGGCTATTTAAAGAAAATTAATCATATTCAGTGGCTTTAAATGCCAAGAATTCTCGAGGAAGTAGGAGCAAATACGCGAACAATATTTTGAGGATATAGCAGGTATTTAGAATTCATATTTTTTAATTAAAACGCCTTGCTTCTCTTTCTACGCATCCTCTTGGTAACTGTAAGCTTAATAATACATTGTATTTTTAAACTAACTGAAACCAAGTAGGTTTTTCAGAAAGAATCAATACTTCTTTAAAATATTATTATTCTCTTTTATTCTTTAAAATTATGTAATTTTACTTTATAAAGGTATCAATTAAAATATTAACTAATCCGAATAAGTTAATATTTTAATGAATAATTAAGGATTTTCCTTGAGACGCTGACAACAGGTAAACCACTGTCACTGTCAGACTTCATACAAGAGAAACAGAATCGCGATGACACAACGCTTGTAATTTATTGCAAAATATGAAGATTTATTTACTCAAAAATAAGTATAGCAATCGAAAATAAAAAACAACCAGGTTCTGCATAAAAATAACCCGTTCTTGTTATTAATTATTTATAACAAACGTACGTTGATATTTAATACAGATATTTTGTATTAAAGCTCAAAGGTTAGTTACCGTTAATTTGTTTCGAGATTTTTTTTTCGAAACGTGTTTTGGTAACAACCAAGTTCTGAGAAATATGTTTAAGAATAAGATATATATATTTTTTTTTGTTTAAGATAAGCCTACTTTTATCATTTGCCTCTTGTCAGCGCCTTAATTACTTGGTTTTAACTGGCAAAATGTGGGTGTTACTATAGGTACGCCTCTGCATCACCCCTCGGGGATTACAGGCGTGATGTTACGCTATGTTGAGTAAAACAGTTTCCATTGGAATGACTACCACGTTTATATCACGCAGTTAAACGTTCATAAACATAAATGTCTGGTACAGTCCCCGGCGCGTAGTACTTCGTAGCCACGCTACGTTGCGTCGCTACGAAACGTCTACGAAGGTGCTACGGTATTCATAGTCACAATGATACACGTTCTGTTGTTTAAATAAAACATACATTTATTTAAATTATTGCTGTATTTAGTTAGTGCTCTATCGTATCTTTTGGAGTATGTAAAACACAATGAAGACACTACATTAAAAATAAATATATCACCGTAAGATTGTGAGAACCGTTAGTTTATAATTTATCGATATTATTTGCATTAGATTATAAACTGCTGAAAAATTGTGAACTGGATGAAATGGGTTAGATTAGGTTAGAATTGTGCCGGGGATCGTGGAAGTCGCACTAGATCCCATGATCGCCGGTGCAAGTGTGGGAAGGGAACACTGCATGCGGTGGTTTGAGTCTGACAGCCCCGCCCGCCGCCGCGCGGAGGCAGAAGGTTCGGGCTTCTACAGATTGTACTTCGGCGAGTGTGCCCAAGAACTTCACGACCTCATTCCACCGTCCCCCTTCTATTATCGGACATCTAGACGAACTGCATGTTACCATCCCTTCCTTGTTGCTATTCCACCAATTCGCGCTAAGCGTTTCCAAATGTCTTTTATAATGCGCACAGCAAAAGAGTGGAACTCTCTGCCTGCGTCTGTGTTTCCGAACGCATACAACCCTAATCTCGTCAAAGTTAGAGTGAACCGGCTTCTTCTGGGTAAGCTCACTCCATCGTCGACTTTGTGTCACTTCTGCCCTAGACTAAGGTCAAGAGCAAACCCACACCAAATAAAAATAAAATAAAAAAAACCAGCCAAGTGCATGTCGGACCACGCACAATGAAGGGTTCCGTAGTTGGGATGAATTTATCCAAAAAACAAACTTAACATTGTAGTTGAAAAACATGCTCTCCCATACATTGATATACGTTACGGTCAATTCTCCAACTGCAAATTTAAGTTGGTCGACTATTACTCGTTAACTTGTGAAGGCTACTTAACTGTGATAGTTTTCCTTTTAATTTCGTTATATATACTATTGCCATGAATTTTTTCACATGTCCAAAACCAACCATTTAGCTGGCAGGGAGGGGGGGGACACTTGACTCTAACAAAAACTAGCACTTTAAAGCTTAATATTACGCAAACGGATCCCTTAATTGAAAAATGGTTTTGCCAAACCCACAATATTTTTGAACGGCCTATCCAACGATACCCCACACCATGGAATAGACGAGAAAAAAAATATCATCCCCATTTCACGTGTAAGGTACCCTAAAAAAAAATGATTTTCATAATTTTATTTTACCATTTTTTTGGCATGATTAATATGTATACCCATGCCAAATTACAGCTTTCTAGGACTAAGCGTCTCTGAGCTAAGCTGGCGACAGACGGACGGACGGACGGACAGACAGACAGACATGGCGAAACTATAAGGGTTCCTTGTTTACTACGGAACCCTAAAAAGGTTAGAACTGTGACCACCACGCGCGGAACGAGTGAGCAAAGCGAGCGCTGCCACCGCAGCGGCCGGCTAGCGCTACTTCCTAGTTACTCGCGGGTATGCAGGCTATTTAGTATTAGCGCAAGGTACGTTACTTTACGATGCGATCAAGTTTGATACCAGTTCACAATTTGTCAGTTTCTCATGTGTCTAAGCCCAGGTGGAAATAAAGCAAGTGCACTATATTAAAGGTATATTGGTGGTTCTCAACAACTTAACAAAAGTCAAAAGGGTATGTCCTAGCGCGGCCGTGTCGGACGATGCCCTGGCGCGATGGTGTTGCCTCCCGCTCCCCGCTCCCCGCGCCGCCGCGTCACTCGTTGATGACGCCGTAGTGTGTTCGTTAGATGTCTGTGTGTGAACGCCATGGATATATTATAAACTATCGAAAAATAATGCGTTTAATTAGTTTGTTGCAATCACAATCACAATTTTTCGACAGTTCATAATAAAAAAAGTAAAAAAAATTAAAAATCCTCTAAGTAAAGACTAAGTTAATAATGTAACGGAAATAATATCGATGTATTATAAACTAACAGCAGAAGGGGCTCGTGGCGTAGTAATAACAGCCGCGTGGCTCGATTTATCAGTTTGCCGGGGTCGGTCCGTGGATGGGTGACCGACTTTACATACCGAGACTCCTCCGTGCCTCACAAAGCGGGTGAAGCCGTTGGTCCCGGCTGTCATTCGTAGATCTTTGACAGTCGTTACGGGTCGTCCGAAATCCGACCGTCTGACAACCAGTCTTACCAAGGGGTATCGTATTACCCAGTTACTGGGTTGTGGGGGGCAGATAGGCAGTCACTCCATGATAAATGATTTTATTTCTGTAAGTAGGTTTGTACAAACACTTTTACACGTCAATAATTTTTTTTTAAACCGGTCAAGAGCGAGTCGGACTCGCGCACCGAGGGTTCCGTACGAATATATGATGTTGATGATTTCCGAAAAACTGTGCTATTTAGAGACATCGTTTTATTTTTCCTGTAATCTTCACATAAGCTTCTATCATATAGAATATTTTCAGATTTTTATATCTGCAAACTTAGGAGATAAGGGGGGGGGGGACTTTTTAAATTTCGTTCTTGCTTGCAAAATAGTTGGGCAAACGTCATCTAAAACTATTCTAAATTTCAAGTTGATAGCATTAGCAGTTCTTGAGAAATCCAGGTGTGACAGACAGACAGACTTAGTCTCAGCATAAGGGTTCCTTTTTACCATTTTGGTACGGAACCCTAAAACTAGTTGAGGTCGGCGTTTCGTATCTGACTACTCTGAGAAGAAAGGACGAAACAAACTCAGAGGTCACAGTCTCTTTTAAAGTCCAGACATAATCTTGGTCAGATCATGTGAAGGCCATGCAGATTGGTGTCTGAAATGGTCTTTTGAGGACATGTAAAATATTGGTTTGCTGCATCTTGTTAAACTGGCAGCCGACCCCAACGTAGTTGGAAAAGGCTGTCTATAAGCCATCATAATAATATAGTAACAAAATGAACCCCAAGAAAAAAAAGAGAAATCTTTAACCAATTCAAACCCGTATTCTCAAATTAGATTTATTTTCTGAGCTCGCCCTCGTGACAATCAAACCGTAGTGTCGCGATACTCGACGTCATCTCACTCGCCCCAACTGGGTCAAGTTCTCGTATGTCTCGGGTGCCAGCTCGCTACGAGGGAACGTATCTGGATTCATCCACTAAGATGATTTGATTTGATTTTCGATCGATACAATTCTTAAATTCATTAATTCTTTGACAGACAACGCACAGCCTCAACCGCTAGGTCTGAAAGAAGAATGTAGCAACAAAATCAATACTCCATAGCCATAGGGTATTCTCTTCCTGCTGGAACTCATACGCATTGTAGACTCTTCAGTTGTAATTCTTTAAACTAGGCATTAAGACAACCGGAGCCCCCCCCTCAAATAAAAGGTATCTTCTGGCAATATGACTCATAATAAAAAAACCAAAGGTACTCCCTTTGGTTTTTTAATATGAGCAACATATTTTAAAATTATTTTAAAAAAATACCCAAGTTTGCTCTGACAAATTACTGGAAATGAAATTGTTTTTGATGTTATTAGTGTAACAGAACATTGGTTAAAAAATCATCAAGCGATATCAATTAATTATGTGTAGTTAGTCCAACATGTATGACATATGGCAGGTTATTAAAATTAATTAAAAGTTCACGAAAAAATGGCATGATCGGACTGTCTGTTGAACACACCATTGAATTGTCCGATTGTGTTGAGCTTGATAAGCATGATAATATAGTATGCGTATCAAGTTACCAGAATCTATCCGCGTTTGATTCTGTAATGCAAGATGTATTAAAGAAACTTCTACCAGCAAGTCAATATTCCGAAATGTGCAACTTGCTAACGCTTTTAAAAACCTATTGATTACAAAACGGGAGACGCTGAATGCCCTGCTAGGAAAATTGCAGAATACAGATACATTAACTCTATCGATTATAAGGGCAACTAGAGCGTCGTGCATAAGGCCAGACTTCGGTATCGCTTGTTGCTAACTCAACGATAAAGCTGACCACTTGGCTGTCCTACCTACCATCGATTTGTAGCTGTCTAAGCATATTAGCCGACCGCTTCAAAAATGTAATGTAGCCCCTAAGGTGATTTGAGTTTTTTTTTTGTTTCAACCTAGTTTAATAATACTGCAGTCGCAATCATAATCGTGTAACTAAGTGTTAACATTTATTTTCCGTTAATAATATAGAAATTATCTACATGTTTAAGACCTTAATTATTAGTGTATAAGTAAATTATAAATAATTAATTAACTAACATGTCACTATTCTTAAAATTTATGTTATATACTCGTATTGTTAAGAAATCAGTTGTCCTAATAGTAATTGTAAGAACTCATGCCGCCTGTGATACAGGTTTCTCCTAGTACAGGCACTTTGTAAAACCTACATTATTTCATAAATGTATACTGTATTTTACCCATTTTTTTAATTTTTTTTTTTACTTATTATTTTTAATAATCATAATTTGGTGATTTCAATATTAACTTATTAGAAAATAACTCGAATACTGTCAGATTATTAGGTCTTTTTAGGTCATTTGATTGTCAAATGTTTTAATTGAACCAACCCGAGTGACGGCTTAGTAATTGTGATTACTTACACAAACAAATTGTAAATTGGACATTGAACATCTTCCATACATCGTGGGGCCCACAATTTGATCAACCGTTACAAGTTCAAAATTTGTATTATTTGTTAGATTCAAATAGCAGCTTGGAGCTGCCTTCGTTTCAGTTTCATTCACAATTGCATAGTCGATATAATATTATGGGCTCGAATCTGAGTTTAGGCTACGTTAGAGGTTGTGTTATTTAACAATTATATTTTGCAATATTATAATCTGGTAATATTCAGACGACTAGTATTCTTGAGATAGGTTTCCATTGAAAAATAAAATAAACCGACTTAACACAGTGAATGATATACGAGAGGTACAGCGGATATTGGTACAGCGGATAATGCCAGTTGACTTTGACTTTGACCTACCGTACCTACTTATAGAAAACAATAAAACAACATTTTTTTACAAATGTGTGCATTGAAAACACTAATCAGATGTCAATATCAAACATCGTCAAGATTCAACCAATATAGTTATTGGATTCTGTAAAAATATTGTAAGATTTATAGTTCATGATTTGTAAGGTAGGTACTATAATTATGTTATAACACTGCTATTGACTGGTGTACAATACGTAACCTTTTCTGAACCAGCCTATTTGGCGCGAAAATGGGTGTGCGCCACGAACAAACTGAATCAGTCGGACTGAATCAGACCGATTGGCGAATCTCGAATAATTAACATCGGCCTCATCGGCATCATCGAGGCCGATCGGCGAAAGAGAGGATAAGATGGATTAATCATTTAAAGCTCATCTTCCCGTTATATTGCAGCGATAAAATGCAATATCGCAATTAATGCTGTGGGCCCCTTCGCTGACCCACAACTAAACTGGGCGGATGCTGGTTGATAAATGAAACAGAAGAATATGTTGTTCCAAGAGAGTGCTTCCTTACTTTGCTATTTACTGTGGCGGAGCTAGAGCTGAACTGACTGTTTGACGTGAACTTTGGCGGAGCTAGAGTCGAACTGACTGTTTGACGTGAACTACCTTGATAACATAATGGGATATCGCTACGCCCCCGCAAGGGGGCGTGGCATGCGGTGCCGGAACTATGTTCCCTGGCCGCGGAGGGTCTGCGGTGGTCCGCCAATACGGACCCCTCACTGCTTTTGCCTAATGCGGCTAGTGGCGTCGTGTGCGTTTTTAAAAACGCCAACAGGAGCGTTTTTAAAAACGCACGTTTGTGAGTAATAGCAAAGTATTTCTGTAAGGGCGCCACGGCGCTAATACGCTAGCGCCGCTTTCTTCACGACACCCCGGCGGTCAACCCCCACCAGGTGAGACCCCCGGTTCCCCGGGGGAGGCCCAGCGAAGGCGACCAGCGACAAGGGTGCCGACTCGGCGCTCCTACAGAATAGGTGAATAGTCCCCGCTCGTCTCGATCTCAGAGCTAGCCGATCACGGTCCGAGCTAAGGGACTGTCGTGAGTGTGTGGGCGGCATTGTACTGTGTAACACCGCCCAGTGGTTACACGCACCGTGGCCCGCACCACGCCTGCGTGTGTGTGTTTGGTCGCATGTATAGTAATGGATGTCTGTTGTTAGTTACGTGACGTGCCTATATTAACTTAGAACATGCCACGCAACAGATGTGTGAGTCATCTGTAGAGTACTATTGGGTCGGGTAAGCCGCGTGTAACCTGAATGCAGCTTACCCGAGGCGTCCAGTCCGGTGATGGGGTCACTCGTCCGCTATCAGGTCGCGGGGCAGGGGTCTCGCGTCAGGGGGGCGCGCATGCCAGGGCGCGATCTGTTTGACCTTACCTTGATTTTGACAAGCAAGGTCTTTTATATGCGTCAGTTTCACCCTACCATTTCCACATCTTGGGTCTAGCAACAGTATTGGCTACTCTATTGTTTATTTAAACTATTGAAATTACATTGGCGCGGATAACAATGCCCGCGTAAAACTATTACAACAAATATTAAATGTACATTTCTGTGAAGTAGATACCTAGTTTTATACTACCAATAACAAACATTAAGAAACTAATTAAACAATGAATTTTAACTACGACGCTCGGCCATATGGCAAATACAATACTTGACCCAAACCTTTGGAGCGCCGTAAAGTCCCTAACATCTGGCTAATTTGCCACTTTTACAATGGTTCGAACAATGCAAATTACCCAAACACCGAGCGCTTTCACGTTGGTCGTAAAATAAGGGTCTGAGAACTGCAGGTGGGTTTTTTCCTAGCGCTATTCTACTAACATTAAAGATAACTTAAAATCTACGATTCTATAGTCACGAACATATATTCTCCCGCCGCAGCTCTCGTAGCTGGTATCCCTGGAGTTCGCTGACTGCCGTGTAGACTCGTAAGATCGTTTATTCTCGTTCCAGCGTCGTTGGCAGGATCACCAGCTTCTTGGTAGATCTTCTTTCTTCGTTTTCGCATGGCTGCACATAGTTGTTTAGTGTAAACCCGTGTAATGCTTATGACTCGCATCCAATTCGAAAAGCGTGTTGGATCCGGTAGCGCTTCTGATAAGCGCGTAGGGGTGACTACCGTGTGCACGCGCTCTTCGCTGCTGTGTGCACACGTGGTGATGTCTTCTTCTTCATGCGGCCACTCGTCTTCTGATAGATAGAGGAAGTCGGGACCGCGGTACCATCGGTGCTCAGAGGTGAAGTTCTGTGGTGTGTCACGTGTTGCGTCGTCTGCCACGTTGAGTTTGGTGGGTACCCATCTCCACTCGCTGGTCTTAGTATTCTCAGCAATTTCGGCTACTCGGTGAGCAACAAAGGGTTTATACGCTCGGGGGCCGCTGTGTAACCAGGTAAGTACAGTCCGAGAATCAGACCAATAAAATCTTCTTGAGGGTTTGAGGTCACGCTCTTCTATCGTCGTTTGTGCTAGACGACAGCCCAGTACCGCTGCTTGGAGTTCAAGCCTTGGTATGAAGATAGTCTTAAGAGGCGCGACTCTTCCTTTGCCAGCGATGAGTGAGACGTAAATATTATTTTCCTCGTCAATTACTCTCCAGTAAACGGCTGTAGCGTATGCTGATGAGCTAGCGTCTACGAACGTGTGTATTTGGATCGTTCGCGCACTTGCCAGATTCATGTAACAGCGCGGCACATTGATCTGTGACAGACGTTTAGCTTGCTCGATCCATCTCTTCCATGCATCTGCTTCTGCGTTTTGTAGTTTTACGTCCCAATCGATTCCAGAGCGCCATGTCTCTTGCATGATCCGTTTGGCTTGGATCGTGACCGGTGTAGCTATGCCTAGCGGATCGTAAATTGACATAACGGTCCGTAGAGCTTCCCTTTTGTTCGGGTTTCGTTCGCCGTTCAATATATCTGCAGGAATCTTGTGTCGATTTATATTAAACGTCAAGGTATCGAGCTCTGTATTCCATACCATGCCCAATATCTTTTCTGCGTCAAGTTGGACGACGTTTTTGTGTTGGCCGGGTGCTAGTTCTGTTAGGACCTGTTTTGAGTTGGACGCCCATCGTTGCAGAAAAAAGTTCCCTTGACCATGTATGTGGGCAACTTGCGACGATACACGAATCGTTTCTACTTCTGTGTCGAAGCTTGCTAAATAGTCGTCGACGTAGTGATTCTTTATTATGGACGTTGCTGCCTCAGGATATGTTTCTTTGAAGTGTTCCGCGTTCTTGTTTTTGATGTAGATGGCCGTGCATGGAAATGAGGTTGCGCCGAAGATGACGCTCTTCATACGATACTCTATGGGCGGTCCGTCACGGCGATCGTCTCTCCATACAAAGCGCTGCATGTCACGGTCTTCTTCTCGTATTGTCACTTTCAGAAACATATCTTTTATGTCTGCGTCAACTGCTACTGGCCGTTGGCGAAACCGCATAAGTACTCCAGGTAAGGATTGAAGTAGGTCGGGTCCCGATAGCTGCATATCATTGAGACAAATGCCTCGAGTCTTCGCTGCTGCATCGTGAACGATTCTGATTTCCTCTGGCTTCTGAGGATTGATCACTGCAAAGTGTGGCAGGTACCAAACATTTCTTTGCTTTAAGCTAGGTGCAAGTTCGGCGAACCCATTCTCTAAAAGAGTGTGTAGCTGGTTTTTATATTTTGTTTTCAAGTTCTCATCTCGATCTAGCTTTTTTTCCACGAGTTCCAATCTCTTCAGCGTCTTGTCGTAGTTACTCGGTGGGGACAGGTCGTCATTTTTCCATAATAGACCTGTCTCGTATCCTCCCGCCAGTAAATGAAGAGTCTTTTCTTCTAGAATCAGGAGAGCTCGTTTTGCATCGTCATTATACGAGCGCTTTGCTTCTACGCCAAGAGATTCGAGTGAGAAGTGTTCCTTCATCATTTGGTCCATGCAGCATTCGTCAGCTTCGGTAATGACCACGTGATTCAATCTGTACTTTTGTTGTCTCACTCTCATTTCATGTATACCATGTAGGACCCAACCAAGATCAGTGAGAGAGGCGACGGGTTGATTTCTTTCACCTCGTCGCACTTCGTGTGTCAGGAGCAAGGGCCAGTTATCTTGACCCAGTAACACAGTGGGCGTGACGTATTCGTATGTCAGCTGATAGGCCAAGTCTCCTAAGTGTAGGCAGGCTGCGATGACGTCACGTGAAACTGATTGCGCTGACAGTTGCAGACTCTCCATCGTGCGGCCAGAGATGTCATAGCTAGCGGTGCGGCGTCCGCTGATATTGAAGCGGACACGCCTAGCTTGGAGTGCGTCGATCTTCATACCAGCCACGCCTTCTATGAAAAAAGACTCTGGTGGGCCCGTACCTCCAATCTTCTCGGCTATTGCTTTTTCTATGACTGTGCACGTCGAGCCGTCGTCCAAGAGAGCGTAGGTGTCGTAGGTGCCCTTTGGACCAGTCACTTTTATTGGTAGAATCTTTAGTAGCGCCTTAGTTCATATCTTTTCTTGAGTTGATACGATGGTAGAAACGTCAGTGGGCGTGTCAACAACAAGAGTCGTATTTACGGCTTGTGATTGCGTCGTAGATGCGCTATGCAGCAGTGGATGATGTATATATGTGCATCCGTTGATGTCGCATTTCTTAGTCTTGCAAACATGACGAAACTTGTGGACTCTTGAGACAACGAAAACATAGCTTGTGTGTCTTAGCTAGTTCCCATCTCGCAAGCATATCAATATCCTTCATCTTTGTGCATTGTGGCGCTTGATGACCTTCTTTGTTGCATATTGAACACGTCATAGTATTCGTTGAAGTAGACGATTGTTCGTTCGTGTGGTAACTACGAACTGGTTTCTTGACGATCGGCTCCCGCCGGTCATGTGTACCAATTGACTCAGCGGGCGCATAAGGACCACAGCGATCAGCTGTTTGCTCGAGAAACTTGGATAGCGTGATGAGGTCAGGTTGATCTTCAGGCTCTACAGCAGCGTAGTCATAATAGCGATGTTGTAGTGCCGATGGCAGTTTCTCGACGACCCCGCGTACTACCTCAGCGTTGTAGAGATAGTGGTGCTTATTTAATGCCTTCACTGTTGCAGTTATGTTTTGCACGTTTGAAGCGAACACACAAATGTCTCTCGGGTTCTCAGATAGGCGTGGCAGGTTCCGTATCTTGTTCATCTCTGCTGTTACAAGAGCGTCTGGGCGGCCAAATCTCGCCGCTAGAAGTTTCATAACCTCCTTCGTCGTCGTGGAGCCGACAAACAGGCTGTGGACCGCATCTTTTGCGATCCCTCTTAGGCTTCTGCGTAGTCGTGATAGGTTGTCTTGATCTGATAGTAGACTAGCAGTCTCTTCATAGGCTGTCTTGAATGGCAGCCAGTCATTTGATGCGCCGCTGAAAGGGGGCAGTTCTTGATTGTGCGTTGTGGCCACAGGATGAATTGCACGTGAGGCGAGGGTAATAGCAGCGGCGAGTTCCTTATAATCGATGTTGCCGTTCGCTGGAGGCCCTTCGTAGTATCGTGCAGGTACATGTGAAGGATTTGTACCGGGCACGTGTGACTCTTCGGGCTTTGGAACCTCTGCGCCATGTTGTGTGGAGTACAATGGCACAGGGTGAACACAAGATGCCGTGTTCGCTGCTTCTGTTGACCGCGCCTGTGTCGCACGCACGGGGCTGAAGTGTGTCTCACTCGCACGCTGAATTGGAGCGTTAATCTCGATATGGTGACGGCTTTCCTTTGCGTCTGTGATATCTTGATTATGTGGTTCCTGTGTCAGCGTTGGCGCAGTAGACTGAATCCACTTTGACATCAGCTCCTCTCGTATTGTGATGTTGTCAGGTTCTTCGTCCTCTATGTCTTCTTCGAGTAATGTGACTCGTGCAGCTGCTAACTCTACTTGTTTCTTCAGTAACTCCACTCTGGCTATGGCTAGCTCCTTACGGCGGCTACGTGACCCCATCGAGCACGAAACGCTAGGCAGGCGTGAGCGTATTTGATGTGTTGGGCTGTCTCCGTTGTGGGGCAAGTCGCTCTCCATTACGGTGCCGCTCGCTTGTGAGGTGCTAGTGTTACCAGTCGTGTTGCTTGTCTCCATTGAGGTGCCGCTCATCTCCGTGGTACCGTTCGTGTGAGAGCCGGTTGTGTTGGAGGCGTCGGCGTTATTCAAAGGGACGGTGTCTTCACTCATCTTTTTTTCTGATGCAGCCTTCTGGTTTCTAGTTTGCATATTTCTTTCTTGCTGTTTCTACTGATCCGCGGTTCGAAGGACCATGAATCCGGCTCGAAGGACCATGAACGTGGGCTCCTTCGCTGACCCACAACTAAACTGGGCGGATGCTGGTTGATAAATGAAACAGAAGAATATGTTGTTCCAAGAGAGTGCTTTCTTACTTTGCTATTTACTGTGGCGGAGCTAGAGCTGAACTGACTGTTTGACGTGAACTTTGGCGGAGCTAGAGCCGAACTGACTGTTTGACGTGAACTACCTTGATTTTGACAAGCAAGGTCTTTTATATGCGTCAGTTTCACCCTACCATTTCCACATCTTGGGTCTAGCAACAGTATTGGCTACTCTATTGTTTATTTAAACTATTGAAATTACATTGGCGCGGATAACAATGCCCGCGTAAAACTATTACAACAAATATTAAATGTACATTTCTGTGACTACCAATAACAAACATTAAGAAACTAATTAAACAATGAATTTTAACTACGACGCTCGGCCATATGGCAAATACAATACATGACCCAAACCTTTGGAGCGCCGTAAAGTCCCTAACATCTGGCTAATTTGCTACTTTTACAATGGTTCGAACAATGCAAATTACCCAACCCACCGAGCGCTTTCACGTTGGTCGTAAAATAAAGGTCTGAGAACTGCAGGTGGGTTTTTTCCTAGCGCTATTCTACTAACATTAAAGATAACTTAAAATCTACGATTCTATAGTCGCGAACCATTGACATAGATAGTAAGGACCAGGCTAACCGCGCGACGAAATGGCACCAGCGTGCTGGCCCTAAAATGACAGTTTAGGGCCAATGCGACTCAGTCGAACGCGGTCCACGCGCGGAGGAGTTAATCAGTACAGTTCTGTCATTAAAATGCCTAATTGCGTAGTAAAAGGCCGCAAAAATTATCATACAAAAGTTAAAAAGGAACATGGGATATCATAACATCGATAAATAACCTAAAATTGGCTTTGTTCCAATAAAATTATTCAATAAACACATTTGAATCCACATACGAAATCCACAATGGCGGCCATGTCACGCCCTGCCGGCAGCGCCCGCGACGGTAACGAAGTAACCTTGTACGGACGTCATTTTTTATTTGTGTTTTATTTAATAATTATTAAATTAATAATAATTATTATTAAGCTGTTTTCAATTTCAAATAACGCTGATCGAGATTAATTTGTTTTATTACGTTTTCTGTCAAAGTATGGACGCCTCAGTGGTTGACTTATTTCCGATAAAATGTGATTAAAATAACATTTACGCACGTACATGTCGTACATACAAGGTTACGTCGTCGACCTATGCAACGCGACACTCACGTAGTTCGTATGAGTTGTCACAGATGGCGCTACTTTTTGCTTGTATGAAAAAGGTGTAAGTAAAATGTTCTGATGGGCGTATCCTTCCTTTTGAAATCATTGTCGCGAACAAATGCAGTTGTCCATCACGATAGGTCGAAGGTATCGAAGTCCAAAATAACAAGCCGTAGTCAATCAAAGTAGCAGATACAAAGTCCGTTTTCGCACTGAGGTAGTTCGTGGAAGCAAGATTCGTCAGATTCCGTGTAGCAGCCAAAGTCGTTGGATAAATCACCGAAAACACGAAGATCGCAACACAATACATGCTCATGCACACAGACTGAATGAGAGAATGTTTTTAGGGTTCCGTACCAGATGTGAGCCAAACGGAACCGTATTACTAAGCCTCCACTGTCCGTCCGTCCGTGTCTGTCAGCGGGCTTAATATCTCATGAACCATAATAGGTAGACAGTTGAATTTTTCACAGATTGAAAGAAAAATATACAAGAAACGTGTTTTTTTAAACTAAAGTATTTTTTACAAAATATGTAGTGTTAAATATTGTACGGTGGTACGGAACCCTTCGTGTGCGAGTCCGACTCGCACTTGACTGGCTTTTTTCATTTAATGTCATTTTTATTTTGACAATGACATTTTTTTTAAGACTGGACTCATTGCCTTTTCAGCCATTTCACGACGGAATGCATGATCTTAACAAAAACACAAACATTTAAAAAATATTATTTATATTTAGCAACTGTAAATTAAATAATTTTTCACTACCTGCTCTTGCTCAAAAAGTCCGTCATTTTAGCGTACCAGAGCGGGGCTAAAATAGCATTATCATGCTCTAAGGGAAAAAGTGTTTTTGTTTGTCTGGTACCAACGATCCTACAAAACAAAAAAGTTTGTAGGCTCGTTGTTGTAAATTATTCTTAAGGTAAATCCGCAGTTGTAGCTGTAGCTGTATTAATGATTATAATTAAGTAAATACATAACTGCCTATGAAACTATCGTTTGGAAGAGGCAACTAGAATCAATTTTAGTTTTCTGTAAATGTTGACGTTCAAAAGTGCCTTTTTATGAGCCTGTAGGATTGCCATAGCGACAGTGTGTACGTAGGCACCTGTCTAGTATGTAAAATAATACTTTATAATGTAAGGCGCACAAGAGAGGTGCCCACTCGTACGCGATCACTCCAGTGTGTGGATGTGTCAACTAGTTAAAGTAAATACATAATAATAAAAATTTAGTAATCTATTGTTTTATTAAGTTCTAAAGTGGTGACCCTGACAAGAAAAACTGAACTCTCCGCATGAGTGTAATACCATAAACCGTAACTACACCTGTTCCGGTAGCTGAGTTGGCCGAGTTACCTCATACATCACAGACACAGACCAACCGAGGGGCTGATTCTTTAGAGCCGAAGCTACTTTGGCTCCACAAAAACTATCAAATGAAGCTAGATTTGACTTAGATGTCACAAAGTTAAGCAAAGATATAGTCGAACAAGTAACGGATATTTTGATGAAGCCGCCAGTTGTAAAGAAATACTCCGCTTACGACCGGGAATGATTGGCCATTTACATGGTGATAAAGTATCTTCGAAAATATTTGAAGGACGTCAGATCACCGTGTATACAGACCACAAACCACTAAGTTACGCCTTTTCAAAATTAGGAAAAACATGCGATGAAACAGCTCATAGAATTAGGCATTTCGTCATATAACAGAAAGAAAGAAAGAAAAGAAAGAAAATACGTTTATTGGCGGTAAACATGACGCAAAAAAGAACATAAACACAAAAATGGGGGAAACATGCGTCACATCCACGCAAAACGGCTATCGCCACAGCGAGACAGCGACAGCGAGTTCACAACCGATGTAAGACACAAGTGGACACATCGACACAGTAGCCGATACCTTATCGCGTGTAGACACAAGTGGACACATCGACACAGTAGCCGATACCTTATCGCGTGTAGAAACAGTTGTCTGACCCACGAGTATAGACTACAACCGAACAGCTGAGTTGTAAGAAACCGACGACTACGTGATAGCATGTAATGCAAATAATAGCAGCCGTATCGCTCTAAAGAAATTATATTTACCTACATGTAATAAACCAATATATTGTGACGTATCCACTGAATTTGCACGACCGTACATACAACAAGAAGTTAGGCGAGTCGCGTTCGAAAGTATACATAGTCTTAGCCACCCCGGTGTTCGAGCAAAAAGTTTTTCTGGCCAAACATGAACATTAACATTAACTAATGGTCTTAAACATGCATAGAGGTCAACGATCAAAAATTGTTCAGCATACTATTTCAGATATAGCTGAGTTTCCTAAAGTCGATAGATTTCAGATTTCAATAGATATAATCGGTGCACTCCCGATTTCGCAAAATACAACTGTTTACTGAAAGTCTGGAGTTGTATTCATCGTACCTTTACGAACTTTCTAGATAGTTTTTTTTTTTTTTTTTTTTTTTCTTTATTTTAAGGGCTTTATCGCTGAGCGATAAAGTCACCCTGTAACATCAGCAATTATTCTAAGATCAGCACAATCAACTTAACCTAAAACATCTTATTATTCTAACATTAATATTTTAAAACAAAAAATGCCAGTTTGTACAGTATCCTAGCTTGTTCCGATAAAGGACAAGCCAGGATAGCATTACACTCTCCAATATTGCAATTATTTGTTAGACCAAGTAAATTGAATCGCAAAGCTTCATTCCGCACACATTCCATCAAAACATGTTGCACATCTTCGACCGCTCCACATTCTTCACAGTTGGGTGATGCAACCTTTTTCATGAGGAACCCAAACTTTTTTGATGGAATGTGACCGGAACGAAGTCGTAGTGCCATAACTAAATCTTTTCTGCTAAGCATATTTTGATCAATCCAATTATTCACCGGGAGCTGTGGTTGGATGGTCTTGTACCAAATTCCCTTTTCTGTTGACCTCTGGTATTCACTCCACGAATCTATACACTGCAGTTTTATTAGTCTTATATAATCTGTATGTAAAGGAGAAACATTTATACAAATTCCGTCTGACACGGCTTGGTTGGCCAAAACATCTACTCTTTCGTTATCCTGAATCTGATCTGATCTAGATAGTCGACGTGTTACTGTTCAGTTGGGTGTAAAGTTGCAAAGGAGACAAAAGTATGCACATTTTGTGAGGTGGCCCGTTGGTGGTGCCTTATTTAAATCATTGATTTTAATGTATCGATAAATAATTGCTTAGTGTTACTTACTGGTCTGTAATTATTTTGGCTGTCATTTATAACGTTGTGTTTTTTATATGTAGTAGTAGTCGCCCACTGGTGGAAATTCAACCCCCTCTGCTTACAATTTATTTAGTACTTACATAATACATGCTCAACCTGTCACTTCTGTCACTTATCTATCTTTAAGTCATGAGGAACTGGTACTATGTGTGGGTGTCAAACGCGTGGTAGTGTGTCTAATGTTCTTTTTATTAATTTCTAAGGGGCGGGACACACAGAAAAGACGTAAGACGAGGACGCGTCGCAGACGCGGCGCCCCTTCAATAAATGTTCATACAAAATGTATAGAAGCGACGCGACACAAAATAAACAGAAAAGACAGGGTGCGAGCGAGACGCGGTCACAGGCATATACGTCTGCGACGCGACCTCGTCTTACGTCTCTTTTCTGTCTGGCCTGCGCTTAATGCATAAAAATATTAGCTTTCTGCACTCCTCCTCCATATAAACTCTAACTGTGTCAAATTTCATACTCCTCCATCCGAGTAATTTTCGTAAAAAGGAGAACTAAGTTTTCGCTTTACGTCTATAATGATAACAGTATCGGAGAAATGGTCTGAAGTAGACACGGGTAAAGTAACGGAAAATAATACTAAATGGTTTCTAGAAAATATAGAGTCTAACTAAAAAAAACATTATTTAAAAGCTGTGTATGCTTTGCCCAACTCATGGTTTGCGAAGCTCAATACTAGGCTCCAAGCTTGTCCCACATCCCACATATCGCTACTGGGCGTGGTTCCAATTTTAGTTAGTCTGACAGGTATAAGAAATATTTTGTCAGCTTGTAGTCGTAGAAGCGACAGAAACTGAACACCAGTTCTTTTTAAAAGCGACAAATAAGAAGTTGTGTCTCGTTTGATTTTCTTATTAACACTTCATATTTCCTGGTTTTAATTCTGCTATCAACAAAACTAATGCATTATTTGTTTCACCTGAGAACCCAATCCTCATAATCAGTAGACTGGTTTCCAGCACTATCATCAACATAGCTTATGCCCTTGAATATTGTGATAGACTTGGTTAGGCCCTAGGAGAAACCGTTGTCCTATATTTTGAACTGGTTGGACTCAGTTTTAGCATTTGTTTTATTTGATCAGACCAACAAAGTAAACAAGTTCCAATGTCATTGACTTCATTCTATGTTATTCATGTAGGTATCTACAACAAGGACATAGAATGGCAGTGTCCAAACAGATGGAACCAAGCCATATCTACGTACAAAAGTTTATGCGGGATCCGAACTGTTCGAAATATTTATATTTACAGCTCCGCGTGATTCATTTCACGGGAGCTGATCGAGAGGAGCAGTTGGAGCGGTGCGAGCGACCAACAATGCCGCAAACATTGCATGAACTCGTTTAACTGTGACGAACTTCTTGCCAATATATTTTGGAATATATTCGCCTGAGCGAATAAGAAAAATATTATGTAAAACTACATATTGAATAGACTTTTTTGTTATTCAATCTTATGTTCGAGCAGGATCCATCGCGATGCCGAGCACTTCCTTTTCTTATGTTCGAGCAGGATCCATCGCGATGCCGAGCACTTCCTTTTCTTATTTCTATGACTACGGTTCAACTGACGTGACTTTTTGTTTTGTCTTAGGTTTTCTATTTAAGTCCCTTCGTCATATTATAATGACAGGATTGCATGAGTTTTTGATATTTCCTTAAATATATTTTATATGTATACCTTCCTGAATACGGAACCCTTCATTGTGCATGGTCTGACATGCACATTGAAGGGTTCCGTGGTTGAGATAAATTTATCCCAAGAACAAACAAAACATTGTAGCTGAAAAAATTGTTCTACCATACATTCCAACTGCAATTGTTTGTTTGTAAGCACAATATTGGGAGATTTACCATGATAATTTAAGACCAAAGACTTCTTAGTTTTTCCTGTAATCTACAAGCGTAGAAAAACTTACCTCGTAAAACTGGAAAACTTATAACGAACCTCCGAAACGCCCCTTAGGGCGGGACGTTCAATTTCATCGATTTTCATAACTTTAAAACTTCTTAACTTTTTCTGAGAATAAAAGATTTCACTTAATTTCAAAACCATTTATTTTAAAATTATAAAAATATACTTGAAACCCTCACAGAAAGTTCTTTCATTTGATATGTCACAGCACACTGTGCAAAACTTTTTTTAAATTTTCATATATGTCTCCTAAAAGTGACCAAGTGCGTGTCGGACCACGCACAATGAAGGGTTCCCTAGTTCGGATGAATTTATTTAAAAAACAAATTAACATGTTAAAAACATGTTCTCCCATACATCGATATACGTCACGGTCAATTCTTCAACTGCAAATGTAAGTTGGTCGACTATTACTCGTTAACTTTTAAAGCTGACTTAGCTGTGATAGTTTTCCTTTTTAACCGACTTCCAAAAAGGAAGAGGTTATTATGTTCGGCTGTGTTTTTATTTCTTTTATGTTTGTTCACCGACATCTCCGTCAATTATGGACCGATTTTGAAAATTATTTTTTTGTTTGAAAAGGTATGCTCCCGAGGTGGTCCCATTGCCACCAAATCAGAATCTGATGATGGGATCTTATGGAAATCGAGGGAAACTCTCGAATTTTATAGGCGGCTATAGCGATTTGGGTATTTTTTACAGTAACTCGTGCATTTGCTCCCGAAAATCACCATTTGGTGAAGTAGAACTGATGATGGAGACCATAGATGGCCACCGGAACAACATAATAATAAGTAGGTATTTAACGGGTTGCGATTCGATTAGGTACTTTAATATGGTTGCTAAGCAATGTATGCTCGTCACAATGCTTATGGTGAGTGGCAGTTCTCCAGGTTCTTACCAGGAGAACTCCTCAACATTTAACGTCCTAGCATCGGGAAAAGCAATATTTTGTAAAAAGTGATGAGCAGTTGACTTTAGGCTATTGTAACTAGCGAAAACTAAAAAACTTTTTGTAAAAGAAAAAATAACCGACTTCCAAAAAAACACTACAAAGTGAAAAATAACTTTAATTTCGGAAGTCAGTGGCAAATAACTAAAATACAAATCCAAAGACACCGACTTCCGAAATTAAAGTTATTTTTCACTTTGTAGTGTTTTTTTTGGAAGTCGGTTATTTTTTTTACAAAAAGTTTTTTAATTTCGTAATAATATTTATACTATTAGGTACTATGGTTCTTTTCACTTATCCAAAAACAACCTAACAGCTGGCAGGAAGGGGCCCCCCCCTTCCTGCCAGCTATTAGGTTGTTTTGACTCTAACAAACAATATTTTTACTACTACATTTTACTACTACCGTGCTATTGGCTTTTAAGAGCTATTTCATACAAGGTGATGTTTGTTTTGACAAATATATTTACCTCATACAAAGAAGGCAAGGTTAAGATTTTGAGGCTTTTTTATAGAGATTGACGGCTGTTAGTACTTTTTAAACCACACATTGCTGCTGCATTTTTTTTGTTCTTTGCAAAAATTCTTTTTATTTACTAAATTGCCCCAATATATTTTGCCATATCTTAGTGTGGATGCAACATAGCCATGGTAAGCCATTAAAGGGATGGATTCCAATTTTACCCAGTTTATAGAGGGCATATGGCAATATTTTTAACTTTTTTACAAATATCATCGGTTTTCGGTTTGGAGGACAAGTTATTATCTATATAATTATACCAAGAAATCTAGTCACAGTTATCGACTCTATTTTAGTACCCAAATAGTTAATGTCAAGATTTATATTAGGAATCCGATGATATAAATACATTATTTTAGTCTTTTATTATGATTTTTTATTATGAATTTATATTTATAACAAGATTATTATTATGTAGGCAAGTAATTATTTTATTAATGTAAAATTTATCTTTG
Organism: Tiliacea aurago; assembly: GCA_948098905.1. Taxonomy (NCBI): domain Eukaryota; kingdom Metazoa; phylum Arthropoda; class Insecta; order Lepidoptera; family Noctuidae; genus Tiliacea; species Tiliacea aurago. The sequence continues at coordinate 24,443,247 of OX402596.1, forward strand.
CTTCATATAATAGGGTCGTCACATTTTACTACTACCGTGCTGTCGTCAGCAAATAGTACCACACGATTCTTAATTTCTCTAGGCAGATCATTTATATTCACACCGCTATGAGTCTAATGATTAATTTGATATACTGTTAACCGGAACTCACTGTATTTTTTTTGAGATCTAGAGGGCGTAGGCAAAGTGTTGCATCACTTACGATTCATTTTATCAACAAAATAATGAAAATTACAACTACAAAAAAATTACATTAAAGAAATATAACCGCGTGAGTGAATATTTCTTTGGTTCAAAGATTTTCCTCTGTTTTCATAGATTTTACGCCAAATTTTACGAATTTTGACATCGGAAACATGCGAACATACGGATTTCTAAGAGAAAATCCGTAATACTGGCTGCGTAAGGCTGCGGTGGTTTCGGGGCGAGAGTAACCTTTTTTTTTTTTTTCTTTCTCACTTAACTACTCTGGGTTTTTACTGACATGGCTCAATCGGTGTGCACAGACCGCTGAGCTTGCAAACGATATCTAGTTACTAGAATGGAGCTATATTATGTACACTACTATATTTTTTTAATTAATTTTTCCAATTATAATTATTTATCTTAATGTAATATAAAAAAATACACAGCTAATTATTTACACTAAGAAGGTACTAACTACTAAAAAAATATTACAACATTAAAAAAAAAAGACACTTAAGCGTCGAAGTACTCGTCCGCATCGCTGTCATCCGGAAACGTGCCCAGAAGACTGGCAGCATTGCCACTGTGACTGTCTGTCACTTACTCCTAATTAATAACAAAATATCTTAAATTTTAGTTCTTATTTTCAAATACACATATGTTTGCGGACCTCTTACAAACGCATAGAGTCTCTATTTTATGAATGACAGCGCCGTTATTAACAACGAAATATCTTATTTCTTTAGAATTGCAACAATAGTTGAACCTTTTAGAAAACCCATTCCATTTATATTTTATGGGACGTAAACTGCCTTTTCAACAAATTTTAAGAATACAAGTGTTGGGTATCCGATTTCTAATCCCAAAAATCAGTGCCACCATCTGTTTATCATTAGGATGCACTCAGTCGGTTAAAGCGAACTGGCGAACCCTTAAACATAATTGAGAGATTTAAAAAGAATGCAGCAATAAAAACTATTCTGCGTATTTCTTAAGGATGGCAAAAAACCCCACGCCCGCAAGGCGGGAGCGAGGGGTGATCAGGGAAGTTGGTATTAAGACGTAGGCTAGGACAGGCAGTTTTGAACGGTGAAGGAAGGCAGATCATTTTGTTAGCGAGAGCGTTATTTATTTAATACGTTAAATAATAACTGCAGTTTATACTGGGTTATATTAGTCAGTATTAAGACGTAGGAAGTGAGAGTTCGTTTTGGAGGATGAGAGAACAGAGACGTGCTGGTAGGCTAGATGTGAGTGAAGTTAGGAGGGCAGTCGAACTAAGATTGCCTAGAAGTGTTAGAGTTTAGTTGACAGAATGAGGCTGTGTCTCTGTGGAGAGATCATGTTAGCGAGAGTGTTATTTAACACGTTAAATAATAATTGCAGTTTAGACTGGGTTATATTAGTCTAGTATTAATGTCATGACACTTAAAGCAGTCACTCCGCTTATGGAAGGCTGAACCGAACCAATACTCGCAACTCGTTAGGGCCAATTTGAGCTATAATGCTACTTTGTAGTTATTTACAAATACAAACCAACCAAACGTTAGTGATGGTTACCTACTACCTATGGACCGACTGTCTGCAGGTTTCTTTAGATTGCACTTGATGTACGCACATTTCCAGGGAGAGGGTTAGGCTCCACTAAGTATCCCAAACTGGATTGATAGTCGTTCTAAGGAACGCTAGGAATCGTGTCTCGTTAAATCACACCCGGCCCAAGTAGGCCTCTTACTGATACAAAAAAATAATATTTAGCGAGACACGCAATGATGGATGCCCAGAAGAAACGCCCCGTGTCCGTCACTTAGACTAGACGGTCCCCACGGCTGCTGATTACTCTGCAAGCATCCTCTAAACGGGGTAGATAATGGAAATGTGAAATTGACGATTTAAAATAACCATTTCGGCGTATAGCAAGGCAATCGTAAGGAATCCTACAACTGACTGACGATGCGGTACGCTTGTGCTAATTTTGTATTGTCTTAGTAAAGGGTGAGTAGGCCGATATAAGGGGTTATTTACTACAGTACGCGTCCAATACTTCTGGAACCGTGTCTCGCTCAATAGCAGAGGCACTTCGCAGTCCTCTGCCTTAGGATTGAGTAAGACATGCTTGAGTGTAGGGAACGTGTACAGCTGGAACCGCAGCAGGTCCTCTCTGGGCCTATGCACGTTAGGACTGGTGGTACACGTACGACGTGTCAGCTGTTATAGAGGCCCCACGTCACTAAGGTGGGTTTTTAGATTATTGTAAGGTAATTCCTTAACGTAGCTCAAAATAATGTAACATTCAACGCAAGCGTTACGCGTCAAATACCCTTTTGTATTTCTCTCTTGTCTTTTAACTTTCATAATCAAAATAAAAGTAGATACATTAGATTCCCTTTCCTTAACGCCTTTTCCTATGAATTCCCAACTTTATTATAAATTGACATTGGTTTTTCGTATCCCCCTCCTTGTCCTGGCTCTCTAAGTCAAGACAAGGAGAAATAGTTCATGGGAATTCATGATAGTCAGTGGGAGTGTGTCCAGTCTGGTGACGAGCGCTACAGGGTCGTATGGTGGAGGGGTGCGACCTTTTCCCCAAAGGGGGAAACTGACCTAAGCACTCATATTAACTGAATTAGGAAAAATGAAAATTTTATCAGCCTGGGGTCTTTTTGGAACAGTCACACCACGTTGAATGGCAATGCTAATTCTTTGTCCAAAGAACGAGGCAGCCCTCTGGTCACGTGAAGTGTCGATCAGTCGGCAAGAAATTTCCTTAAAAAGGAGACGCGCACTCGGGCCCCATGACCCGAGCGTTTCGACCCCAAACGGCTAAAAACTGTAGTTCAAAATAATGGGGCCCACACGTAGAAAAATTGTCAGGAAGGCTTAGTTCGGCCGCCTATGCTGTTAAAATAATTAGACAGATTACTGATGTAGATACTGCCAGAATTGTTTATTTTAGTTATTTTCATAGTCTTATGTCTTGTGTCTTGGTCTTGTATGGGATCCTTCTCTGGGGAACATGTGCGGACATTAATAATATCTTTGTTTTACAGAAAAGGGCTGTTCGAGCCATTTACAATCTAGGTCCAAGAGATTCACTTCGTGAAATATTCAAAGAAATAGATATTCTGACTGTAGCCTCTCAATATATACTTGAAAATCTATTATATGTACACAAAAATAAATAAAATTTTAAGAAAATGTCCGATATTCATAGTTTAAATACCATGAATAAACACAATCTTGCTGTACATCGCACTCGCCTCCACAGAGTAGGCAACTCGTTCATGGGTCAATGTATACGCTTTTACAACCAACTTCCTACTGAGATTCGGAACTTACCCATTAAACGATTTAAAATCTGTATTAAAACCAAACTTTGTAAAAAGGGTACTATAAAATTTCTGATTATTTAGAGGACAAAAAGCTTGGGATTGAGCTGCTCGCTCTGCTAGCCTTGTGATAAAACTGGAAAACTTGACATTTTAATTATTATGCATGATTTAAAATTATTTATTTTAATGTTTTATAGTTTTAGTTTAGTTAGTATATAATTTTGTTATTTTTATATATTAATTAGTTATAAGTTGTTATTTATGTACTTAATATTTTAATTCTAACTGCATGATTTTATATACATATTGACATTGCAGAATATTGTATACAATTTTACATGAATGTTTACTTTGAAATGTATTATATTTACTGCTTTAATTTATTGTGAATGTGAGCACTATGTGGGGTTTTTTTTTTTTCTTTAAATGTTTTCCTTTCTTTTCTTTTCTCAGATAAGTTTTAATGATGGTCTGACATTTTAAGCGCTTTATGCGACCTACCTAAATGTCCTTTTTTTGGTACTGTTCGTCGAGTCGTTGAGCTCCTTAAGTTTTGAGTTGAGCTGCACGATTACTGACAAATGCTTACACTGATTGGACAGGTCCGCTCAAATTTGCGTGGTTCTTTCCTCAAAAGACCATTTCAGACACGGATCTACATGGTCCTCATATGATCTGACCAAGATTATGTCTGGACTTTAAAAGAGACTTTAACCCCTGAGTTTGTTTCGCCATTTCTTCTCAGGGGTAGTCAGATAGGAAATGTCGGCTACATCTAGATTTTTTTTTTTATATGACGTGTAAAAGTGATTTTAATATCCTATTTACATAAAAAAATAAAATAAAAAAATAAAAACTTTTTAATCCAGACATAATCCATAGAATGTTAGTAGAGTACAACTTATGAAACTAGTGTTAGTACATTATAATTACTTATTTCCTAATGTGGATATTAACCCAGTGCTGGACGTAACGCGTGTCCAGCCTATCCGCAATAACAGCCAGAATGCTGTTGGTGCTGGCGCGCAACCTGCCGAGCGCTGCAGCGCAACGCTTGCGTAACACGGCGTGGAAACCATCAACGTGTGCGTCCGCAAACATGCCCAACGCACTGCACCAGCGCGGCAGCCCCAACAACGCCCTGAACGCGTTGTTATATTGGACGCGCAGGGCGCTGAATGATCTTTGCGTATAATTAGCCCACAAGCTGCACGTGTATAGTGATGTACAATGCGCTCTGAACAGTGTTATTTTAACTTGAGCATTACAACGTTTAAACCTGTGGGCTATCATGTTCGCTCTGATTGACAGCGCCCTTCGCTCCCTGTCCATGTCCTCATCATCGCGTAGGAGATCAGTGACTAAGTGCCCAAGATATTTAAAACAGGTGACCACTTTCATGGGTGTTCCATTCAAAGTCACGGGAGGAACCTTATCTGGTGACTTGGTACCTGCTTTAAATACCATGAGCTCACTTTTTGTGACATTATATTTGAGGCCATGACTAGCCGCGTACGTCTCACACACATTAACTAATTTCCTAAGTCCACCGACAGAATAAACGATTTCATTTCATTTCATTTCAGCTACCCATAAGATTACAGTATTTGCGCCGCTTGAGGGTCTCAGCAGCCGCAGCAGCGGAGCCAGCACAGCCAGCCGTGCTTGGAATATGAGATGGCGCAAGGGTGTTGACACAGGTTGCGTCCCACACCAGAGGCATACCCACCTTCCAAGGCAATAACGTCGTGCCGTCTGGTCTCTTCCCATCGTCACGTACCAATCCGTTTGGTTCTAATACCGCTGGTACGCCAGCGGTGACAAAGGCTCAAAGAATAATATCGTTGATGCTGGCGTGCCGAGCTATGCGATCTGCGCTCCTGCTACAGGACAGGCCATGGTGTCCGAGACTGTCGACGGCTTCACCGCAATGATACCGATGCGGAGCAACACAAGGTGCGCCCAAGTGGAGACTCTATCATAGTGCCTATGGTAGATGACGGTAGCGCCTGAAGCCATAAACCTGACTCCCATTCTCCCACAGCCAGCAGACGGGCACGCTCAGCAGTATTAAGTGACGTGTTTATCAGGGTATTCCGAATAACACTGCAGAGCGGCACGTCCCACCGTCTCTGGGAGGACGGGTTGTCGGGGAAATCCGTATTGGGACAAGCCATTTTCCAAGCGTTCAAAGCGTCGGTCAAACACGGTACCTCAAAATCAACCAGTGAGGAAGATAAAATGTTCCTGGTTAATTTATTAGTACTGTGGACCGAGAAGAAGAAGGCCGGTAAACTTATACTTGAAATTTTGCAAATTTTACTTACTTAACTTAATCTAGCGCAGGCGGGTGCCGTGTATTCATAACTACCTACAACGGGATGGCAATATTGATAATGACGGATATTTTTGTTGCACGTGAAGATAGAAACTAGCATTTAACGTTGAAAAAAAAAGAGTTTTAGCTTGTGACACTTCATTTACCAACTACTCCATAGCAGTCTATTAAATTAATGGAGCAATAAACATTCTGTCTCTCTGGGTGTGGGAAGAAGACGAGAGGGGGGGGGGCTTAGGTGAGAGGCCACGGTCACAGTTAATTGTTTAAACAATCTTTATGGTCCAATCCGGAATCCTCCCGCGAGCGTTCATTACGGCTCCCCTACGGATTGGCGGCGGACAAAGATTCGCTCATTATAAATATTGCGGAGAATAATTAGTGGGTGGTCTCGACGGGCCGGAAATTAAGTATAATTTGTTAAACAAGCCGCGTTATTGCTGTTCTGATCAAAAGACTCTCGGCTTGATGAGTACTTGGGCTTCATTTTAAGTCCAGCTAGCGGCTGTTCGATTTTAATTTTTGAGAAAAATATTTAAAAGAAATTCGCGATCAGGGGCTAAGGTTAGAATCTGGCAAGTGGTCATTGGTTTTCCAAAATCAAGGAACATTGAATATTTCTCAGTGGTGATCCAAACCTATCAAGATCTTATTCGTCTTTTATTTTTGGGTTTATGAAAAGCGATGGTCTTATTATAAATAGGTTTCCTATCTGTACATAAAATAAAACAGTAGAATCCGGTGTATCCTGTACTTTGAAGAAAATCTATATATACATAATTAAAATAAAACAGTAGAATCCGGTGTGTCCTATACATTCAAGAAAATCTATACATGCTGTTTGGCGCATGGACCGACACAACTTTTTGGGGGGTTAGGAGGGTCATTTCACCTAAATGTCACGGTCTATTGGCCCTATTGCTTGGCCCGCACGGTCCCCAGACCCGACGCCTCTGGATTTCTACGTTTGAGGATATGCAAAAGAATTGGTTTACCAAACAGGGGTGCCTACTAGGGAAGTTCTTATTAAACGTATAACCGGCGCGTTTTAAATAATGAGTGAAGAAATGCGACTACGTGCAACGACCGTTAGAATAAGAAACAGATGTGGAGCATGCGAAATGTAGGAACAAGATTTGTAACTTTGATTTGTAAATAAAAACATATAACCTAAATAAGTCTTTTCTTAACCCCGACTCTTTTAACTAGTATTTTGTTGTTGATGAAGTTCAAAATGACTGTTATTTTTTTTAATAGCGAATTTAGAAGTTGTAGTTTTTCACACATTTGAAATAAAATTGACTTTGGAAGCAAATAAGTATTTTTTTACAGATCAATTGCATCAAATAATGATTTATTTTGATTAGATTACATTGCAGAATACAATAAAAGTTATTTCGTGCAACTACAACCATAAACAATAAAGTAATGACGATTTAAAGGCGATATTTCTTAGGTCCTATTTATATTAGGTCATTGTTGTTGGCAGCTCAAGGATGACCCCCAAGATAAACTGGTCGCAGCTTCCCCAAGTTCCATTTAACGGAATTCCTTTTCCAGTAAGCGAAAAGGTTAAGAACCTTGGAGTTTGTATAGATAAATATCTTTCTTGGGGTCCCCAGCTACTGGACGTAAGTCGCAAAATTTTTGCATCCGGGAAGTCCCTGAGATGATTGCGGAACTTTCTTCCACCTGCCACTAAAACTGCGCTTGCACAATCCCTTTTACTACGCTGATGTCAGTTACCTCGATTTAGTGAACTGGATAAACTTGAGCGACTTCAAAACTTTTATAAAAGATTTATATTTGGCGCAAATAAGATCACGCTTCCGAATTTCATACAAAGCTCAAGTGGCTACCCATACGTCTTCGCCTTACTGTATTCTGTTCAATCCTAAAACCCCCTCTTATCTTAAAGAACGTTTCCAGTTCCTTCATGACACACATAATAGATATCTGAGGTCATCGGAAAACTTGAAACTACAGATGCACAGATGCTAATGCGTTCTACCAGCTTTTAAGTCTTTTACAGTTCAAGCAGTGCGGTTATAAAATGTCTTGCCTGTGTCGATAAGGCGTGCTCAATCTTTGTCCACTTTTATAGTTCTGGTAAAAAACACTTTCTCTCTTCCTAAACAGCATCATTACAGAATACAGTTCCTTGCTCTTGTTTCATGTTTATTATTGTATATATGTATTTATATAGATAAGTTTATGCTTTATGTATGTATGTATTTTTTGTACATGTAAATAGTACACCACTGACTACCTGCAGTATTGTCTCTCCTACTCCCTTTAATTCATCCAAAGGTTGTCTGTAAAAGGTCGCTTTTAGCGATAAGACCGCCCATTGTGTAAAATTCCCTATGTAAAATTTCAACATTTATATCTGTAACTTATATGGTGTGCATAATACAGAGTATTCTACTCTATTCTATTTCGGCTAATTTTGGGAAACAAAAACAAAAAAAAGGAAAATACTTAAAGAAAAAAAAATGACTCACATAGTGCTCACATTCACAATAAATAAAAGCAGTCAATTAATTCATGTAATATTGTATATAATATTCTGCAATGTCAATATGTATATAAAATCATGCATAATAATTCAAATTTCAAGTTTTCCAGTTTTACCGCAAGGCTGGGAGTACCTGGCCTCCAAAAATTTTTCACAATCTGTTTGTATCACATTATTAACACTGAGTATTGTAGATTGGATGATTGATAAACTAGCACAATTTCCGGGCCCCTAATTAATTAAACTGAGTAATAAGTACATAATGTGTCGGTAATGTGTTGATCACAAAGGGGATACAATTATTTATCCGTGTGACTGTTTATTATTTATTGTTATTTCGTTCAACAATATTACCACAACTGGTAGTTCACATATTAGCTGGTTGAATTGAAGGGTAACAGAGCCAAATTACTGATTGTTGTCACGGTGAGAACGCGAACCCCTAAATTGATAGCTCACAAATGCCCGTGCTATCCCGATTGAATTCCACAAACGAAAAAGCTGAAATGTGGTTATAGGGACATGCCTTTTATAGTTATTCTTTAATGACGTTTTACTTATTTATGCTTTCAGAAATAGGCAGTGGAATATATTGGCGAAACTTTCAGAAATAGGCAGTGGAATCTATTGGCGAAACTTTCGAGGGACTCGACTCTTACTAGGGAATAATTTGTCTCATTGGAAGACTGATTTAATAAAAAGAATAATTATTCTTTTTACCTGGATGCGGATGAACTTAAACATTAAAACATTGATTTAAACATTTATATCTGTAATTTTTATGGTGTACATAATAAAGAGTATTCTATTCTATACTATAAACTCAAAAGAAGGGTAACGTTTTTTGCTATGAAATTGTAACGACGCTTAACTTTTTGAAATAAATAAAAAATATTATTGTTATTATTCTGGCAGGTCTATTTACGTGAACGTACAAAAGAAAACAATTTATTAATCGGGTCCTGAACGGCGTGAGCAATCTTTATTTGGCCAGACTAATAACTAAAGCATCGCATGACGTCAGGCGATTTCATAAAAACGGAGTGATATCCCATTAGCGAGCCTGCCAACACTTAATAATATAATTAATACCAGCGACCGCTAGCCGCTCTTGTTTTCATATTTTATTTTATTTCCTCCGGTCAAACCGCTACTCATTATTTTACGTAATATTTATAATTTGCGAATCTTTTGCGTCGTCAAACCGCTGGGATTTCATTATTATGTTATTATTTTACGGAGGTTCATATATTATTGACATCAGCCACAGATGCCAAACTCATTTATTTCAGAACTAGCTGATGCCCGCGACTCCGTCCCCGTGGAATTAAGTGTTATCTTGCACCACTTAGAAATTAAATATAGTAATAAAAATAAAACAAAACCACGCACCGCCACGCACCCGCCACGTATTTAATTTATTTAATTTGTTAACTACTACAACTGTATAGTTGTAGTAGTTTTCTTATATTAACAAATGATAAACTGCGCCTCTATTTCAAACTTTGCAATAACAAAAGTTTACTGCCTACATTTTGGGCGAATAAGCCTACTTCTACTCTACTACTCTACTTTCAGATGTAATTTAAGGGAAGACACATCAAGAATTTCTTTGTAAACCACATTTACTGTTTTCCTGTCGTGAGCTAGTACGAGTATAAAAAGGTTGTCTGCATTACTGACCCACGAGCAGGCGACATACAGTTGCCGTGGAAAAGACAATCAGGGTTTAAGCTGACACCAGCAGCCTTGAAGGTCTGATCCTTGGACTTGTTTGCTGTCATCGCGAAGCAAACGGATACCGGCACCGGCAACTGTATGCGCTTGAACTCGAACGGAAAGTTATTGATAAGCGGTATACGCAATAAAAAAAAACAACCAAATTATTCAATAACAGTGGATGGTATCTGACGCATATATGAACATTCAATAAACCACAGTTTTAATTACAATATTTTCATTTCACCAAACGCCTAAACAATAGATGGGATTTGGCAGCATAGTTTCCGAATTTTGATGAAAAATGTAAAAAAAAAACAGTTCCCCCCTTAACTCCGAAGTTTGCATAGACAAAAATCTGAAAGTATTCTATGTGATAGAAGTTTATGTAAAGATTACAGGAAAAATTAAACTATGTCTCTAAATAGCACAGTTTTTCAGAAATCATCAACATCATATATACGTACGGAATCCTCGGTGCGCGAGTCCGACTCGCTCTTGACTGGGCGGCTGCACACGACCGTCCTACTTGTAGAACCAGTATAACACAAGGTTTTTCTAGTTTTTAGGGTTCAGTACCAAAATGGTAAAAAGGAACCCTTATGGTGAGACTAAGTCTGTCTGTCTGTCACACCTGGATATCTCAAGAACTACTAATGCTATCAACTAAAATAGTTTTAGATGACGTTTGCCCAGCTATTTTGCAACCTAGAAAGAAATTTAAAAAAATATATCCTTTTTGCAAAAGGGACTGAAAGGGGGTCTTAAAAATTTGAAGTGGGGCTACTGGAGCATGTGGGGTATCATATGAAAGAACGCTGTTTGCACATTCTTAAACATTTTATTTTTTATTTTTAGACAGCATAGTTTCCGACTTTTGAAGAAAAATGTAACAAAAAATACCGTTCCGTTCCTTATCTCCGAAGTTTGCATAGATAAAAACCTGAAATTATTCTACGAGTATGTGATAGAAGTGTATGTAAAGATTAGAACAGATTTTCAGAAATTATCAACATCATTACATACGTACGGAACCCTCGGTAGGCGAGACCGACTCGCTCTTGACCGGTTTTTTTAAATTTCTTTCTTGTTTGCAAAATAGTTGGGCAAACGTCATCTAAAACTATTCTAAATTTTAAGTTGATAGCATTAGTAGTTCTTGAAATATCCAGGTGTGACAGACAGACAGGCAGACAGACTTAATCACACCATAAGGGTTCCTTTTTAGCATTTTGGTACGGAACCCTAAAAAGAATATGGTTACAGTATCAACGTAACAGTAAGACCATTTTTAGTCAATTCTACTTAATAAAAATCAAAAACTCACATTTTGAAAATTTTGCGCTAGGAGTAAAATTAAGTATATTCGCCATTTTTGTCAATCACAATTTTGGGAGCGTAAGATTCCTTAGAAGCACTATGGGAACGCTGACTTTAAGAATAATTTTGTCAGCAGAAAGACCACATGCAGTGAGTAAACTCAAAAACTCAACTGGATAATAAGTGGCGTCGTCCTGAATAAGGACGCTGTTAAACGATGTGTAAACCGCTTCATCCCCAATAACTTCGGTCACTATTTTTTGATTGATTGCAGCGGCTTACGGCACGCAAAATTTCAAACAATAGAATTTATTTAAATTGCTTACGGCTTCGCCTGTGTTGGATAATTCATTTTGAGATTGATAAAATATTAGAATATTGTTTGTTGGATAATGGCATCTGTCACATTTACGAAGCTTGGGACCAATGAAGAAGTACCTAATTTGACTAGATATTGTGTTTACCAAAAAATAACACTTGTAAAAATCATTTAGATTGTTATTAGGTACTTTATTGAATGTTTAATTATCTATATACATATAAAAGGAAACCGTGAGTGAAATACTGACTAGAATTTGGAACACAGATAATTAAGAACGATTTTTTGAAAATTCAACCGCTAAAGGGGTGTAACGGGGGTTGAAAATTTGTATGGAGAAATCATATACTTAAGATAGATGTATCAATTCGAAAATTCGCAGGATCGCTCCTGTCAACAAATGAATTAAATGTGTTTCATGCTTTTTCAAATACATCCCCTTCAGGGGTGTAAAGAGGTTAATAGTCTAAAAATTAACATGGGTGTCATTTTCAACGTTTGTCGAGACATTGATCCCATAAATGTCATACATTTTTTAATTTATTACACTTGAACAACAAAATCCAAAATGTCCTAATTTATTACTATTTGTATTGATTCGACACAATGTAAATTGTTTAATGAATAAATTAAGTGAAATGAAATGAAATATAACGATTAAATCAAATCAACGCACAACCCAAACTACTGAGACTAGGGACGTGAAATTATGCACTAAGGTTTTTTTTATGATGTATGTGAGCACTAAGAAGGGGTTTTTGTAAATTCGACCTTTAAGGGGGCGAAAACGGAGGGCATTGTTTATATAATATGAAAAATAAACATCAGAAGTCAGTATCTATATGCTATCTATATCCTCCGTAAAGTTGTAAGTCAAAGTGCACTCCTATCTGCTTACCACGCTTACGTTGGTTCCACACTAAGATATGGGTATAATGTTTTAGGGGAATGCTGCTGAGAGAGAATTTGATTTTTTCCCGACATCCACGCGGGCGAAGCCGCGGGCAAAATTTGGTAATATATAAAATAAATCAAGCTTTTAAGTCACCGCAATAAAAAAATGCGCCGATTTATGAGATATATTTTGATACTCGCAAATAAATCAAAACCTATACCCCCTACCCTAACCTACAAAACAAGATCTATATTTTGACATATCTTAAACCATGGAGCCAGTTTTTGTAATAAGAACGTAACAGTGATGGAAATACCGTTCTTTATACAAAACTGAAAACTTAGTTCGGTACTAAGTTGTCAGTTTTGTGTTTAGGAACTTTACCATAGTCGGAATAAAGTTCGAAATTCAATAATGGCTCCATGTTTTAAACCTGGATCTGAAGTTAAACCTTGTTTTGGAATAGGGGGGGATAGGGTTCTTCCCGTTGACCTAGAATTATGAAAGGCTCACAGCACAAGTAAAGAAAAAAGACCGAAAATTGATAATTTGTAGGTTTATCAAAAAAAAAATCTTTACAAACTTAAATATGCAGTTGGAAAATTGACATGGGAGAACAAGTTTTTCAACTATAATATTAAGTTAGTTTTTCGGATTAATTTATCCCAACTACGGAACCCATCATTGTGCGTGGTCCGACACGCACTTGGCCGGTTTATGTTTTTTCTGTTAGAGAGGACACTTGTACCTTCATTATCTGGGACGTCCATGTTCTTGACCAAGTTATGTAATTAGCATTTGTGTTTAAATATGTGTGCTGAATAATTGCTGATAGCGCCATTTTGGTTATGGGCGTAGGAAAATGTGATTATTTCTTGCGTAAACATCATTAATCATCATCATATATTTTTATATTTTGCATTTTTGCAATATTGTTAGTTTATACTTACAGAATAGCAAGCAGAACATTAGTCAAATTAAATAACTTTTAGTTTTCTAGTAGGTACTCTCTGTCCAGCATTGTTTATTTGTAAAGTTCTAAAACGTACTGTGGTTAAACATCTCATTAACATTCTTGAATGTTAAGTCTCAAGTTTTCATAATCAAAACTTTGCTGCTGAATTTTTGATTTACAATTATAAGTTTGTTGATTCAGGATTGTTTGTGATCTTACAAAACAATTAATGATTAGAAAGTCATCATCTTTTGAAAATTAAATTATGGTTTATTCATCGTTACTGCTTAGAAAATATTTATCAGGTTAGCTAAGTTCAAGACCACACAAAAGACTTCAGATATCTTTTCGTTAAATCTGATAACGTTTTAATTAATAACATAATAATCATTTTTAACAATTTAAATACCTCAAACTGAATCTGGTACATACAAGCGATTAAACTTGGAACGTAACGAGCTGAGTTCTTGTACATCTGGTAACTCACTCATCGGCGCTTAACGGGAGTTATCACAGAGTAGTAATGAGACAAGAACTTATTAAAATAGACATAACTATACATACATCATAGACAAAGCTAAGCCATTCTGGGAATCGTTATGGCACGATAACGTAAATAAAGGACTGCATAAAAAAAGAACTTTATCTAAATTGGGCCCATCATGAGGTAATTTGCGAACGACTTATAAAGACACTAAATGACTAAAGTGATTCGCCTACTCTTCACCTTTAACATTATTATCTATGTAGATGAAAGTGCTAATGCTTTTCCGTCTTACTTACGTAGGTAGTGTTATTGTCAGCTATTGTGTGATTCATACGCTGAGACACGTTGATTCTCTCCACTTCGCGCACTCGGTACAGTTCCTCACAACGCCGGTACGCGGAACATCGGTTATCGGCAAAGCGTTCCAACTCGTCTTATCGGAACAACTTGAAACCCAATCGGTGCATACACATAATGGCTTGGGCTTCGTCTAAGTTCGGTATTGTTCGGAACTATTCGATTGCATATCTGCCGCTACAAGTGAGTCGGGGAGAAATTATTAAGTGGTACTTAACCGCATGCACTGTATCGACGATGTACTGAGATGTTTTCGAATATAAATTACTGGAGGCTTACGAGTACGACCTAAGCGTACCGTTTCTCGTCGTAAGGGTAAAGAGAGTTTAATATAAGTTTTATAAACGGCGTGCATTATAGATTTTCCACTTTGCAAGCTTCGGGCACTATAGATAAACAACATGCTTTGTTCGACCTCTTACAATGCCTGTAATTTAGTGCGCATTAATTTCAGTTATTTGCTGACGGGTCTACGGCCAACTCATAGGTACTAAATGGAGAACATGTTCGTCGATGCGCACTATGCACGTATTGGCGCCTAGCTGTTACCGGTATGATGTGATCAATCTTAATAACGTGGTGTATTAGCTTTCCTCTACACATTGTCTCCGCATTCCGTTTGATTCTCTCTATTAACTCATTCCAATATAATTTTCCTTATATTTTCTTTCTCCTCAATTCGTCATCGGTTGATATGGTTGTCATTTTGACGTATCGTCTATACGCGCTATTTCCCCGGGGAGTTGGGGACGTTTTGCAGCGAACAGTCTCGAGACTGTCAATTTGTCTTATCTTTTAGTATTTTTATTTACTTTTCTTGATATAAATATCTATTGGATTGTTCTTGGTTTTATCAGATGGTCCAGATATAAAACTCAGACCGTTAAGTAACAAAAATGCATGTTGTTTTCAATTAATTACCACACAAAAATATTGATTTTCAAAGTTTAATGTACCTACTCGTAAATGCTTAGCGTAAATATAATAGACTAGCTTTTGCCCGTTAATTTAGAATTTGACAATCAAATCGGGTTGTACTCTGCTCGTTGTTTGGTGTTTGGCGGCAAAAAACTCTTAACACACGACTAAAGTTTCTATAATAATATAATTCAATCATGATTCGAAAGACACGTGGCGCCATCTATTATCATAAGAAAGTTATTGTTGTTTTCCTCGGGAACAGTACTTTTTTTCGGAATGAAAGGTATCCTATGTCCGTTTCTATACACCTGACAATGTAATTTCAGGATGATCGGTTTAGTGGTTTAGGCGTGAAAATGTAATAAACAAACAAACATACTTTCACATTTGTAATATTAGTTAGGATAAACAAACATCCTGAACTGGAACAAATTGCTACATAGGTTATACAAATATTAGTCCCAGACGGAAATCGAATCCGCAACCTAAAACATCCCTACAAACCTATGAAAAATTGAGAACAACACCACAGCACAATTTAACTAATCCAAAAATAAATATCTGTACAGTAACTGATCGGTTGAGGAGAGATCAGATTATAATATGTCACCTCCATGGATGACTTGAAATTCTTTGCCCCAACAAATCACGACTGGTCAACCTACTGAAGGTAACTGAAACATTCAATGATGTAGATATTAAGACAGGCGTGGAAGTGGCAACTGAGTTTGAAAATTTCTTCACTATTATTCCTATTTTGACAACCAGAACTCTGTCAAAGAAGTGTAAAAGTGTTTGTACAAACCTACTTATAGAAAATAAATAATTTATCATTTATACCCATTTTTACTTTTAAGCCAAGTGAATTGACTCCATTTGTTTGAACTTGCTGCTGTCTATCATTGAAATAAGATTTTACTAAAGTGAGCGCAAGTTTTCCAAGTCCGTAATGCTCTAGTTTCAAGAGTAAAGTTTCGTGGTCGACGCAATCAAATGCCTTGGAGAGGTCACAAAAGATTCCTTTGGTGTTTTTGGCCTCTTCCTACGCCGTAAATATGTTTATACACACCGACCGGGTCAGTCGTACAACGTCCCTTGGTGAATCCATGCTGTTGATAGTGTAAGATTTTATTGGGTGTTAAAATGATTGAGGATTTGATTAAGCATTACCTGTTCAAACACCTTGCTGAAAATCGGCAACACGGATACGGGTCTATAATTATTGGTGTCTACTATCCCCGGATTTGAAAAGTGGAAGACAGCTGTGCTGCTGGGGAGTTTGTTGCGTCACTTCTTCTTCCCAGCTAAAGTACTAGGAAGTGGTGAAGAGCCGTTTTTGGGGGACTGTCTCATGTAATTTTGACTGATTCTCACCAAAATCAAAAGTCATTTATTCAAACTATTGAATAAAAATGACTTTTGATTTTGATTTTATCCTCTTTAAATTATTCTAATCGGACCTTTCGTTTAGAATTTACGACGCGATGGATATAAAAATGAAAAAAGTAAGCAAAATATCCCCGGTGTGAGCGAACAGCCCTCTTTTCTTTTTTTTGTGTGGGAAATTTTCAAATAAAAGTCTTTTCTCCCGCCCTGGGCGGAGCGGATGAGCAGGCTTTTAATGACTAAAACCCACCCGTTTTCCTTTTGTTGCCTTTGTGCCGGGGCCACGATATCCCTTTCAGACAAACCCACAACCCTGGCAGGCATTGGCCCTACCGGACCCCGTCAGTTTGTGCTGACATCTCTTAAAGGCGCGCGTGGAACACAACGCTCCGTCGATAAGAGCCTGGTCCATATCGGAGAGCGAGCTACCCTAGCGAACAGCCCTGCGCTTAGTCTATTCGTTACCTGCACATTTTATCTTTTGTAAACTGAAGCAATTGAATAGTAGTTTGTAAGAAATAATAAAGTTTGTCATAAATTATAATAAATAAAAAGATCACAACCATTCGTTTTCCGAAACTATCTTTTAAACGGGACGGAGAGAATACTTTGTATAGGTGAAGATACGAAATCCACGCGGACTAACTCGCGGGCGAAGTGCTACTTACTATATAATAATTTTAATGTTTTTAAAATAATAATAAGTACGGATATACTTTCATATGCATTTACGCCGGTAGCTCACCTCCGCCACGAAACCATAGCAGCGAAATCGCAGTAGTTCAATTCAACTGGCTCGGGTCATGTTCCGCTACTCGAATCATCGGATTACTGATCGTGACCCCCAAACTAGGCGTTCACCTGTATCCTAGCGGTTAGAGTTTGTTACAAAGTAATGTGGGCAGATCACACAGAATACAAAGTCTTCTCAGCAGAAAAATAAATATTCCTTTTGTAAACGTAAAGGAAAACATTTAGATACTTTTAGATTGATTCTTTCCGCAAAAGGGTTATTCTAATTCCCGACATAAGTATAATAAAATAGGGCGTAAAATCTCTTTCGCGAGTAAATCTGGCTGATCCCCTGCCTCAGGTTTAAGTAAACACGCTTCTATCACAAACTTCGCCGGAAGGGGACCTTGCTTTTGCGGGGAATTCTAACGTCGCTGTTATTTGTACCCTATCCATGTACGGGTATATTGTAATACTCAAAATTAGGTGCCGATATAGCAATCACACCGAACATAAAGTAACGGTATCTTCATACTGCTACTGGTTCAATCTCACCTATTGACTTAGTTGTGAAATATCGGATAATACTTGGATAGGAAAACCATCGAGTGCACCCGTTATCACGTCGAATATTATGGACAGAGGGTTCCGGGCGCAATACAGCGCATAATAATATGTATGTTATTGGAGGACGCCGCGAGCGCGCACTCCGCACGTGTGGCGTGCGAGGTGCACCAAGAATGTTATTGGAGGACGCCGCGAGCGCGCACTCCGCACGTGTGGCGTGCGAGGTGCACCAAGAATGTTATTGGAGGACGCCGCGAGCGCGCACTCCGCACGTGTGGCGTGCGAGGTGCACCAAGAATGTTATTGGAGGACGCCGCGAGCGCGCACTCCGCACGTGTGGCGTGCGAGGTGCACCAAGAATGTTATCGGAGGACGCCGCGAGCGCGCACTCCGCACGTGTGGCGTGCGAGGTGCACCAAGAATGTTATTGGAGGACGCCGCGAGCGCGCACTCCGCACGTGTGGCTTGCGAGGTGCACCAAGAAGACATCAGTGAAGTCTGTTTTCTGCGGTTTACATACCTAAAATAAATGTCACGCAAAGAATATGCTCAAAACTCTCAATACTATGGCGATACTCAGAAATTACACAATTACATTTTTATCGAGCAGTAAACTGATAGTAGGTATAAACTTTTATCATAAACTGTCGTAATTAGCGGTTCCTAATCGTAGAATTGCATAAAAAGAGCCTCCATTGGTCCATTGGATCAGCAAATAAAACAAACATACCAAAACTAAATAAACCTACTATGACTGCATAATCAATAGTCGTAATCAAACGCAATGCCTTCAACTCGGTATTCTTTGTAAGGATAAGTAACTCCGAGCACTCACAGTCCATCTAATATGAGGTGGACTGCCACCTCACCACTGCCACTGACAAACGTGCCAGCGGCTGGCATTAGCGTGGCCGTTTGTCACTAGCGTGGCCGGTGGCACAGCGGCGTGGCAATAGCTGCGGTTGGCGCTAGAGTGTAGTGGCCTAGTACAGGAAAAAAACACATTTTCAAGTACTTTTGTTAAGTCTGAAAGTTGAGTAGCTGAATAAAATAAGACTACTTTGGTGCTGCTTTGATTCAATTAGCCACATCTAACATTTAATAAGGACTACAGCAACTTTACATTCCGTAAGATAGAACATTCTTCAAATAAACTTCAAATCAAGTTTTCGAGCAACCAGCCAGCGGGAACTTTGTTATCTCATTGTAAAAAACTGCAGCAAAACCAACTGCGATACAACTTGCTGCCTTCTGATTAAACTTACTCCGACCTATGTATACATTTCTCATTCTAAGTTTCGCTAGTTTTTGCTCAGTGGCTTCATCACTGTCCGGCGGGAGTTAAATGCATGATACGTGTCCATAATTTAGTGTATTCATTGCGGGCCGGCGCGGCCGCACTTGTCCCGCGCACCCCAAGCTAATAGCCGCTGCAGCGTGCGGAGTGTGGGCCGTGCGCCACACGCCAGTCTATGCCCACTCACGTGACATGACTGTACTTCACTCATGCGACGTATTTGATTACTGTACACGTTACATTGCGCGATATGTCAACAGTTGTGCGTAATGATGTGAGTCCACCGAGTAATGGATGAAGAGCAGTTATTGCAGTTAGTACTTTCGTGTGGAAAATGTAATCGAATAGGAATGCTCCGTACAAATGCGACAGTTTGCGAGCCACACTCGAATTAAATTATAATGGAGTTAGTACGCGAGTGTCCGCTCGCGTATACGAGTCAACTGTTCAAACATCAGGAATAAGTGTTTCAGTTCTCGCGGATTTGTTGTGAATAGTGAAGTGAAACGTATCGCTGTTGGCAACAAAACACGCTTTTTACATAGTTTTATCAATTTCCAGGTTTCTTTTTCACTTTAACGGGCAAAAGTCCAAGAACATTAACAATTTCGTTTGAAATTACGAACAATATAACAGTTTAGTTGAGAAACTTTTCTTTTGTAAAGTTTGAAGGAATGAATATTATTTAACCTTTTTACAAGTAATAAGTAGTACATAAGGAACATTTTATATTTATTTACTTGCGCATTTCGAAAGCGAAATATAATATTTTCGATCATGCAGTTAAAATATCTTTCATAATTGAGCAATACATTTAATTAATCGACGACCGCCGGCGCCCGGCATCACCCGAGCTGTCAAACTGCTGTCAGTTGGACACGCACGTATGATGTCACATCAGTTTTCGATACATTGACAATGTAGTTCACAGCATTGCACGTTAGGACATCAATTACTCGTAAAATAATAAAGTGACAATACCATTGTCACTTTATTAATTTAATTGATGTACGATTGAACGTATAAATTAATATTGTTAATGTAATATTTATGTATTTTTCAGCTAGGTAACAATAGCAGTTGGAAAAATCGAACTTAGCTGGAGTAAAAATTAACAACAATTTAACAATAAATTAAAATCAGTCAAAATCAAAATATTTTATTTCACATACAGGAGCACTTATAAAACATCAGAAGCTAGGTGCACGGTTCCAATTAGTCGCTTCCTATGGAGAAGAGCCGGCAAGAAACTCCACGGTTACTCTTTTAAAAATAATTGGTTTTTACAATGTTTTCAAAATAAAGTATTAATAGTTATGAGAAGACTGCAGTATAGGCCCGACAACAACTACCACCAGTTGTGACCAGTTTGACCAGTAAATCAAATCAAAAATATTTTTATTTCACATATGCCTACATGGGCACTTATGAAACGTCAGAAGCTAGGTGCACAGTTCCAATTGGTCGTTTCTTGAAAAATTGAAATTATTTTATAATCTATGTTTCCCTTGTATTAGAGTAAAAATTAAACATAATAGTGGTAAACCTAAATGGATAACAAAAGGCATAAAGAAATGTTGTAATACTAAGCGGTCATTAAGGTACAAGTATTACATAAACAAAAATAATGAAAATAAGAGTAAGTACAAAGCGTATTCTAAATTATTACGGAAGTGCATGAATAACTTACAGTCCATGTGTAATGAAAGACACATAACTTTTTCTCGTAATAAAATTAAGGCCACGTGGGATGTTGTGAAGCGCAACATGGGTAACGAACAGTTTAGGGAACATATCAGTAAAATTATTGATGGTAGTATGACGTTGACATCTGGATCTGACATTGCTAATAAATTTAATAATCACTTTGTTGACATTTCTAATAATAATGATAATTGCTCTACTCTTAAAAATGATAAAACTGACATACATAAAATTGAATCAAATGATAAAAGTATATTTATAGAACCCACTAACGCCTCTGAAATATATCGTATCATAATGTCTTTAAAAAACACGAAATCGGCTGGGTATGATAACATCACAACTGAGCTCGTTAAAAAAATATCTCAACATATAGCATCGCCGTTGGCTCACATTGTCAATTTATCCTTAGAACAGGGCCGCTTTCCTGATGGGCTAAAACTGTCTTTGATAAAGCCGCTATACAAAAAAGGGTCAAAGTCAGACGTTGACAATTACCGACCTATAGCTCTTTCTCCCATAATATCAAAAATTTTTGAAAAAATTATGTACAGGCGAGTGATGCAATTTCTTAATAAACACAACATTCTTGTTGACCATCAATACGGGTTTAGACAAAATAAATCGACGACTTTGGCAATATTTACACTAGTGAAAGCAATGATGACGAATATTAATGATAAAATACCTACTTGTGCGTTACTTTTAGACTTAAGTAAGGCGTTCGACCGTGTTGATCATACGCGGCTTATAGAAAAACTTGAAAGATACGGTATCAGAGGTCCAGCAAAAGAATGGTTTCAATCTTATCTAGCTGATAGAAAACAGGTAACGAGGATAACAAAGTTGAACAAATTAAGTAATACTTTTGAAAATTTTGATTCTGAAGCACGGACTAATTACTGTGGTGTACCACAAGGTAGTATCTTGGGGCCATTATTGTTCCTTCTTTACATAAATGATTTGCCTCAGTCAATAAAACATTAGTGTGTATTATTCGCCGATGACACCACTATTATTATTAAATGTAAAAATGTACAAAAAATTGACATTGAAATTAAGCAAGCATTAACTGACATTATAAAATGGTTAGATATTAATAAATTAAAAATAAATATTTCCAAAACTAATGTGCTTTATTGCAAAACATTTAAAAGTAAACCTGTACGCCTTAATGTTGCACTTAACAATAATAATATTGAACAGGTACGTAATGCAAAGTTCCTGGGTGTAACACTTGATGAGCATTTTACTTGGAAAAATCACATCGAAATAATTTCAAAAAAAATTAATCAATTCGTATTTGCTTTAAAAAGAATAAAAAATATTACGTCTTTGCGTACCGCCATAATGGTGTATCACGCATACGTCTGCTCAGTAATACGATACGGTATAGTTGTCTGGGGAAACTCTTCCGAAATAGCGAAGATCTTCATCGCCCAAAAAAAGTGTATTCGTGCAATATTCAAAATGCAGTGGTCTGACTCATGCAGGCCTATATTCGAGTCGCACAATCTATTGACTGTCCCATGCATTTATATTTACGAAATTGCCAGGTTTGTGAGGTCCAATCTTGAACTGTTTGAGCGAAAAGATAACACAAATAAAAGGAAAGTTACACATTTAGATTTTGAAATGCCCGTTCCAAAGCTAGAACTTTTTCGACGGAGCTGCGTTTACATGGCTCCCCTAATTTACAATGCTTTGCCTGGGTCAATTACTCAACTACCTTTCAATAAGTTTTGTGTTGCGTTGCGGAAGTGGTTATTACAAGAATGTTTTTATTCGATAGATGAGTTCTTTGAAAAGTGTCCCTGTAAATTTTATACGATAAAGCACAGATATATTTAAGTTAACATAAAAAACTTGTACTATTGCATGCTAAATATTGGCCAAATGTGTGTTACTAAATATTTTATCTAAGAACTTCATGTACCTACCATATTTGATGCAATAAATAAATGAATTGAATTGAATTGAATTGTTTCCTATGGAGAAGAGCCGGCAAGAAACTCCACGGGTACCTACTCTTTAAAAAAAAATGGTTTTTACAATGTTTTCAAATTACAATGTTTATAGGCGTATATATGAGAGGACAGCGTAGGCCCGTCAAAGTACCAGGTACTTAACAAAATAGAAAATGGTCTACAGATCTACAGTCTATTATGCCTACAACGTCCTCACATTAACAAAAAAACAATATAAAATATGATTAAAATAATAAAAGTTAGTACCTTATTGAAATTAAAATTGCAGGTATAATAATGTCAAATAAGAAAAACATTATGTCAGTGAAGTTTGTAAAAAAAGAAGATAAATAAAAAAAAAAACATCGATTATGTCAAAGAAATAAGTATGAAAAAAAAAATTACATAAACATCGCAACATGGGAGCAGTTAATAGACATTTACATATTTTTGCAGTGAATAAGATACCAGGGAAGCCACATGTGCAGAAGGCATTAATGCCAAACTTCCTTGTCTTCAACGTAGTCTTTAATCTTATAATATGCGTTTTTGATAAGGACACGTTTGATGTGCGTTTTGAATGTTCCATCGCTAAGTTCTGTAACAGACTTTGGCAACTTGTTATAAAAGCGGATACTGTTTAAAAGAAATGACTTGCTTGTTTTAGTTAATCTAAATTTGTGTATCACAATTTCATGTTTACTACGTGTATTTATATTATGGAAATCGCTTCTTATTTTAAAGAGGCCTAAGTTTTTGCGAACATATAAAATACTTTCTAAGATATAAAGAGAAGGCAGAGTTAAGGCTTCTACATACCGGGGCGACTTGTCGCGCGACGCGACACGACACAAAGGCACCGCTCGTCCCGCGACACGCGGGGCCTTTGTTTGCGAAATGAGAACATTTTATATCTTGACTGTATCGCGGAATAACTTCAGCTCCCTGCAACAGCCCACCCACTTTCGCCGACTTGGACGTACTCCGATCCCCACAGCAAAACACCATAAGACATAATACTGTGGAAATAAGCAAAGTATACTAACCTAGCTGTGGCTTTATCTGTCAATTTTTCCTTTTTTTTTTTCTTTTTATGAAGTATCACAGCTGGTGATACCTTTTTCACATTACTATCTAGCCTATTCGCTAATAAGTAATTTAAATATAACCTAAACTACTAAGTAAATATAAAATTAAAAAATCGTCCAATAACGTCTTTCTTATTCACTTTATGTTAAGGGGAAGACACTTAATTCACGTGTTCTTTAGTCAGCACTTGAACTATAGTTTAAGTTCACTCACACTGCACTAAACTAACTCAAACCGCCTTATTACAAAACAAGATTTATATTTTGACATGGCTTAAACCATGAAGCTAGTTTTTGTAATAAGAACGTAACTGTGATTTAAATACCGTTCTTTATACAAAACTGAAAACTTAGTTCGGTACTAAGTTGTCAGTTTTGTGTTTAAGAACTCTACCATAGTCGGAATAAAGTTCGAAATTCAATAATGGCTCCACGTTTTAAACCTGGGTCTGAAGATAAACCTTGTTTTGGAATAAGGGGGAAAAGGTTTTACCCTTTTTAGTCTTCGCACTAATTCAGTGTTGTCAAAGAGCTGGATCGCCTCGACATTCACGTGATATCTGTCAACTGCCTTATTTTTCTTACTGCATATGCAGCTGAACTTCATCATCATCATTTCAGCCGAAAGACGTCCACTGCAGGACATAAGCCTCCCCAAAAAGGGGGGGATTTGCCATAATCGCCACGCTTGGCAGGCGGGTTGGCGATCGCAGTATGGTTTTAAAAATGCATAGAGAACGCTGCTGCCCATTCTCTAGTAAATCCCTTAGTCGCCTTTTACGACACCCACGAGAAGACAAGAAGCTGGACAGCTGAACTTAATCTACCTGAAAGAGCTCTAATGTTGGCACCCCATTGAAATTTGGAATCTAGACTAATTCCTTTGTTAATTACCTGCCACACAGCTTTTATTTTATTATTAGAAATACTAATTTTGTTACCTATTAATTTAGATTTAGCTTGAGCGTAGACTCTTTTAAATATCTTAGTATAGTTTCTGACATAATTATGAAGGGCTTGATCATAAGTCAATGATTTCTCGTAGTATAAATTATATAAAATTTCTATGCTTTTTTTAATGCCAGTAGTGGCCCATTCACTAAACTTTGGCGTAGTATTGATTCTAACTTTTTTTACAGGACATGCTTTATGTAAGGTAGGCTTGGCATACTGTATAAAATAAGGTACCGTAGTTTATATTGGGGTCTTGTGAATCAAAACAAGCTGTTGAAAGATTGCTAAGAACATTATTATTAAACATATTCAATTATTTTTTTGTGATAGTTCTTAATTCTATGATTTTATCTACGTGTGACTTTTTATCTAAGTTAAATGATACAAGTTGACCAGTATGATCAGACCTGACGCCACTAATTAAGGACGAGTCTTTTATTTTACAATTAGTAAATACGTTGTCTATGCATGAAGCTGAGGTTGGTGTTATTCTAGTCGCTTCATTAAATATACATTTTAAATTGAATGATTTAAACTTTGATACAAGCTTACATTTATCTGGTGAATTAACTAATATATTAGATCAATATTAAGGTCACCACAAACAAAAACTAATTTATTATCTTTTATTTTGTTTAATATTTCTTCCATAATTATTAAAAAATATGACAAGTTTGACGCTGGGGGTCTATAAACACTTAAGAAAGTATGACCTTCAACCTCTGCACATGCTACCTCACATAAGCGATCAACAGAGCAAGCAGTCATCCTTCCTTTCCTTAATACCTATGTAAACCAGATGACATTTTTGCCATTACAATTGTAGCAAATCTGAATTAATATAACCACTAATAAATATTTGAAATTAAAATTGTAGACCGTATATTATAATGCCTAATAATGAAAGAATAATTATGTCAAAGAAGTATGTGAAAAAAAAAAAAACATCGTAATTTGGGAGCAGTTAATAAACATTTACATAGTTATACCGTTAACGAGTCTAGGCAGTTTGATTTTTACCGTTAATAAGGTACTAGGGAAGCCACGTGTGCAGAAGAAGTTGTTGCCAAACTTCCTTGTCTTTAACGTAGTCTTTAATCCTATAATATGGTTTTTTGATAAGGACACATTTGATATGGGTTCCCCGTATTTTGAGGAATGCGACTCATCTCATTAGGTAGTATTCATGGTCTTTAACATACTCCGACTAGTTTCGTTAGTGGTCGCTGGTGGGTCACAGGTCCGAACAAAATGCCCATTTATCTCTATGGAACTAAACATAATGACAGTTGCTTTTCAATATGCGAATCTGATTTATTAAAAATAATAGTATTAATTTATATTCTAAACACAGCGACATTCATAGCATAAATACTAGAAACAAAGACTTACTTATTGTGCCCAAGACTAGGTTGTATTTAAAAAAAAAAGTAATTAATTGAAGTGCCAAAGTATACGTTTTTACAACAAAATCCCAAGGCAAATTAAAGAACTGAGCCTCAATAAATTTAAATGATTTATTAAACAGAAACTGTCAAAAGGGCTTCGTCGCGTATGGTCAAATTAGCAATCGATCAAATTCATTATAATCGCAATCCGTCAAAATAGCAAAGTGTCGAAATAGCAAATCGTCAAAATAGCAAAGACTCAGCCAGGTGATTCTTTAGTTCAAAACAAATTGATTGTGGTTGGTATGGTACCATCTACTGTTATTGAATCGTTTGGAAGTTAGGTTAGAACAGTGACCACTGACCATTAACGCGCGAAGGTGACCGAGCGAAGCGGGTGTGCCACGGTAGCGGCCGCCGAGCGCCCGATCCTCTCTATTGTTATGTGGTGCTCCCTACCCAAAAAAAAAGTTATGTGAATTTGACCATTCGCGATAGGGACCTACAGCTATTTTGACAGTTCGAGATATGGATCAATCGCTATTTTGACCGAGCGCGATTTTACCGGTTTTTAAGTCACTTGACGTCATAAAGGTTTCTATAAAGTTCATGATTACTTGGACGACAAAAAGGCTTGGGATTAATTAAACTAATCCAATGTTCCCTCAAGCAACAAACTATGTGTATGGGAATTGATATTTACATTTTTATTTTTGTCCTTGTATGTACGTGACATTTATGCGAGGATTATGTGGATTATATAAATTATAGAGGATTAGTTGTTGTTTGAAAGAGTTTTCTGCAGAGATGGTTCCATTTAATATGGTGAAGATCTGACAATTGAGCTCCTCAATAACGTACAGTGTGTACAACTATTGTGTGTGATTTGGTTATTGTACAGAAATCAAAGAAAATGACTGGCGAGGTACTACTAGTGGCCAACTGATTATGGACCGCGAAAATAAGTAGGTAGAGGTACGTACATACTTATCCCATGGAACTCCTCAATGACGAATAGTATACCTACCTATTGTGAGTGGTGACTGGGTTATCGTACGGTATGTGAAAAAAAGTTGCCGAGTCGTTCATATATAGGAAACAACAACTGACTCTAACAAAAAATAGCACTTTAAAGCTTAATATTACACAAACGGATCCCTGAATCGAAAAATAGTTTACTTAGATCCATAATATTTTTGAACGGCCTACCCAATGATATCCCACACCATGGGGTAGACGAGAAAAAAACATTGTCCCACGTGCAAGGTACCGCTTGGGAATAATATTTTGTAACCCCAATTTTTTTTATAAGGTGTTATTTTACCACTTTGTCGGCGTGATTAATATGTACACCTACTCGTATGCCAAATTACAGCTTTCTAGTACTAAGACTGTTCGCACCCTGCTCAGCTAATTGACTAAGCAAGCCCAACCGTAAATAACGAAGCCCATCCCTTGCAAGCGGACGGCACTAGCGCCGGCGCAGCGCAATAGCGACACTTCCTTCCTCTCATCAAGAAACAGTCTACGATAATAATTTGTAATTTCAACTCCTACATTTACCAGTAACTTATGGTGGTGTGTGACTAATGGTGACTACCATTGTAAAGACGAGAGCTCGCCGTCAGTTGGTGGCGGGTCGGCGTAAGATTTGCCAGTCTAAAGTTAGCTCGTTTCTTTCTCAATTCCTAGATCTTTTCTCTTTTGTCTGAGTGTGCCCATGATTCGACGTTTGGTGACTACAGCTCCAAGTTATCATAACAATCACCAAATGGTTCCCATCTATTGAATCACCCATCTATTGAACGCCTAATTACTCCTTCATCCTATTCATCTATATTATTTTTGCTTCAAAGGTAATTTACTTATATTTTGCCAAACTAAATTCGCAATGTGTCGCACTTTACGTGTATGGGTGGGACCCTAAAATTTATTTTTTTCAAAATTTTATTTTACCACTTTGTTAGCGAAAATTACAGCTTTCTACTACTAAGAGTCTCTGATGTAAGTCGGGAACAGACAGACGGACATGGTGAAACTATAAGGGTTCCTTGTTGAGTACGGAATCCTAAAAACAAACAAACTCTTCAGCTATAGTATTCCAATTGTTAATCATCATCGTCCGCCTAACGTTTTTCCAACTATGTCGGGGTCTGCTTCTAACCTAACCGGATGCAGCTGATTAGCAGCACGTCTATTAGCAGCACGTCTATTAGCAGCACGTCTATTAGCAGCACGTCTATTAGCAGCACGTCTATTAGCAGCACGTCTATTAGCAGCACGTCTATTAGCACCACGTCTATTAGCAGCACGTCTATTCTGTAAAAATCTGGTGTAAACTTAGGTGAAGTGAGCGGTCATTTCACCCGATGTTAGGGATCGACACTTAATTGACAGCTCACTTCATTCCACCCGATGCTAGGGATTGACACTTAATTGACAGCTCACTTCAAGCTCACTTCAAGTTCACTTCACCTTAGTTTTCACGGTGAGATTTTAACATAACAGCAGTACACTACGTGGAGTGAATGCCTATCTGAAATCCACAACTCAGTTACTAGGTAATACGAAACGCATCGGTAAGACTAGTCATCTTCAAATTTCAGCCGGGACGAACGGCATAACATGCTTTCTGAGGCACGGAGAGGTCTCGATATTTAATGGATGGTCATCCAACCGCAGACCGACTCGATAAGAGTAGCTCACCCTTCGATCGACCCGTGCCAGATATTACGTGTTAATTTTTGAGATACATGAGGCAGACAACAAATAAAATATGTATTGATTTTAGGTAAACTTTTTATTTCTGTAACAGAAGTCCTTGGTGGATTCAATTTGCACTCAATCAAATATTATTGATATTGAAGGTACAGAGGTAATTCTGTGTTCTTATACAGATTGGTGAAACGTTACTAGAAATGCAACACACGTTGAAACAAATTCGCCTCGTTCTTGTGTTACATTTCAAGTTGCATTACATTTGCGATGTCTAATTTGTTTAACATATTATTTTCATGTTTCATTTCACCTAATAATCAGTAACACAGACACCAGCCCTCCTAGGATGCTGTTCCCTATATCTTGATCTCGTAGGTATTGCATTTTGTAGGTAGAACTGGTTTTTTTTCTTATATCAGGGATAATGTAGATCCAACTTCTGTCTCGCCACGTAAATGCAATGCTCCGTACAATTATCGTACTTCTTGAGCGTAGGCATGTTTTCGCTGTCATTAAAACGAGTTTTTTTTATAAGTTCCGACCCTGGCATACTGATAACGACACCATTTATTTTGACTAGTACTCTGTGTCGGAGCTGCCGTCGTGATGGAGTGTCAAATTCAAGAAAGTCATGTTTATCATGCGTTGTTTCGCTTTCCTCACAAATGAATTCATCAATCACACTTGCGTGCGTTTGATTTGACTTCTGTAATCGTTTTTTGTAAGCATCATCAGCTTTTTTGCGACATACTTGAGTACCGTTTGACTTTACTAAACAATTGAATAAATAAAAAGATTTGTCTGGTATGGTGTTATACAAGAACGTTAGTTTGTCCGTGTGGTTTAAATGACTAAATCTTATGGTCTTACACTGATAAGTGTTATTTTCGGTTGTTTTTGTAAAGCAGGAGTTCAAGTGCAACGAGGCGGTTAGTTCAGTCATACGAGTAGAGGTCAATGTGACCGGTAAAAATACGGCGGTATTGGAACAAATAAAGAGCACAGTTTTGTTATTGGGTATAGAAGTATCGTGAGATGTTCTTTTGACATTATTACTTTCGATTCCTTCTACGAGTATCATTACGTAAACTGGTTCGTAGCCCTGAAATATGCAGAAAATTCTTATTACTATTAAGCGCTGCCTTACTGCTCGCGTGTGGCCCATCCGCAGGCGAGCGGTTTTAAAAGGTAACTAGAAAAAAAAGCTCTTGCTTGCGTAGTGTGGTGCTTCCCACGAAAGGTGCATACAGGGTGATTGGTATTTGGGTGGTTTCCTTGTAATGGGTGATACATGAGCTAATTTGCAACTTTTTGACCCCGATCACATTGCGTCCAAAATGTGTTGTTTTGGACACATCGAACTTTTTAAGTTTCCGTACCAAAATGGTAAAAAGGAACCCTTATGGTGAGACTAAGTCTGTCTGTCTGTCACACCTGGATATGTCAAGAACTACTCAATTCTCAGTTCTCAATTCTTTATTGCATTCCGTAAGTATTAATAGATGGTATATAAAAGTAAAAGATCAATAGGGACCCTGTCGGGCACAGCAAAAATTAGGAGAGAGGAAGGGCTAAGTAACAATAAAATTCAAGCTTATTATTATAAATTATTAATATGTGTTTGATTGGGTGCATAATTATGTGTAGGAAGTATATATATATATTATTAGATTTGTGTATACAGGTATACTCGTAGTAAGTATATTAGTTATTTTTGTTTTATCTATTGCATAAGAATAATGTAGGTAATTATTATGAAATAATAATTATTATTATTAGAAGTATGTTCATTATTATTTAATGTTATTATTTATGTACTAATGCTATCAACTTGAAATTTAGAATAGTTTTAGATGACGTTTGCCCACCTATTTTGCAAACAAGAAATAAATGAAAAAAAATATATTTTTTTTGCAAAAGGGACTGAACTGGGGGGTCTTAAAAATTTTAAGTGGGGCTACTAGGGCATGTGGGGTATCATATGAGATAGCGCTGTTTGCACATTCTCCAACATTTTTTTTACAAAAATACCCTTCCTCCCCCCTTACCTCCGAAGTTTGCATAGATAAAAATCTGAAATTATTCTATGTGATAGAAGTTTATGTAAAGATTACAGGAAAAATTAAACTATGTCTCTAAATAGCACAGTTTTTCAGAAA
Organism: Tiliacea aurago; assembly: GCA_948098905.1. Taxonomy (NCBI): domain Eukaryota; kingdom Metazoa; phylum Arthropoda; class Insecta; order Lepidoptera; family Noctuidae; genus Tiliacea; species Tiliacea aurago. The sequence continues at coordinate 24,474,554 of OX402596.1, forward strand.
TCATCAACATCATATATACGTACGGAACCCTCGGTGTGCGAGTCCGACTCGCTCATGACCGGTATTTCTTATTTTTTTTACCTATTGTGGTATAGTAATTTTATTCTAGGTGCATCGTCTTCATCTATAATTATATAATGAATGTACCTAAACAAAATATTTAAAAACATTTTGAAAGAGTAAAGGCTGCTACAGACCAGCACGACTCGCGACGCGACGCAAAGGCACCACCCGTCGCGCGACACGCGGGGCCTTTGTGTCGCGTCGCATGTCGCGCCAGTATGCAGAAGCCTTAACGGTGGTGTTTCTTGCCTATTCTTGTCCATACGAAACTGCCTTTTAGAAGGGGCGACTAGAATATTTTTTATTTTTTTGGATATTTTGACATTCAATAGTGCCTTTTATGTACCTATTTGAAATAAATCATTTGACTTTGACTTTGATGACCAGCTATAAAAACTACTGAAGCTTTAAATTCCTCACCCACGCTTTCTGCTGCCTTATTTAGACATAATGTGAAGGCAGGCCCTTTGGAGTTCAGGTTTCAGCATACAGACCCCAGGCTGTTATAAAAGCATAGAACGATCTTAAAATTAAATCAACAGAAGATGTCTGGGGAATGTCTGTAAAGTCAGTAGATCTATAATCGAAACCATTGCGCCTAGCTACTTAGCTTTCACAATTAACACCAGTGACCAAGTAGTCTTTTCGGATCTCATATGAAACACAGTGAAGTTCAAATTCAAATTTATTTATTTAGCTAACACACAGGTTCCATATAAATAGGTTCCAGAATACCACCTTCCTATTTCTTCCCGTGGGTGTCGTAAAAGGCGACTAAGGGACTTACTAGAGAATGGGCATCAGCATTCTCTATGCATTTTAATACCATACTGCGATCGCTAACCCAGGCGGGTTGAAATGCCATAATCGCCACACTTGGCAGGCGCCAAGAGTGGCGATTATGGCATTTCCCCCCCTCCCAATGACAAGTACTCAAACTCAAAGCATTTATTTCAATTAAACCATTGACAGGCACTTTTCAATAGTCAAGGAGTCGGTCAGTTGGAAATATGAAGCTAGTTGCCCATTCCAAAGCGTAGTACGTACATAATAATGGAGAAGAACGGGCAAGAAATTCCATCGACCCTCTTTTAAATTATAATGTTACTAAAATATTGTTACATAATCTTTAGTGTTGAATTTGTAATTCAATGTGAAGACGATATAAAACAAAACCGGCCAAGTGCGAGTCGGACTCGTGCACGAAGGGTTCCGTACCATTATCTATAAAAATGGCAAAAAAATCACGTTTGTTGTATGGGACCCTTAAATATATGTTTTATTTTAATTTGATTATTTATTTTTAAAGTGAAGAAATAACTAAATATTCTGTCAATATTTCAAGCGTCCACCTGTTGCCGGTATCAATATCGAGCAATAAAATCTCGTTTATTGTATTTTTTTTTTTGGAAAACGTGTATTGTGACAATATTTTTAAATATGTGAGTACCATGTATCTATCACATATGTAATTAATAATGTATCTGTCATTGCTTTATTTTTAATTATATTTGCATTTTGTGTAATAAATCTACTATACAATTTTATTTTAGGTGCATCATGTTCACATAAAATTTAATTAAAAATAATTTAATTTAAAAAATTGTAAAAGAGTAACAGTGGAGTTTCTTGCCCATTTTTCTCAATACGAAACTACGTTTTGGAAGAAGCGACTAGAATCAATTATTTTTTTTTTGTAAATATTGACGTTCAAAAGTACCTTTTTTGTGCCTATTTGAAATAAATCATTAGACTTTGACTTATACTTGAGATGAGGGCATGGTGCGGCTCCTCCCAAGCGCCACACTCTACCAGCGTATGCTGCGCCGTGTCTTCCCGGCAGTCGACGCAGTGGTGACACCGGGCTTCCGGCTCCTTGTTTATGCGACACAGGCATTTTCCGCCATGCCCCGAGAGCACCTGCCTTACCCGAAACAGGGCTCGAGCACCGGCCGGACCAATGCAATGGTGACGAGGCAGAACCTAATGGTAGGGCATAAAAGCGTGTCCCGTCATTTCACCACCAGCACTACGCGAAGCTGCGACCGACGTAACTCCATAGGTCGCTGCATCAGCCACTCACCCCACGCCCTCGCTTCCTCGCGCCACCGATACAGTGGCCAGTCCACAAGCCGCCTCGTAGAAGTTTGTGCGATATCCCTTGATGACTCTGATGGCCATCGCTCTCTGCGACTTTCACAGGATTGCGATGCTACCGTTCGTCAGGTTAGTCGCCTGGATCGGGGTCTCATATAAGGCCATCGACCGCACGATCCAAACGTAGAGCCGCCTACAGGCGGCGCTTGGGCCCCCCAGGTTGGGAAGCAGTGTTGATAGCGCCCCAGCCGTGCCCAACAACTTGGGCGCCAGCCGGAAGTGGGGACCAAAGTCCCACCGGCTGTCAAGCACCAATCGGGCTCAACTCGACAGCGATTTGAGCCCCCTGACCACGATGTGTGATTCAGGTGGTGGCGCTCGCGCTTAAAGCTAGTAAGACAATAATACTTTAAAACCTGCATTGTTACCTGAGTCGAAACACATGTCACATTCTTAGTGTAAACCTGGAAAATAATAACAACACTTTATTTAAATCATCATGAAACTTATATAGGAAGGTAAATGGTGGAATCAGGCGTTACTATGCGGTATTACAATGTTTAATGTTAGTTCCGCCAACCTAGTTCATCAAGCTTGGATCTATTATGCAGCACCGTCCTCTTGCAGTGTCGCCAGCAAATATTTTATTAATTTAAGGGTTAGCGCAGACGTTGCAGCAAAATGCTCCTGTAATTGATTAATTAAAACCGGCCAAGTGCGTGTCGGACCACGCACAATAAAATGATCCGTAGTTGGGATGAATTCATCCCAAGAACCAACTTAACATTGTAGTTGAAGAACATGTTCTCCCATACGGAATGTATGGGAGAACATGTAAGTTTGTACGCACAATATTGAGAGATTTATTAAGTTATTTTAAAGGTAAGTTATTTATCCCCTTATTACAAAACAAGGTTTATTTTCAGACCCAGGTTTAAAACATGGAGCCATTATTGAATTTAGAACTTTATTCCGACTATAGTAAAGTTCCTAAACACAAAACTGACAACTTAGTACCGAACTAAGTTTTCAGTTTTGTATAAAGATCGGTATTTCAATCACAGTTACGTTCTTATTACAAAAACTGGCTCCATGGTTTAAGCCATGTCAAAATATAAATCTTGTTTTGTAATAAGGCGGTATAAGTTTTCCTGCAATATATAAGTACGTATAGGACCCTTAAGGATCACTCGTGTGTCTGTCTCTCTTTCCGTCTGTCACAGTTGATTTGCTCCGAATCTACTGGACCGATGAAGTTGAAATTTGGTACACATATGAACTTTTGTGACCCAAACACGGACGTGTTACGTAAATAAATTAAATTTGAATATGGAGGTCACTTATGGGGGGGGGGGGGAAATGGAAAATTAAAAAAAACGTTTTGCTGACTGTACCGTGTGACATATGAAATGAAATAACTTTTTTTAAGGATTTTACATATATATATTCTTTAATTTTAAAATAAACTCTTTTGAAATTATTTAAGAAAATACATGAAAAATTACCATTCCCCCCCTAATCTCCGAAACTACTGAGCCTAAAATGTTGATAAAAATACAGAAAATAGTTCTTTACTTATAGATTATTTTCTCTTCAAAATCACCAATTGGTGAAGTGGAACTGATGATGGACACCACAGATGGCCACCGGAACAACATAATAATAAGTATTTAACGGGTTGCGATTCGATTACGTACTTTAATATGGTTGCTAAGCAATTTATGCTCGTCACAGTGCATATGGTGAGTGGCAGTTCACCTGGTTCTTACCAGGAGAACTCCTCAACAAATAACGTCCCAGCATCGGGAAAAGCAATATTTTGTAAAAGGTGATGAGCAGTTGACTTTAGGCTATTGTAACTTAGATAAATTAAAAACTGACCCACTAAAAAGTGAAAATAAAAAACTTTTTACAAAAAAAATTACCGACTTCCAAAAATAACACTACAAAGTGAAAAATATCTTTTATTTCGGAAGTCGGTGGCAAAAACTAAAATACAGATACAAAGACACCGACTTCCGAAATTAAAGTTATTTTTCACTTTGTAGTGTTTTTTTGAAAGTCGGTTATTTTTTTTTGACAAGTTTTTTTAAAAATCGGTTTACTATCGGAGGTTTTAAAAGTATCCGGGAAGAGAATAACATATTAATAAGGTACGTTAATATTGGTGTAATCAAAGCTGCGGTGTGCTTTAAGATAGACACACAGAAGAAGTATTGTTTAATGGCTGCATAGTTTTAAATGTTTCACCATGACTAACTCGATAAATGAAGAAACTGGCATTGAGTAGTGAAATTAAATGGCGGGGTCCCATCGTGGATGCTGTTTTATTTTTAACAGCAGTCTTACCTATAAAATAATGATTTAACGCGTTGGAAATGTCATTAGTATTCGTCAAAATCGTATTATTCAATTTTATTTTTATGATATTTTTTTATTTTTTTGGTAGACGAATCACCCGAAAAACTTTATCCCTAATCGACGCGTTTACATTTTATAGGTATTTAGTCAATTCCCACGAAAATACCACCTTCAGAAATACGTAGAGAAAAAAATTACGTACAATTAGTTGAAATTTGGTACACATCATATCAACTTCTGTGACCAAAACACGGAGGTGTTACGTAAATAAATTAATTTTGAATATGGACGTGACTTTTGGGGGGCAAATTAGAAAATTGAAAAAAAAAGTTTTGCTGACTGTACCGTGTGACATGTCAAATGAAAGGGCTTGTTTTAAGGATTTCATATATGTATTTTTTGTAATTGTAAATCAATACATTTGAAATTATTTAAGAAATTACATGAAAAATGACCATTACTATATACATATCTCCGAAACTCCTTAGACTAAAATGTTGAAACAAAATACAGAAAATAGTTCTTTAGTTATAGATTACAGGTAAACCTATAAGAAGTCGGTGATCTTAAAATAACATGGTAAATCACTCAATATTGTACGTACACACTTACATTTGCAGTTGGAATGTATGGGGGATCATGTTTTTCAACTACAATGTTAAGTTTGTTCTTGGGATAAATTCATCCCAACTACGGAACCCTTCATTGTGCGTGGTCCAACACGCACTTGGCCGGGTTTTTTTTAGTACACGGTAATAATAGTAGATTGTTGCACCGAGTGCAAAGTGAGTTATTAATGTACGAGTGTTATGTTGGTGCCCAGCGCATGCGAGGGCACTAAATTAGCACGAGTGCATTAATTACTCACTTTAGCAAGGTGCGAAATCTACTTTTCTTTCAACTACCAATCTACCTACCGTGATTAAACATACCTACTCAAAATAAAACTGAAGTATATGAAAACAAAGTTTTTCACCGAGTCGGTTTTATTCAGCCGATTTTTATTTTCAGCCAGTATCTTTTTGATTTATTGCATAAATTTTTTATTAAAATTAATAGGAGACATTAAACCTCTGTGTTAAATTTATATCTAAATAAAAAATAAAAACAGTGCAGAAATGTTGGTTCTAAGCAAAAAATACGTGCTTTGTGATCGGTTTTGTAGTGATTAATGATAACATTACTACGTAGTTGAAAGAAAAAGGTATTTAATTTCCTAGATTAATTGCCTAAAGCTTTTCTTTACCCTAAACCTCTTCAAAGTTGATCAAAATACTCATTGTTTTGAACAACTATGAAGGGGTTTTATTGTGGGACCAACCTGAAATCTCTCCTGAAAACTCTGTACATTTATATTAATTTAACAAAATTGTATTACAGCTGTATGCTTTTATGTGATTTCTGTGTTTGTCACACAGTAAAAATTGTTCAAAATAATGAGTACAGTGATACCTTTTCAGGGTTTCAATTATTTCAATAACACTTTGCTTTTTGTGACGACGATAGTGCATCTGGTTTAAATCAAATCTTACAAAAGAGCGTTGGATAGTAAGTCTTTAACTAAAAGAAAATTACATCTTTTACAATTAATGTCCTTACTTAGACTCACCTCTGTTGTCTGCAGGCAGTTTGATAATTGTGCGAAGAACATAATAAGCAAAAAACGCATGATTCGAGTCTTGTTGATCTCTGTAAGTGGAAACAACATAAATAAGGTTTAATTTCTACGAACAGTCCGTGTATATCGTAAGCGAAGTCATCGTCCGTGTACATCGTAAGTTAACTGTGCGCCGGTCCATTACACCTTGATGGAAAAACAAATTGGAAAGTCTCGATAACAAATTCAACTATAAAAGTTTTTAACCGATTAAAAAAAAGAGGAGGTTCTCTATTTGTCGGAATCTTTTACATAACTCATTATGTATCAACATTGACCCGATATCGGCACGATAATGGCGGACAGGAAATGTTAAATAATGATTAATTATTATTAAAACGTATTTTTAAAATAACTCTTTCGTCTCGTTGCCAAATGCCTCGTCATCGACAGCGACTACTGCTTCTGTTGTGTCAAATGTCCAATTTTCATACGTATTTTGTATTTTTAGGGTTCCGTACCCAAAGAGTAAAACGGGAACCCTATTACTAAGGCTCCGCTGTCTGTCTGTCTGTCCGTCTGTCACCAGACTGTATCTCATGAACCGTGATAGTTAGACAGTTGAAATTTTCACAGATGATGTATTTTTGTTGCCGCTATAACAACAAATACTAACAACCAGAATAAAATAAATATTTAAGGGGGCTCCCATACAACAAACGTGATTTTGTTGGGTCCGGACCCGTGCTTCACTAACTTACTAAACCGCTGGTCCTAGAGACATGAAATTTGGAGGGTGTGTTCTTTGTAAAGAGTAGGTATCCACTAAGAAAGGGTTTTTCGAAATTCCACCCCTAAGAGGGTGAAATAGGGGATGGAAGTTTATATGAAAGTCCGTCAGTTTTGAAGTTAGGATCTTCAAATTTAGTGTATAGGCTGACCATTGAAAATTAATTTATACGTGTCTCAGCGTTTTTGAAAATTCCACCCCGAAGGGTTAAAAAGGGGGATTATGTTGTGTATCAAAGTCCTTAATTTTCGAAGTAAAAAACACTAAATATATTATCTAGGGTTATGGTTGGAAGCTAATGCAACGGTGTTGTTAGAATTTCAACCCTTATGGGGTAAAAAGGGGATAACATTTTATTTTAAATGAAAGTTCTTTTTAAGTTAAAATCACTAATATTTCGGCTTATGGTTGGAAACTATAGGCAGGCATCCGCTAAGAAAGGATTCTACAAAATTCGACATTTAAGGGGTGAAAAAGGGGAATAAACCTTATTCCTTGAGTTAATTAAACTGAAACTTGGCACGAATACTAACCTAAGTAAATTATAAAGTGTGACATTTTATGTTTTTAGGGTTCCGTTTTAAATTGGTAAAAAGGAACCCTTATGGTGAGACTAAGTCTGTCTGTCTGTCTGTCTGTCACACCTGGATATCTCAAGAACTACTAATGCTATCAACTTGAAATTTAGAATAGTTTTAGATGACATTTGCCCAACTATTTTGCAAACAAGTTTTTTTTTCTTTTAAATATCCCTTTTTTGCAAAAGGGACTGAACGGGGGTCTTAAATATTTGAAGTGGGGCTACTAGGGCATGTGGGGTATCATATGAAAAAACACTGTTATTTGCACATTCTCAAACTTTTTTTTTTTCTTTTTTAGGCAGCATAGTTTTCGAGTTTTGATAAAAAATGTAAAGAAAAATACCATTCCCCCCCACCCTTACTTCCGAAGTTTGCATAGATAAAAATCTAAAATTATTGTGATAAAGTGATAGAAGTTTATGTAAAGATTACAGGAAAAATAAAACGATGTCTCTAAATAGCACAGTTTTTCAGAAATCATCAACATCATATATATATACGTACGGAACCCTCGGTGTGCGTGTCTGACTCGCTCTTGACTGGTTTTTTTTTTAAACTACTCTTTAAGGCGGCGATTTCTAAAAATGGTCAAAAATATGGTTTTTAAAGCAGTGTATCTCTTAGACCGTAAATACTTTTTCCAAAACAAAAACAGTATGATATTTTCAAGTCTTTTGTGCATAAGGTGATGGAACTCAAAACATAATTGAACATAATTTAAGACTTCAAAAAAATCTTCAAAGACAACTCTTAATTATTTTGAAAGCCTATTTATTCCAGTTTATGTCTTCGTTAACAGTTATAATTATAAGTATACCATAAAATTGCAAATGCCCAACTGCATTCGGGGATGCATAAATTCTAATTAATTTTTTAATCTAATAAATTCTAAGTTAATTTAATAATATTTGTTACCCATGAGTTCTACGCCGAGTTCTTTTCACTACTAAACACGCAATTTAATGACACTTTACCACTGAAGACTAAAAGTATTTACTCAAAGTTCGTATTTAGTGATTGAGCGACTCCAGGTATTCGTAAAAGCAGGGAAAAACTTTTTGAACTTTATGGCCTAAAGCAACATATGAATAATATAAGCTTTCATCAATATGTTGCAAAATATTCTAAAACTTTAAAAGTGTGTGCCAAATAGCTAAACCTGTTTATACTAGCAATAAAATAGAATCAGCTTATGATATAATAAAAACTACCTGGCAAATAATAAATAATGAATTAGGTAGGTAAAAACAGCGTAATACTGAATTTAATTTAGAGACTTGCACATGGGCCCATCACTTCAGAGGTAAAAATAGCTCAGGAATTTAAAAACTTTTTTGCTAATATTCCCCTTAAAACTACCGAAACTTTAAGTTCCTCACCCGCGCTTTCTGTTGCCTTACTTAGAAAGAATGTAAAGGTATGCCCTTTGGAGTTAAGGTTTCAGCACACAAACCCCTAGGCTGTTATAAAAACTTTTAAAGATCTTAAAATTAAATCAACAGAAGATTTATGGGGCATGTCTGTAAAAGTCTGTAGATCTGTCGTCGAAACCATTGCGCCCTATTTAGCTTTCATATTTAACACCAGTGTGGACCAAGGAGTCTTTCCGGATCTCATGAAATACAGTAAAGTAGTTCCTTTGTTCAAATCCGGAGATAGTAAAGAACCCAACAATATTATAGGCCCATGTCAATTCTGTCAGTTCTCACTAAGGTGTTTAAAAAGTTGACGCTCAATCAAATGTTACGTCACTTCAATAAAAAGTCCATCTTTCATGAACAACAGTACGGTTTCACTTAAGGTCTTTGTACCACTGACGCCGGTGTCACCCTAATAAAGAACATTTCTAACGCCTGGGAGGAAGCACAAGATGCCATTGGAATTTTTTGTGACCTCTCTAAGGCTTTCGATTGCGTTAACCATGAGACACTTCTGCTGAAACTAGAACACTATGGGATTAGGAATACAGCTTTTGATTTACTAAGATCATACCTGAAACATAGAAAGGTTAGAGTTCAAGTAAACAGCGAACTCTTTGGGGTCTGAAAAAGCAATGGGCATTCCTCAAGGTTCTATATAAGGTCCATTCCTCTTTTTAGTTTACATTAACGATTTACCCCGATTACTTCAAAATCAAACGGAGATGGTGTTATTTGCAGATGACACGTCATTGATCTTTAAAATAGACCGACGGTCACAAAACCTTGACGACGTGAATAATTCTATTCTTCAGGTCCAAGATTGGTTTACGGTAAATAATTTGGTTATAACTTATAAAATAATAAATAAGAAATAATCGAGTAAATAAGTTTTCGGGAGAATTTTACTGCGTACCTTGAATAACTCAAAAGTTGGTATACATCAATTATTATTTAAGAACAAAAACAGTAGAAAAAATAAAGAAATGAAATGGAGGACACGTATATTGAACAAGTATGTACAAAATTAAGTTGGTATTTATATGCTATCTATATTATTATCCTCCGTAAAGTTGTAAATCAAACTGAACTCCTATTCTGCTCACCACGCTTACGTTGGTTCCAACTGAGATATGGTATAATGTTTTGGGAGAATACTGCTGATAGAGAAGCTGTTTTTTTTTCGAAATCCACGCGGGCGAAGCCGCGGGCGAAAGCTAGTATAATATACAATTATTATACTACTATAACGAAGACGAAGACAAAGGTTTTAGTGTTTGAAAGAAGTGTCGGTAAGTGTCGGTATGTGATGTGACAGTAAATAAAAAAAACAACAACCTCCGACACGATCAAAATCCTCTAAAAAGTAGTTGTGTATTACCTATATTCTAAGTACTGTTTATTTTATTTTGTTACCTATTTACTTATGTTCAACTCATCAAACCAGACTTGGGTACGGAACCCAAGTCTGGTTTGATGAGTTGAATATAAGTATTTTTCGGGTGACCACTGAAAGTCAGCGCTGTGCTGTGGGTCCCCCATAGCACAGCATCATGCTGAGTGCAAGCCGGAGTATCACAGTCATGACGTGCAGCTTTCGACTATTTGTTTGTTTGTGATAGTACTTAGATCTGTTTTGTGTAACGTTCGAGTTTATTACATATTATGTATTCGTACGCACGTTTTTTCTGTGACAAATGAAATTATTTTTCTTTCTTTTCTTTCTTTCTCTCATCATCATCATCATCACTCTCCCCCCCTCACCCCAATTCATTTGCGGTCGGCGCAACATGTCTCTTTCTTCCACACTTCTCTATTAGTGATGACTCATAGATTTCCACATTCAGACTCTGTAGACTCGGTAGTGTTTCTGGGTATAACAGTAGATGCCAAACTTCAGTGGGGACCACATATAAATATCAAGCCTAGCGGGAAGGCTCAGTTCGGCTGCATACGCCGTCAGGAAAGTAAGACAATACACTGACGTTGATACAGCCCGTTTAGTCTATTTTAGTTATTTTCATAGCGTTATGTCCTACTGTATTCTGCTGTGGGGTAAAGCCGCTGACATTTAAAATATATTTGTACTTCAAAAACGAGCTGTTCGAGCAATTTACCAGCTGGGTGCCAGAGTTTCTCTTAGAGATTTTTTTAAAGATATTGGTACTCTCACGGTGGCATCACAATTCATCTTCGCCAACATCTTATAATTATGTTAGGCAAAATATACACTTATACACTAAAAACAGTGATCTCTACAATATTAATACCTACCAGAAATAAGGACAAATTACGTGCTCCATTTCACCGACTTCATAAGGTTCATAACTCATTTGGTGGACTTGGTATAACTTTTTATAACAAGCTACCCTCTTCCTTGCTAGATTTGCCTTTTAATGCGTTTAAAGTTAAATCTAATCTTTGTTCAAAGGCATACTATTCTATCAACGACTACTTAAACGATAAGAATAGTTGGTCGCTGTGATTAACTCAAGACAATGTTCATGTTCTTTCTCCAGATATAGATTACCTACTGACAGGATAAATGAGTTCCTATATTTGTTTATTTTATTTGACTGTCTAAGTAATTATTTTTATTTATTAGTGACAAAATCTACTCAATACGTGTTTTTTTTTTTGAGTTGCATTGCAATAAGTGGTTAGCTAGCGACCTCAACAAATTGATCACTTTATTCTTGCCTGAGCAACCGGCAGCAAGTTCTTCATGCTCCCTTAGATGTCACCGCTTGCGGTAGCGTCGGGGGTCGGGTTGCCTCCTTCCCTCAAATATGGCGAGGGGGGTGATGGCTGATCTTTGCGTTATGCTCGTGAACGGGTGCTGCTTGTGGTGACTGGTAGTCTTGCTGACCATGGGTTTGTTATTGTTATTAATAATTAACTTTTTTTTTTTATTTTACTTCGATGGTGCTAGTTTATCATTTGTGACTTCGAGTTATAGATATAGCTTTATTTAAGCGGGCACGCCCATTATGCCTGGAGGATTTTATTTAGATACGTTTTGATTACGTTATTTGTTCTTGAGTATAATTTTAGACGATTATTATATATATATTTTTTTCTTTTGTATAGTGGTGTGTGCTAGCTAACATAAGGCAAATAATTTAGTTTAATGTTTTGTGTTGCATTTTACATTTTATTGTATAAATTCAAGTTTTTAAATGAACAGACAGCTGTGCTGCTGGGGAGTTTGTTGCGCCACTTCTTCTTCCCAGCTAAAGCACTAGGAAGTGGTGAAGGGTGGGCGTTTTTGGTGGACTGTCTCATGTAATTTTGACGTTCGAAAAGTGCTGATTCACAGCCTTGTTTGAATAAATGACTTTTGATTTTGATTTTGATTTCATCTCTTTCGGGCCTGAGTAGTCACACCGTTCTTCTGTGAGTATAACGTTGTAGTGCTTCTGAAAGAAGTGTAAGTTCAGGGCTTTGTCGCAGGGTGATGCCATCATCGGTTGTCGTTTGATTGCATCTTCCTTTATGCGTGTGTGCTTGACCCTAGAGTCTTTGCTAAGGGTTCCCGATGTGTAGAGCCTGAAGACGGCCAAGGCTGCCTCCTCTCGCACGACGAGGTGTAGGGGTGGCAGACCTTGCAGTACTTGTAGTGCGGAAGTGGGTGCAGTCCTCATACTGCCAGTTATTGCTACACAAGCAAAACAGCTGCAGTTTTTCGAGGTCTTTTCGGGCTGTGCTCAGGTCCATCCTAGGCCACCAAACCAGTGAGCCATATGTGATAATTGGTCGGATGATTGTTGTGTATAGCCAGTGGGTGACCTTGGGGCTGTTGCCACAAATCCTTCCAAGCATTCGTTTGCACTGCCATAGGGATATGCTGGCTATTGTGGTGATGTAGTTGGTGTGTTTTGCCCAGTTCAGCTGTTTGTCCAAATAGATGCCCAGGTATTTGGTTTCAGTTGAAAGGCTTAGGGTAGTTCCAAAGAGTCGTGGCAGTTGTAGTGTCGCCAACTTCCTCTTTTTGTGAAGAGAACCAGTTCGGTTTTTGTTGGATTCACCGACAGTTGGTGTTTGTTGCACCAGTCCTCTACTATTTTCAAAACTTGGCGCATTAGGTTGCATAACGTGTTTTCGTGGGTGCCGTTTATTATTATGGTTATGTCGTCGGCGTAGCCTACGGTGAAATAACCTTTGTCACTGAGTGTTTTGATGAGGCTGTCTACAACCAGGCTCCATAGAAGCGGCGAGAGGACGCCCCCTTGCGGGCAGCCCTTCGCCACGATGGCCCTTGTGGTGTCATTTACCGTGACTTGTACAGCTCTCATTTTGAGCATATTGGTGATCCAGCCGCTCAGGGTCGAGTCTATGTTGTGTCTGTCTAGAGCCTTAATGCTGTTGAACATGGTTTTGTCAAAGGCACCCTCGATGTCAATGAAGGCGGCCAGTGATGAGCATTTGTGATCCACTGCGCATTCAATCTTAGAGACCACGCTGTGTAGCGCAGATTCTGTTGATTTGCCTGTTTGGAGCGCCTAAACTAATAATTGCTGATCAAGGTCGTTGTTATATTAGCTCTGATTTCAAGAGCTTTTGCGCTGAGCATAAGTTACAACTTCAATTTATTGCGACGGGCTCTAGCAGGGCAAACGGTCAAGTTGAGAGGGTTATGCATACTCTAAATAGCTTGTTAACCATTGTTGAAAACGATCCCAATAAAACGTGGTGCGATGAACTAGAAAACATTCAACTCAACAGCACCAAATCTGCCGTTACAAAATACTCACCCACAGAACTTATGTTAGGGATTCGTGTACAATCGTTAGGTATGGCTAAGCTAAACTCGGAGGTCCATAGTCACCAAGATCGTTTAGACCTCGATACTATACGGGAAGATGCGTCAGCTAATATTGAAAAAGCGGCTAAATCTGACGTGGTTCGATTTAATCGGGGCCGCGCAAAAATAAAACCGTTTGCAAAAGATGAATTTGTGCTCCTTAAAAATAGCGTCAAAATAGAGTCAAACCAAATTGGATAGGAAGTTTAGGGGTCCATTTGTCATAACTACGGTACTAGACAATGATCGGTATGAATTAAAAAGTTTAGGTGGTAGTTCTCATCGAATGCATAAGTATACCCTCGAGAATTTGCGTTCAATACCCCAAGGACATGACGGATTGCTTGAAATCACGACTAACCTTTTGAATTACGACGAGGCCGAGACGGCGGTAGAAGATGTAACTTTAACTGATCGAGATGACGCATTGCATTCAAACGACTGTGATACTTTGACCGTATGCTCGGATACTATTTCCGCCAACTCCCGGACAAATACAGCCGGTTCAGACACTCTCAGTGTACACTCTGATCCAGAGACATGGGATATACAAAATGAAATAGAAATTTATGCTGAAAAAGATAACCTGCAGTAGGTATGCCATGATTACGTTTTTATGTTATGTATGTGTTTGCTTAAGCTGTGGATCCTGGTGGATAGTGACATCCGGGTTCGCTGAACGAGAAAGGATTCACTAGTCCAGTCCAGATGTAAGGTAGTCTATCCTGGTCAATATGAGTCGTCTGGGCCAGAAGTAATGAAGGTTGTCTATCCTGTTCGAGGTGTGTCGTCCGGGCCGTACTGAAGGGTTCGGTTGAAGGGATGCACTCGCTCGGTCCAGATGTATTGCGTTAGTTGACTGGTCGAAGGGACACTCGTCTAGTCCAAGTCCTTACGATGATGGTCTCTGTTCAAGTATTATTGCGTTGATGTCGATAATTAATTCAGAAAAGTCATGTTATTAGCAGGATGATCGAGCGGATGTCCTAGTCATTAGAAAATCGCTTGTTCTAGATACATAAATTAACGCCCGAGGACGGTCGTATGTCAGTCCGGCCGTGACAGCGCGTCGATGTTGAAATCAAAATGTCTACGTCAAGAGTGGCTTTACGATCACTGTCAAAGCCACTCTAGCGGAGCGTCGTGTCGATGGTAGCGAGGCAGCCATCTTGAAAGGACACTTTTTTGACGGAGTGGCGCCAGCGCACCACGTCTGCGACGAATCGCTTCCCATCGCCTCAATCAAAGTGATTTTTAATAAGATCGTGAAGATTTAAAGACTACAGACTATTGTTTTAATATTAGAAGATTAATTTTAGTGATATTGCAATTATTGAAGGAAAGAGGAAAGCATTACTATATCAAGTTGATTTTCATGTGAAGTGTTGGATTTTATTCACCGCCTTATACCCACGCCCTGCGAGATGAGTTCTGATGATGGTCCTCCTGCGCCTTCATATTCTTATACCCACGCCCTGCGAGATGAGTTCTGATGATGGTCCTCCTGCGCCTTCATATGTATAATGTATACGTGAATAATCTTATTATGGTGGTGTAAGCGTGAATACAAATAAACGATTTGGCCTGACTAAAATATGTTTACAATAAATAGCATGTGTATTACAACCACAATCCACATAAAAGACAAGATGAAAAATCCACAAACTATTAAATTATTAAGTATTGCCCTGTTCACAGGTTTGCAATCACGAGTTACGCGCCAAGTAGTCAGAATTACACGGGAAGAACACGACAGCCAGTTATATAATGGACGTGTCCGAAACAGTCAAACCCAGTTTACATGAAATACGAAGCTTAATTAAAAAATAAATATAGTCTTACCTTTTTACCTTAGCAGCTCGCGATCGGAAGGGCATTTAGCATAATATTGTCAAAATTGTCATTAGAATGACGTCTTTTATTTTGCTAAGGATGCATACTGATGTCCTTTACTTACTTATTGGAAAAAACCGTAAGATAAACCAATAATACTCGTATTGTCAGTGGATTTTTCGATTTGTTAGTTTTAAGTATAGCTAACGTTCGAATTAAAGGGTTAACGGTGTTTTGGTGAAACATTATTGAACCTATTTGAATACTTTTAATCTTCAATGAAACCAATTATACCTTTCGAATGTGCAATGAACTTAATAGATCAATGAAACTTTAAAGAATGGCTTGTTCATTATTCCAGGCAGGTACGAATACGGTTAAAACTCAATATTTTTTTAGGGGTCATTCTGCGTTCGCAATTTTGTTGGAAATAATCCTAAAGACACAGCTGCGTTCGGACGTGCCCATATCAAATACAAACGTTCGGACGTGCCCATATCAAATACAAACCAAACCTTAGGGGACATCTATTAGACGTCGCGTCTCGTAGCACGTAGCGCGTAGCGAACACGTAGCACCGTAGCTGCGCCAGACAGCGTAGCAAGCTACGCACAATAAGCGGTTACGTTATTTACTGCATATTGTATGAGCTTCGCTTACATGTTCTGAGGCTGTGCGACATCTAAAATCGTCTTATCTTTCCTATTTTTTATAAGATTTTACTTTCTTTTCCGTGTTCCGGTCTATCTTCAGGAAATTGATAACAGCTTATTATTAAGAGCACAGAAATTTTTCTTACGATAAAATCTGCGTGACAAAATTAAAGTTTACTCCAGTTACTGGAGCGTATTCTTTTAATTATTACAATCGCAACCACAATGACATAAACAAACCAAATATTTTTTTATTGATTTTTTTTATTTCATGTGCCGTTAACATTTTTAAATTAAATATATCTACGACAGATACACAACTCGTGTTTTGACAACACTATTCGTATTCGTACAAATTACGAGTATGTTCTTTAGTTGTCTATTTTGATTATAATCTGTGCCGACCGCATAATTTTGTCTCAATTTCATTTTGCAACTAGTCATCTGCTAACAAACCGTTAAAAAATAAAAAAGACTAATAATTGATTAAGAGGTAACTTATTATTTAGCGAATCAATGTCTATTCAGTGATGAGAGAGATTTTTGTAAATAAGACTGGTTTAGTTTAACTTCAAGCAAACAATTAGGCGCTAAATTATGTTACAAACATCTGACGTGGTATCAAATGATGATTTACGTAAAATGTTTGTAATTAATGTTTGAATACTAACTGTACCCTCCACAGCGCAGCTGCAGCCAGCACTAACTGTACCCTCCACACCGCAGCTGCAGCCAGCACTAACTGTACCCTCCACACCGCAGCTGCAGCCAGCACTAACTGTACCCTCCACACCGCAGCTGCAGCCAGCACTAACTGTACCCTCCACACCGCAGCTGCAGCCAGCACTAACTATACCCTCCACACCGCAGCTGCAGCCACCACTAACTGTACCCTCCACACCGCAGCTGCAGCCAGCACTAACTGTACCCTCCACACCGCAGCTGCAGCCTCCACTAACTATACCCTCCACACCGCAGCTGCAGCCACCACTAACTGTACCCTCCACACCGCAGCTGCAGCCACCACTAACTGTACCCTCCACACCGCAGCTGCAGCCTCCACTAACTGTACCCTCCACACCGCAGCTGCAGCCACCACTCCCTGCAACATATCCCTTCATGAAGTTATACAACGGTGACCGCAACCTACGACCACCTCTCAGTATTTCCACTCCAATAATGACATAACGCTAATTAGCACTCTTTGTTCGGAACCAACTTTATAATTTAATTTACGACGTGAGTTGAAAATTTAAACGAATTTTTCATTCTTTTATTTGATTTTGACCTAATAAAGTTTGGTCCTTTCTACCCGCGCGCTGGTCCTTCCGACTGCGAACAGCTCGACGAGCGTCAACACAACGTTTGAAGCAATTATTTTGTCACCGCCCACAAATAATTTATTTATTTGCTAACATGTAAAACACTGGTTAGTAGGCATGCATTAAAATTTCATGACACAGTATTGAGACATGCACCCTGTAAGGGCATTGCAAATTATATATAATATAATAATATATATCGAATTAAAATTATTAAATTTAATTATTAATTACATACTATTGACTCTAATCATTGCAATTTATTACGTTATACTAAACATTAACCAATCATTTATTACATCTTATTTTAAAATAAATGATTAATAACAATTAGTTCACACATTTACGTCAAGCTTAATAGTACAAGGTAGATCGATTCACAATTTGTCAGTTTTAAATTCCTCAACGGTATAGTAGCCTTTCTTTATTAATAGAGATTTCAACTGTTGCAAAAATTACGACGGCTTAGGACTGCTGAGGGTCTACTCCGAAGCGCTTAATCTAAGTATCGGCCGAACGTTCGGCCGTTTTATAACTTCCATAGTTTCCTTTTTTGACTTTGAATCCTTACCCGACTTAGTCACAGTTTTGACTTTGGCTTATCTCTTTGACTGTCGTTTTTAGGGTTCCGTACCATAATGGTAAAAAGGAACCCTTATGGTGAGACTA
This sequence comes from Tiliacea aurago, assembly GCA_948098905.1. Classification (NCBI taxonomy): domain Eukaryota; kingdom Metazoa; phylum Arthropoda; class Insecta; order Lepidoptera; family Noctuidae; genus Tiliacea; species Tiliacea aurago. Next base: position 24,492,742 of record OX402596.1, read on the forward strand.
AGTCTATCTGTCTGTCTGTCACACCTGGATATGTATAGACTGGGAACCCGTGTATTCATGTGATGATGTTAACGTTGCTGTTGAGACCTTTTATGAGTTAATTAACAAAATTGTTTGTCAAACCGTTCCTTTAAAAAAGATAAAAACATTGCGCCTGAATTACCCCAAATGGTTTACGTCTGCTTCTATTAAACTAAATAACGTTAAAAACCATTATCACAAGCTCTACAAACAGAATAATAATAACCAACTGCATTATGCATTCTTTACCTACTATAGGCGCTTATTAAAGAGAAGTACGGATGCAGATTTTGCTGCCGACACTGATCGTATTCAGTCAAATATCAAGTGTGACCCCAGAACCTTCTGGGCCTATGTAAAAAGTAACAGAGAAAATAATGAGCCGGCTACCTTTGGTGACATGTCACCAACGCATGTTGCAGACGCCTTTTCAAAATATTTTAGTAGCGTTTTCCTAACAAGCTTGCCATCATTAGATCCCGAGCGTGCTATCGCTACTGCTAATGCGTCTCCTAATAATGTGTCCCATCTTGTTGATATTGATTACGTTCACGAATCTGAAGTTCGTGGCACTATGGCTCGGCTTCCCCCAAAATCTACTCAAGGTCCAGATGGAATACCACAGTACTTGGTTAAGGACGGCTGTGAAATTTTCAAATTACCCTTGCAATTTATCTTCAACCTATCAATTGCGACGACCATATATCCAACGGAGTGGAAAACATCTAAAGTACTCCCGGTACATAAAAGTGGCCCAAAAAGCGACATTAAAAATTACAGGCCAATTGCTGTTTTATCCATATTCGGCAAAGTATTCGAATCCGTACTCTATAAAAAAATATTTAATAAACTGCAACGGTGGTTTGCGGAAGAGCAGCACGGATTTCTTCCAAATCGCTCAACCACATCTAATCTACTTAACATTACTACACTCTTAGCTAAAAATATAAACGACAAAAAGCAGATCGATGTGGCCTATTTTGACTTCCAGAAGGCTTTTGACAGGGTTGACAACGACATACTTCTGGGTAAACTGGCACTGGCAGGTTTCTCTGTGACGTCGCTGAAATTCTTCGCGAACTATCTGCACAACCGCAAGCAATTTGTAACATACAAAAATGCCAATTCGGAGCGCTACTCGGTCACTTCTGGCATAGGGCAGGGCACTAACCTCGGGCCCCTTCTTTTTCTAATAGTTTTTAACGATCTTCCCACATATGTAAAACACTCCACAATCTTAATGTATGCTGACGATGTCAAAGTTGCTCTTCCGATAGCTAACTCTAGTGATACGGCCACACTTCAGCTCGACATCGAAAACATTCACACTTGGAGCACTGTAAACAACCTTAACCTAAACATAAGTAAATGCGCGGTCATGACCTACTCAAAAGCCACACAACCTATACACAACATCTACACTATGAACAATGAGCCCCTGAAACGCGTTTTAAACGTACGCGATTTGGGTGCTCACTTTGATCCACACCTTACATTTAACCAGCACATAGTACAGACTTGCAACAAATCCCGTAAAAACTTAGGTTTTGTCTTGCGTCAGGCCAAAATTTTCAATAATCGTCAAGCCATAACCATACTGTACAACTCCTTCATTCGCAGTTTGCTAGAAACTAACAGTGCTATCTGGAACCCTCATGAAGGAGTGTATACACTGGTCATTGAAAGGGTTCAGAAGTCTTTTGTCCGCTACCTCTACTTAAAACTTTATGGATATTACCCGTATATGTACCCAACACCATTTGTGCTAGGTATGGTGGGGTACCAAAGTTTAGAAGTAAGGAGAAATTTTGGTCTGGTAAAATATTTCATCCGCCTAATTCGTGGTACCCACTTCAATTCCTCGTTACTGCAGTACATCTCCTTTAACGTCCCACTACCCATTAGACACACACTTCGCCCTCGCCAACGTTCTCTGTTCTCAATACCTCAAACTAGTACCATAACTCTTAAGACCAGTCCATTGTACCTAGCCCTCACCCATATTAACAACATTCTGCTATACGACAAATCCTCAGATATCTTCGCGAGTACTGAACTGAGATTCCTAAACACTGCTTTTCAGTACCTGGAGTCCATTGCCACTCCCAGTACAATCTCCTTGGAGTAAATAAATTAAATTCTATCTTGTTACCATTGTATTCCAATTTTATCTCAATTGTATCTAATCTTATCTTATTTTGTCTAATTGTATGTTTGTTTCTCTAATATTTTATCTTTGTTTCTCTAATTTTATATGATTTTATCTAATTTTATCTGATTGTACCTAATATGATTTTATCTAATTTTGTCAAATTGTTTGTAAACCTTATTTTATGTGTAATTACTGATATTGACCGATAACTTTTATGTGTGGTGCAAACTGTTAGTATAAGTTGGTTATTAATAAATAAATAAATAAAAATAATAAGATATCTCAAGAACTAAATAATGCTATCAACTTGAAATTTAGAATAGTTTTAGAGGGGGTATCATATGAAAGAACGCTGTTTGCAGATTCTCAAACATTTTTTAATTTTTTTATTAGGTAGCATTCGTTCCGACTTTTGATTAAAAATGTAAAAAAAAATACCTTACCCCTTATCTCCGAAGTTTGCATAGATAAAAATCTGAAATTATTCTATGTAATAGAAGTTTATGTAAAGATTACAGGAAAAATAAAACGATGTCTCTAAATAGCACAGTTTTTCAGAAATCATCAACATCATATATACGTACGGAACCCTCGGTGCGCCAGTCTGACTCACTCTTGACCGGTTTTTTCTTTCGCCGTAGGCAGTCACAGCAACAGTTAGCGTAGTCAAGCGACGCCGAACATTAGGCCGATACTTCACATTTATGTTCGGAGTAGACCCCCAGATATACCCACATTTATTATTCATTGTGTTGTGCAGTTTGTGGGATTCCGCTTTAATTACTTAACTGTGCGCTGATTAATGTTTAATTGAAAAGTATGGCCTTTGTTCCGTAGCGTCGGGTCGCTGAATTATTAAACTGTCACAATTTAATGAGATTAAGAAGTAACTCGCTTCAGTTACAAAACTCTTGGTTTTCAACCAGTTCCACCGACTAGTCCGTTTGAAGCGAGCGACGGCCTCTGCACTTTTATCAGTTTGTTACAATGAGACGACTTCGAGGAAATACTCCAACAATTGACAGCAGTTTATCAACTCGTTTACTCGCTTTAACTAAGTCAGTAAATGTTGATGATTGTTTTTACTTCGCATACACACGACTACTGCGTAATCAGAAGCTGTGGCTCCCAATACATAAATGTGAGAGTGAGGCGAGTGAGGCCACAATGAGTCGAAACATAAAGTTTGTCGGGGCCCAAGCGGCCGGCGCGGCCACGTTCACGAGGTTTACTCAAATAAAAACTGGCTCTGACCGGAATATTACCGTTTTTTACCAGTTCCGAAACCGGACGCCTCGTATTTGCTAGACCATTCGGATTGTGCCGTAAAGCGGCAATTTAACATTATTGTTGCTGCCTTTTGTGTGAATAACACTACAATTCCCAAAAAGTATAGATCACGTATCATAAATGAAGTTAATTATTCCGGTCCTAATACAATAAAAGCCGCCATTATCATCAGTCATCGGAAAAATCTCAGTCCCGTGTCATTTAGGTTTAAAGAATCTTTATTTGATGATACAGTTCACATATATGAGATTTAACTTTTAACATAAATAATCAAAAATCAAAAGAATCAAAAATCATTTATTTGCTTAAATAATGTACAGAGGTTGGTAAAACGTACAAAATTGTTATCTTATTCTGCCTTTAATTTCGGCGTGCAAATACAAAATAAAGCTACATTATTTAAATTAATTTACCATAATCATGCAGTCATTAAACAGATAATCCCATTAAAAAAATTGCATTATTGAATTAAATAAATGTCAATTAAAAAAATAATAATCATAAATGTCAATCGTCGTCTAATGACGAAGCATACAGATGTAGAATACCTACGTAAAACTATAACAACAACGTACGAGATCAACAGCAAACAACAACGTACGAGATCAACAGCAAACAACAACGTACGAGATCAACAGCAAACAACACACAAGTGTAGGTAGTTACATAAAAAACAAGTTAATACAGCTTCTAATTTGACACAATTCCATTATTGGTTTACTGTAAATAATTTGGTATTAAATGAGAAGAAAACTAAATGCATAAGATTTGCGTTACTGAATGTCAGAAGTAGTAAATGTCTCGCTGATTGTGGCGCGTGTGTTGGATTATTCGGTTCCCTACAAAATGGTTGAGCTGGATGGTGCTGATCCACGCGTCATGTTCGTGAACGGGCGCCGTCAGTTGTGACTGGTCATCTCCTATCTGCCAGGGCTTATTTGTAATCTTTATATTTTGTATTATTTTTAAATAATTTCTTTTTTTACATTGTTCTCACATATAGAAGCGACCAAAATAATGTACCCAGGATTTTGTAATATCTTGATTTAAAAGAGTGTCTTTGGAGTTTCTTGCCTGTTCTTCTCCATAGAGATCTACGTTTTGGAATCGGCAAATAGTTTCAACTTTCTGACTAACTAACCGACTCTTTGACAATTCAAAAGTGCCTGTAATTGGTTTAATTGAAATAAATGGTTTGAGTTTGAGTTTTGAATTTGACACCAAGGTAATAAGTACTGATTATTCACTTTGTGCGGAACACAAACAACAACTACTGTGTGAATGTGTTTGTGCGTGCTAGTACAGTGCACGCACGTGTTTGTTTGCTTGTGTGCGACAATTATTGTCTCAGAGACCGCTCGCAGATTATTTATAATTTTGCTTGTGTGCGACAAGTAGTATAGTCTCGGAGACCGCTGATTATTTGTAATTTTGATCATTACGTCTGTGGTCTGGTTTTATGTGTTCGAGTTTTTTTTCGTTATAGTAGGTACTCCTTTGATATATTTAATTATTAGATTTGTTTCCCCTTTTTGCTCACGCTCTTTGAGCTCAGTTTGGAGATTTTGTAATAAGTCCTTCGAGCTGGTGTTTGGTCCGAATATATTTGTATAGTCTTATTCAGTTTTAAGCGATTTTTTAGTAAATATTTCATACTATTTCTGGTTTTGATTACTAAAATTGTTCATTATTAGCCGAGCCAGGATTGCGAACCAGGACGCCAGAAGAATGAGGCAATTCTTTATAAATATTGTTATACTGATTCCTGCCTTTATGTCATGTATGAGAAAAAAAATGTTTTATCGGGCAGTTCATGTTCGCTTGGACGCTGGAGATATTTGGACAATCGTTTTCCAATAAAATAATATTTTCTCAGATAGTGTGTGATGTATGGCGCTATAGATATGCTTTTATTCAAAACAATATACTTAAAATGAATTCATCAGAGAAATACATTATTTTGCCCCAATTATAAAAACGAATTACTCAATGTATCACTTTATGCTGATGACACAATTCTGTTCTATTTTGCTAATAAAAGTGATACTCTTATGGAACAGGCACAAGATGACTTACATAGGTAGATTGTTTAATTGGTTCCAGTGCTACTGACAGTTAACAATAACAAAACAAAGTACACAAAATTTGCTGCTAAAAATAAAAAAATACAAACACAACACACCCTTAACATAAATGGTAACATTCTAGAAAAATCTAAAGCAGAAACTTACTTTGGACTTATACTGGACAGCGACTTGTTGTGGAAAGCAGATATCGAGGAAAAAAAATAAGCTCTCTGCCTTAACAGGCGCACTTTTTCGGTTGTTCGTTGTCTCTCACCACAAGTTTGCTATATGATTTATAACTCCATGGTGAAACCTCATTTGGACTACCTAATTGAAGTGTACTCGTACTTATAAATCCAACCTACAAATCTTGGAAACAGCTCAAAATAAAATTAATAAAGTGCTTTTTAAATACAACTACCGAACACCTACACTAAAACTTTACAATGACACAAAGCTCATGAGTTTATATCATTTATTCTCATAAAAGACAAAAAACGCCACGAACATGAGAACAGACGAAACATTCAGTAAACTTATGTTCGGTAACCGTCACCAAAGTATATGTAGTTATAGTATTATAATTATTTATTATTCTAAGCTCATTCAGCAGTTCAACTCTCAACGAAAAACATTGGAGGAAAACATTGGATAAAGAACATTGGAGGACTTTAGTCAAGGCCGTTTTCAGTTATGTGTTTAGATAGCCGAGACTTAAAACTGCTGAGAGAGCCAACACTTTTTATATAGGTGGGTAAATTATTAAATAGTTGTGCTCCTTCATATGTGATATTTTTTCTAGCATAATTAGTGCGTATTCTTGGCAAAACAAGTAGACTTGGTCGACGAAGACTGCGTTTAGTAATTTGAGATTTTGTTGTAAATGATAAGTTAGTGTGGATGGTTCTGTCCATAATTTTCCTAATGAGAACGCAAGTATTATATGTATAGAGTTGTTTGATATTCATAAGTTTTGTTTCTTCAAAAATTTTACAAGTTGGTGTTAGGTATGGATAGCGAAACAATATCTTTATGAGCTTATTTTGTACTCTTTGTAATTCTTGCAACTTCGTTTTTCCGGCACTTCCCCAAATTTCTATGAGATATAACAGATGAGATATAGGTATAATACTTCTTTAACTTGTACATACAATTCTAAACAAAAACATACACACACAAATAACTCTTACAAAACAATCACAAATAAAAAACAGATACAGAACTAGACAAGCAAATGACATAACCTTGCGGGCGCCTAGAACAAACTATGGCAGGAGTACTATTTTGTATGAAGGAGCACAGCTTTACAACAAATTGCCTCGGAATGTAAAAGATAAAAAAACCATGTATACTTTCAAAAAATGTTTAAAGAAACACATTTTAGCGGATTTAAAATTTTAAACTATCTATCTTCGAGGACTGGACTAATCTAAATTATTTTTGTTGTGTAACCGTCGCGTCGCCTAATGTATTCTAATTAGAAATAAGTTTTTTCTCATATATTTAAGTGAATGTAATTCTTTTTGAGAAATAAAGTTCTTAAACCATAAACAGTTTCGCGGGCTATCACTGCAAAAAACCTGACAGTGAAATTAAAGTTTGTCATGGGCAACTGTATGAAAGAGCTTTTTCGAGGGGCAAGCAACCTCTCTAACATCGTTTACAGAGAAGCATTTTCGTAATTAAAACAAGCTTTTGAGATATTTATTTATTTATTTGGGATCTCCAATAAAGGATACACAGAAACAATAGAAATCACTATAATATTATATGTATTGATATAGCTTTTACCAGTTTTCTTAGAACATTTTCAACAGAGCTCTTAATCAAAGCGTGATCCTTCTTCACCATGGTAACATTTCAGCACACTCCACCAGAGGAGCAGTCAATTTATAAAGTACGGCAGGTGCACACATAATGATTCCCAACCATGCGCCTTCATTTTTATTTATCCACAAAAAGAGTGACACTTTGTCGCTTTACCATTATGGACCCTGAAGACGCAGTGACTGAATTTGAAAGGGCTTTGTTAGAGAACCCCAGGTAACGCTTCCCACCAGGCAAGATTGGAATATTCTTCCTTATCAATAGAGGAGTGGTACCTACCTACACCTTCTCTAAGCGACACATTATTGTTTTCTGACAAAAAATAGCGCCCAAATAAGTTAACCTAACATGTAAACGCCTATGTTTTACAAATATCTAAGTATTCTGATTCTCATTCCGACATGCACGCGAACGAAGCACGGGCACAGCTAGTATTTAATAAATCTGTGACATTTTCGTCACTTGATGTATGGCTTCTATCATGCGCAACGAGTGGCAACATTTACTTCAATGTAAATAATTTGGCCGCACTTGACTGCTCCGCGCCGATAAATCATATTTTTTATTGGATTAATGTTTCAATATTCCAACGTTGTTGTGTCGCCGGCGATACGAGATACAATGTCATCAATACATGGGCAGTGACGCCACGCTATTCGCGCGTCACGTCGCGTCTTGACGAAGAGCGATCGTGATCGGGGCCTGCTCAGCGTAGAGCTGTGCCCGTTCGGCGCACGCCGAGACAGAGTCAAACAACACACAGCTCATCGTACACTGGTTAATATCAGAGTGGACTTTTTGGACGGGCTGCACTTAAATATTGATCACAATAACTTTTATGTAGTGTTATCACCCATGTATGTTTATATGGAACGTAGTTCAGCCGTTATGAGCAAAGATAGACAATATACACGATACGCTGTAGTAAAATAAGAACAATAGTCTTCAAAAATGTTTTTTTTTTTCTTTTGCTGTATTGTACCAGAAAAGATAAAAATTATAGCAAGAATAAAGGGATGGCAAACTATACCGAGTTTTAAAAGATAAAAGACATCAGGGTCCAGCTCATTTTATTTAGGCCAATCACATGAATTGCTTCAACACACAATAAAAGGTACTAAGAGGTTTATATGACACGCTTTTTGTAGATTAAAAAGGGTGTAAAAAGACGCTTAACGAAGCCGAGAGTTACTTAAACTCCCTGTCATTGTTATTATACCTGGAAACCTTCTAGTTACGGAGATATTGAAGGTCAAACGACCAACAATTTTTTAAATATATATATCACGAAAGTAAGTTTTAAATGTTATGTTAATTTTATATTTTATTCATAACTCAAGGCTCCGACTTAACTTTAAACACCCGCAACTCTTGTACCGTTGCATGCACTCAAAAGCAGAATTGTTTGCCTGCGTAAGGGTGCTACCACACCAATCTTAAAGCTTTTCGGCAAATAAAAATCAAATTGACCGAAGATCTATGGGGATTATCAATCAAAGTTTGTACATTCATAATCGAGACTGTAGCACCATACTTAGCTATAATATTTAATTTGTGTGTGGATCAAGGTGTCTTCCCAGATTTAATGAAATACAGTAAGGTTATACCCCTTTTTAAATCTGGGGACAGTAAAGACACCAACAATTATAGACCAGTATCCGTTCCGTGTTGCCGGTATTCAGCAAGGTGTTCGAAAAGCTAATGCTGAATCAGATGCTTAATCATTTTAACACCAACCAAATCTTACACGATCAGCAATATTGTTTCACCAGGGGACGTTGTACGACTGACACCGGTGTCACCTTATTAAAACACATATTTACAGCGTAGGAGGAGGCCCAAGATGCCATAGGAATCTTTTGTGACCTCTCCAAGGCATTTGACTGCGTAAATCATGAAACCTTACTCTTGAAACTTGAGCATTACGGACTAGGTAAACTTGCGCTGAGTTTAGTAAAATCTTATTTAAATGATAGACAACAGCAAGTTCAAATAAATGATCTCAATTCACTCGGTTTAAAAGTAAAAATGGGTGTTCCACAAGGCTCAATATTGGGTCCTTTCCTCTTTTTAGTATATATTAATGATCTTCCCCATTTATTCAAAAACCAACCACAAATGGTGTTATTTGCTGACGACACTTCCTTAATCTTTAAGATAAATAGACGGGCATCAAATCTTGACGACGTAAATAACGCCCTAATGCAGGTCCAAAATTGGTTCACTGCTAATAATTTAGTATTAAATGGGAAAAAAACGAAATGCATAAGATTTGCTTTACCGAATGTTAAAAGTAGTGATTGTGACATAGTATTGAATAAAGAGAAACTGGAATTCGTCGATAAAACTGTTTTCCTTGGGATCACGCTCGACTCAAGGCTGCAATGGGGTCCTCATTTAACATCTCTTGCAGGACGGCTAAGTTCAGCAGCGTATGCTGTGCGAAAAATCCGTCAATTCACTAATGTAGATACCGCGAGGCTAGTCTATTTCAGTTACTTTCATAGTATTATGTCTTACGGTATTTTACTATGGGGACGGGCTGCAGATATCGAGTCTATTTTTATTCTGCAGAAAAGAGCCATCAGAGCAATATATGGCCTCCGCAGGCGCGATTCTCTAAGGGAACTGTTTAAAGATATCAACATCATGACGGTACCTTGTCAATATATCTATGAAAACATCATGTACGTAAGAAAAACCTTAAAGAGTTTCAGTAAAAGAGGTGAAAGACACAATTATGGGACTAGAAATAGGGATGAATTAGTTCAACCAGGTTTCAGACTGGCTAAAGTAGACTCATCTTTCATGGGGTACTGTTTAAAATGCTACAATAAAATACCTCCCCACATAGTCCAACTAAATGAAACGAAATTTAAATCTTTTATAAAACGCACACTATGTAGCCAAGCATATTATAAGTTGGGGGATTACATTGCTGACAAAAATGCTTGGCTTAACGCTGGTCCTGCTCCACAAGAGCGCATAAACTAATTGAATAGCATTACAATCTATTGTTGGAGCGGCTGAAGATTGTAAATACTATCTTTATATTGTATAAATTCAATCTATTAGTATTGTATAATTGCATAGCACATGTGTGAGCACTATGTACCTACCATTTTCTGAGTACGTCTTTTATTGACTTGAATGTGCCATGGCGGCTGAGAGTGTCATGCTCACTAAAATGTCTAGCTGATGGTGGCGTATGTGTTGGATCATTAAGTTCCCTTCAAAATGGTTGAGCTAAATGGCGCTGATCCATGCGTCATGTTCGTGAACGGGCGCCGTCAGTAGGGACTGGTCATTTCTTAGCTGCCACGGCTTATTTTAACTTAGTATTTTAGTTGTTTTTTATATTTTTATTACGGACGCTTTTAACGTGCACGTCTTTCTACATTGTTCTCACATGTATAATTTCAACATAAATTATGTAACCAATACTATGTAACAATATTTTGATTTAAAAGAGTGTCCGTGGAGTTTCTTGCCCGTTCTTCTCCATAGGAACCTACTACGCTTTGGAATGGGCAACTAGCTTCATCTGACTGACTGACCCCTTGACAATTCAAAAGTGCCTATAATAGGTTTATTTGAAATAAATGCTTTGAGTTTGAGTTTGAGTTTGAATCGATCGATCGACAGTTGAGGGTATAGAATGGATTAGTCGACATCGACCAATCGAACGTCGACCTATGTCGATCGATGCCGTCGATCGACGATCGATCGATTGGTGTGGTAACACCCTTATATTGCGCGCTGCCGCAAACAGCTATTTTTCACACCAAAAATATAGTTGTTTGCCAGGAAGAATGTTCACTCAATGTTACTTAGTGTACTAGAATGCGTAGATATCGGCTATACGATGGCTCTATTTATTACACCCTGTATTTCAACTTCAGTGAATTTAATTGCATAGAAATATGTTACTTGGCAAGTCTTCAGCGAGCTAGCTTGACAGGAATTTTAATTATTACCTACAACACAGAATCAAAATTAAAAGTAAACTTAGTAAAAAAGAGAAATTTCCGTCGGCCGCCGCGCGCCGCTCAGACGGTGACGTTTTTCTGTTCTCGCAGAGGGAATATTAATATTTCAGCGGTCCGGCCGTCGGGAGCAAATATTTTTCTTTTATCGCTGGCTGTAATGAGAGCAGATAAGCGCTGAGCGAGTGATAACCGCTGTTTGCGAACCGCCAAGATTTGCGAGCGCTGCGGGGAATGATATCTGATGGACGCCTGAATGTCGGACTTAGTAGGTACACACGCAATCAATATCAGACGACGTTAAAAGATATTTCAAAATTAACTTTAAGAAAAGAAAATTGTTAATTACAACAAATTTACCTTTCCTGCTCTTCATTTTCACTTTTTTCAAACTGAAATGTAATGTGAATTTAACTCCGAAACCGTGTTCGGAACACACAAAGTACAATCGCGGCTGAAATTAAGTCCGTGACGAATAAGAGTCGTCGCTCCACTTGTATGTGCGCCTAGTAATTACGCGGTGAAACTGTACGTACACTCATTATACAATTGCAAAGACAAACATTTCGTTAAATAATGTTGAGGAGATGATTTTTGTGCGCGGTTGTACTAATTGCGAGGGTGGCGCTAAGAAGCCAGAAAAATAATTTATCTTTAGAATGTTTACACGAACAAGCTGACTTACAACGGGCGCAGCCAGGAAGCCATTAAAAAGAAAAAAGTTAATTTACAAAAACCAAAAAAACCCGACAGCGTAAAAAGTGAACTTAAAAAAGATGGAAACAAGATTTATCTAAAATAATACTATAAACAATCTGAGATTTATTTTATAGTGAGATTGTTTATAGTATTGTCTGTGTGGTGCCGGATGTAAAGAACAGCACTCACCTATTTCTTCCCGTGGGTGTCGTAAAAGGCGACTAAGGGACATACTAGAGAATGGGCAGCAACGTTCTCTATGCATTTTAACACCATACTGCGATCGCCAAGCCGCCTGCCAAGCGTGGCGATTATGGAAAACCCCCTTTGGGGGAGGCCTATGTCCAGCAGTAGACGTCTTTCGGCTGAAATGATGATGATGATTATTTTATAAAAATCTTGTTTCCATCTTTTTTTGGGTTCCGTATCCAAAGGGTAAAACGCGAACTCTATTACTAAGGCTCCGCCGTCTGTCTGTCCGTCTGTCCGTCTGTCATCAGGCTGTATCTCATGAACCGTGATAGTTAGATAGTTGAAATTTTCACAGATGATGTATTTCTGTTGCCGCTATAACAAAAAATACTAAAAAACAGAATAAAATAAATATTTAAGGGGGCTCCCATACAACAAACGTGAATTTTTTGCTCGATATTGATAACGGCAACAGGTAGACGCTTGTAATATTCACAGAATATTTAGTTATATATTTACTTTAAAAATAAATAATTAAATTAAAATAAAATAAATATTTAAGAGGGGCTCCCATACAACAAACGTGATTTTTTTCCACTTTTTACGAAGTCAAGTTTTTTGATTTTTTTAATTAACTTATTTTATTTTATACTTTTTAGGGTTCCGTACCAAAATGGTAAAAAGGAACCTTATGGTGCGACTAAGTCTGTCTGTCTGTCACACCTGGGTATCTTTTTTGCAAAAGGGACTGAAAGGAGGTCTTAAAAAAGCAAGAAAGAAGAAAGGAGGAAAGTAAAAGTAAGAAAGGAGGGCTACTAGGACATGTGGGGTAGTTTGAAGTGGGGTATCATATGAAAGAGCGCTGTTTGCACATTCTCAATTTATTTTTTTAGGCAGCATTGATTTTTTTTCGTCTTCACCACGGCGCGGTGTTACGTTGGATAGGGCGTTCAAAAATATTGCGGGTTTGTTAAAAATAATTTTTCGATGCAAGGATCTGTATGCGTAATATTAATGTTTCGTCGCCCCCCCTCCTACCAGCTAAATGGTTTGTTTTGGATATGTGAAAATTAAAAGGAAAACTATAGAATAGAATAGAATAGAATAGAATAGAATACTCTTTATTATGTACACCATAAAAGTTAACGAGTAATAGTCGACCAACTTACATATTTTGCAGTTGGAGAATTAACCGTGACCTATATCGATGTATTGGAGAAAAGTTGTCCTGTGCATCATCTAACACGAACACAATCACTAACAATACTTGCACAATCACCCAATACATATTTTGTTGATATTACATAATTTCCATCATAACACTTTCCTTATTTACTATTGCGCCATCCATGTTATTTGTGATTACGTAATTCTAAACGTCAAACAAATAGTTTTCTGACAGCTGCACGCACAGATTACACGCCGGTTGCGCGTTCGTCGTTACCGACGAAACGAAGTGTTTCCATTGTAAATAATATATATTATAAACTTTATCTAAGTAGTTTGTATTTATTTTGTTTCTTATTTATAATCTCACTGTATGCTGCACCGGTCGACGTTATCACGTCAACGCCGGCTATCGCTGAAAACCAGCGCTGGGGCTCTGTCTCGAATAGGGTCGCAGCATTATGCTGAGCGGTGGCCGTTTTGCGTGGATGTGACGCATATGTTCCCCCTACTTGTTCTTTTTGTATCTATTTTCTTTCTTTGCGTCATGTTTACCGCAAATAAACGTATTTTCTTTCTTTTTAAAATATTTTTCAACTACAATGTTAAGTTTGTTTTTGGGATAAACTGATCCCAACTACGGAACCCTTCATTGTGCGTGGTCCGACACGCACTAGGACGGTTTTTATAAAACTAAGTATAATATGAATTTGGGTCAAAAATTACGAACGAAGCCGGATGTTCGTAATGGATATCTTTGGTGATTGGAACTTTTACTAATAATATCCACATTCCAAATTAAAATCACTTTTAGTCCTTGTAATCCTTAGGATTACAAAGCTATTTTAGTTCCTGTTTATGAAGAATAAACTAGCTCTTTTTGAATAGATATGATAAAAATATATTTTTATAAAAACTTATTACAAAAAAAAACAACCGACTTTCAAAAAAACACTACAAAGTGAAAAATAACTTGAACTTCGGAAGTCGGTTGCAAAAGCTAAAGTACAAATCCAAAGACACCGACTTTCTATTTTCTTTGCATTTCTATCATCTTATCTTGATTATGCAATTGTCAATGAAACTGAAACTAAGGCATTTTAAAGCTGATATTTTAATCTAACAAATGACACTAATTTGGAACTTGTAACGGTTCATCAAATTGTTGGCCCCACGATGTATGGGTAGCGGACTCATGGAAGATGGTCGATGTCCTTTGGCAAGAAGCAAGGTCAAACAGCACAAGTAAAGGAAAAAGTCCGAAAACCGTTAATTTGTAGTTTTATCAAATAATGTTTTATTTTTTTAATTAGAAACTTACAATTGACCGTGGCGTATATCGATGTATTCGAGAACATATTTTTCAACTACAACGTTAAGTTCGTTTTTGGGATAAATAATTGATCCCAACTACGGAACCCTTCATTGTGCGTGGTCCGACACTCACTTTTTGTATTATTTGTCGCGGTGGCTATGAGATATGTTTCATGTTTTGGATTCGCTTTCGATCGGAGGATTAGCTGCACTTATTGGCTTACCATTCGTTATAATAAGTATTACATTTGCGTAGTTGGCAGTGTGGTTCTCGGTTAATTCGGGTTTTCCCGTTTTTATCGCCAGTGCCGTAAAAGGTGACTAAAAAAATAGGTTCATGGAAAGCAAACGTTCAAAGATGTATATTAGGTTTCGATCACCGATTTTAAGGTGCCCATAATGGTCGCCTGTTCTAATATGTGGATAGATTATAATAATAATAATAGTTGTATTATAAGCACAATCCATCTACATAATTATCAGATCGTTGATTCTAACCCCATCGCGGATTACAGCCGATGCTCTTGTTATGAATGCTTTCTCTCTGATAAGGGTAACGCGATCTGAATCCCTCACTACGACGTGCTCAGATCGAACGTTTTAATACCAACCTCCATCAAAGTTAATCCCGCTCTAGCCGTCAAACTACATTGTGCTCAACATCAAACGAATTCACATAAAAATACGTGAACATTTACACAACGCGCCTAATCCTACCGGTCCGTGTGCCAAACGCCTATAAGCTGTTATGACAACGATCTTCACTAGCTCACTAACGAAACTAGTTAGGGGAAATTCAACCTTGTGTCTATTGCTGTTAGGTTGATCGTGTTGTCTGTTAACTTGCGTTTGGCGTTTGGATGGGATTAGCCGGGATTACTCGGACGACAGTGCACGCTACATTGCATTCGATATTGAATGAGTCAAATAGGAACGAGTTTAATCTGAACTGTGTGTCTGATCTGTGTTTGATCTGTCTGTTTAACCTATTCCCACAGTAAAAATATTTGATTTGATTTGAATAGATGATTAAAATACGAGTTTACTGTATTGTGCCGTTAAGTCAAAATTTGGTGCACTTAGGAACCTTGTGACCCAAACACGAACGTGTATTGTAATTAAATACATTTTGAATAAGGGGTTTACATTTGAGTAAAATTAGAAAATTAAAAACAAAAAGTTTTGCAAACTGTACTGTGTGACTTATCAAATTAAAAAACTTCTTATGATGAATCCAAATATTTTTTTTTATAATTTTCAGTTCAATCATTTTTAAGTTATTAAAGAAAATATATGAAAATTGACCATTCCACCCTTGTCCGAAACTGTTGAGCCTAAAATTTTGAAAAACATACAGAAAATAGTTCTACACCTACTTATAGATTACTTGAATACCTATGAGAAGTCTATGGTCTTAAAATGACATGGTAAATGACTCAATATTGTGCGTACAAACTTACATTTGTAGTTGGAATGTATGGATGAACATGTTTTTCAACGACGATGTTAAGTTTGTTCTTGGGTTAAATTAATCCCAACTACGGAACCCTTCATTGTGCGTGGTCCGACACGCACCTGGCTTGTTTTTTTTATTAAACCCGTAAGTAAGCTCTAGCAAATATCTACTCGTTTGTCCTAAATTCCCAAAACATGAAAACCTATGGAGAAGAGCCGGCAAGAAACTCTTTACCCCCTCCCCC
The DNA here is from genome assembly GCA_948098905.1 of Tiliacea aurago. Classification (NCBI taxonomy): domain Eukaryota; kingdom Metazoa; phylum Arthropoda; class Insecta; order Lepidoptera; family Noctuidae; genus Tiliacea; species Tiliacea aurago. The sequence goes on from OX402596.1 coordinate 24,509,156, forward strand.
CTCTCCCCCCGCCCCCCTCTTTAGTCTCTCTTGACTCTTTTAAAAATAATTGTCTTTTACAATGTTTTCAAGTTACAGTTTTAATTAATAGGTATGGGAGGACAGTGTAGACCCGTCAACAAGTACCAGGTACTTAACAAAATATAAAATGGTTTACCAATCTACAATCTATCATGCCCACAACGTTCTCACATTCAGATAATATAAAAGAATCTATAAAAATATTATAAAAATAAAAACCTGTTTAAACCAAATGATAAGATTGCCATTATAACTGTAATAAATCTGAATTAATATCCTACCCAATACAGTAACAATCAACTCAGCCTATCCCAGTCCACTGCTGGACATAAGCTTCTCCCAGGCTGCGCCACAACACGCTGTCCTCCGTCTGCAGTAACAATATGTTACATAATTATAATAAAATCGTAGCGAAGTCAAAACTGTACCTACATTCAATATTTAAAAAAAAGAAGTTATAATCTTACCAGCTATGACAAAAACGCCAGCTAAAAAGGCATAAACAAGTCATCGATACCTATCGATTTTTTAAGGTTTTCGTAATCTCGGAGCCACACGTCATTACTTGTACACTATCAATCAATCAATCTACTCAGCCTATCGCAGTCCACTGCTGGACATAGGCCTCTCCTAGGCTGCGCCACAACACCCTGTCCTCCGCCTTCCGCATCCAGTCTGACGCAGCCATCACATCATTACTTGTACACAAGTCATGTAATTAAGCCATACATTGTACAAACCTTCCTTTTGGTTTCGCCACAGGTAAACAAGTAATTGCTATGAGGTGTGCGAACAATCCTAATGCCGAAAATATAGTTTGTATACAGCGTGCCGCTACAGTGCAGCGGCGACGTTAATTTGACACAGTAGTTGTAATAGTGGCCAGTAATCATAAAAATATTTATTTTTTAAATATTTTATTTAAAAATATATATTTTTTAAATATATTATTGTGATAAATAATATTATAAATTGAAAAATAAAATAAATCAAACAAACTAAATAATAAGGCTCTCTTTTTCCTTCAATTCACCTACTCCTTGCACGTTATTTATTTTAATTTCATTGATTCGATGTTATGATCTATGACCCCGTCTAATTACCTACCTCTGTGCTATAGTTTTGTTTTATTTTCAGTTATTTAAGTACAGGTTGCTCCAAGGTGATATTTTAGAAAATTGAAAATAAATCAATAAATAATAATGTTTGATGAAATTAAAAAAAAACATAAAACGTAACGGCGAAACTGTATACGTGTGTTAAATTAATGTCGCCACTGTAGCGGCACGCTGTATACATTTGAGGTTCACGCAAATACTACTGGATAGATACCGTTGAAATTTAGCACAAATATTCTACAATCTACTAACGAGTTACGCGAAATTTTTAACGAGTAGGTATGCAATGAAAATAAAAATGATTTTTTTTATACTATTGCAGAAAGATCCGGATTTTACCCCTGAAATGAACACGCTGTGTTCTAGTGAATATTACGAATATACTATGATTATACGTTTTCAGAAAATATAGGAGTTAATAAACCTAATAGAAAAACAGCCACTTTCCCCGACACTGGCACCGACACTGGCGCCGCCGCCTCTTTACACTGCGCAGTTGATGAATACAATGGCATTAACATCGGTTCCAATTCGTACAGAACGTCGCTCTACACTGGAGATAGGCGCTCACAGTGGCTCACATTGGCTTAGGCGGCCCACAAAAGATTCGCCAACGCGGCACACGGCTCGTGCCGCGCGGTGGCTCTGGCGCCCATTATCACACACTCAATACGCTTTCTGTCATTGCCGACCCAAATCCGACAACAACGGGGATTAGGCGGTAATATCCCTGGCTCATGCGTGGCGACAACTATCGCTCGCTTCACACGCTAAATTACCTCGTTTTATAGAAGCAGCCGTCAATGGACAGCGTTGAAGCGACGTGCTCGCGATAGCTCATCGCTGAGTCAGCGCTTCGTGTGACTTTGTGGTGGAATTAAATCAATGCTTGTATAGCTAGTTACAGTAAGCTGTTCTTGCACTAATTGCTAAGCTTCTAATGCCGTGCAGAGTAAATAGCTAATTATCACTTTGTGGAAAATAGGTTTATACTGTATCACAATAACCATGGCATGGCGAGGAAAACCTGTGATTAAAAGAGTTTTTTTTGCACTGCATAGTTAACACGATACGTTAAAACAACGAAATGAGCCCAGTAAGTACAACTCCAACGTGTATAAAACACGAATATTGTGAGGTGTCGTGTAAACTTAAATAGCAAATAAAAGTTATAGGAATTTGAATATAGTTTTGTCGAGAAAACAAGAACATAAGTAATTAGGTGAATTATTAATACAGCATCTATGCATATAATAAAATTATTAATACAGCATCTAAGCATATAATAAATTTATTAATACAGCATCTATGCATATAATAAAATTATTAATACAGCATCTATGCATATAATAAAATTATTAATACAGCATCTAAGCATATAATAAATTTATTAATACAGCATCTATGCATATAATAAAATTATTAATACAGCATCTATGCATATAATAAAATTATTAATACAGCATCTAAGCATATAATAAATTTATTAATACAGCATCTATGCATATAATAAAATTATTAATACAGCATCTATGCATATAATAAAATTATTAATACAGCATCTAAGCATATAATAAATTTATTAATACAGCATCTATGCATATAATAAAATTATTAATACAGCATCTAAGCATATAATAAATTTATTAATACAGCATCTATGCATATAATAAAATTATTAATACAGTATCTAAGCATATAATAAAATTATTAATACAGCATCTTTGCATAAAATAAAATTATTAATACAGCATCTATGCATGTAATAAAATTATTAATACAGCAGCTATGCATATTATTATAATACAATTATTAATACAGCATCTAAGCATAATATAATTTTATTATTACAGCATCTATGTATATAATAAAATTATTAATACAGCATCTAAGCATATATATCACTACCGGGTTACTGACCTACTATAATTTATATCAAAAATAGCGATCAGTAATAATGATGTCATGTCAATAAAAAATCTGTCAATATTATTTATGTAATGTCAATATTTAGATGTCATAATAATTATTAAAAATAAGTTTTACATTTTACACTCAAAATATTCATTGATGGAATAAAAACATCTCTCACACAACCAGTTATATAGCTTTTTATTAAATTCCAGGTTAGCAGGCTAACCAGGCGTTTGCTAGCCTGGATAGGAACGACCTGCGCCTGGTGACAGGGACCATCACGGGACACTGCTCACTAAACAAACACTTCCACACAATAGGCATAACGGATAGCCCTCTGTGCAGGGCTTGCATGGAATCTGAAGAAACCGTTGCGCATGTGCTCTTTGACTGCACAGGCGTCACCAAGTTCAGAACAGAAACCCTCGGGTCACCCACCAGATCCTTCACAGATATTCTATGCAGACCAGGAGACCTAATCAGCTTCTGGAGGGAAGTGGGCTGGTTGGAATAAACAACTGTCGGCCGCCATGGCCCACGCACAATGGTCCACATGAAGGGCTAAGTGCGAAAACCAAACCATATAACATAGAACATTGCAGTTACATTATGTAACCACCCGGCATGGCAACTACGTTCGAAATAAGTTAAATTAAAAGCTTGTTCAATCAGCGAGGTCCGAGAATAATAATGTGCTTTTTTTTTGGCAAAATTACAAGTGACAGCTTCAGAAGAAGACTTCCTTTCCTTGTGTTTTAGCTGGACGTATGAACCACAGTCCTGCAACCAAAGAGAAACCAAACATGTTTTAACGAATAATAAAGACGATACAGTAAAAAAAACTATTTTCAGAGTAATCTACGTCTACTTTCAGAAAAGATAACATTAATAGAATCAAGGAGATAGTGTCTACTTTCAGAAAAGATAACAGTAATAGAATCAAGGAGATAGTGTCTACTTTCAGAAAAGATAACAATAATAGAATCAAGGAGATAGTGTCTACTTTCAGAAAAGATAACAGTAATAGAATCAAGGAGATAGTGTTTACTTTCAGAAAAGATAACATTAATCCATAATTCATGCCTTAAGACAGACGTATTGAAGTCCTCCGTCTAGAACGGAACATTTCTTAGTTTTAAGATAATGCGGTAATTATATCGCTTACTCATAAAAATGGTATCGCAGCTCTGACTGAGTAAAATAAAATTTTTGGTTTCATAATTTTTAATTTTCCTTATAATTTGCTGCGATAATTTTGGAGAGATAAGAGAGAGAGACCATCTACCATCGAGACACCCTTGACTCTACAAAAATTAGCACTTTCAATTTTAATATTACGCAAACGGATGCCTAAATCTAAAAATGGTCTTCACAGACCCTTAATATTGAACGACTTATTCAACGATACCCCACATCATAGGATAGACGGCAAAAAAAAATATCATCCCCACTTTACGTTTAAGGTAGGCACCATAACGAATTGTTTTTTCAAGATTTTATTTTACCACTTTGTCGGCGTGATTAATATGTACACCCATGCCAAATTACAGCTTTCTAGGACTAAGAGTCTCTGAGCTAAGCTGGGGACAGACAGACACGACAGACATGATGAAACTATAAGGGTTCCTTGTTGACTACTGTTACGGACAACGAGATAGCCTCTATTTACTTGTTATGGCGACGTAAAAACAATACAATATACGATATCGCAACGGAACGCACATCCTTACGCTTAAAAGCCATGCCTATCATTATCTAATAGCCTTATGTACCTATAGAAACGATTACGAGACAAATACAAAAGCCCATGTGCACGCTACAGATTTTCTTAAGAATTCATAGCTATATACAGCGTGCCGCTACAGTGGGGACATTAATTTGACAGACTGGTAGGGCTAGTGGCCAGTAATCATAAAAAAATATTTTTTGTATAAAAAAAAATAACATTTTTTTTTAAATATATTATATAAGATAAATAATTACAATTGAAAAATAAAAAAACAAACAAACAAAATAATAAAGCTCTCTCTTTCCCTCAATTCGCCTACTCCTTGCACGTTATTTGTTTTCATTTAATTGATTCGATGTCATGATCCATGACCCCGGCTAATTTACCTCTGTGCTACGCTGTCTAAGTACAGTTTGCTCCAAGATGCTATTTTAGAAAATTGTAAATAAATCAATAAATATTAATGTATAATGAAATTAAAATATTTTCACAAAACGTAAAGGCGAAACTGTATACCTAAGTGTGTTAAATTAATGTCGCCACTGTAGCGGCGCGCTGTACGAGTATAAGCGATTACATAAGCTGAGCTTACGAAAAGATAATGAAATCGCTTTATATAAAACGATTTGCTATTGGTCGACAAAAGTGGATTAAAAATGACCAATTAAAGGGCATATTATTTACCAATAGCCTGATTCGAGCTAGCGCTAGCGGGGGGACATGCCCCGCTGATTTCATAGAAATGCTGATTGGGTGAAAAATTGTGACTAATTCGAACCACTAATGTATGCATGCGCTAAGCGCCTGAGATTATTAAAGGATTGCGCCCTGTCGACTCGAGGATCATTCTCTGGACAAGTACGACACAAGTACGAGACATTTGAGTTTGGTGTAATAAATAGTAAAAAGAATTTAAAGTGAAGTGAAACCAGTATAAATATAGTCAGTGAACGTAATACATAACAGTTTAGTTTACGGTTTCAAAGTGTCGTCCGTTGTTTAGGTGCCTATGGTGCCTATGTGAATAAGCGCTATGTATTGTTGATTATGTGAAACACATATGGCGAAGTGCCATATTTATCACACAAACCGCTATCTTGTCCTCACTGCCCATACAACTACGGAACCCTAAAAAGTATAACTGTTAGGTAAAAGTATCTTTGACACACCAAATAAAACACTCCAGCAAATGAGGAACGTAATAAACATTAATGTAGTGTGCAGAAATACTTTAATATTTTTAATTCTGATTCTGATCAAATTGAAAGCCCGCTATTTATTAGAGCATACCACTCATGTAGCGGTGCCAGACTTAAAGAATATCACTCCCCTATTTCTTCCTGTGAGTGAAAGGCGACTAAGGGACTTACTAGAGAATGGGCAGCAGCGTTCTCTATGCATTTTAACACCATACTGCGATCGCCAGCCCACCTGTAATTTTTTTTTTTTTGTTGGGTGGGAAATTATCAAATAACTTCTCCCGCTCTAGGCGGAGCGAGAGGGCTTTTACTGACTAAAACCCACCCGTATTCCTTCATCAACCCGCCTGCCATGCGTGGCGATTAAAGCAAACCCCCCCTTTGGGGAGGCCTATGTCCAGCAGTGGACGTCTTTCGGCTGAAATGATGATGAATGATGACTCATGTAGAACGTAATTAATTGAGTCCTAATATTCACAACGAACAAATAACAGTTTTAATGATTCCAGGCACAACCACATTAATTAGTTTGAAATGCAATTAACGTCGAGACCGCGGAGAACATCGTCCACTACATACATTCTCTCTGGTGTTCTCCACAGAGAGTACCGCATCACCCACTAAGATTAAAAGTTAAGTAAAAGCACAGCCATTCAAACCGTCACTATACACAATAAAAGTCCAGTCTGTTTCACGAGCTACGTAAGGACGGCTACACGTGAAGATTGGGTGCTTTATGACAAGAGCGGGGCAGGCATTCCTTTTATTTCTCGTGTGTACGGTGCTTGCCAGAATTTACACTTTAAAAGCCCTCCCGGTAAAACTGCTCCACGCCGCGTTAAGGTGCTCGTATACTGATACGTAACATTATGATGAGAATATTCCCTGGAGATTGGTACACTTATTGATAATTGTTTGCTGCACCGTACGACGTCGTACGTCGGCGCCGGCTGTCGCTGAAAACCAGTGCTGGGGCTCTGTCTTGCATAGGGTCGCAGTATAATGCTGAGCGATAGCCGTTTTGCGTGGATGTGACGCATGTTTCCCCCAACCTTTTCTTATTTTTGTGTTTATGTTCTTTTTTGCGTCATGTTTACCGCAAATAATCTATTGCACTTTGTTACTTTACAACGCTCAAAGGTTGTGGTTTATTAGCTATATGCGTGGTTCGTCACACATTACGTTTTGCATGAATAAAAACTCTTGTAAGACGTAACGTGTGACGAGCCACGCGGACTACTTATCTTGTCAATTAAACAGAGATGCTTAGCATTTTCTGCCAAGACAGCAAGTTAACGACGGTTAGGCTAAGCGGTTAGATATAATGATTTGAAACCAAAAATAAAAAATAGTTTGTCATCCATCTCATATAGTTTAAAAACTTGATCAAATCACATCGTTTTTAAAATTCTGTATAACTGTCACTTGCCAGTCAGGCAGACAATTTTCTGGGACCAATCAAGATCTTCGCTCGAAAATTGCCTCCATAGGGCTTTTTTATTTTTACTTCATCATTTTCTGTTATTGGGGAATTACCTTTCTTCTCTTTTAATTAATACATCCAGGATTGTTGGACCGTGATGTACCTGTACATAATATATGTTCGCTAGCACACGCCACTATACCAACAAATAATAATAATCGTCGAAAATACAAATAAAAATTTTAAACTAAAAAAACGTTAACAGAACGTTCCTAAATAAAATACATTACATAAAGCTATAGATGTAACATAAGTAAGGGTAGTATAAGTCACAAATGACGAGCACCATCGAGGTAAATAAAGTAAGTCTATTAGACTTAAAAAACAACTTAAACGACGCGTAATCACTTAGCGACTTTAATGCTTCCACTGAACAGTTATCATCAACACAAATGTTTCGTAGGTGAGTAATCACTTTGATCAGCTGTAGTACCACAAATACAAATGCAAATACGATTTTCTCTCCGCCATGGCTAATGTATAATTATACATACAGCCGAACCCAGGGCAGCTATTCTACGAGTCACATTATTAGGTCCACGGCATGATCTTTGCCGTTTGACTTCAACTCAGTCCGAATTATTGCTGTTATCATTTAGCTGCGCAAGATTCACCGGCGTGGCGGCGCTGCTGTGTTTCTGATGTCAAGTTTCCGACGACAGCGGTGGAGTCAGAGAAGGGCAAGTTGTTACATTCCGCTCGATTATTTTGCAAATAAATGAATCTGAATCAGTTCTAGTCGCTCCGTGAGCGAGACAGGCGATAAGTTGCGCGTTCCTTTCGTTTTACGAGCGCTCACGTAGAGAGCCGTCTAAATCCGAACGCGAGGGGTCCGCTGCACGGCGTTGACAGTGCTCTTACCCGTTTTTGCACCGATTTTTGTGGTTAGCCATTGAACTCGAATCATCACTAAATAAAATAATCATCCATAATATATGTTTTCGTATATTTTTTTGGCCGAGGACAATCATTTCTAGCAAAACTATTCTGTTTCCCAATGAGTGCACAGTTTTTGTAAGTTCGCCAATTGTAGTTTCCAATGATTTGCCTGTCATTTCTAATATTTTGGAATAATTTGTACAGAGCGAATGATCTCCAGACTCGACGGTGCAGCGGCGGCGGGTAGATAATACATTATCCAGTTTATTTCGTACCTACTAGATTAGGCATTTATAACAACCTTTATCGAGAAAAAATACAACTTCAAATGTACGTCAGGTATCTCTACATCAGTGTGCGCCAACCCTTTTCCGTTCGTATCCATATGGGCGGCGCGTTATATTCGACTGTGCATTAACATTGTCGCTATTCCGGAGACGCGTCGTTTTGTCGCCGTCGCTTTGTGTCGCCCGCGCCACACCGGGCCGTACTGCCTGCCCTGGGGGACACGCCACAGTGAGATTGCCCTTTTTAAGACTTTAATTAAACCCCCGGCTGTTGTTTCGGATGCAATTTTTAAGGTTCTGTAGTCAAGAAGGAACCCTTCAAGTTTCACCATGTCCGTCTGTCTGTCCCCAGCTTAGTAGCAGAGACTCTTAGTACCAGAAAACTGTAATTTGGCGTCACTTTGTCGGCGTATTAGTCACGCCGACAAAGTGGTAAAATAAAACATTGAAAAAAAATTTTTTAGGGTAAAGTGGGATTATATTTTTTTCTCGTCTATTCCATGGTTCGGATAATATGCCGTTCAAAAATATTTTTCCCATTGTCCGAAAGGGATATCGTGGCCCTGGCACACAGGTATCTGAAAGAACACGGGTGGGTTTTAGTCAGTAAAAGTCCGACACGCCCTCCCGCTCCACCCAGAGCGGGAGAAGTTATTTGATAATTTCCCACCCAAAACAAAAAATAATAATCTAGTTCTGAGAAGCTTTTCGAGCAATGTACAACCATAGTCACCGTGTGTGATATATACCTGCAATAAAAATATCCACTTTAAATAATAAACTACGCTACTTACACAGCTCATAACCAGCAGAACACGAAAGTAATTCGCTCATTAAAATCAACGTAGCGATTCATACATTTTCAGAGCGCTATTACGAAAGCATTCAAAAGCACATCCGTATTTTAAATTCTCACAAAATGTGCGAATAACATCAAAAGTGTACAAAATAGAGTACAGTGAGGTAGTTCACTCACAGCCTTTTGAAGTGCTAATTCACAACGGATGGGCGGCGCGGATTCTCTTTGCCGGTAAATCGAGCTGAAAAACATCGTGGCCACTGCAACTTGACGGAGGCGGAGCCGGGAGACGGCGCGTGGACATGTAGCAGCAGTAATAGCAGTTAAAGATGTAAACTGATTTTGTAAAATTGTTGAAATAACTGTGCCGCGATATTTTATTTTATAGTATTATTTAAAAAAACTGAGTTTAACAAAACTGAGTCATCTGTCAACAAAAAAACTGTGTCATCTGTCAACTGCCACCTAAAACTCATTCGTTTTTCGTGTGTTGCACTGTTACGCTGTGTATTTCAATAATTCAATCCACATCCTTAAAAATCTTTATATTTTATTATTCGTATTTTATATTTATATTTTATATATTTTTTTTTTTCTATCTAAAGTGTTATTTGCTCAGCTAATAAAAAGACTACGTTCAATTTAAACTTTACTCTTCAAAGACGGGAAATATTTCGCTATAAATAAGCAAAAGTAACTACAGATGTAATATTTTTCACAAACACGGTGTTTTCATAAAACTTGTATCGGCGCTAGCGTCGTCGGTTCAAAGAGGTTCTATTGCAAAGTTTGATTAGCCCCCGGCCTGGGCGGCGCTGGGCGGAGTGCGGCGGAAGGCCAATATGATCGAGCTATTTGCGAACAGCCGGTCAGACAGTATGCAAATCGAGATGATCAGGCTTCAAGAATATTTAGCTATGGAGGTGAAAAGTCTTGCTTTCAGTTCTCAACTAAAATGATGCCAATGCAATGTTATTAGACAACGTTTCCAATTAAAATATTTACTTGAAATTATACTTCAATATTGCATCCTCAAAAAATAACAAAACCGTGTCATCTGTCAACAAAAAAACTGTGTCATCTGTCAACTGCCACCTAAACCTCTTTCGTTCTTCGTGTGTTGCACTGTTACGCTGTGTATTTAAATAATTCAATCCACATCCTTAAAAATCTTTATATTTTAATTGAGTAAATTATGAATAAAGTGAAAATTTGTCGCGGAACGAAACAATTTACGTGACGAAGAATATTTTAGGCGTTTCTTTTTAAGACTTATGACTCTATCATGATCTTAATGAGATAACACCTGATGTTATCCTGATAACAAAATAGTATTTCTTAGCGAGGTAACACGCGATGTTATCCAGAAATACAATAAGTACTTTCTTGATGAGGTAGTACGTGAGACTATCCTGAAAGTAACTTTCTTTTTGTTTCGGCCTTCAGAAAGCCCATCGTTGCGATCTTTAAGCTCATCGCCTTATACCGCATATCAAAGTTCTTATGAAAACAACGGAAATATCGATGAACCACAAGAGGATGTTGAAATCCCAGCAGTCAAATCGATCGTTAATACCACGTCTCAAGATAATCCACAAATACTGCCCTTGCTACAAGGACAAACTTCGAGTGACCCGAGTGTGGTCAATGAAACTTCTATTTCCACAGTAATTCTTGATTTGCTTGGCGAAGCTAAGAAATTAGATCCCGCACTCGGAGAACAAATACCAAATGAAGTCTCTGAATGTTATAATGCATTCATGGCAACAATAGACCTAAAATAATCTTACTTTTTAATGCATTTACATATCTGACATAGAAAATATTTGAGAATAGCTGCGCCCCGTGGTTTCACCCGTGTAAGTCTCGATCCAAAAAGTAGCAAGTAGCCTATATGTTAATCCAGGGTCTCAGCTACCTCCATACAAATACAATTCATCAAATTTGGTCCAGCCGTTTGAGCGTGAAGAAGTAACAAACACACACACACTCTCACAAACTTTCACCTATATAGGCAATATTAGTGTGATGTGTTTCCGTTAATACCATATGGCATCAGCATGGCGCCACTAGTTTAATACAAAATGACTCAAACCCGTTCTGTCTTGTGTGGGGTACGATGGCCACACAGTAGCATCTTACTTGGATCACGTTATTTGTATAGTATTAGTATACTTACGGTTCATGTCTCAGGACTGTAAACCAGTAATACAAAGATTTGATAAATTAGGCTTAGTTATGAACTTATAATAAAGTTCTCTCATACCAAATCAGATTTGCAAATTCTTAGGATTTTTCATGAACTCACAGTCCTTTTTACAGTTACAGTTACCCCAAGAAAAAAATCAAAGAATAAAGGAGCTAATCCATAAATACCGCCGAAAAGATACTGTAGTTATCCTAGATTTTGAAAAACTAATCGGTACGGTATCAGCAGCGTGTCCAGCCATTGCGTATGGCTAGGTATATACCATACGGCTAGAACTTCAAAAGTGCTAAACATTTCTCAATGTTGAGCACCTTTGAAGTCAAATGACAAAATGATACAAAAAACGTTTTTGTACTCCCTTATAAGAAGACTTCACTTGGTGGAGTCAAATGATGCACAGAAATATAACAAACTTCGTGATTGCACCTTCCATTTGGAAATATTCACCGACTCCTCACTCACAGGATGAGGGGCAGCCTGTGAATGAGGAGGCAAGTGAAATTATTAGAGATCTTTGGTTACGAGTAAAGGCTTCTACATACCGGGGCGACTTGTCGCGCGACGCGACGCAACACAAAGGCACCGCTCGTTCCGCGACACGCGGGGCCTTTGTGCCGCGTCGCGTCGAGCGACAAGTCGCGCTGGTATGTAGAAGGCTTAATGAAAGAAAGAAAACACCACATTAACTTCCTCAAGTTACTGGCAGCATTGATGGGCATAAAAGCCTTTTGCAAAAACAAAACAAATGCTTCTTCTTAGATAATACCGTTGTCATTGCTTTTGTCAACAAAATGGGTGGCACACAATTCCCTCATTTAAATGATATCACTCGGCAAATGTGCAGTAGTACAATAAAATATATTTATTTACGCATTGTATATGAAATCCAGAGAGAACACTGACGCGGACCTAGATTCTAGGTATACTAATGTTGATACCGAATGGGAGTTAGTTCACAAGTATTTAAATCTATTACGAAAAAATTTGGTAAACCTGTTATTGATTTGTTTGCGTCACGCCTTAAAAAAAATGCAAAAAAGATTTATCCTGGAAACGTGACCCAGCTAGACGTCTATGATATAGACGCATTTACAATCCCTTAGAACAATTATTTCTTCTATGTCTTCCCACCATTTGCTCATTTTTTTTAATTATAAAAAAAAATATTTGAAATCCTTACAACAATCCCTTACATTTGTTATGTCACGCTGTACAGCACGCAAAACTTTTTTTTTAATTTTCTAATTTGCCCCGTGAAGTGAATTCAAAATACATTTATTTATGTTACACGTCCGTGTTTGGGTCATAGAAGTTCTTATATGTACCAAATTTCAATTTAATTAGACTTTAGACAGACAGACAGACACACGAGAGATCCTATAAGGGTTCCGTTTTTTTCTTTTGAGGTACGGAACCCTAAAAATTATCTTTAATTATTTTTATACTGTCCATGGCTTCTCCTGTATTCAGGCTAAAGTATTACTAATGTGTTGAGAAACTTTAGCCTCAGTAGATTTGATATAAAAGTTACGAGGATCATACATTGCATCCTTTATAGTAGCTATGCTCTGCCTCCTAACGATGACAAAACTGTATCCAAACTGCATCGTGCTAAAGTGAATATTCTTTTCAAGGAATGAATATCAAAACCAAAAGAAAAAACTAGTAAGTATCAAATTCTTTTTTCGTAGTATATACGGTGTTTCCATCTATAGATTTTCAAATTCTACAATTTTTTTACTTCTGCTGAGTTAGCGTGGCCAGACTCTAACGAGTTGGTGTGTTGGTGTGGCACCAGAGTGGTTAGACTCTAACCACTCTGGTGCCACACGAACACACCAACTCTCAAACGACAATTAAACTAATATTATCTGTCGAATTTCATCACTCGTATTACGAGCCAGCTGTGATCGTCGAGATCAGAGGAGTGGAGTCGTGGAGTCACTAATTTTGTTCCTTAGATAGTCATATTATTGCAGAGTAAACTATTTATATAATGGAGGAGTTATCAAACACACGCAGATGGAGATGTTTTCATAAATGGCGAAGTTCAGTAGTTTCACTTGATATTCAGAAATGTTCGCGACAGTTTCTGTGCCATTTGTGTTCTAAGAACATTGATTACAGAATCTTTGAAAGTGTTTTACGTGTTTTAAGTTTTTATGAAAAAATAGTTTTGATTAAAATCTTTTGTAATAGTTACAAACACCTATGAAATTATGTGTTCCTAATAATAACTAGAACTTAATTACTATGTAGGTTCATCGTGATTTTAGTTCGGTAATTACGTCGTATAGTAAAACAGTATTACAGCGCCTATAATCTTTCCTATTTTATAAATAAATGCAATAGGATCGTCGGCAAACGGATCATCATCCAGCGCCATTACACGTTGCCTGTCGACGCCTGGCACGCAAATGAGCCCTCGAGCAAACCCGTGAACAACGTGACCCTGTAAACAAAGTACTTTCCGCCAGATGTACTTATAAGAAAACGTATCCATCTTTGGGCAAAAAAAGTACTGGTATAAACGTTAAAATATCGTTCTACCATTTAACGAATAGTGTCAGTGTGAGTGTAGTTTATGCGTGATCATAATTCATTTAACAATAATCCAACATTGAACTTGAATTCTAACGTTTCGTTTCATAATGTCAATATTTTCAGTAGGTTTTTATGGGTACGTATGACCCATTAGTTAACCATGATGGAGAATGAAGTAAAGATCACGTTGTTATCGGCATACTTACGAGTAGCAGACTTAGCCTACTTCATGCTAGTACATGACAGTGAAAAATTTAGCATCAATATTTTCGGAGCTAAGGGCCCTTACGTATTTTTTTCAAAATTTTTGGGTTCAGTAGTTTCGAAGATAAGAGAGGGGGGAATGGTCAATTTTCATATATTTTCTTACATATTTAAAAAAAATATATTTTGAAATTAAATCAGCAATCCTTACCTACAACAAACCCTTTGATATGAAATGCCACATGGCACAGATTTTTTTTTTAGTTAGCCCCCAAAAGTGACCCCATACTAAAAATTTAATTCATTATTTACGTTATGCGGCCGTGTTTCGGTTTTCACAGAAATTCATATATGTACTAAGTTTTAACTTAATCGGTCCATTGGATTCAGAGCAAATTGAACTGGCAGTGACAAAAGGACAGACAGACAGACACATGAGTGATCCTATAAGGGTTCCATTTTTAGGGTTCCGTACCAAAATGGTAAAAAGGAATCCTTATGGTGAGACTAAGTCTGTCTGTCTGTCTGTCACACCTGGATATCTCACGAACTACTTATGCTATCAACTTGAAATTTAGAATAGTTTTAGATGACGTTTGCCCAACTATTTTGCAAACAAGAAAGGAATAAAAAAAGTATACCTTTTTTGCAAAAGGGACTGAAAGGGGGTCTTAAAAATTTGAAGTGGGGCTACTAGGGCATGTGGGGTATCATATGAAAGAACGCTGTTTGCACATTCTCAAACATTTATTTTTTAGGTCGCATAGTTACCGACTTTTGATAAAAAATGTAAAAAAAAATACCGTTCCCCCCCTTATCTCCGAAGTTTGTATAGTTAAAAATCTGAAATTATTCTATGTGATAGAAGTGTATGTAAAGATTACAGGAAAAATTAAATAGCACAGTTTCTCAGAAATCATCAACATCATGTATACGTACGGAACCCTCGGTGCGCGAGTCCAACTCGCTCTTGACCGGTTTTTTTTTCCTTTTGAGCTACTGAACGCTAAAAAAATCAAAGTTATAAGCGTAAGAAATAGTTTATTGCTTATAATATTTATTCAAGTTTTAACAAAACACTACAAAGTGAAAAATAACTTAAATTTTGGAAGTTGGTGTCTTAGAATCTGTATTTTAATTTTTTGCACTGACTTCCGCGCATGGAATGTGCAATGGCGCATTTCCTACGAAATGTATGGGAAAAGTATTTGCGATTTGTGAACTTTCTAGTACTCAAACCTCAATTGGTCCCGTAGAGGTTTTTGATCCTTATAAAAAGAGGATCGAATGGCATAAAAAGTTTTTGTGAAAATCGCCCATTTTCCTGCTGACTGTAATTTTTTTCTAAATATGTAACTGCAGATCAAAATTTCTCAATAAGATTATGGATAGTCTCTTATGACCATTTTCTGTAGCTACAACGGTTAAAGTCCTTACTGCCCCATCTCAAAAATCCAGCCTGTATAATGTCTATACATAATAGAGGCAAAACCAAAATGTTGTCTTTCAAAAGTGCTATGTTGGGCAGCCATTTCAATATAAATGTGCAAAGTGCCTACACAAATATATTGTAATTTTGCGATTTTTTCATAGATGGCATTGGGTGTAAGTTCCACACATTGTTTCGTTTCAAATGGGTGGTGTATAACCGATCGTAGTAAAAATCAATGCCTATAAAACGCGGTTATTTCATGTGATTTGTCTGTAATGTATTAAAGTGTTATAATTAAAAAAATATTAGTGATCTACTTTGAATAAAACTTAAAATAAAACTATAATAAAAATATAATTATACAATAAAATTATAATAAAATCTTTGAATGTACAAGGACAGAGTTATGTTAACAGGCAAGGAAAAGTTGTGCCTGCAAAAAAACACCGTCTATGCTGGTAAGTAGGTATATGTATTTTGTTATTTTTTCATCTTTAAAGTTAATTTTACAGCTGCGCTAACTAAATATATCTTTGTTGCAGAAAAAATACAAATAAAAATACAATATAACCTGTCAAAGTGATTGATATATCAAGTGACTGTTTTTTTGACCTCCAAATTGCTGACGATAACATAATTAGGCCTAAAAAGCTTAATATTTCAACAGCATCTTGATTGTTAGTAAGAGAAGTTAAACCAGGTATAGTTCATATTCTCAGGAGTAGGCAGTGACCTGTCGCTGCCGGCCGTGGTCGAGTCGATGGATGGCAGTGAGGAGTCCTGGGACGCGGTGGTGTCCTTCTGCGAAACAGTCGTGTCGCAGAAGGAGGCTGCGGAAAGTGAGTGGGAGATCTCGTCCGCTCACCCGGCCCACAGCAGGCGCACTGGGCGTCGGTGGAGGGCAGACAATGCCCTCTTCCAGCTCCCCTAAATGGGTCCAGGGACGGCCACCCTCTATCACACTGGACCCGAGGTGACGGTGCGTAGTGTTCCACGCGCGCCCCTTTGACACGTGGCGGGGGGTCAAACACCTCACCCCCGTCAGACTTGAAGTGGCCCGCAGAGGCAGGCCGGCACTAGCCGGGGATTGCAGAAGTAATAATAGATCCCAAGATCCCCGGTGCAAGCGTGGGAAGGGAACACTGGGGTGATTTTTAGTAAATAAGAGTCTGACAGACCTCTCCGCCCGCCCTAGGGCGGAGGACATCCATGAGGATATTCCACCCTGAGAAAAAATAAAAAAAGAAAAAAAAACTTCAAGAAAAAAGAAAACTTCACTGAATTGGAACCATGGAAGGAACTCAATTTTTTCAAGAGAGGAAAGTCTATTGCAGACTTGAAAAGTGTAGAGTTACATCAACTTGTGGCACACAATACTATTAGCAGAGAAAAAAGAAAGACTTAGAAAGTTTGATTGAATACTTGCCAGGAAACTGTCAAGAGTTCTACAGGAATTTATATAATAATTAATTCTTTTACAATATTGGCACTTGGGTCTAATGCTAATTTGTAACAGTACCTACTTGGCCCCTCTGAAAGGAAAATATCCGGGAGTTTGACCCATTTCTGTATTGATGTAAAAAATAAGGCTGTTTTTAAAATAAATGACCTTACACCAATATTATTGACAGGCATATGTACAAACAGTACCTATTTAATTTAGTTTTCATATAAATATGCCCAAATAAAATGTTGACTAAGAAACGAATGCATTTCTGTTTCATTTCTCAATGATTGTGTTTTGGCACCTAGCCTATTTATAAATTCCACGCCTCCTATAATATAATTTACACTTTATATTAAAAAAAAAGTGTGAAGAAAAAGTGTATATGATTATATTTTTAAATATAAAGTAGGTAAGTATGTCTATTTTCATACTTTATAAACACAATACCGAAATTTATATAATTATTATACAGGGTTACTGGTAATTCGACGTATATCCGTCAGGGGCTGATAAGGGGGCCAAAATGCAACAAATTGAACCCCCCATATGTATGGCCGAAATTCAATAGTTTTCGAGATATTAGAATTTTAAGGGTTTTTCGATATTTACTCAAAATTTGACATTTCATTCCAAATAAAAAAAAAACTACATATTTGAATGGGTACCATTAAAAATGATGTTGTAGCTGGTACTTCAATTAAGCTATGGACATAATTAAAACTACTTAATTTAACAAAATAATGAAAATAATGAGCGATATAAGAATAATATCTTACCAATATTTTCATTTTACGCTTCAAAAATGTTGTCTCGTCACAAAAATTTCTATGACATTAATCGTACAAATAACTAAAACAACTTGCTTATTCTGTAAGCTTTCCAGAAAGCTATAAAAGTCAATTTTAAAATACATAATTCGTGCCAAGGCATGTGTTTGAATCGGCGCGGGGAGAGAAAGGGTCATTTGTATTTGTATGAAATAAAATGCATAAAAAAATGTACATCAAATTTTATTACAAATTTTACACATCTTGTTCAAAATGAGCCCCTCGATTACGAATGCAGGTTCGAATTCTCTTCCTAACTTCGGTTTTCGTCACTCTTGATGTGAACGTTGTTCTCATCTGTTGCGCCGCGTTTATTATTCGCTGTCGAAGTTCTTCGACTGAATTTATTGGGGTCACATAAACTAATGCCTTCATATGACCCCAAACGTAAAAATCAAGTGGTGTGATATCAGGGCTTCGTGCTTGCCACGGAATTGGCCCTCCCCTCCCAATCCATCGGTTTGGATATCTCTCGTCTAGCCACTGTCGGACAGTAATCCGGTAATGTGCTGGGCAACCATCATGTTGAAACATGAGGTTGTTTTTTATTTCTTCGGGAACATCCGCCAACAAATCGTCTAGGTTGTTTCTCAAAAACTCCTCGTAATTTTCGCCGTTCAAATTTTGGGGCAAGCAATGAGGGCCCACCAAATAATTATCAACGACACCCATCCATATGTTCAGGGAAAATCTCATTTGCGACGCAGTTTCTTTTAGTTTTTTTGGATTCCTGCCTGCTTTAGGTGCCCAAAAATGTAAATTATGGTAATTCGTTATTCCATCCCGGTCAAATTTTGACTCGTCAGTCCACAAAATATTTCTTAGGAAAGGTTCCTGGTCAGCGTCAGCGTTTAACATAAACCGAGAAAATTCGAGTCACCTGGCAGGATCTCCCTCGTGCAATGTTTGAACAGGTTGATAATGGTACGGGTGTCTACCTGGTAGATGTACTACCGACCACACTTTCCAGTGGGACATACCGAGCTGTCTTGCAACAATGTTCGTTGAGATGTTTGGGTCATCAATAAAACACTGAAGAATGGTGTCCTCTTCGTCAGCCGTGTACCGTCGAGGTCTGCCAGCGTTGAATTGTGCTCTTTGAACACTGCCAGTTTCAGACAATCGTCGATAGGTGCTCCCGAAAACAGTAACGTGGGAAAGTCGACGATCGGGAAAGCGGCGTTGGTATTCTCGCCGAGCCGCAGCCGCGTTTCCATCGGCAAAACCATAACAAAACATTATGTCTGCGTATTCGTTATTAGGATACGAAGCCATGTTATCCGAAATAACAATGATAACAAAAAGAATATCAAGAGAAACAAGAATTAACAATAATGATCGATAACAAATTAACGGGATGAGAGATTGGTAGCAAGATAACAACACACGTGCTTGCGCGGCGGAGAGTCAAAACTTACTAAGGAAGGCGACGCGAGCGCAGCAGACGCCGCCGTTTACTCCCCCGCCCGCACACCCCGCCCTCACACCCCGCCCCATCGCGAAGAATTTCGCCAGGAAAATCGGTTGTTTTAGTGAGGATCAAAAACTAAAAACACAGATAATTTCTCTCCCCGCGCCGGTTCAAACACATGCCATGCCACGAATTATGTATTTTAAAATTGACTTTTATACCTTTCTGGAAAGCTTACAGGATAAGCAAGTTGTTTTAGTTATTTGTACGATTAATGTCATATAAATTTTTGTGACGAGACAACATTTTTGAAGCGTAAAATGAAAATATTGGTAAGATATTATTCTTATATCGCTCATTATTTTCATTATTTTGTTAAATTAAGTAGTTTTAATTATGTCCATAGCTTAATTGAAGTGCCAGCTACAACATCATTTTTAATGGTACCCATTCAAATATGTAGTTTTTTTTTTATTTGGAATGAAATGTAAAATTTTGGGTAAATATCGAAAAACCCTTAAAATTCTAATATCTCGAAAACTATTGAATTTCGGCCATACATATGAGGGGTTCAATTTGTTGCATTTTGGCCCCCTTATCAGCCTCTGCTGGATATACGTCGAATTACCAGTAACCCTGTATAGTATAGATTTTGTTACAGAAAAAGTGTAAATGATAATTATAATTATGTTTATAATGTATAATATAATCGAACTCGTTTTGAAGCTTATAATTCCAATTTTATGATATGAGACGAGATAATATAATTTACTAGGTAATCAATTGTTAAAAATAATGGTACTTATCTACTTTGTTCAAGCCCAAGGGATAGTAGTATTTACAATTAATACCCATAAACGAACTATACAGCAAAATCTTCATAACTATAGCTGAAAAATAAGTAAGTCAAATTCGAATGTAAAATATGAAAATACTACGGCGTAGCGTGTACGTAAGTGCTACGCAGGTGCTACGCAGGTGCTACGCCGCGTAGTAATCTGTGCGCTCATAGAAGTGCTACGTTTTGCGTCGAGTTGAGCGACTCATTATTAATAACTAGAACGTGAGGTTTCCTTGTTCAAACTATTTTTGAACTATTCAATTTAAGAGGAACCTTAGTTTAGTAAGCGTCCCATATTTAGAGAAAAAACATGACATGTGTCTCTCAATTCCACTAACTTGATACAATTTTACATTTGAATTGATTTCAGAGTTTCTGATGAATTTATTAATCGAAGCACATTTTCACTAGTACGCCAGTGAGGTCCGAGTGATTTATGTGACTGTACTCATAAATTACGCACAGCGTGTAACAACCACTGCACCGGTCATTATAATTCAAAAACTCACTGTAAACTTGACATAATAATATGTGGGTGTAGCGCCTGAATACACTGTACGTTATATACGCAGTTAATTGTTGTTAAAGCTTTGCCTTAGTGGTCGGGTAGGTACATCGAAAGAAAACGACAACAATCTGAGATAGTAGATGATCACGGGTCTCCTTATTACATGTGTATCATTACATCAATCACAAGAACATTTTCAATTGCAGTCTTCTCTTAAAACTGTATAAAAAGCAACGATTACAGACCAGTGGTAATCGTTCCTGATTTACTAAAGAACAGCACCATAAACCCTCTCTTCACTTATCTGGCACCGTACAGTGATACAATCTCAATACATCATTCCCTTTTACATTCACTGCCTGCCACTTGCTGCCACCACTTACACAAACAGGTTTCAATAAAAATAGAGTGCATTCAATAACTTTATACAATATTTCTGCATTGCATCATCAACAGTGAAATACTGAAACACACTCCCTCATTTACTTCCAAATAAATTGTCACGAGCATAAATGTTTTATTTAAATAGCCAGCAATAAAGGTGCTCGTTTTTCGGCACAAATGCCGAGCGGCACGGAGCGGCAACGTACAGCAACGGGACGGCACGGCTCGGCAGCGGCTCGGCAACCGCTCTTTAACAGTAATGACACTCATAAAGTCGCGTGGCTTAAATGAAACGAATATTGTTTACGCTCGCAGTCGCGGATTGAAATGTGATTTTTATTTGACTGTTTTGTAAGTCAGATTGTGTCGTAAAATGCGGATAATTTTATGTAGGGGTACAAATGTTGCGTGCGTATATATTTAATATTAGTTATATTGTAATATTACGGAATGTTATTACATTGGCGCGGATGACAAATGGAGCTTTGGAAAATTTGATAGTAATTTCAATTGTTTTTGTGGCGTTCTTTTCCCTTAGTTGAAAAGGCTATGTTGTAAAGGAAAGTATTCTTTTAAGACAGTGGTTAGCATATTTCCCGTGATTGCTGGAGACAGTAAACCAATTTGTTATCTTAATAGCTCTTTAATAAATCCTGTACATTGCTCATTACTCAGTCAGTTCCGCAATGAGCAGTAACTCTCAGCGGGGTCGCTGTTGCGAAGGAATCTGGGTAAACATTACGGCAGGTAATAAACAGATCTTGAGAACAATTTTTAGGTCAAAAAATGTTTTGTGAAGCATTTCTTTATTTATGTGAAACGTAACGTTTGCAAAATTTCATTATGCCTTTGTGCCCACACACTCTCACACACACGTGTGTGTAAGTGTGTGGTGGGCCACTGTCGACACGTGACGTATCAGCGTGAATGTAGTAAGTAATGGCGCCGTGTAAACACTAAACACCGCCTTATTTACACTCTCTGTTCACGTTCACTGTGCTCGCTGCAATTACCGCTTAAACCCCAACAATGATGCACCGCGGCGAGTTCATCGTAACAGCGACGATGTGTTTAGAGGTTCACAGTATTTCATAAATGCATCCTGAGAATGCACCGACAAATCCGGCGTGACAATGACTCACTGTGTTATTTAATGTGAAGCAGTTCGTGGAATATGTTGATGTGTGCCGTGACCCGCTGTCATGCGCGCCGTGCTAATATGTTGCTGTGTGCCGTGACCCGCTGTCATGCGCGCCGTGCTAATATGTTGATGTGTGCCGTGACCCGCTGTCATGCGGGCCGTGCTAATATGTTGATGTTTGCCGTGACCCGCTGTCATGCGCGCCGTGCTAATATGTTGATGTGTGCCGTGACCCGCTGTCATGCGCGCCGTGCTAATATGTTGCTGTGTGCCGTGACCCGCTGTCATGCGCGCCGTGCTAATATGTTGATGTGTGCCGTGACCCGCTGTCATGCGCGCCGTGCTAATATGTTGATGTGTGCCGTGACCCGCTGTCATGCGCGCCGTGCTAATATGTTGATGTGTGCCGTGACCCGCTGTCATGCGCGCCGTGCTAATATGTTGATGTGTGCCGTGACCCGCTGTCATGCGCGCCGTGCTAATATGTTGATGTGTGCCGTGACCCGCTGTCATGCGCGCCGTGCTAATATGTTGATGTGTGCCGTGACCCGCTGTCATGCGCGCCGTGCTAATATGTTGATGTGTGCCGTGACCCGCTGTCATGCGCGCCGTGCTAATATGTTGATGTGTGCCGTGACCCGCTGTCATGCGCGCCGTGCTAATGCCGCCGCGCTGTGGCAGCGTGTAGTCTAAACTAATTTTATAAAGAAAAATATTGTTTTTTACGCTTTCACGCTAAAAAGGCCGAACAGATTTTAATGAAATTTGACAGATGAGTAGACCAAGACTGGGTAAGGACATTTAATAATTTTTATCCCGATATAACTACGGGATCGAGACTTATACGGGTGTGAAGCCGTGAGGTGCAGCTCGTCATTAATAAGTGATACGCTCAGTGCACCCGGTCACGCGGTGCTGTTCAATTTGGCGACATTTTGGGCGACGGGAAACGGCAGCGACGGCATTGTGAAGGTTACACGTCGCGTATGCAGTGACAGCAGAATATAATAACTCCACGTTTCTGTGAACATAGTAACTCAACTTTATGAGGAATGTTACAATTGGCTCGCAATGACATGCGTCAGTCAAAACATTCACCATCAGTGGTTGCATTTGCTCATGTTTTACACCACCTCCTTGCTGAGTTCATGAATTTATAGATCGCGGCGTAATGCAGAAAACGTCGACCAGTTTCTATCTTAATTAGTCGGCGACGGATCGCGCGGATTTAGCATAAAGGAAGAAAACTGCCTGTGCTGACTGGCGTTATTGACAACCAGCGCTTGGCGACGCGGACAAGCGCCGGCATTTCAGCGCCGGATACCAGCGTTCTGTATGAATACACCTTAAGGTAGGACGCCCTCAGGCTACAAGGAGCGACGATCTTCGCAGGGTCTCAGCTGGATGAGATTTGTCGAGAATGACGTTGCAATTGGAGAGGCCTATGTCCAGCAATGGACTGCTGTAGGCTGATAATGATGATAAGGATGAATACAGAATGACGTGAGCAATAAACTTTTGAATTTTAATTTGTTGATATAACTGTGACTATTTAATGAAACTTTCAGTTTTACCTGTGGTTTAGCGCTACATCGCCTCAACTTTATGTATAGAAGATCCGATCAGAACTAAATCCTGAGGGAACAAGTAAGTGTCCACCTCACGGGACACTGCAACAACACATCGTTCGAGTTCGAAACTCACGCAATCGTGAATAATGAAGCGAACTAACTTTTACCTGCTCTCGTTCTCGATTCACGGAAATACCTAAAGCTATAAATATAAAGATATAAAAAAGCTAGTGTTTCTATACTGATCACACCAGAAACATCATTGTTTCTATACTGATCACACCAGTAACATCATTGTTTCTATACTGATCACACCAGTAACATCATTGTTTCTATACTGATCACACCAGTAACATCATTGTTTCTATACTGATCACACCAGTAACATCATTGTTTCTATACTGATCACACCAGTAACATAATTGTTTCTATACTGATCACACCAGTAACATCATTGTTTCTATACTGATCACACCAGTAACATAATTGTTTCTATACTGATCACACCAGTAACATCATTGTTTCTATACTGATCACACCAGTAACATCATTGTTTCTATACTGATCACACCAGTAACATCATTGTTTCTATACTGATCACACCAGTAACATCATTGTTTCTATACTGATCACACCAGTAACATCATTGTTTCTATACTGATCACACCAGTAACATCATTGTTTCTATACTGATCACACCAGTAACATCATTGAGTAAGTGAAATGTCTATGGAGTGGCCATAATTGTAGCAATGTAATAACAAAGTAACTTAAAAGCACAGTTATAAAAGGTTTATACAAATTGAATACTATCCTACAACGTAATGTGAACGTTGTAGGATAGTATTCAATTTGTATAACCCTTAAGCAAGCCTTAATCGGCAATATAATAGGTATTCTATATCTCACTGTGTTATAGGTAAAACATTCACAGAGACAGCAGACTTTTTTCTTTAAATCTCCGACTGTTTTACATGAACAATCGGTGTCAGTATGTCCGCCCTGTAGTGCTATTCTGTAAATAGCTCACCGTGAAAACTTAGATGAAGAGAGTATCAATACATAGTGTCAATCCCTAGCATCATACATAGTTTCAATCCCTAGCATCAATACATAGTGTCAATCCCTAGCATCAATACATAGTGTCCATCCCTAGCATTATTACATAGTGTCAATCCCTAGCATCATTACATAGTGTCAATCCCTAGCATCATACATAGTTTCAATCCCTAACATTAATACATAGTGTCAATCCCTAGCATCAATACATAGTGTCCATCCCTAGCATCATTACATAGTGTCAATCCCAAATATCAATACAAAGTGTCAATCCCTAGCATTAATACATAGTGTCAATCCCTAGCATCAATACATAGTGTCCATCCCTAGCATTAATACATAGTGTCAATCACTAGCATCAATACATAGTGTCCATCCCTAGCATCAATACATAGTGTCAATCCCTAGCATCATACATAGTTTCAATCCCTAACATTAATTCATAGTGTCAATCCCTAGCATCAATACATAGTGTCCATCCCTAGCATCAATACATAGTGTCAATCCCTAGCATCAATACATAGTGTCGACCCCTAGCATCAATTTATTTATAAGACAATTGCTTGCTACACTTACAGTAAACACCAAAGCGTGCTGCAAGCCAACAGTATATCATTACACGTAACACCTAAAAATGTAGTGCAAACATTAATCATATATTGACTACTACACATAAATACGCGTGACCTCCGCAGCCGGTCCGGAGGAAACAATGAACAGCGAGCTAGAGTAGTCGCGTCATCGATCTTATTATTGAGTAATAAGTAGTAGTGCATCAACAGCGCACACTTACGTCTCAATTCCAACGTGTTGATGCCTACCGTTCCCACAATAAACAGAAACGGATACAAATAGGGATAATACCCGTATATTTTTCTATATAGGTAGCGAGCAAATTTTCGTTGGACCCGTTCTATTATAAACTCATACTTTTGCTCATGTGGATCCCATACCAGCGCATTTTATTCAAGTTTGCTACGTACAAACGAATTATAAAGTGTGAGTATAACATTCCTCTCTTTAAATCTACTTGCCTGTCTCATAACAAAACCAAGTGATTAGAAGGCCTTTCCACAGATATTATAAATGTGCTGATTAAAGGTCATATTCACGTCTAAGGTCAGTCCCAGATCTTTTATTTCGTTGACGCGCTCCAAAGGGACACCCGATATGTGGTAGGTATGCTGAATGGGCGCATGCGAACGGGTAAAAGAAATAGCCTTACACTTAGAAGTGTTAAATTCTAAGTGATTGGCTTCACTCCATTTTACCACCATGTCGATGTCGATCTGCAGCGCCTCACAGTCATGCTCACTATTAATACCCGAGAATAACTTCAGGTCATCCACAAACATGAGACATCGTGCCGTCCTGACAACCTTCGGCAGGTCATTCGCCATAACAATAAACTGCGTAGGCCCCAGAGTCTAACACCAGAGCAAGTTATTTAAGGGGCAGATTTATGCCCAGAGATTTGAACATACTGAAAACGGTCAGTGAAATAGCTCGAGAAGAGTTCAAGCAACTTCGGGGTAAATCCTATTGCGGATAATTTTTTAAGTACGACGTCATTTTGGACACGATCGAACGCCTTTTTAAAGTCAAAATAAGCCACATCAACTTGCTTATTTTTATCCATTTCAGTGACAGCAAAGTCTACAAAATTAATGTGGTTTGTCACCGTGCATTTACTGGCTCTAAAATCATGCTGACACTCGGCTAGTTGCGTCTTGATCTGCCTGGTAATGTACTGATTAAGTATCGACTCAAAGACCTTGCCGAAGGCTGACAGGACCGCAATAGGCCTGAGTTGTCCACTTTTGACCTGGCACCACCCTTGGGTACAGCGGTAACCCGTGAAATTTTCCACTCCGCAGGATAAGAAGCTGTTTGTAGGGCTAAGTTATAGATATATAGAAGTGGTTCTCTAAATATTTCCAAGCAGTCTTTAAGAATAAAGGGTGGAATTCCATCGGGCCCTGCAGATGAATGGGCTTTTAGCCCGCGAATTGCTACCGATATGTTGGCTGATTCAACTACAATTTAAATCCATCCCTAAAATGAGTACACAGTGTCGATCACTAGCATCAATGGAATGCCAACTCACATCAACTGAGTTTTCACGGTGAGATTTTTACAGAATAGTCCGGCTGCGTAACGCGTCATAGGTACACACATACATTCGTAAGAATTTCTATATTGTGTGTTTTGAGTGGACTTGGCTCGGCGCCTTGCCAACAGTAGACTCGTAACTTTTCCAAGTTTCCGCGGATGTAACGTTAGCTCGTAGGTACTAGTTTTGATGATAATTATGTTGATTAAAATATTGACGAGTACAACGAAGGTCTGTAAATATTCATAGAAAAAAATAATAAAGTTTTGGCCACGATATACTTACTTCTCTTCGATAAATCGGTACCAATTGTCTACAATAATAGTTTTCTTGCAATTTTCTTAATCAATCTACTTAATACTATAACATTGTACACAACATGTATTTACCATGTATATAAATAAATAAATCTTATCTTATCTTTTCCTTATCTTGCGTATAATCCGACTGCTATATTGAAAAGGTACATCCCACTTTATAGAATTAATAACGAGTTCGCCTCAGGTGCGGGAATTACACACAACAAGCTAATTGCTGAGACAACACACAACAGGATGTACAGAAGGTTCACTCCTAACAACGCAGACGCTGACGATACACATCTCTGAAAATAACAGACAGGTGTTCATGAGCACTTTGCCCACTAGCAAATTAACATAAGGTATAACAATTTCAATGTCAAACTACTCGTAAATACATCATTCCTGCAAAGCTTATCTAAAAGAGCTGGTTTTTAATCGATTGAAATGAAATTAAATTAAATTTTTAATGAAATTTTTGAAATGAAATGAATTTTTTTTTGCGAGATTTGTAGTACATTACAAACGGTCGGGTTTTTTTATGTTCAAAATCAATTCACTAAAACGAGCATGCAAAATAATTGATTACATAATAATTGATACAAATATAATTAAATCAAAGATAATAAAATTTGAACATAAATCCTAGATAATAAATTAACAATAGAAATGTTAAACATTTGTCAAATTATAGTAGTTAAATGTCAGTGAAAATATTTAAAGTTTAGGTACTAGGATTAGATTATGATTAACAGAATACTATGATTTTTCTCTAAGCCATTTGAATAGCACTGTTTTAGTAATAGGTAAGGAATTAGAACTGGAGCTGTTCATGAACTGTAGTTATATCGATATCTTATGTGTAACTGAACATTGGTTAAAAGTCCACCAGTTCATGTTCAGCTTTAACAACCACCAGGTTGCCAGCTCATTCAGCAGAGTTAATATGATACGCGGTGGCTCTTTAATAATTGTTCGTAACAATATGAAATTTAAAGAACGTAAGGATATTGTGAGCCTCTCTGTTGAGCGAGTTATTGAAATAGCTTGCATTGAGCTTGAGCAGTTCATTGTAATGAGCATATACAGGCCCCCATGTGCTTCATATGATATTTTTGAGAAATATATGGAAGAAGTATTATTAAAGACTTGTAACAGTAATAAAACAGTTGTTGTCTGTGGAGATTTCAACATTAATATACTGGAAAAATCTGCTACAGTAAATAAATTTATAACCTTATTAAAGTCATATAATTTGTACAATACATTCTTTGAGCCAACTAGAATAACTGCCACTAGCGCTAGCTGTATTGACAATATTTTTACAACCTTCTAGCCATTTAATTATAAACGAGTTGGACTCTGATCACTGTGGCCAGTTAGTAACTTTCCCTCGGAAAATAGTCAGAGCTCAAAGAAAAACTAGTGAGTTATATTCCTGTAAACAAAAGTCGCTTAGAACAATTTAAAAATAATTTAATGGAAAAACTACCGGGTTTGCCTTATCACACCGACCCAGATCAAGCATATACTTTACTATTTAATCTCATTAATTGTGAATTTAGGAAGGTGTTCACCTCAAAAACATTGTGACCACGTAATATTTAGTGATTGGGCAACACCAGGTATTTACAAAAGTAGGCAGAGGTTATATGAATTGTATGATGAAAAAACATATAACCATGATGAAACTTTTAAAGAATTTGTTAAAAAATATTCTAAAACTTTTAAAAGAGCCTGTTCCTCGGCAAAAGCCATACACATAAAAAATAAAATAAAATCTTCTGGAAATAAAATTAAAACAACTTGGAATATTATTAATTCAGAAATGGGAAGAACGACAGTACGGAATCGTGACTTCCATCTAAAAATCAATGATATAGATATTAAGGCAGACATGGAGGTGGCAACTGAGTTTGAATTTTTTTTCACTAATATTCCTATTTTAACAACCAAAACTCTGTCATCGTCGTCCTCCACTTCTGCTTACTCAATATTAAAAGAATGTGTACCAGAATGTGATAAACACCTTAAATTCACGGCCGTTACCGCTAAAGACATTATAGAATCTTTGAAAGACCTTGATATAAAAAAAACTGCGGACCTTTGGGGGTTATCAGTACATACCATGTCTTCAATAATTAATGTTATTTCACCCTTTTTAGCAATTGTTTTTAATTCTTGTATTGCATCTGGTGTATTTCCTGATCTGATGAAACTTAGCAAAGTGATTCCTCTGTTCAAATCTGGCAGCACAACTGATCCTACGAATTTTCGGCCTATTTCGATATTACCTACATTGAGCAAAATCTTTGAAAAATTAATTTTGAAACAAATGTTAGGACATTTTAATAAACATAATCTACTACATCTGAAACAGTTTGGTTTTACTAAGGGTCGTTCAACTACAGACGCGGGCGTGGAATTACTGAAGAGCATATTCGAGGCCTGGGAGGAGTCGCGGGATGCTCTTGGCATTTTCTGCGACTTGTCTAAGGCCTTCGATTGCGTTCATCATGATACACTCATCAGAAAACTGCACCATTATGGTTTGAGGGACAGTGCTCTCGACCTTCTGACTTCTTATCTGAACAACAGAATTCAGAGGGTTGATGTTAATGGCAAGAGATCTGCAGGATCTGCGGTCACTATGGGCGTTCCGCAGGGTTCAATTCTAGGTCCATTCTTGTTTCTAATTTATATAAATGACTTACCTTTTCACATAAGGGATAATCACAAGATTGTATTATTCGCAGATGACACTTCACTCATTTTTAAAATCAAACGTCAGCTAGTCAATTTTGAACATGTTAACGATGCACTCTCTAAAGTTGTCCATTGGTTTAATGTAAATAATCTTCTCCTGAACGAGAAAAAGACTAAACTCATTAAATTTTCAATGCCAAATGTCAGGCAGCTAACTACTAATGTTCAACTTAATGGAATAGAGTTGGACCCTGTTGAGTCGACAGTTTTTCTTGGAATAACTATTGACGGTAAATTACAATGGGGCCCACACGTAGAAAAATTGTCAGGAAGGCTTAGTGCGGCCGCCTATGCTGTTAAAAAAATTAGACAGATTACTGATGTAGATACTGCCAGAATTGTTTATTTTAGTTATTTTCATAGTCTTATGTCGTATGGGATCCTTCTCTGGGGAACATGTGCGGACATTAATAATATCTTTATTTTACAGAAAAAGGCTGTTCGAGCCATTTACAATCTAGGTCCAAGAGATTCACTTCGTGAAATATTCAAAGAAATAGATATTCTGACTGTAGCCTCTCAATATATACTTGAAAATCTATTATATGTACACAAAAATAAATCAAATTTTAAGAAAATGTCCGATATTCATAGTTTAAATACCAGGAATAAACACAATCTTGCTGTACATCGCACTCGCCTCCACAGAGTAGGCAACTCTTTCATGGGTCAATGTATACGCTTTTACAACCAACTTCCTACTGACATTCGGAACTTACCCATTAAACGGTTTAAAATCTGTATTAAAACTAAACTTTGTAAAAAAGGGTACTATAAGATTTCTGATTATTTAGAGGACAAAAAAGCTTGGGATTGAGCTGCTCGCTCTGCTAGCCTTGTGATAAAACTTGACATTTTAATTATTATGCATGATTTTATATACATATTGACATTGCAGAATATTGTATACAATTTTACATGAAAAAAAGTAAAAAAAGTATTATATTTACTGCTTTAATTTATTGTGAATGTGAGCATTATGTGGGTTTTTTTTTTTTTTTTTTCTTTAAATGTTTTCCTTTCTTTTCTCAGTTAAGTTTTAATGATGGTCTGACATTTTGAGCGCTTTATGCGGCCTACCCAAATGTCCTTTTTTTGGTACTGTTCGTCGAGTCGTTGAGCTCCTTAAGTTTTGAGTTGAGCTGCACGATTACTGACAAATGCTTACACTGATTGGTCAGGTCCGCTCAAATTTGCGTGGTTCTTTCCTCAAAAGACCATTTCAGACACGGATCTACATGGTCCTCACATGATCTGACCAAGATTATGTCTGGACTTTAAAAGAGACTTTGACCCCTGAGTTTGTTTCGCCATTTCTTCTCAGGGGTAGTCAGATAGGAAATGTCGGCTACATCTAGATTTTTTTTTTTTTTTTATATGACGTGTAAAAGTGATTTTAATATCCTATTTACAGAATAAACGATTTCATTTCATTTCATTTCATTTCATTTAAACCGCTTGATTTGTAATTCCGTATATGATTTTGGTAATTTATTATATATCCTTATAACAATTGGAAAGCAACTTCTGTGATATAAGTGGCTTTTCATTGGAGAAATAATTAGCCTATCAGGATAATCTTGTGTGTATATTATGATTTGCGAGTGTGGGGACGGACAATGCTTTGATTGTCTACCACTACAGCTTTATTCGCAAGATACCTTCAATTACATATTTTTTATGTTGATAAGATATTTGAAAAAGAAAAACCACGCAAGTGCATGTCAGATCACGCGCAATGAAGGGTTCCGTAGTTGGGCTGAATTTATCCCAAAAACAAACTTAGCATTGTAGTTGAAGTACGTCATGTACATTCGTACATTGCCACTGCAAATATAAGATGGTCAACTATAACTCGTTAACTTGTAAAGTCTTCTTAGCTGTGATAGTTTTCTTTTAAATCCGTTATAATTATACATATACTACTGCCATGATTTTTTTCACATACTTATCCAAAAACAACCGTTTAACTCGCAGGGGGAGGGACACACTTGGCTCTAAGAAAAAGTAGCACTTTTTAAAGTTTAATATTACGCATACGGATCCCTAAATCAAAAATGGTTTCCACAGACTCGCAATATTTTTGAACGGCCCATCTAACAATACCCCACACTGTGGGCTAGACTATTATTTTTTACCACTTTGTTGGCGTGATTAATTATGTAGGATACCCATGCCAAATTAAAGCTTTCTAGTACTAAGAGTCGCTGAGCTAAGCCGGGGACAGACAGAGAGACAGACGGACATGGCGAAACTATATGGGTTCCTTGTTGACTACGGAACCCTAAAAAAGATTATCGCATTCTGCACTGTTGACGACTGTATGTAATGGATTTTTGCACCTTATCTGTAGTAAAGCCAAGCAAGCAGTATCCACCACTGCTCGCTCTGGGGCAGAAAGCAGCCAGTCGCGATACTCGCACGTTCAGACTGATTAGCCGAGTGATTAGTGATTAGTTCCACGACTTGAAGACTGCTCAACGTGAAGCGGTATAGAAGGTCAAAGTCAAATCGGCACTACCGTGCCCCCGCCAAGACGAGCCAAGCGAAGCGCAAGGGCACTACCTACCTTTTCTCGAAGTGTTTCGTCGTTTTTTTGAACCCTCATAGAGTTGGTTTCCGATGTACCAGATAGTTCATATTCTCATTATTTATTCAATTAGAGCGCAATGATTTCGATGATAGATCAAACAAACTTTTACAGCCCAGAGAGCTTCTGCTGATTTAATTTTGAGATCTTTAAAAGCTTGGGGGTTCGTATGCTGAAACTTAAACTCCAAATGGCCTTTACATTATTTCTAACTAAGGCAGCAGAAAACGCGGGTGAGGAATTTAAAGTTTCAGTAGTAGTTTTAGTAGTTGTTCCGGGTCTGGCTGTTTGTGTATGTGAATTTAAATGTTTGTAAACGCACCCACAATACAGAAGAAATTCCTAGTGTCGGGCAACGTTTAAAAAAAATAAAATAATAATAATAAATAATATTAGCAAAAATGTTTTCAAATTCCTGAGCTATTTCTATCTCTGAAGTGATGGGCCCATGTGCAATCATGTGAAGGATCGAGATACAGGAACTTTGATTATTTATGCAAATCGCTAATGTTTGGTTTCTTTAGAGTACATTTTATTTTCGTTCGTTCATACACTTCCATCTGCGAAAACCCAGATAAAATTCTGCAGTTTTAAACGAGACCCTCCACAATCACGAGATAAGCAGTCTCAGGGCATATTCTTTTCTAGCAGCCGATGTGAGCATGCATCTAGATGTGGTGTTAATTCCACCTTAAAATAATTCAGACACGATTACTTCTTTAGCAAACCAAACGCCGACTTTAAGTTTCACCTTTATAACGAAACTACGTACAAGTTTAATGAATGCCTTTCTAACGTGGTGCATCCTGCAAGCAGCTATCGTCTCGTACGTGTGAGATTGTGAACCAATCAAGTAGTTTGTGAAATACAAAGAATGCTCCTGTAAAGTTACCGGCGCCGGCGCTAAGTTTCAGTGATCCGCTGGAGAGGACCCTGTTCGCGATCACTGCGTTAATTATCTGTAATTTGTGTGATCAAGGGACTGCGGCGCGACGGTGTCCCTGCAGGATATTACAATGTCTACACGTTCAAAGTTTCTTTGATGTTGCTGAAGAGGTGGGTAATTACTTTCATCTACAGCAAAACTTGTTTGTTAGCCTAACCCATGCCCGGTCAAATCAGTGTTTTGGAAAAAAGTTTATTTCTTATAATAATTCAACATATTGTTATGGGTAAGTAATATTTGACATAATAACAAAATCTCTAATATTTACAAGATATAACAACTGAATCTATAATTTTATTTGATATAATGATCAGTTAATATAATAAACGATTGATATAATTTTAAAACAACTAATTTTTATAAGCGTAACATACATTGAATATAAAATCGTTTGATATACCACTCAAAAGACATAAAAAATATTTAGTCTAATATGATAAAACGTGCAAGCAAGCATGCAGCATGCAAGCAAGCATACAGCAAGCAAGCATGCAGCAAGCAAGCATGCAGCAAGCATGCAACATGCAGCAGGCATGTTTTCTGTCACGGCTCCGGCGCTGCAGGGCTACAGCGGTCTCATGCGAGCTTATCGTCACAGATGTGTTTCACGCTCACCACTGAGGCTTCGGCTTGCTGGCCGGCTTCAAGCCGGCCAGCCTCAGCCGCCGTGGCAAGCGTTGAAACCACCTGCTCCTCAACTCACGGACCGCCTCGCCCCTACGCGCTTACGCGATTTTAAATAACACT
This sequence comes from Tiliacea aurago, assembly GCA_948098905.1. Lineage (NCBI taxonomy): Eukaryota > Metazoa > Arthropoda > Insecta > Lepidoptera > Noctuidae > Tiliacea > Tiliacea aurago. The sequence goes on from OX402596.1 coordinate 24,543,624, forward strand.
CTAGGGGTAGGGCAGACAAGACTACGTGGAGTCGTTTTTGCAGCGATTCGTTTCTGTCACGCCGCTCCCGCAGCACGCTCAATCAAATTAATCGCAATATTATATATTTTAAACGATAGGCCTAATGATTTTCGATTACATAAACGTTATATCAAACAACGTTATACGAAATAAGTTTTAGAATAAATAAATGTTATATCCAAAGAAATTATGTCAACAGTTGGTATAACTCTCGTTTATTATATCTTGTGAACGATAATAAAATGAAATTAGACCAAATGAGTTTATACGTTATGGGACGCACCCTATTATTATGTCTCTGAAGTTACATTCTATATCGAATGAATGTCTCTACAGATTATGAGTAAAGTAACGTAACACCTGCCCGACACGCGGTTTTTGTAGCCTATCCTTCGTCAAACCCACGTTACGAAAAATGATTACTGTAATAAGATGAGAACATAATACTGTATTAAGGCTGCTACATACTGGCGCAAACTTTAGATACTGCCAGGGGAGAATGAACAAAAAATAAAATAGGTTTGTTTGTCGCAATAACACGTAAAAAACACATTAAAAAAATAAGATAACTGAAAAAAAAAACAACCGACTTTCAAAAAACACTACAAAGTGAAAAATAACTTTAATGTTGGAAGTCACTGTCTTTTGGATCTGTATTTTAGTTTTTGCCACCGAATTTTTTTTATTTCTTTCTTCCGAAGTTATTTTCACTTTGTAGTGTTTTTTTTTAAAGTCGATTGTTTTTTTATGTTAACTGCTTATCTAACCTTTTACAAAATATGGGTTTTTCCTGATACAGAGACGTTCATTGTTGAGGAGTTCTCCTGGTAAGAACCATCAGCTTCACTTCACCAAATCCGTTATGACGAGCATAAATTGCTTAGCAACCATATTAAAATGTACCTAATCGAATCGCAACCCGTGAAATACTTATTATTAAGTAGTTCCGGTGGCCATCTGCGGTCTTCATCATCAGTTCCACTTCACCAAGTCCTGCTTCTCAAGTACACGAAGGGCACGGGTTATACTATAAAAATACCCAAACCGCTATAAAAAATAAATAAAATAAAATAATGTTTATTTCGGATAAGCAACATCGTATGAGTTAGTAAACAAAAAGATAACTTATACCTATGTTAGTAAACTTATTTTCTATTTTTTCAATGTTATGACACTTACGTCAGGCTGTCACGCTGTCATTACTTTTTCTTCTAATTTTCTCTCATAGTTTTCTTACTGGCTTAGTCCATGAAGGTTACTTTTGATTTATATAATTTAAATTATATTATATATGTTTAGCTCAAATACTGTATTTTATAGATAATTATAATTGTTTACTGTATAATATTTGTATCCTAACTTACATTTATAATAATAATTGAAACGCTCTCAGAATTCATCAAAGAGGTTTTTAGTTACGAATATGAATCCTCCTCCTCCTTTTCGAACACTGAATTTGAAATTAAATTCTGTAAAGAACAGAAAAATAGATGATGTGAAAAAAATCACCCGAGACTCTGATATAAAAGGGATTTCTGACACATTCTCGGCAGATCTGATCTGGTAGCGCTCAAGGAATCATCTCCTCTACAAAAGTCTCGCAACATACTCAGTCTTCTCGGAACTACATACTTGCCAAGAGGACCATCCACTACTTCAGAGACCTGGACTGGACTGGCAGTGATACTGCGAAGCGGATCTTCAGGCCTCTAAGCTAACGAGGCCTGACGACTTCTACACTGCCTGTTGAACCTACTAAAATAACTGGAAGCGGATCTGGATGCTTCAGAGCTGACGAGGCCTGACGTATCGAACCTGGACACCGTTTCGTACCATCTTTTTATAACCTCCCTTAACTTTTTTAATTATTTTTTCTGTATTTTTTAAAATTCTCCTTAAAGGCTTCTACATACCGGGGCGACTTGTCGCGCGACGCGACGCGACACAAAGGCACCGCTCGTCCCGCGACACGCGGGGCCTTTGTACCGTGTCGCGTCGCGCGACAAGTCGCCCCGGTATGTAGAAGCCTTAACTATATAGTTGACTAGTCTACTTTCCCTTTTATTTTTAATAGTTGCAGTAGACTTGTTACAACACCTTATTTACTTGGTTTCAATATAATTTGCTAACCATTAATATGACTAAGACCAACTTGACCAACTTTGATATTTAGTGCTAAAAATAAAAATGTTCAAATTTCAACAATTACACGTTAATAATGAACCGTTAACTAAAGAAGAGTCAGAAAAATACCTTGGTATAATCTTAGATAAACATTTAACCTGGAAGTCACACTTTGACAAAATGCGTTCAAAACTGTCATCATTGATGGGAACACTACGAGGTACCGTCCGTTGCTTTCCCAAATCAGTAAAGTATATAATTAATAATTCCCTCGTCAAATTTCACCTGACCTACTTGATTGAAGTCTGGGGCTCTGCAGGTAAAACTAACATAACAAATTTACAAACCACTCAAAATAAAATAATTAAATTAATATTTCATCTTAATTACTTAACGCCAACCGAAACTGTTTTTCATAAAACCAAATTAATGACACTTGCTCAAATGTATAAATTCCATACCTGCATCCTTATACGGAAGATACTGACAAAAGATTCAGAGACCCATTCTCAAAAAAATTACTAACGATATGTGCCTGTACAGTAGACCACGGACCAACTATGGTACTAGAAATATTAAGTATGAGGGTGCCAAAATGTATAACGAATTGCCGAAAGATATTAAGCAAATACAATCTTTTCCCCTATTTAAAAATAAATTAAAATTCCACGTAATGAAAAGTTTTCAATTATCTTAGACTTAGTATTTCATAATAACTCGGAATATTTACATAAACTCTAATAATAATAATAATAAGTGAGGACAATGATTGCTGAGTCCACATGTGGGATGTGGACTCAGCAATCATTGTGCCGATAGTTGTATCAGCCAATGGCTTAATTGCCAAGAGCCTCGACCAACACCTAAGGAGGCTCTCGTTGGGCAGCTCAATTAAGAGCCTGATTCAGATAGCGGTACTTCTGGACACGGCTCGCATTGTCAGGAGGTTCCTCTCTCTGGAGCCCTGACCGCCGGTAGCTTGGACCTTGTTCCCGATACCGGTGGGCTACTATTTTTTATATTTTTAAATGTTTTTATTAATTTGTTTTATATTCTAATACTTAAAAATATAATTTATATGTATTTAAAGTGAAATAAAGGATAATAATAACTATTATACATTTTCACAACAAATACAATAAAACGATTACTTAAAGCAAAAATAAAACTAAGTTTCAATATTAAATAAACACTAAAAATCAATTTACTTACGTTTTCAATGGCAACTTTGATAGAAACGATGTTTCGATACGTAACATGGACGTATAGTCTCAATACTTTTTGCAGATTACCTACATCAAGTAAAAATATCAATTTTTATTTCAAAATACCTTCATAACTCGATCTATTATAAGTTTTATTATAACTTAGTTTATTTTACCAACTTTATGATAAGTTAATGACTAACATTATTGTACCTAATTCTAACCTTTAACATACCGTTCCGATACTCGTTCCAAGGAACGTTTATATGTATGCAACCAGTGTTTCTCATTCTAAGTGAATAATTGTATTCTGTTTTTGAGAAATAAATGTCATACAATTCGTTATTTTTGTTGCATTTTTTTGTTGGAACGGAACGTAAACTCAAAACACGTTGTCTTCGACAATGCCGGAAGTGGTGAAAATAACTATGTGAATAAAAATCTATTTTTTGCAAAGTACTTGAAATCTCACTAAGGTAAGTAAGTTATTGCGATTTCTGCTTGAATCAAGCACAAAAAATAATTTAATTTATACGATTTGGGGCTAAAAACAGATCAATGGTGGATGGTAAACAAAGCTGTTCCGTGGTAAATGACGTCACACCATGACCACGACAGAAACAGACGTTTTTGTGGCTCTCACCATACATGTAGAATAATCAGCCTATAATGTTCCCACTGCTGGGACACAGGCCTCCTCTCTTCGAGAGGGAGATTCTTCCCCATACATATAACCGAGGGATAAAAAAAAACTTCAATGCACATAATAATGCTTGTGGGCTATCGTTGAATCCTGTAATCAAAAAGATTATTTATGATGTTTCTAAGTGACTTTTTCTAAGTAAGTTAGCAGTTTTTGAGATAAGGTATATTTTCGGTTACAACCACAGACCTATGTTTTTTTATAGTTAGAGAACAACTATGAAATACAAACTTATTTTAACGGTCAATTAAAGAAATATTATGCATCCGTGAATATTCATCCCAACTATGGAACCCTTCACTGTGCGTTGTCCGACACGCACTTTCCCGGTATTTATTAGTGTCGTTGACTATTGGTGGACTTCAGCCGATAACTTGTCGTCAATGTCACGCCCGCATTCAACCTCCACGCCTCAAACAGATTTAATGAAGAATCATTTGAGAAGATTTGTATGTCACAGTGACGAAGTAAATGTACTTCGTCACTGTGACATACAAATCTACATAAAACCTTTCCTTAAATATTTTAAGCTCACAATGTGTACAAGGATAAGTAAATAACAAAAATATATTATCGCTATCCTGGTTCGAGATTGTTCTCTACAGTTTTGTAAATATTCAGCCTGTGCTAAGATTAGATTTAGCAATGGCCACAATTTTTTTCGATGCAGTCATTAACTTCTTCCGCGTATGAGGCGCGTGGGACAAGACTAGTATTGTTTACGGCTCTTCTGTACATTGTTATGAATACAGTTCCTACCCTGCCCTTTACTCCTGGCCCCGCGCCCTTATGCCAAGTATTAGCATAAAGATATTAACGCTGTAATAGCGTGCATGCGGCTGACAGTCGGCGAGAACATCACGCCTCGCGCCTACTGCGAACAAAAAGTTTATCTATCAAGAAGGTACTACCTACTTATGCTAATAATAACTTAAAGGCTTTCGCAGAAATATATTCGCAAACATTACAGAGTTTTTCTGAGTGTTTGACAATTTTTATTTTTTAAAACACGCTTCCCGAAACTTCAAGAAGGTATATTTTGTTAACGAGCCAAATGGCATGTATGCCTATACTAACAGATCTATCCTAATGAACAAGTTCCGCATAATTCCTTAATTAAAAATAGTTCTAAGTGTTAATTTATAATTAATTCTGCTTAAATTTATAAAGTACTAGCTTTTGCCCGCGGCATCGCTCACGTGGATGTCGAAAAATATCCGACGGGAACGTACTACCGGGATCAAAAAAGCACACAGATAGTTTATAACCTAGATTATACGGATTTGGATGATATTGGTGTAACAAGGTATTTTTTGACTCAACATGTTTGATCATGGCTGGTGTACAAATTAGTTCGAAAGACAATAGGATTTCAAAATTAAGATACAATGAACAATAATATAAATAAATCAACAATTAACAATAATATTAAATTAAATAGGTCAATAGTCCTGCGATTCAAAATAAATAGAATAGATGTCAGTATCTTCAGAGCGATTTATAATTTAAAATTTCATTATCATTATAATAGGCTTTTTCTGTCAGTATTTTTTAAAATGTTTTCTTAAACTGGTCTATATTTCATTTCGGGATCATCTAATCTTCTAATCTAATCTTCTTTTATCTTCTTCTAAATATATAAAACAAGAAACTCTGGCTGACTGACTGACATATCAACGCAAAGCCCAAACCGCTGGGTCTAGAGATTCGAAATTTGGCACGTAGGTTCCTTATGCTAGACCTCATAAGGAACCTACGTGCCAAAGGGGTTTGAAGATCTATCTAACGTCGGCCGCCATTTTGTTTTTTTTCAAAATCGCGGTGCACTACAAAAGTTATATATTTAGATAGAGGACACTTATACAAACAAAAAATTTTATGAAACATAATATCCTAAAACGTCAGGTTTTGGAGTTATTCACCGAAATATAAGTAAAAAACTGAACCTTGAAGAAACAGGATTTTTTGTTTTTTTTCCCTTCAGGTAAGCATATTGAACTATGAAAACATAATTGCATCATGTGTAGGTAATATTTTAGTTATGAGCGAAAGAGACAAAAGTATACCCCCTCCGAATGAGGACACCCCGCGACGACCCGCCCGTCCGCTGCGTCACCCTTAACTCTTCAGTTTGCCACTTTGACGTCCATTGTGTGCACGCGTTTTCCTGTATATGTAGTAAATTCCAATAGATTTGATACTAATTTGTTGAGTTGTTCTTAATTAATGTTGTTACTGTTTTGTGTTCGTGACCATTGTTACTGTTGTATTTCAAATTGTTTCTTGACAAAATGTCAAGCCATATTGGCGCCAGAACATGCTTTTTTTGTGGGAAAAGCACTGTGCCCGGCTCACGGCGAAGATCTTCACGTCCTGTACAGTCTTGTTTGCTGACTGAAGACTTTATAGCCGGTCATCCAAGCATCATAACCTATGCACGCCAACTACTTCAGGACCGCCAGGTTAGTACGTTTGACAGTTATAAAGTCAATAATGTATGTTGTGCTTAAGTGTATTTGTTAGTATGAGTATGTATATTCTTTCTAAAATACCATGAGACTTGTAAACATATTAGTTTATATGGCGTGCTACTTCGTTTTGTAGTATTTCTATGTCTTAATTAAGTCTCGTGGTATTTTATAAACAATATCTACATATTCACAAAGATAACATGCGAAACATAAAAAATAAACAATATAGTGTACTTAATATTGGCTGCCTGCATAGAAATGTTAATACTTATCGTGTTAGTATATTGAAAGAAAAAGGACAGCCGGTAGTTTTCACCAAGTTAAGGACTATTTCGGTGGTTTTCAATGTCATCGTAATAATATCCATTATGTATGTCTTGTGCATGATTATCTGCCCGCGAGAACATTATACGTCTCCATAAGCCCCATGAATGCGAGCGAGAGAGACTGATAACAATGATTTATGGCCCAATGGTTAATACTGGCACTATAGTAATATTCCTATTGTTATTTATTGGCTGTTTGTTTTTATTTCAATGAGTATTTGAAATACATTTTTTTTACAACAGATTTTGGCGGAAGACCGAATTTTCCGACCTTGTCTGCAACGCGCTGACCGTTTTGTTATCGCGCAAAAGGTAGCTCAAGAACAAGAGGCACAGGATTTGGAAAGTCAAGAAAATGCAATTAGTGACGTTTATATGCCCACATCTGAGCAAAGAGAACAAGGAGATCCACCTTTTGATTCACTTGAAAACAGTCCCGAGGAGCCTCACGCTCCCAATAGTTGCTCCTTTGGTAGAAGTAATACCACCAGTAAATGTACATGAATTTCCAGTACCTGATTTCACACGAGTCACGTATAGTGCCTCAAATTGTATTATAGCAGGATGCCACCATAGACAGAATCTGCATAGGATTCATTATAATATAAGACGAAATGTTCTGCTAAATATAATATATACATCCCACGTAGAACTCGTGTTTGTGAAGTCCATGCTGGGCCTGAAGCACGGTGGAATGATTTTCCAACACATTGTCGTCCTAGACAAGAGCTTTTTAATAGCGCACAAATGTCAGAAATGTTAAAAATGTTGCAACACAAACACTTGTCATTTTTGAATTTTGAAAGATTAGATACTATTGACGACAGCGTCTTTTATTATTTTATTGGATACAATAAAGAAATATTTTTTAATATTCTGCAAGAGACACCTTCAATCTCGACATCTTTTAGAAAACCTAAAACAGCCCTTGCAACGGTCATGTGTAAGTTGCATACTGGTGATTCTAACGAAAGACTTTCTAGTGTGTTTCGTATGACTCCGCAACATTTAAGTAGTGTAATGAAAAAAATTCGCAAGTGTTTGATGACAGAATTCGTTCCCAACCATTTGGGCTTTGATCATATATACGGACCTGATGGTGCCTTTTCGTACAGAAACAATATGCGTGAAAGGATTTTAAGAATTCCACGGATATTATTTTCAAACCGCAATGAACTATTAGTAACAATTTGCGACGGTACTTATTTCTTTCTGCAAAAAACATCTAATTATTAATTTCAACGAACATCTTATTTTTTTTTTTATAAGTATTTTTTTTTACATTGCTCTCACATAAAGAAAAATCATAAAATCAGAAATCATAAAGTTTATTTGTGAAACCTATGTTTCAAGATTACAAATAAGCCCTAGCAGTTAAGAGAAGACCAGTCTCAACTGACGGCGCCCGTTCACGAATATGACGCGTGGATTTGAGGTTATTTGTATGTATGTAGTATTAGTAGTATTACCTTGGTTCGGAATCTAGATCCGGTTACAGCTTAAAATTCTAATAAGTTAATTACACTTTCCTACCTAAATGGATTTACAACAAAACATCTTTCTTCCGAGAAAGTTCTTAAGAATGAGAGAAGAATAATGAAAATGAAATTAGAAATGGAATGATGATTAATGGGAATGTACCTACTTGATATACTAGAAACCTACGAATGTACCTACTTGTAATACTGGAAACCTGCGACTGATCTCCGGCAGTAAAAAAATAAATTAAAAAAAATGAAGCAGAAGTGAGAACTAAGTGAGTGAAATCTGCAGCGAGCGGCCGCCAGCGCGGGTGCACCGAGCGGCCGCCAGCGCGGGTGCAGCGAGCGCGCAATGTTTTTAACTGCGGTATTTTTTAGTGGGTCAGTTTGCAATTTACCTATCTAAGTTACAGTTGCCTAATTTTGAATTTTTATTACCTTTTAAAAAATATTGCTTTTCCTGGTGCAGCTACATTAATTTTTGAGTGCAACATCAGCTCCACTTCACCATTTATGCATTGTGACGAGCATAAATTGCTTAGAATTTATATAGAAGTACCTAATCGAATCGCAACCCGTTAAATACTTAGGTATTATTAAGTAGTTCCAGTGGCATTCTTTTTTTTTTTTTTTTGGGTTGAAAATTATCAAATAACTTCTCCCGCTCTGGGCTGAGCGGGAGGGCGTGTCAGACTTTTACTGACTAAAACCCACCCGTGTTCCTTCCGTTGCCTGTGTGCCAGGGCCACGATATCCCTTTCAGACAAACTCGCAACCCTAGCAGGCATTGGTCCTAATGAACCCCGTCAGTTGGTGCTGACATCTCTTTGAGGCACGCGTGACACACAACGCGCCGTTGACCCGGGCCTGGTCCTTATCGGACGGCGAGCTACCCATCGCTCACCGTCCGCAGGCCCGCGCCTACGGTGGCCGGAAATCAGCTTGCGACTCCCGACGCCCGGGGCGTCTCCTGCGGCGGCTAAGAGCGTGAGGGCGCGAACCCTGCTTCACCCGCATGCGTTCCGCCTCCTCCTTCGCGAGCATTACTGCTTCGCAGAAGGAGGTGACGGCCTCCCATGCACTCTCGCTCCCTCCGAACCATGGCCTGAACCAGGGCCGGACGCGAGAGATCGCCACCGCCGATCGCCTACGTGACGACACGGCGGTGCTCCGCCCAAGCCGGGCAGTTCTCCACTTGGTCCACCGTGTCCTCCGGGCGATCCACACAGTGGTGACACCCAGGCATTTCCTCCCGCTTTATCCTGAACAGGAACCTCCCGAAACAACCGTGTCCGGTGAGGACCTGCGTCAGGCGGAAGGTGAGGACGCCGTGGTGACTCTCTAGCCACTCCTCAAAGAGGGGACTTATCGCCACAATTGTGGCGTGCCCAGCGCTGGGTTGCGACAATCGCACTCTCCATGCCGCCATGAGATCCCGCCGGAGCTCCGTCCGCTGTGCTGCGATTTCTCGCGGCAGCGGAGTTTCACCCCAGCGTTTCACCCGGCGTTTCACCTCCTCGCACCACTCACAAATGTGCGCGAGGACTTTTGCCTACAGATCCCACGGCGGCAGTCTAGCAAGGAGGCTCGCCGCCTCACGGGAGACCGTGCGGTAGCCCCGTACCAGCCTGATGGCCATGACCCTTTGGGACGTGTTCAACCGCTGGGCTGGTCGCAGCCTCAGAGAACGCGCCCACACCGGTGCCCCGTAAAGGGCCATGGACCGCACGATCCCTGCGTAGAGCCTCCGGCAGGAGGCGTTTGCACCCCCTAGATTGGGCAGAAGCCGCTTCAAAGCAGCCCCGGCCCTCTCCAGTCTGGGAGCCAAACGTCGGAAGTGCTCAATGAAGTTCCAGCGGCTGTCGAGGACGAGTCCCAAGTACTTCATCGTCGACTCGACACCGATGTGAACTCCTCCCGCCGTTATCTGGGAACCCGACAGTAGCGCGTTCCGAGGACCATAAAAACACATGGCCTCGGACTTGTGCCAGGCCACCTCGAGTCCCAATTGCCGGATCCTATCGACGATTGTCGCAACTCCACGTGCCGCCATTTCGGCCGCCGCCTCATGCGTCAGCGTAGCAGACTACGCTGACGCCGCTAGGGAGGTCGGCTCGCAGCACCCAGTCGTACCCGATGTCCCACAGATGTGGCCCCAGGACCGATCCCTGTGGGACACCGCACGATATCTCTCGCCGGTTTCACTCTCCTTGGTGATCGGGGTAGATGACGGCCCTGTCCGTCAAATAGGCCTCGACCACGCGACAGAGATAGGTCGGCATCCGGTGATACCGAAGTGCCTCCCTAATGCAACTCCAGGGCATGGTATTGAAGGCATTGGCGATGTCAAGAGACACCGCCAAGACGACCCCACCTCGGGCAACAACATCCCCCATCAACAGCGTCCGGTGGCAATCTGCGATCTTCATCAAAAATACCCAAATGGCTATTGGTGTGCCACTAAAATTTGAGGATTTCCCTCGATTTCCATGGGATTTCCTCATCAGATTCTGACTTGGTGACAATGGGACCACCTCGAGGTCATACGCTTTCAAACAAAAAAAATATGTTCAAAATCCGTCCGTTATTGACGGAGAAATTTGTAAACATACATTACAAAAAAAAACATACTTATAGTTGAACATAAATAACCTCTTCCTTTTTGGAAGTAGGTTAAAAAGTGCAATTTTATGTTTATCAGATGCTTGTAGCATAGATATACGTATTACTAGAACAGACGAAGGTTGGGTTCCGTCGGTTGAATATCACTGAAGAGCAACGTACAAACTATTATATACTGGCGTTAAGTCTTGCGTGAAAGCTAACTACTAGCATACTTGTTCAACTGAGCCATATCTTTCGGTAATCGACTTATAATTCGAGTAAACCGAGTAGCGAGTGGGAAACGATATCGAACGCGGAGTCGCGGCGCTATCGAACCATTTGCCATAACTTATTGCCTTTTATTCGCTTATTCTGTGATCCCCAGCCCCCCGCACACGTCCCGCCTCACCCCCCGCGTCGCCCGAACATAAGGCGCTATTTAACGCGATGTTGGCTCGGAAGGGTTGCTGTTGACTCAATACCCTAAGACCCTGTGCACACGGACAAACGGTTGTTTTGTCAATGCTGCAAATACAATTCTTACAATAAACGACAGTTTATTTGGAATCGATGGCGTGAAAATGTCTTCCTTTAAACCATTCGTGTATGTACATTGCTTTACTATGAAAGGCTATTTATAGGCTATTTATGATAGCCTTTATGTTTAATTGAAATATATGTTTTGAGTTTGAGTTTGATAAATAAAATTGAAGTGTCTTTGTGTAATGTCAAAATAACAGCTTCTTACTAAATGCATAATTATGAAAGTATTCATATACAGAAGTACACAAAAAAACATATTTTTTTTTAATTTTCCTACCTGACTCGTTTGTTCCGGCTATTCTCCGAGACGGCTGGACCAATTTTGACGGAACTTTCAAATAGCTGATGTTATATGGAGTAACTTAGATTACTTTTATTTTAGCAAAAGACACGCGGACGAACCCGCGGGCTGCAGCTACTTTGTTGTAAAACCTTTTTGCTCAAACTGGGATTAGTTAGAAACTAATAAGCTATAGCGAGGTTCCGTGTGGTGCCGGACGTGAATAATAGCACCACCATATTTCTTCCCGTAGGTGTCGTACAAGGCGACTAAGGGACTTACTAGAGAATGGTCAGCAGCGTTCTCTTTGCATTTTAACACCATACTGCGATCGCCAACCCACCTGCCAAGCGTGGCGATTATGGCAAATGTCTTTCGGCTAAAATGATGAAGCTGTCGAGACGTTTCTATCAAACACTTGAAGAAGTAATCGCTAATGTAATGACCACTTGAAACGATTTAATATCAACGTAAAATCAATTAGGTATTGTTCACAGAGGTCAGACTATCGAATATTTGCGAATAATCGAATATCCTCCCGCAATCCCATCATTGGAGCTGCTGCCCCCGTCCCCCTTGATACGGGTAATGTTGGAGCCCGGGCGGCTACGCTACGCGCGGCCATCTTCCGTCACATCTGAGGATACGATTGCCAGCTTTTCAAAAATAATGCGAATGTTGAGTATTTTATTATACATTACGTCAAAATATTATTTCAATTCCCCGATTGTTACGTGTCCCATGGTCAAAGTCTACCTGTGTGCCAAATTTCTACGAAATCCGTTTATGCGTCGAAAAGTAACAGACAGACATAATTATTTACTTTCGCATTTATAATATTAGTAACTATGATTTTATATTATAATAGAATCTACCCAGTAGAATTTGCGTGATGCTGAAACACAACATTCAGACAAACACAAAAATTTAAAAAAAATATTTTTGGCATTGTAATCGATCCCAAGACCTTGTAGCAATTACTTTTTTAACCGACTTCCAAAAAGGAGGAGGATATATGGTGGGCTGTATGTTTTTTTTTTTTTATGTTTGTTCACCGATATCTCCGTCAGTTATGGACCGATTTTGAAAATTATTTTTTTGTTTAAAAGGGTATGCTCCCGAGATGGTCCCATTGCCATTAAATCAGAATCTGATGAGGGGATCTCATGGAAATCGAGGGCAATCCTCGAATTTTATAGGCAAACCTATAGCGATTTGGGTATTTTTTATAATAACTCTCATTTGCTTCCGAAAATCACCATTTGGTGAAGTGGAACTGATGATGGAGACCACAGATGGCCACCGGAACAACATAATAATAAGTATTTAACGGGTTGCGATTCGATTAGGTACTTTAATATGGTTGCTAAGCAATTTATGCTCGTCACAATGCATATGGTGAGTGGAAGTTCTCCTGGTTCTTACCAGGAGAACTCCTTAACAATCAACGTCCCAGCATCGGGAAAAGCAATATTTTGTAAAAGGTGATGAGCAGTTGACTTTAGGCTATTGTAACATAGATAAATTAAAAACTGACCCACTAAAAAGTGAAAAATAAAAAACTTTTTGTAAATAAAAAATAACCGGCTTCCAAAAAACACTACAAGGTGAAAAATAACTTTGATTTCGGAAGTCGGTGGCAGAAAACTAAAATACAGATCCAAAGACACCGATTTCCGAAATTAAAGTAATTTTTCACTTTGTAGTGTTTTTTTGGAAGTCGGTTATTTTTATTCAAAAATATTCAATGTACAATCAATGTACAGTGTAAAATCGTAGTGAAGTTGTTGGTGGAGGTGGTGTTGAGATTTTAATACAAGTATAGACTAGCGATCCGTTCCTCATGGTTGTTACGACTTCGAGATTAGACGGCGCAGCAAGAGGCGCCGCCCCATTTAGTTACGAAGTTACTGGAGTCACCGAAAAGGTCGGATAAAAGTGACGCTGGCTGCTGACAGTCACTCTCATAAAGCTGCACGTCGATGGTTGGGTGGCGGCTGTCTTCTGATGATAGTACATGTTAAGTGTATTTATTCCAAGTAAGTTTAATGTTACTGTATTTTACATTTAAACTTTTCAAAAAAAATCTCTAAATGATAGTGAAGCTGCATCAAAATGCCTTGCGAAGCTTAGATGAACAACAGACACGAAAAAAAAAATAACTGACTTCTAAAAAAAACGGAAGTCTTTGGATCTGTATTTTAGTTTTCTGCCACCGACTTCCAAAATTAAAGTTAAGTTTTTTTTTGGAAAAAGTTTTTTATTTTTCAATTTTCAGTGGGTCAGTTTTTAATTTATCTAAGTCACAATAGCCTAATGTTAACTGCTCATCACCTTTTACAAAATATTGCTTTTGCCGATGCTGGGACGTTGATTTTTGAGGACTTCTCCTGGTAAGAACCAGGACAACTGCCACTCACCATATGCATAGTGACGAGCATACATTGCTTAGAAACCACATTCCTACCTAATCGAACCGCAACCCGTTAATACTTATTATTATATTATTCCGGTGGCCATCTGTGGTCTCCATCATCAGTTCCACTTTACCAAATGAAAAATTCAAGGAAATTGTTCTACCGGTGTCGCGTTGCGCGACAAGTCGCGCCATTATGTAGAAGCCTTTATGCCTCAGTTTAAGTGATCTCGTGATAAGCGATTTTGTTTTGAGTTACATAAATCTATTCACGGTGTGTGTCAGGTATTTCGTCACAAAGACACAACTCCACGAGGGCCAGCACCTATCTGCACAAACATTATTGGTACAGCAGCTTGTTGACACAAAAAGCGGTATGAATGTGTACGTGATATCTCACCCGTGGTGGGGGGGGGGGGGCGGTCGCCAATTCGCCATGACTCGAAAGTGAATGAAAGATACACGGTCGCTGCTGAACAATGAGCGCCGAGTGAGGACCGATGAGTGCCCAGTGACGGGTGACGAGCGCCTAGCGATGAGCGACGCTGAATCAACACGACAATTATGTCGCTGTCTCCCGAGATGATACACCTTCCTTTAACCACTTCAGAAGAACCATCGCAATAGCAACAAAAAATACGTAGTTGTTATTATTAGTGGGAATAATAGGCATATAAAAAAAGAGCAGTTCAGAAAATACAACTTAGGTTAGTTAATGCAGTAGGTACGACAACCATCTGTGTATGTTTTGATTGCGCACTCCTGGCGCAGGCGGCACCTACCCCACGATTCATCGCTTCATGCACGTTATAATAATATTTTGTCTTTTCCAGATTCAAATCTTTGTTTCCAATTAATTTATGTTAATTCCACTTAAACAAATATCAACATTATGCTAGTGTAAATGAAGTGGATTTTCGAACGACTGGATATGGAAAAAGTAAAAAAGAAATGTCGGGAGTTGCAGGCCGATTTCCGGCCACCGTAGGCGCGGGCTTGCGGACGGTGAGCGATGGGTAGCTCGCTGTCCGTTAAGGACCGGGCCCGGGTCGATGGCGCGTTGTGTTCCACGCGTGTCTCAAAGAGATGTCAGCACCAACTGACGAGGTCCGATAGGGCCAATGCCTGCCAGGGTTGCGAGTTTGTCCGAAAGGAATACCGTGGCCCTGACACACAGGCAAAGGAAGGAACGCGGGTGGGTTTTAGTCAGTAAAAGTCTGACACGCCCTCCCGCTCCGCCCAGAGCGGGAGAAGTTATTTGATAATGTCCCACCCAAAAAAAAAAAAAAGCATTGTTGCTTCGGCACATTTCTATGCCGCCTGCCGTGTGCAGAGCGAGCTAGCTAAGCCGCCCGGCCCGGCCCGGCGCCGCCGCCGGTGGTACTGTAAGCTACGGTCCGTGCTACAGTTACCGCGCGTAGTGCCCCACGCCCACCGGCCGCCGGGTAGCGACCCCGCTCCTCGGCACGTACGAGCCTCTATTAATCCGTCTCAAATGTTCGATTGCATTTTCATTTCTTCAACCACTATGGTGTGAAGGACAGTGCTCTCGACCGTCTGACTTAATTGATATCTGACCAACCGAATTCAGAGGGTTGATGTTAATGGCAAGAGATCTGCAGGATCTGCGGTCACTATGGGCGTTCCACAGGGTTCAATTCAAGGTCCATTCTTGTTTCTAATTTATATAAACGACTTACCTTATCAAATAAGGGATAATCACAAGATTGTATTATTCGCAGACGACACTTCCCTCATTTTTCAAATCAAATGTCAGTTAGTCAATTTCGAACATGTTAACGATGCACTCTCTAAAGTTGTCCATTGGTTTAATGTAAATAATCTTCTCCTGAACGAAAAAAAACTAAACTCATTAAATTTTCAATGATAAATGTCAGGCACCTAATTAACAATGTTCAACTTAATGGAATAGAGTTGGACCCTGTTGAGTCGACAGTTTTTCTTGGAATAACTATTGACGGTAAATTACAATGTTTCGGCCGCCTATGCTGTTAAAAAAATTGGTCAGATAACTGATGTAGATACTGCCAGAATTGTTTATTTTAGTTATTTTCATAGTCTAATATAATATGGGATTCTTCTCTGGGGAACCTGGGCGGACATTAATAATATCTTTGTTTTACAGAAAAGGGCTGTTCGAGCCATTTACAATCTAGGTCCAAGAGATTAATTTTCGTAAAAAAATCAAAGAAATTGTATTCTGACTGTAGCCTCTCAATATATATTTGAAAATCTATTGTATGTAGACAAAAATAAATCAAATTTTAAGAAAATGTCATATATTCCTAGTTTTAATACCAGGAATATACACAATCTTGCTGTACATCTCACTCACCTCCACAGAGTAGGCAACTCGTTCTGGGTCAATGTATACGCTTTTACAACAAACTTCCTACTGACATTCGGAACTTACCCATTAAACGATTTAAATGCTGTATTAAAACCAAACTTTGTAAAAAAGGGTACTTACTATAAAACTTCTGATTATTTAAAAAAAAAAAAAAAAAAAAAAACCTGACTGCGTAAAAAGTGAACTTAAAAAATAAGGTGGAAACAATATTTATATAAATTAATAAACAATCTCATGCAGTCGGAGGCATCTCCCTAACAATACTCACTCTTAATCGGGTGATAACGACCTCTTACTCACTCACTCCAAAAATTCGGGATATTTTTTTATAATTTCTCATTTAAATTACTTTTAAACATTTGTTTGTATTGTATTGTAATCACCTTTCAAAGCCCTTCATTTTGATACCCCACTCTACTTGAGCTTGGCTTGGGAGATATTTTTTTTTCGAATACACTCCTTTTGGCGCCAAACACCCGCCATTTTGATTTTTAATAATTTCAGTATACCTTATCACACTCGCGCAATAAAGACGAATCTAATGACATATCATTCATCAAAATCCGTTCAGCCGTTTAGTAGTTACGAGGGAACATAGGGACAGAGATACATACATACATACAGGTCAAACACATAACCCTCCTTTTTTGCCTTCGCCGCAGTCGGGTAAAAAGCTTGGGATTGAGCTGCTCGCTCTGCTAGCCTTGTGATAAAACTGGAGAACTTGACATTTAGTTATTATGCTGGCTGTTTCTGGCTGTTTGTGTATGTGAGTTTAAATGTTTGGAAACGCACCCAAAATACAGGAGCAATTCCTAGTGTGGGGCAAAACTGAAAAAAAAAAAATATGATTATGCATGATTTTATGACATTGCAAAATATTGTATACAATATGACATGAATGTTTACTTTGAAAAGTATTATGTTTAATTTATTGTGAATGTGACCACTATGTGGGTCAATTTTTTTTTTCTTTAAATATTTTCCTTTTTTTTTCTTTTTCTCAGTTTTAATGATGGTCTGGCATTTTAAGGCCTTTAAGCGGCCTACCCAAATGTCGTTGCTTTGGTATTGTTCGTCGAGTCGTTGAGCTCCTTAAGTCTTGAGTTGAGCTGCACGATTACTGACAAACGCTTGCACTGATTGTACAGGTCCACTCAAATTTGTGTGGTTCTTTCCTCAAAAGACCATTTCTGACACGGATCTACATGTTCCTCACATGACCTGACAAGATTATGTCTGGACTTTAACCGTCTTATTACAAAACAAGATTTATATTTAGACATGGCTTAAACCACGGAGCCAGTTTTTGTAATAAGAACGTAACAGTGATTGAAATACCGTTCTTTATACAAAATTGAAAACTTATATCGGTACTACGTTGTCAGTTTTGTGTTTAGGAACTTTACCATAGTCGGAATAAAGTTCGAAATTCAATAATGGCTCCATGTTTTAAACTTGGTTCTGAAGATAAACCTTGTTTTGTAATTAGGGGGTAAAAGACTTTGACTCCTGAGTTTGTTTCGCCATTTCTACTCAGGGGTAGTCAGATATGAAATGTCGACTACATCTAGCTTATTGTTTTTATTTTTTATATGCCGTGTAAAAGTGATTCTAATATTCAAATTTTTTTTTGTGTATAATAGTTTAATTATATTAAGTTAGAATTAAAATATTATTTACATAAATAACAACTTATAACTAATTAATTTATAAAAATAACAAAATTATATACTAACTAAACTAAAACATTAAAATATAGCGTCGAAAAATTCCTCCGCATCGCTGTCGACTGGTAATGTACCCAAGAGACTGGCGGCATTGCCACGTTGTATGGCAATGCTTAACCTCTGGCCAAGGTAAAAGCCAGCCCTTGGGTCACGGGAAGTGTCAACAAGCCGTTTGGAGATATCTTTGAACAAATCATGAGCACTCGGACCCCACGGCCCGAGGGTTTCAACCCCAAACGGCTCGAAAATATAATTACCGATAAGGTTATTATACTTTCGCCGCTTGAGATTTTCCGCAGACGCAGCAGCAGCGCCAGCACAGCACGCGGAGTCAGGAAGATGGGATAGCGCAAGAGTATCGACACACGTTGCGTCCCACACTAAAGGCCTACCCACCTTCCATGGAAATAAAGACATGCCGTCTGGTCTCTTGCTTGTCTAATACAGCTGGAACGCCGACGGTGACAAGAGCTCGTCGTATAATGTCATTAATATTCGCGTGCCGCGCTAAGCGACCTGCACTACGGCTGCAAGACAGGCCGTGGTGTCCGAGGCTGTTGACAACTTCGCCACAGTGACAGCGATGAGGAGAACAACAAGGAGCTCCTAGTCGGAGGGAAGCAGCGAGGCGGAAAGTAGTGTCGTTGAACAAAGTACCTATGTTCGACGATGGTAGTGCACGAAGCCACAGACCCGACTCCCATTTACCCACAGCCAGCAAGCGCGCACGCTCCGCAGTAGTAGCAGACGTGTCAAGTAAATTATTCTGTACTACTCTGCAGAGCTGCTCATCCCACCGTCTCTGGGAAGATGGATTGTCGGGTGGATCTGAGTTCGAGCAAGCGAGTCTCCAGGCATCCATAGCCTCGGAGAACCACGACACATCAAAATCAATCAGTGTGGAGGCTAGGATTTTCCTGATTAATTTCTCAGTGCCGTGGACCGAGGATATGAAAGCCGGTAAACTAATACTTGAAATTTTGCGGACGCCGAGGCCTCCCATACGAATGGGAAGAGTAGCTTGTGCCCAAGCTCGGTCGTCCATGGTCACATCTAAGATCGAAGATATTGTATGCCGGATAATTTGGTCCATTTTGTCTAATAGGTGAGTGTGCTTCCATAAATGGGAAGCGCGAAAGAAATATGTTAATTTAGGACCGAAACAGCAGGAACGAATTAAGGTAATAGCCGAATGCATGTTAATTTGGAACAATCTTTCCGAAACGTCACTGAAATTTTGTATTTTTTCCTCAATAAAATCGGGAAAGGAATTCTCAAAGATCCCAGGGATCCTCAAGGGATCCCGGGGAGATCCAAGGAGACGAAGAGAAGTTTTTTCAATAATTTTGATTTCTGGGGCTATTGCGTTAAATTTAGGAAGTGTCAGATGTCTGTCAGTACTGTCCGCTAAATAAAGTTCACATTTAGAAAGGTTGAGATTAAGGCCAATGGAAAATAGTTTATTTTTTAAGAAAATTTAAAAGATTTTTCTTTATTTTTTTCTTTTATTCTATTTATAGAATAAACGATTTCACTTCATTCCATTTCAAACCTGATCCAAACTAAAGCGACGAACAAAAACTGACCGGTTTATTGTTTTTATTAACTGCCATTGTTTTTCGATGCGTCAGCTGCATGCAGTGATTTCAAGGTATATTAACTGGCTTACTAAAACAATATCAAAATATTGTGTTATCATAGTGATTTATTGTTTAACCGACTTCCAAATCGGTGAGGTATATGTTAGGTATATGTTCGGCTGTATGTTGTTTTCTTTTTATGTATTTTCACCGATTTTTCCGTCAATTGTGGACCGATTTCGAAAATTCTCTTTTTTTTGAAAGAGTATGCCCCCGAAGTGGTCCTATCGCCACCAAATCAGAATCTGATGAGGTGTCTCATGGAAATCGAGGGAAATCCTCAAATGTTATAGGCACTAAAAAGCTAAAAGATTTGGGTATTTTTTATATTAACTCGTGCATTTACCATTTACCATTTGGTGAACTGGATGATGAAGAGATGGCCACTGGAACAACTTAATAATAAGTATTTAACGAGTTGCGATTCGATTAGGATAATATGATTGCTAAGCAATTATGCTCGTCAGAATACATAATTATGGTGAGTGGCTGTTCTCCTGGTTCTTATCAGGAGAATTCCAATAAATTAACGTCCCAGCATGGGGAAAACTGTTTATTTGTAAAAGATGATCAGCAGTTGACATTAGGCTATTGTAACTTAGATAAATTTGAAACTGACCCAGTAAAAAGTGAATATAAAAACTTATAACAAAAAAAAAAACATGATTTCCAAAAAAAATACAAAGTGAATTATAACTTTAATTTCGGAAGTCGGTGACTTTGGATATATATTTTAGTTTTTGCCACCGACTTCCAAAATCACAGAGTGTTTCCAACAAAATTTATTTTACGTTAGGTTTTATTACTTTTCCACGTACAACTCATAAAATGATACCGACTTCCTTATGTAAGTCAGAACCTTCATATGATTAACTATCTACATATTAATTTACTAGCATAACCGACACTTGCTTCGATACGATCAAATGTTAAGTGAGTTTGCAATCACCATCTTGCTTTAAACTTAGGTAAGACGCCGCGACATTATAGCTCCATTTCAATGAGCAAACCGTATCGTGCCATCCATCAATTTCTATAGGTAATTAAAATATTTATAGGTCGAATTTGATGGCTCAAGGATAGGTATTATTTTTGGCTTTAAACGTTCGCTTTTCTTTTTTGCGTTGGGGATTTAAAAAAAAAAAAAATTAATTTTAATTTTAAAATGTTTAAACTTTGCTAAAAGATAAAGATAATATATGTGTCAAAGATGCGTCGTATACATAAACTGACTTAATCAGACATGCGAGGTATTGAATTCATAGATGTTGTGTGGACATACATAGATGTTGTGTGGACATACACAGATGTTGTGTGGACATACATAGATGTTGTGTGGACATACATAGATGTTGTGTGGACATACATAGATGTTGTGTGGACATACACAGATGTTGTGTGGACATACATAGATGTTGTGTGGACATACATAGATGTTGTGTGGACATACATAGATGTTGTGTGGACATACATAGTTGTTGTGTGGACATACATAGATGTTGTGTGGACATACATAGATGTTGTGTGGACATACATAGATGTTGTGTGGACATACACAGATGTTGTGTGGACATACATAGATGTTGTGTGGTCATACATAGATGTTGTGTGGACATACATAGATGTTGTGTGGACATACTTAGATGTAGTGTGGACATACACAGATGTTGTGTGGACATACATAGATGTTGGGTGGACATACATAGATGTTGTGTGGACATACATAGATGTTGGGTGGACATACATAGATGTTGTGTGGACATACACAACATCTATGAATTCAATACCTTGCCAATAACGGCGTTCAAAATTTTTTAGGTATAAAAAAAAATACATTTAATTGCATTTTACATAAAGTCATTCTTTTCATTTCAAAATACAAACCAAATAAATAATAATTGATGTCAGGACATTAAAGTATAAGTATAATATAGTCAAAATAGATTAAATTATGTCCAAAATATTCATTATTATGCAGTCAAATAGAGTCGTGTAAAAGCCAATTGATTTAAGATTCACATTATTAGATTGTTATTCTATATAAATTACTATATAAATTAGAAGTCGGAAGAGAAAAGTCCTTCTCATTTAAAAAATCTATAACATTGTAGTACACTTTACTAACTAAAAAAATTCTAAGCTTATTTTTGAAAACTGACAAGGGCAGTTCTCTTCTACTTTTAGGTGATTTATTAGATATTAAAGGAGCCATACAGAAGACACTATTGCGTATGGGGTTGTTCTCGCAGTGTGAGAGCATATCCTGCTGTTGTCTCGCCTATTACGTGAGACTACTTCATCTAATCGTTTAAATCGATGTAGATTTGTTTTGACAAAAACAGCTAATGTTACAAAAGAAGTTATGATAAGTACAATTTTTCAGCGAGCTTGAGTCCTGTTTGGTAGTTGTAATTCCTGGTTTTTACATACTTTTCGGACGAAAAACAGGTTTATTGACCAAAAAACAAACTGTTTGGCATAAAATCCACTAACTGCCTACCTAGGTCTCTCAAACACTCCACTATCTACAATTTTTTTTTTTTCAGTACTGTACTATTGTGTTGGATATCCTGACATCAGCTCATCGTGTTGCCACCATTGCATTGTATGTATTATATAATCAAATACTGATCAAAACGAATCCAAACACAACATAACTGCTATTTTTTTTTTTCAAGACTGTACTAGTGTGCTGGATATCCTGGCTGCAGCATCAGACCAAGAACTCCATAATCTTGCCTAGTTATATAGCATACATGGGTGTTTCAAATTTTGGGTCACACATATTGTGTTTAAAAGTAAAGTAAATAACCATTATGCGTCTAAGATGCCTACCGCAGCTAACAAAAGAGTGGATAGCCTTGAAACGGCTGAACCGATTTCCATCAAACATAGCTAAGAACACTCCCGACTAATTCACCTTTCAAACAAAAAAAACAAAATCAAAATCGGTTCATGCGTTCGGGAGCTACGATGCCACGGACAGACACACCACACACACACACACACACAGACAGACACGTCAAACTTATAGCACCCCGTCGTTTTTGCGTCGGGGGTTAAAAACTGCAGGTAATGGAGATATTTTTCACACTGAATGATTATTTCCCTCTCTCGCCAGCGATTTGAGCATAATGGATGACCTTTCCCTAACCACTGCAATATTGTATCGTTTGAACTCATTAGTCATTACTCATCCTTTGTACTTTTTGTTTGCTTCTAAAAAACATAGTGAGACGCGTACCTAACTAGGTATGCGTCTCGTTAATTATCTCGTTATTTGTTTTGATTTAGAAGTGAGTTATAAAAGTAAATACTAGTATAACTCACTTCTAAATAAAAATAAATTAGATCGACGGCTAAACACAAATACATTAGATTGACGGCTAAACACAAAGAAAGGGTTTTCCTAAATAGAAATAGATTTCATCTCGCTACAGAATTTTATTTCAAATAATTTGGTTTTTATGAAAAGTTCATCTTATTACGTATCAGTTTTTTAGGCGTTCTTCTAATAATACAAATAGGTATAATGCTTCAAGCACTGTTTTCAATAACTAGCAGCTCTACAGCATGAGTAGTCGTATAAATCTCTATCTGTTATGAAAGCAACCACTTCACATACCACTGATCTGCCGCATCCGTCAGCCTTTGTTCCAGTCCCGGTACAAACAATCCTGTCGCCACCGCTCGCTGCCTGATGGGAGCTATGCTTCACCGTTGTGCTTGCATAGAACTTGCTGCGCTTCAGTCGGAGACAAAAATAGGTGTGACATCAGTGCTGCTGGTCGTGACGGAAGAGTGCGGTTTAGGTATAATATATTGTAACATATCTAACTTAGAAAATTGCATTTTACAGTTACCTAGTCTGCATTTTCTTCTCATAAATTCTCAATTAATTTTTTTGGATGAAATAACGCCACCCATGCAGTGGATTGTTCACGAAAAATAACGAAAACTGGGCAAAACCGGAAAACGTTAATCCGGAAGGCAGACTTCGGCAAAATCTGGCATTATTCACACCATCGTGGGAACATTAAAATATCTCTGTTGAATATTGTGCTTGTAAAGTAACGAATACAATTTAAAAACGTTTTGATTGGAAATTAACTTTTTGGGCTCTCGTCATGACTGGTATTGACATTTTCATAGGATCATTTTTAGAGCTCCGTAGGCAACAAGGAACCATTAATTATAGTTTCGCCATGTCCGTCTGTCTGTTTTTCGGTCCCCCGGCTTAGCTCAGAGACCCTTAGTACTCGTACTAGAAAGCTGTAATATGGAGTGGTAAAAAAAAAATGAAAAACCGGCCAAGTGCATGTCGGACCACGCACAATGAAGGGTTCCGTAGTTGGGATGAATTTATCCCAAAAACAAACTTAACATTGTAGTTGGAAAACATGCTCTCACATACATCGATATACGTTACGGTCAATTCTCCAACTGCAAATTTAAGTTGGTCGACTATTACTCGTTAACTTGTGAAGCCTACTTAGCTGTGATAGTTTTACTTTTAATTTCGTTATATATACTATTGCCATGTATTTTTTCATATATCCAAAACCAACCATTTAGCCGGCAGGGGGGGGGACACTTGACTCTAACAAAAAATAGCACTTTAAAGCTTAATATTACGCAAACGGATCCCTTAATTGAAAAATGGTTTTGACAAACCCTCAATATTTTTGAACGGCCTATCCAACGATACCCCTCACTATGAAATAGACGAGAAAAAAAAATATCATCCCCATTTCACGTGTAAGGGAGGTACCCTAAAAAAAAATGGTTTTCATAATTTTATTATACCATTTTTTCGGCATGATTAATATGTGTACCTATGCCAAATTACAGCTTTCTAGGACTAAGCTTCTCTGAGCTAAGCTGGGGACAGACGGACGGACGGACAGACAGACAGACAGACAGACGGAACTATAAGGGTTCCTTGTTTACTACGGAACCCTTAAAAGGGTAAAGTGGGGATGATATTTGTTTTCCTCGTCCATCCCATGGTGTGGGGTATCATTGGATAGGCCGTTCAAAATATTGCGAGTCTGTGGAAACCATTTTTCGATTCAGGGATTCTTTTGCGTTATATTATGGTTTAAAGTGCTAATTTTTATTAAGTCAAGTTTCCCCCCTGAAATAGTTGTTTTTGGATATGTGAAAAAAATCATGGCTATGTTAACTATAACGAAAATAAAAGGAAAACTATCACAACTAAGTAGGGTTTACAAGTTAACGAGTAATAGTCGACCAACTTACATTCTCAGTTGGAGGATCGACCGTGACGTCTATCTCGATGTATGGGAGAACATGTTTTTCAACTACAATGTTAAGTTTGTTTTTGCCCCTAAGTCAAAACTTCGAGTTCAACAGTGGCTGGAACTTGCATGCTATGCTCCAAGATGCAAAATGGCAGCTCTGCATCTGGTCAGAGCCCATTCTCCAGCTAGCTAGCACAACCGCTCCGCAAATAAGCTGGCGTATTCCAGCGATACGTACATAAAGAGGCATATCAGGATAAATACGTAAATACAAGGGTTTCATATGTGAGCCCGCGGCGCTAGTGAAACGTTGCAGGTGTTCAGTCGTGAGCTGCGGGTGTTACTCCGACAGTTTCACTTGTGAGCCCGCGGCGCTAGTGACACGTTGCAGGTGTTCAGTCGTGAGCTGCGGGTGTTACTCCGACAGTTTCACATGTGAGCCCGCGGCGCTAGTGACACGTTGCAGGTGTTCAGTCGTGAGCTGCGGGTGTTACTCCGACAGTTTCACTTGTGAGCCCGCGGCGCTAGTGACACGTTGCAGGTGTTCAGTCGTGAGCTGCGGGTGTTACTCCGACAGTTTCACATGTGAGCCCGCGGCGCTAGTGACACGTTGCAGGTGTTCAGTCGTGAGCTGCGGGTGTTACTCCGACAGTTTCACATGTGAGCCCGCGGCGCTAGTGACACGTTGCAGGTGTTCAGTCGTGAGCTGCGGGTGTTACTCCGACAGTTTCACTTGTGAGCCCGCGGCGCTAGTGACACGTTGCAGGTGTTCAGTCGTGAGCTGCGGGTGTTACTCCGACAGTTTCACTTGTGAGCCCGCGGCGCTAGTGACACGTTGCAGGTGTTCAGTCGTGAGCTGCGGGTGTTACTCCGACAGTTTCACATGTGAGCCCGCGGCGCTAGTGACACGTTGCAGGTGTTCAGTCGTGAGCTGCGGGTGTTACTCCGACAGTTTCACATGTGAGCCCGCGGCGCTAGTGACACGTTGCAGGTGTTCAGTCGTGAGCTGCGGGTGTTACTCCGACAGTTTCACTTGTGAGCCCGCGGCGCTAGTGACACGTTGCAGGTGTTCAGTCGTGAGCTGCGGGTGTTACTCCGACAGTTTCACTTGTGAGCCCGCGGCGCTAGTGACACGTTGCAGGTGTTCAGTCGTGAGCTGCGGGTGTTACTCCGACAGTTTCACATGTGAGCCCGCGGCGCTAGTGACACGTTGCAGGTGTTCAGTCGTGAGCTGCGGGTGTTACTCCGACAGTTCAGCCAACGCCCAGCGCGCGCTACTTTTAATTTAGTTTCCACTAACAATATAGTTCGCTCAAAATTAGAATACCCGACATCCGATACCACACAACCCCTTAGGGAGCTTGGGAATTTATGATGTGAACAAGGTTACAGAAAGGGGAAGGAAAAAGAAGATAATAAACTCTTTATTAAATTCATAAATTAAACTTTAAAATTGTATCGTTTAATTCTATCTTAACACGCCTTTGTCCAATGTGTTGATAACGAGGTGATTCGATTATATTTCGCCGTATTCAATATAGAAAGAAATGCTCAGAGGGCCTGCCTGGGCCGGCTTTGTGCTTAATATTGTTTCATATTAATGTCATCGGCCTTTCGTTCCACTTTCAGAAAGCTATAAACAACCAGTAAGTATAACGTTTTGATTAATCGAATTTCACTTGGAGCATCACAACTTGTGCTACAAGGCTCCGTACTTAAGGGCGTTACGGCCAAGACGGCTAAGCCTCTCTAGCCTTTCAATTGAGACTGTAAATGCGATTATCGCAGTAAATTAGTCGCACAATAGGGTCAAACGCGCTTTACTTTAGACGTATCCAATTAGACCGACCGCCATTACGAACCTCTAATTATAATCTGTTCTGTAAACTGTAAAATTTACAATCGATTTTCCCTTGAAACGATATCCCAAATAAATTTTGTACATTGAGCTGCTAAATAAACCGCGAGCCTGAACAGTCGTCGTTCAGTTCCGTCTCATCTACATTATTTCTGGATTTCAACGTATTTTGTTATTTTTTCCCTCACTTACAACAACAGTATAAGACGTCTTAGTATCTAAAATTTATTGGATCACTGAGATAAGCTGTGGGCGCAGACTAAATAAATAATGCTTTTATAAATATTGTTTATTTGCGAGAGATAATTTTGGGAACAATATCCAAAGCTAAATATTACATGTAAGACTATATTTACAACGAAATATCTTGATCTTGTATTTGAGAATTAATAATACATAAATACCTCATTTTAACTAACATGATTCTGACTCTTGTTCAGCATTACAGTCTGTACTACAGCTTAACATTATAACTACTGGCATCTGATGCTAAGATGTGTAGGATGTAGGTGATAAATTGATAATTAATATATACACACATCGCTGTAATATGTTTATTTAGAACGTCCGACCTCATCTAGTTTTTTTTTTAAATATGATTGAAAGTTTTTGTACAAACCTACTTAGACAGAAATAAATAATTTAACGACTGTCGGGCACGGTTGTGGGGCACGTGTCACTGCGCGCCAGGCCCACAGGCTCACGGGTAAGGTCTCACAGAGCTACGGATTGGAGGTACGGTTCTTGGACTCACGCTAGTTGGACTATAACGAGGACACCTGATATTGTGATGTTACTTTGTACGCAGAAACACAGGATGAATGGTGGCAGAGAAGGCTTTATGGCACTTAGCCTTTTTTTTTTTTGGGTAGGAAATTATCAAATAACTTCTCCCGCTCTGGGCGGAGCGGGAGGGCGTGTCAGACTTTTACCGCCGGGCAAACCTCCACCGTATGCTCTACCGTGTCTTCCGGGCGATCCACACAGTGGTGACACGCGGGCGTTTCCTCCCGCTTTATCCTGAACAGGAACCTCCCGATACAACCGTGTCCGGTGAGGACCTGCGTCAGGCGGAAGGTGAGGACGCCGTGGACCTCTCTAGCCACTCCTCAAATAGGGGACTTATCACCACAATTGTGGCGTGCCCAGCGCTGGGTAGCGACAATCGCACTCTCCATGCCGCCATGAGATCCCGCCGGAGATCTGTCCGCTGTGCCGTGATTTCTTGCGGCAGCGGAGTTTCACCCCGGCGTTTCACCTCCTCGCGCTACTCCCAGAGGTGCGCGAGGATTTTTGCCTCCAGCTCCCACGGCGGTCCGGCGCGAGGCACGAGGACACCTGATAGTGTGATGTTACTTTGTACGCAAAAAACACAGGACGACTGGTGGCAGAAAAGGCCTTGTGGCAGTTAGCCTGCCTTAATAATGATCACCATTGTAATAAATACTATTTTTTACCGTTATAAATATACCTCAAAGTAATTAATTAGCCTATCACAGAAGATATTGCAGATGTTAGGTAGAACATAACTTCAGTCCTGTTTCCCCGAAGAGTAAGGCAGACGTGTACCTATAGTACAGGCACATTTCGCCGTCAGTTATATTAGTTGTGTTTCGTCTTCAGATAAATGCGTAGGTATTCCAGATAGCACACGCTCCACGGTCACCTAGTCTCTTGGCGCAGTATCGCGAACATCATATTGACAGATACTGAATGCGATGCGTGACGGGCCGGTGGTAGGTATGCAGGCACACGACAACAGAATGTACAGAAGGATCAATGTTTACGTCATGAGGTAAATGACTACCTAGTACACTAATGCGGTTATTGTTGTGTGGAATCCAACATATAAAGATATTTATTTGAACACTGGCTTGTAACAATTAACACTGGCTTGTAACAATTAAAAATCTTCTATCACCGGTAGCGCTCTATTTTTAACCGACTTCCAAAAAGGAGGAGGTTATATGTTCGGCTGTATATTTGTATTTTTTTTTATGTTTGTTCACCGATTTCTCCGTTGATTATGGACCGATTTTGAAAATTCTTTTTTTTTGTTTGAAAGGGTATGCTCTCGAGGTGGTTCCGTTCCCACCAAATCAGAATCTGATGAAGGGATCCCACGGAAATCGAGGGAAACCCTCCAATTTTATAGGCAAACCTATAGCGATTTAAGTATTTTTTTATAGTAACTCGTGCATTTGCTCCCGAAAATCACCATTTGGTGAAGTGGATTTGATGATAGAGACCACAGATGGCCACCGGAACAACATAATAATAAATATTTAAAATTAAAACATAGAACTTAAAGGATTGAGTTGAGTAGTCTCGTCAACAATAATAAACAAAAGTAATTCTTGTGGGTCTATGGTTAAATAAGGAGCGTCCTTTTAATAAGTTAACTAACTTTTAATGAGAAGGTAATATCCCGGAGTGCAACTTCCCAGATGGACGAGTGATAGCCCGTCACTGGATTGAAGGTTATTTGGGTAATAAGTCTCACCGTTTCTATGTAATAACATCAAGAAGATAATGCTGTTGAACTAGCTGTGTGTACTTGCTTATTAAAGTTAGTTGAGAAGACCAAATACAAGGACTATTTTAATTAGAACCTCATGCAATCTAAATCCCTGAAAGTCTCATACAATTTTACCATTGGGTAGGCCGGTGAGTAAGGTACACAGAATCTTACAAGACTCAAACTCAAACTCAAAACATTTATTTCAATTAAACCTTTTACAGGCACTTTTGAATTGTCAAAGAGTCGGTCAGTTAGTCAGAAAGTTGAAGCTATTTGCCCATTCCAAAACGTAGATCTCTATGGAGAAGAATAGGCAAGAAACTCCAAGGACACTCTTTTAAAGCAAGATATTACAAAATCCTGGGTACATTATTCTTGTTGCTTCTATAAGTGAGAAAAATGTAAAAAAACAAAATACGGGTTTTTTTTTTATGTAAACAATTCAAAATATAAGATTAAAAGATTACAAATAAGCCCTGGCAGTTAAGAGAAGACCAGTCTCAACTGACGGCGCCCGTTCACGAACATGACGCGTGGATCAGCACCATCCAACTCAACCATTTTGTAGGGAACCGAATGATCCAACACTCGCGCAACCATCAGCGAGCCATTTAAGTGAGCATGACATACTCTCAACTGCCACGCTTTTTTAAGTCAACTTACATCTTATCATAATAACCACATACACAGTACTCACATTAACAAAAATGAAAAAACAATTGCTTCTAAATTATACAAAACTACGTATAGCTTGCAATGTTTTTCAAAAATTAA
Organism: Tiliacea aurago; assembly: GCA_948098905.1. NCBI lineage: Eukaryota > Metazoa > Arthropoda > Insecta > Lepidoptera > Noctuidae > Tiliacea > Tiliacea aurago. The sequence goes on from OX402596.1 coordinate 24,573,956, forward strand.
TAAAATTTTACTAGCAAAAGGAAAATCATTAATATCTATTAAAGTATTCAACAACTAAAACTTGATTACATTTTCTGTCGGCGCATCATATATGCGCGTGATTGACCGCGGGGACGGCGCCGGCGTGGGATGTCGGGGTTCGGAGCCCGTACGCGACGGCCGCTGCGCGACCTCCACACCACTCAGCTCACAGACGCGCTTCACTACGGGCATTACTTTGTTCTTGTTTCTACATACGTTGTACATGTTGGTTGTGGCATTATACCTATTTATTACAGTCCACTATTCTTTTATTTAAAGTCCCGATTGAGCCCATTCAATGGTCCTTCGATTGCGCAATATAATACCAGTTTTGCCGTAATTAACGCCGTCAACGTCGTCGGTCGTCGTGTTCACCTGTGCGGACTTTGACCGCTCGCGACCACCACGCGGTACGACCACGAAGAAAAGTACAAAGAAGTCGTTCCCGAGGCAGCCTGCGTCGTCATCGTGGGAGCTGATGTCATTCTTTGGGAGTATAATACTGTATTTGAGTGAGTCCGTTCCAATTAGTTATATTTCTGCTTTCATTTTCTTACCGAAAATCGTTGTTCATCTTCTTATATTCCAGTTTTCATACAGTGCTTCAACATCATTCAGTGCTTTCATAGTGTTTTATGCGGCACTGCTTGTAAAAATACGCATATTATGTATTGCTTGGTCATTAGTTAATTCGCACTTTGTTAACGCGTGTTGAGTCGTTGACCTTGACAGTGATTCTCGATCCCTTTCACTAACGCACAGCTGTTTTGCAGTTTTAGCCTAAAATAGATTTGCCACATTTCGATGGGAACTACCAATGCTGGCTTGAGTTTAGGGATTCACGACAATTCTAGCATAAGTGACATTAATAAGTTTCACTACCTGCGAGCTTCACTCCAGGGAAATGCGGCTTTAATTATTAAAAACATTGACTTTAAAGCCGATCATTATATTATTGCGTGGGACTTGTTGTGCGAACGTTACAAAAACAACCGACTTCTAGTAAAAAATCATTTTCAGGCTTTATTTGATGTCGAACCTATTACAAAAGAGTCAAGTGTTTCCATCAGAAACCTTGTAGATATAATTAATAAAAATATTAGGGCACTAACTTCATAAAAAAAGCCCACTCAATATTGGGATGATATTATTATTTATTTTATGGTTAAAAAATTAGATTTAACAACAAGTCGTGACTGGGAAGAGCATAGAAATAATAGTTTTAAAGATGATCCTACTTTAACACAATTTTGTTCCCTTTTAAGCAGAAAAGCGGACTGATTAGAATCAGTGGAATCAAATCATAGTACTTCTGAAACGAATGCTATAGTCGCCTTAAATAATAGTCATTCAAATAAAACTGATTCTAAGCCTAATCAAACAAATAAAAAAATAGAAACTATAAATAAAAACAGTAAATGTCCACTTTGCTCCCAAGCTCATACATTATTTAAATGTGATTTTTTTTGAAAATTGTCAATAGAAAATCGTATACAAAAGGCAATTGAATTTAACGTTTGTATTAATTGCTTACGCTTTGGACATAATTCTAAGAAATGTAGATTTTCACATTGTAAATAATGCAAAACAAAACACAATACGCTTTTGCATTTGGAAAGTAACGAGCCCAAACTTGTTTCGAACCTTTTGCCTTCTGTCATGCCTTCTGCACTGTTTTCAGCACTGCCTTCTGCTTCGCCTTCTTCATATGTTGTGCTTTCAGCCAATTCCATGCAGCTTGCTACTTCTGCGCATGTTTTACTGTCCACAGCTATGGTGAGCGTGACTGGCGTGACGGGTAAGAAGTACACTGCGCGCCTACTGCTGGACAACGGTAGTACGGCGAACTTTGTTACACAGAGCTTATCAGAGAAGCTGGGTTTGTTACGACGCGGTACGAGCACCAAGGTAACAGGTATTAATAATCACATATCCACCAGTACACAGTCTTGTCACCTCTCAATGGAGTCTTTATGCTGTGCCTTTACTGTAGATATCGAGTGTCACATTTTGCCTGAAATCACAAAGGTTCTACCGTCTTCATTCGTGCATATAAATCACGTCCCTATTCCTTCAGGTATTAAGCTAGCAGACACGAACTTCAACGTTCCGTCGGTCGTAGTCATCCTGGTAGGGGCTGAAGTTTTCTGGAATGTCTTAGGTAGTAAAACAATAGACTTAGGGAAAAACCTGCCTAAATTATGCGAGACCAAGTTAGGATGGTTAGTTTCAGGCAGTATTTCGCACCAATCATGTTTTTCCGCTAATAGTTTTTGCCATCATTCCAATGTCACTCCCGACCTCACTCAATTTTGGGAGCTTGACAACGTCGCTTCAAAACATTCACTCTCACTTGAGGAGAGAATGCGTGAGCAGTCTTTTGCTCAAACCACCGTTCGTAATGATGGTGGGGGATTCGTCGTCACTATGCCTTTAAAAGGAGATCCTAGTACATTAGGAAAGTCTTTTATGAATGCTAGGAATCGTTTCCTTTCCCTTGAGCGGTGATTTAAACGCGATCCAATATTTCATAAAAAATACAATGAGTTCATGAGTGAATATGAGCGCCTAGGTCATATGACGTTAGACTCAGACAGTACTCCATCACCAGAAAACTCCATGAGTAAATATTACATTCCACATCATGGAGTCATTCGCAGTTCAAGCACCACTACACAACTACGCGTAGTATTCGACGCATCAGCTTCTACCAGTTCGGGGGTGTCACTTAACGACATTCAGATGGTCGGTCCCGTAGTTCAAGACGATCTGTTTTCCATTCTAACACGTTTTCGTCAACATAGGTACGTGGTCTCCGGTGACGTGGAAAAATGTACAGAGCCATAGAGTTAAATCCAGTCCAATTTCAAAAAATAGTTTTCAGGTTTGAGCCTTCAGAACCTCTTAGGACGTACACTTTAAATACGGTTACCTATGGTACCGCTTCTGCACCCTATTTAGCCACTAAGTGTCTTGTAAGTCTGGCTGATAACATTGAGGGCAGTCATGCCCAACGTGCCATACGACATGACTTCTACGTCAATGACTATCTTAGTGGAGGGGATACCATAGCAGAAACTGTTGACATATCAAAAAAGGAACATTCCGTTATGTCATCTGTAAAATTTAATTTACGTAAATGGCGATCAAATAATCCTCAAATTCTCAAAGAAATTACACATAATAACGAGTTACATAATACTTTACATTTTCTGACCAAAATCCAAACTCATCACAATATAAGACTTTAGGTCTCAACTGGGTTTGTGACTCTGATTCACTTACTTATACTATAAATATCACCTCCACTACAAAAGTCACCAAACGTCATGTTCTTTCTGTTATCAGTCAAATCTTTGACCCACTAGGCCTCGTAGGTCCGTGCGTCGTCGAAGCAAAGATCATTATGCAGCGTCTATGGCTAGATAAGTATGACTGGGATGACGAAGTATCGCACGAAGTCAGAAACCTTTGGTCTACTTTTGAAAGCACAATAACAGCATTAAATAATTTGAAAATTCCTCGTTGGGTTTTGCGTGAAGACTCTATTACGCATGAAGTACACGTCTTTACCGATGCGACCGAGAGGGCGTACGGCGCTTGTGTGTACATCTAGTATCTAGAAATCGTGTAGCGCCCATCAAACCAACGACGATACCGAGGCTTGAACTTTGTGGAGCTTTGTTAGGTGCAAGGCTGTGTACTAAGGTTCAGGAATCGCTTACCATGCCCATTCATAAATGTAGATTCTGGTGCGACTCAACCATAGTCCTGGGTTGGCTCTCTACTCCTTCAAATCAATTAAAACCTTTTGTCAGAAACAGAGTCAATGAGATACAGGAAATTACATGTGGTCATACCTGGAGCTACGTACCGTCGAAAGACAACCCGGCGGATCTTGTTTCCCGTGGTCTCAGGGCCGACGTTATCATGGACACGCCTATATGGTGGTCTGGAGCCTCATTTTTACAGCATAGTGAAAATGAGTGGCCCAGCATGCCAAACAACGGGAAAGATAGTCTGCCGGAAGTAGTGATTCATTTCATTGGTAGTGATAGTGACAATAATTCATTTATTAGTAATCATTCAGACGTACCCATTCATTCATCAATCGTTCATGATTTATTAGTAAAGTATTCTAGCTTAACAAAAATACAAAATATATTTACATATGTACAACGCTTTATTTACAATGTAAAAAATAAAAATAAATTGCATGGTAATTTTTCAACAAAAGAACTAGAAAACTCATTGAATACAATTATACATTATTCAAAGCTTGAAATGTTTTCAGAAGAGTATAATTTGTTGAAGTCTGGACAAAAATTACCACGCAAAAGTAGATTGCTTCCTCTGACACCGTTCATTGACAATCATAACCTCATTCGCGTGGGCGGGAGGCTCGATAACTCCCCCTACGATTTTAGTGTGAAACATCCTATTGTTTTATGCAGTAAGCACACACTTACAAAACTCATGTTTCAAATGCAACATTTAAAACTTGTACATGCTGGTCCACAGTTGTGCTTGTCACATATACGACAAACTTATTGTCCTCCAGGTGGTAGAAACTTTTCTAGAGTTGTCGTGAATAAATGTCTTAAGTGTTTCAGGCATAAGGCTCAGAACGTACAGCCTACTCGTATAATGGGTCAACTACCTAGCTCAAGAACAAATCCTGAGTTTCCTTTTTTGAATAGTTATGTTGACTATGCTGGGCCAGTATTGGTGGCCAATCGTAAAGGCCGAGGATGCAAACTTACAAAATCCTATATGTGCATCTTTGTTTGCGGCAGTGAAAGCCGTACATGTGGAGCTCGTCACCGACCTCACCACTGAGGCCTACATGGCCGCTCTAAATCGTTTCGTGGCGCGTCGTGGCAAGCCTCGAAGCATCGCGTCCGATAACGGGACTAACTTTGTAGGCGCATCAAACGAAATGTATAGGTTCTTGCAATCATCAAATGTTGCATCTGAAATGGCGCAGCAGGGTATCGAATTTATTTTCACGCCTGCATACAGCCCTCATTTTAATTCATTGGCTGAAGCTGCTGTTAAATCATGTAAGCATCATTTAAAACGGTTACTGCATCTTATGCATTTCACCTTTGAAGAGATGACTACCTGTCTCACTCACATAGAGGCGGTTCTTAACTCACGCCCTCTTACTCCTCTTTCTTCAGACCCTAATGATTTTTCGGCACTCACTCCTTTTCACTTCCTAATTGGACAGCCATTTCTAACAGTACCACATCCTCAGGTGACTGAAGCCAACATCACGCGACTAGATCGCTGGAAGAGAATCCAGTACATCAGGCAGCATTTCTGGCGACGGTTTCATAATGAGTATACTTCTCTGCTGCAGGCCAAATCCAAGTGGTTTCATTCCAGAGGTGAAGTGAAGCCGGGGTCCTTGGTCCTGATAAAGGACAAAACAGCGCCACCTCTGCTTTGGTCCCTGGGCCGGGTCACGAAGACCTATCCCGGCGTAGACGGGGTCACGAGAGTGGCCGAACTGAAGACGAAGCGGGGCACCATTCGTCGTGCCTTCAACTGCATCTGCCCCCTTCCAGAAAATTGAAGACTTCCCTTCAACCCGGGGAATATGTCGGCGCATCATATATGCGCGTGATTGACCGCGTGGACGGTGTGGGATGTCGGGGTACGGAGCCCGTACGCGACGGCCGCTGCGCGACCTCCACACCACTCAGCTCACAGACGCGCTTCACTACGGGCATTACTTTGTTCTTGTTTCTACATACGTTGTACATGTTGGTTGTGGCATTATACCTATTTATATACAGTCCACTATTCTTTTATTTAAAGTCCCGATTGAGCCCATTCATTTTCTTCTTTTTCTTAGTCGTCGTCGATTACATTTTATAAAATCGATATGATTGTAATGTCAGAACATACAAAAAAACTGGCCAAGTGCATGTCGGACCATGCACAATGAAGGGTTCCGTAGTTGGGATGAATTTATCCCAAAAACAAACTTAACATTGTAGTTGAAAAACATGCTCTCCCATACATCGATATACGTTACGGTCAATTCTCCAACTGCAAATTTAAGTTGGTCGACTATTACTCGTTAACTTGTGAAGCCTACTTAGCTGGGATAGTTTTTCTTTTAATTTCGTTATATATACTATTGCCATGAATTTTTTCACATATCCAAAACCAACCATTTAGCTGGCAGGGGGGGGGGACACTTGACTCTAACAAAAACTAGCACTTTAAAGCTTAATATTACGCAAACGAATCCCTAAATTGAAAAATGGTTTTGCCAAACCCACAATATTTCTGAACGGCCTATCCAACGATACCCCACACTATGGAATAGACGAGAAAAAAAAATATCATCCCCATTTCACGTGTAAGGGAGGTACCCTAAAAAAAAATGTTTTTCATAATTTTATTTTACCATTTTTTTGGCATGATTAATATGTATACCCATGCCAAATTACAGCTTTCTAGGACTAAGCGTCTCTGAGCTAAGCTGGCGACAGACGGACGGACGGACAGACAGACAGACAGACAAACAGACAGACAGACAGACAGACAGACAGACGGACATGGCGAAACTATAAGGGTTCCTTGTTTACTACGGAACCCTAAAAAGGGGGGAAGCATCTGTTCCAAATATTATAATTTTAACAAGTGAGCCCAAGTGGTTGTGGAGCAGGACCAGCATTAAGCCAAGCATTTTTATCTACGATATAATCATCCAACCTATAATATGCTTGACTACATAGTGTGCGTTTAATGCATGTTTTAAATTTCTTCTCATTTAGTTGAAGAATATCGAGTGGTATTTTATTATAACATTTTACACAATACCCCATAAAAGAAGTGTGTACTTTTGACAATCTGAAACGTGGTTGATCTAATTTGTTCCTATTTCTAGTGTTAAAATTATGCCTGTCACTTATCTTACTAAAGAGATGTAGGTTTTTTCTAACATACATAATATTTTCATAAATATATTGGCAAGGTACCGTCATGATGTTAATTTTTTTAAAGAGTTCCCTTAGAGAGTCGCGTTTGCGGAGGTTGTAGATGGCTCTGATAGCCCTCTTTTGCAGAACAAAGATAGAAACAATATCTGCAGCCCGTCCCCACAGCAAAATACCGTAAGACCTGATGCTATGAAAGTAACTAAAATAGACCAGTCTCGCTGTATCCACGTCTGTTAATTGACGGATTTTCCAAACAGCGTAGGCGGCTGAACTTAGCCGCCCTGCAAGTGATGAGGAGTGAGGACTCCACTGCAGCTTAGAGTCAAGCGTGATTCCCAGGAAAACAGTTTTGTCGACGAATTCTAGTATCTCTTTGTTCAATACAACGTGACATTCACTACTTCTAACATTCGGCAAGGCGAATCTTATGCATTTAGTTTTCTTCTCATTTAATACCAAATTATTTACAGTAAACCAATTATGAACCATAAGCCTAGCGTTATTTACGTCGTCAAGCTCCTGTGCATGTCTGCTTACTTTAAAATTAATGATGTGTCATCAGCAAATAACACCATTTAAGGTCGGTTTGTTCAAGCTTCTGCCTGTGACTTCATCCGCTTGTTTTCACATAAAACATGCCTTATAGCACCCGGCAATAGCATAGATTGCTCTTAGTGAACGATTTGGTTTAATCGGATTGGTAATTCCAAACCTTTTACAAACATTATAAAACAATTTTAACCGGCTTCCAAAAAAGAGGAGGTTATTAATTCGCCTGTATGTTTGTTTTTTTATAAATTTGTTTTTAGGGTTCCGTTATACCCTTTTAGGATCACTAGGTAGTCCGTATGTCCGTCTATCAGTCTATCAAGAGCCTTTTTCTCAGGAACGCGCAGAGGTATCAAGTTGAAATTAATATTAAATACGTAAGTCTACGGTCCGTCGGAGCTCGAAACATCAGTCGGAGCTCGAAACATCAGTCGGAGCTCGAAACATCAGTCGCAGCTCGAAACATCAGTCGGAGCTCGAAACATCAGTCGGAGCTCGAAACATCAGTCGGAGCTCGAAACATCAGTCGGAGCTCGAAACATCAGTCGGAGCTCGAAACATCAGTCGGAGCTCGAAACATCAGTCGGAGCTCGAAACATCAGTCGGAGCTCGAAACATCAGTCGGAGCTCGAAACATCAGTCGGAGCTCGAAACATCAGTCGGAGCTCGAAACATCAGTCGGAGCTCGAAACATCAGTCGGAGCTCGAAACATCAGTCGGAGCTCGAAACATCAGTCGGAGCTCGAAACATCAGTCGGAGCTCGAAACATCAGTCGGAGCTCTAAACATCAGTCGGAGCTCGAAACATCAGTCGGAGCTCGAAACATCAGTCGGAGCTCGAAACATCAAGCTCGAGCTTGTGTGAGTCAACGCTATTCAACAATACGGCGATTTATGCAACATATTTTGATACTCGCAAATAAATCGAAACATATAATATAAGGTACTTCCCGTTGACCTAGAATCATGAAATTTGGCGAGAAGCCCTCACAGGTCTCACAGCACAAGTAAAGGAATAAGTCCGAAAACCGTAAGGTAGTTTCATCACATAAAAATAAAAATGTTTTTGGGATAAAGTCATTCCAACTACAAAACCTTCATTGTCCCGAGGAAGTTCCATTGTCGCCAAGTCAGAATGTGATGAAGGGATCATATGGAAAGTGAGGGAACTCCTCAAATTTTATAGGCACACTTATAGCGATTTGGGTATTTTTTTATAGTAACTCATTGGCATTGCATTGGCAGTGCATTGGCTCTCGGAAAGAACCATTTGGTGAAGTGAAACTAGTGATGAAGACCACAGATGCCCTCCGGAACTACTTAATAATTAGTATTGAACGGGTTGCGATTCGATTAGGTAGTTTAATACTATGGTTGCTAAGTAATTTATGTTCGTCACACTGCATAATGGTGGAGTGGAGCTGATGGTAGAGTTCTCCTGGTTCTTACCAGTAGAACTACTCAACAATTAACGTCCCTGCATCGGGAAAAGCAATATTTTGTAAATTGACATTAGGCTATTGTAACTTAGATAAATTAAAAACAGACACAAGAAACGAAAAAAAAAAAACTTTAAAAAACCCCTTTCAAAAAAAAAAATAGGTACAATGTGAAAAATAACTTTAATTACAGTCGGTAGCAAAAAACTAAAATACAGACCCACTCTCACCGACTTCCGAAATAAAAGTTATTTTTCACTTTGTAGTTTTTTTGGAAGTCAGCTGCTTTCTTTTTATAAACAGATTTATTTCTTAATAATATTAAAATTTTAGATTCATAATGAGCTACGAGTAAACAACGTCTGCAGTGAACACAGGTTTGTCTACTTTAAGATATCACTTTCAGTGTTGGACCCTTTGGACCTTTCGACCTTCGAACGTAACGGGGTGGTACAAGTACACGGCACGGCTCCTCGAGGGTCGTTTTGTGTACATTTAAGTACTGGAGGACGTCTTTTTTAGATTCCTAAGGAGGTACCGTTTATAGCTTCGTCAAGAGGTTCACATAAAAGTGTTTTTGTACGTCTTTATCTCTGACCTCAATTATAATCTTGTACGGGACATTTGAATTAGGTCGGTACTTGAGGTAAATCCCTACTTGTAGGGGTCATCTTACACAATTTCTTTTGGGACATTTTTCATAGATTTTGAATAAAGGTTTAGCCATAAAGCTATATTAAAGCTGAATAAGCATTATAAAGTTTATTTAACCATAAAGATTCGAAGCTATAAGAACTTCGTAAGTAATTTACGTTCTATAGAAGAAGCAGATGTAGTACAGTCAAGTATTATTAATATAAATCAAAAGAAGTGCGCTTATGCTTTTTTTGTAAATATTGACGTTCAAAAGTGCCTTTTATGTGCCTATTTGAAATAAACAATTTGACTTTGACTTTGACTTTTACAGCGCACAGCGAAATGTCATGCTTACTCTTGCTACGTTGCTGTAGCAAACATAGCACATGAAATACGCCGCCATAGCGGTTAGCCTACACCGTAGCAGATCGCCTACGCCATAGCAGATCGCCTACGCCGTAGCAGATCGCCTACGCCGTCGCAGATCGCCTACACCGTAGCAGATCGCCTACGCCATAGCAGATCGCCTACGCCGTAGCAGATCGCCTACGCCGTCGCAGATCGCCTACACCGTAGCAGATCGCCTACGCCATAGCAGATCGCCTACGCCGTACCAGATCACCTACGCAGTAGCAGATCGCCTACGCCATAGCAGATTGCCTACGCCGTAGCAGACAGTCTACGCGTTGTGTTAAACTGCTTCCTTTACATCGTTGGGCTCGTATTTCATATGTCAATATTTTTAATGCACATAATAAACGTACTTATTTTATTTCTTTGAAATCGACAAAATTGATTGTGTTCTGACCAAACTTTGACCCTTGCGAATATGAAATAGTTCAGTTCATAATTAGACAAATTCATCGTATTCTGTATTCCCGTCTATAGTGGTATTTGATCAAAGTTAAACTTCCAACTCAAGGTTGGCCAGCGGGCTATGAGTCTTAAACTAATCTATAGTTAGAAACACTGCAAGAGAGATACAACCAGTCAGCCATTGTCCTGCAGGAGGTGAACTTACTATCCAAAGTCAATTTGTTCCTGTAAATTCCTATTTCCATACATTTACGCCTTCGCAGAGTTTTGCTAAAATCACGTAAGTTTAACCTTAATTTTAAAAGCAGATTCATGAACTTACTACTAAAATAAAATAGAGACAAGACAATAATGAATACTTCAAAACAGAGGAGCTGTAAACACATCTCCTGTAGTACCAAGGCGACTTATTTCATTTAGAAGCACGAGAGCGTTATGTTCCACTGTGTCGTGACGTCACCACCAGTAACGGACGAGCTCATCCATCGCGTTAGCTGGTTCCGTTTCATGCCAATATACAATCATCATTCATCATTTCAGCCGAAAGACATCCACTGCAGGACATAGGCCTCCCCCAAAGGGAGGGTTTGCCATAATCGCCACGCTTGGCAAGCGGGTTGGCGATCGCAGTATAGTGTTAAAATGCATAGAGAACGTTGCTGCCCATTGACTGATAAGAGTTTATAATGTTATATTAGGTAATCTATTAATTTTGGTGCAAATGTAATATTTTTTTTTGTTTATTACTATTTTTAGAATTAGATTATTGTTTTATTTATTGTATTCATGCATGAATGATATTGGTTCCATCCATCCACTGTACTTAGTTTATATACTTTTGTTTTTTGTTCAACTGAGTGGATCTAGAAACTTATATACCTACCTTTGCATGCCGTAAGGTAGAATGTGGAAGAGCTATTTGTTAAAATGTGAACACCTTATTTTGTACCCACAGTCTTTGCAAAATAAATGATTTCTGATTTCTGATTTTATTCTCTACTAATTAGTCGCTTAGTCGCCTTTTACGACACCCACGGGAAGAAATAGGTTAGTGCTATTCTTTACGTCCGGCACCACGCGAACGAATATACAATATTCTATTAATATTCATTCCTTGAGATGTAAAAGGTAAAATAAATAAATAATACATTAACGCATTCAAATATTGGCAATTAACACGTAAAACATAAACAAATAGGTGAAGATGACTTGAGGATTGACAAAATCAAAACCGCTTGGTGCGTACGCTGAGTTCCGAAGACACTGCCGCCGCTGCTGCCCGCCGGCTTCTGTTGCGACGGGCTCTGCCGAGGAATGCGAGGCCAGTTTTGTGTTCCAAATCACATAGTCTAAACACAAACAGATTCAATATGTATGATTATCTAATACAGACTACGCAGTGTCGTATCACATGAGTCATTATGTATTCATAGCAATACTGCCATCCAATTTACTTATTTAAATGACGTCAACACCTTCCCGGCACCGACTAATCTAATAATCATTGTAAGTACAGCTCCAGCGGAGGAACATTATTATCCATGACATTATTACAAAAGTGGCGACAAGTCTGTAAAGGTCGCTCCTACTTTTAGCATTCAAATCTTATTATTGTGCGGGCAAACTGAGTTCATAGATCCAATAGCAGCATTGACAGGCACTGTCGTTAATTGAAACATCGTAACTAAAAGCAGCTCGTTTCAAACCTGCAAGATTATTAGCTAAACGACGCGCTGCACGGGTTTGTGATATCCAAATCTTTAAAATTAATTTCGCTCTTCAATTTGCTGTGCAGTCCGATTAGACTGAATAGCTTGGTTTCTAGCATTTCGAGTTCTTAGACCCAAATAGCTCCACCTGCGTCTTTGCGTGTCCTCTTGCGTCTAATCAACCAAAGATAAGTCAAGGAAACTGTTTGTCAATGAGAAAGCTCTTGATAGCGGCTTCGTCCGCATTGAGGTCGGAAAAGTACAGCCTGAATAAAAAATAATAAGAATGATTCAAATATGACTATCGTAAATTCATTCAAGCCTTTGGACTTTTTGTTAGGGTACTGCTCAGAAATTGTGCACAACGTGTCGTGTCGTAAACAGAACGCATTAAACGTACCACCGGAATAAAAAAGTATCGTATGTGTTAAATCAAGTATATAAATAAAAAGTATCGTATGTGTTAAATCAAGTATATAAATAAAAAATATCTTTCTTTCTTTTTTTTCTATAAACTGTGTGCCAAATTTCATCCAAATCATATTATACACATAGTACTAATGATTGAAATACTATAGTGAATTCATGCAAGCCTAGTACTTTCGTTTTTCCTTACCAAATTACGAATTTGGATTTTTTTAGGATTTTCCCTATTATTTTTATTTTTAAGCCAAGGGGGTATTACGCGAACAAAACAAAAACAAATATTTGTATCGGTCCAGCCGTTTCTGAGTTTCAGTGAACAGCAATTGATTTTTATATAATAACTAGCTGACCCGGCGAACGTTATATAATAACTAGCTGACCCGGCGAACTTTATATAATAACTAGCTGACCCGGCGAACTTTAAATAATAACTAGCTGACCCGGCGAACTTTATATAATAACTAGCTGACCCGGCGAACTTTATATAATAACTAGTTGACCCGGCGAACTTTAAATAATAACTAGCTGACCCGGCGAACTTTATATAATAACTAGCTGACCCGGCGAACTTTATATAATAACTAGCTGACCCGGCGAACTTTAAATAATAACTAGCTGACCCGGCGAACTTTATATAATAACTAGCTGACCCGGCGAACTTTATATAATAACTAGCTGACCCGGCGAACTTTAAATAATAACTAGCTGACCCGGCGAACTTTATATAATAACTAGCTGACCCGGCGAACTTTCTACTGCTTCAGAATCAATATGTTGTTAACATAATTAGCAGAATAAAATTGACTCAGTTTTTTATTAAGATAATATAATGAATACTCAAAATGAATTAATTAAGTTCATTAAATGTACAAAAATCAAAATGAATAGTATATTATGTCTTAAGGGGCCAAAATAATATATTGAGGGCGAGAGCGATTGTTTGAATCCAGAGCAAAGCGAAAGATACTAGAGTAGAATCACGAGCTTTGCGAGGGTTTCTAAGCCCGTATGGATAGAGCGTTACTCAGTACTCAAGCATTACTTAAGACTAGGTTTAAGCCATTGGATTGGTGGAAACTAGTCTTAAGTAATGCTTGAGTACTGAGTAACGCTCTATAAATATGGGGCCTAGAGTAGAATCCTAACCGTAGCAAGGGATTCAAAGTACGTCGCTCGAGGTCAAATAATTTTGTTACCCTGTGGCACACTCTGCTTTTCATCCCCCTCTATGAAAAAAAAAATAAGAGATGCTTTTAGTGGTGACGAATATTTGTATTTACATAAGCAAATTACAAATTTATTTTAATACTAGCTTTCGCCCGCGGCTTCGCCCGCGTGGATGTCGAAAAAAAACAGCTTCTCTATCAGCAGCATTCCCCCAAAACATTATACCATATCTTAGTTGGAACCAACTGCAACGTAAGCTTGGTAAGCAGATAGGAGTGCAGTTTGATTTACAACTTTACGGAGGATATAGACAGCATATAAATATCAACTTCGTTTTGTACATACTTGTTCAATTTCCTTGTCCTCCATTTCATGTCTAAGTCTATTTGTAAGAAATTTTGTATTGTTTATTTTTTCTACGTTTTTGTTCTTAAATAATAATGTTTATATACTTACCAACATTTGAGTTATTCAAGGTACTCAGTAAAATTGTCCCGAAAACTTAATTACCCCTTTTTCCGATTCTCGAAAACTCCTTATTTTTTTTATTTTTTTTTGTCTAAAGTATGAGCATTGAGTTTCGAGTTAATCGGACCTCGCGTAAAGATTCTTAAAAACAAACTGTAACACTCCCTAAAATCCTTTTGAAGGGTAGTTTTGAAAAACGCAACCGTCATGACAAACTTTGTTATTTAAGAACGTATTCTTGCTATGATTCACGTTTATTAACTCAAAAAATATGATTGTTCATACAATCTAAATCCATTTTCACCCTGATAATATTGATCCAATTTTCAAAAACCGAATCTTAGAGTTCGCCTACAATGTATGGAATGTAAATATATTATATTCTCAAATAAAATTATTATTATAATAATTAAAAAATTCTGATGTCAGTCAGTCAGGACTTCGCCCACGACTTCGTTCGCTTGGATTTCGTACTTTCCCCTAAAAATTATTTCAGCAACACCTCCACCTCCTTTAAATGGTGTAGTATTAATTACTACGATCTTTATTATTAAATAGTATTCTCTATTTCTATCAAGTAACGACTGCTTCGTTAGTCTAATGATCACAAGCACGACTGCTGAGCATGAGGGGTGGGTTTGATTCCCAGGTCGGGCAAAATGTTATTGGATTATCCATTACGAATTTCTCCGTAGCAGCCCGGAGTCTGGATTTGTACCCGGTTGATGGCAATACTCCGCCCCCTATTACATGGGACTTAAACTGAACTGGCGAAAGTGGGTGTACTAAAGGTACACCTCTACCTATCCCTTTGGGGATTGCAGGCGTGATGTTATGAAAAAAAGTACTCGGGCCAAATTTCAAGTTTATATATCAAAAGAAATAAGATTCTGTTCATACAAACTATATCGCCTCTTTTTACGCACTCAAAGAGATAAATTGTTGAAACATAGTTTTTGCCGTTTCTATTATTGGACTTATAGGTTATTTATACCAATTTTTAAGTTAATCTAGCCAAGCAGTAAAATCCTTCCTTGTAAATTGACTATCCCTTTTCACCCCATTAGGGGCAGATTTTCAAAAAACCTGATACAATTTATTCTTTATTTTTTTGTTTTCAGTATAGATAGATACTGAGTTTCAAGTTAATCGGACCGTGCGTTAAAAATCTTCCATACAAACTTTGATATCCCCCAATCCCCCTTTAGGGGGCAGTTTAAAAAACCAGAAAATGTCAAACTTTATAATTTACTTAGGTTAATATTTGTGCCAAGTTTCAGGTTTATTAACTCAAGGAATAAGATTTTTCATACAAACAAAATCACCCCTTTTCACCCCCTTAAAGGTCGAATTTCCAAAAACCCCTTCTTAGCTGATGCCTTCGTCATGATTTGGAGTTAATCAAGCCACACAGTAGAATCCTCCCTTGTAAAATTGACTACCCCTTTTCACCCCGTTAGGGATAAATTTTCTAAAAACTCTGATCAATTTTATTCTTTATATTTGGTTTACAGTATAAATACTGAGTTTCGAGTTAATCGGACCGCGCGTTAAAATTCTTCCATACAAACTGACATCTGCAAATCCCCCTTTAGAGGGTAGTTAAAAAAAAATATTACACTTTATAATTTACTTAGGTTAGTATTCGTGCCAAGTTTCAGGTTTGATAACTCAAGGAATAAGATTGTGCTATAGTTTCCAACCATAAGCCGAAATATTAGTGATTTTAACATAAAAAGAACTTTCATTAAAAATAAAATTTTATCCCGTTTTTACCCCTTAAGGGTTGAAATTCTATCAACACCGTTGCATTAGCTTCCAACCAAAGCCTAGATAATACATTTAGTGATTTTTACTATGAAAATTAAGGACTTTGATACACAACTCCATCCCCCTTTTTAACCCTTCGGGGGTAGAATTATCAAAAACGCTGACACACGTATAAATTATTTTTTAATCGTCAGCCTATACGCCAAATTTGAAGATCCTAACTTCAAAACTGACGGACTTTCATATGAACTTCCATTCTCTATTTCACCCTCTTAGGGGTGGAATTTCGAAAAACCCTTTCTTAGTGGATACCTACTCTTTACAAAGAACACACCCTCCAAATTTCATGTCTCTAGGACCAGCGGTTTAGGCTGTGCGTTGATATATCAGTCAGTAAGTTAGTCAGTCAGGACTTTTAATTTTATATATATTTTAATATTAGATACGTTTTCGAAATTTTGGAAGTTTATTGTAACTGTTTTGTTGGGAACAGAAAATGTCGTTGACTTATTTATCACTTGGGTATTCGTAATAATTTCTGACTCTATAAGAAGTTCCCGCGTACTTTTTTTTTAATTTGGTTTACCAATGCCGCTTCAGTAGGCGCGCTTGTTTTATTACCGTCCAGGACTTTATCGAAGCGAATTGCGCTCAAACCTTCCAAATTCAAAAGTCATTTCGTCACTGTTATTAAGTGCGCTGGAATGACCCATTTTGCTCGCACTTATCGAGGAACCCTTCGGATCTTTTCGAATAGATGGGATGAAAAAGTATTTTAATTACACTTAAATGGATGGAATTCACGTGGTGGCAAGACCTTTGCTTCATTAAAGCGAATCGAAATGATTCACGTAGTTGCACTACTTTCTGTTAAACTATTTGCTGGACGGGTTGCACTCGGGTCGATTACCTTCACTGAAGCATCTTGTGACATACGACCTTTTTCGTTTTGTTATCAGGTGCGAGAACGAATAAAGCGGATGGTTTACTGACACGTGAACATGCTAAGTACAAAATTTACCGTGAGAGAAACATTAATTTTCTAGATTCAGGCCTTGTGATTTGTTGATTGTTCATTAGAAATTGTATTCGTTTTAACTCGAATGGCATAACGGTTGGGAACATCGAAATTCTCGGAATGAGAACTTCCTCACCTTTGAACTTTCCTTTGAGTATCGTCGCGTGAATCACATTGCCCATGAGTTTGCTCACCACCATAGTCAGTTTTGGTTGGATCAGATTTCGAATAATTATGACTACTGAGTCAAATTTCAATTGTAAACAGTGCGGTGGCAAGCCAGACACGTCCTGAGTTCAAAAATTCATTTAGATAGTTGGTAGCTTCATCTTCGTTTGTTACACAGTCGATAGATTTGAAGGAATGCGTGCGCGAGTGGACCAACGATTTGATTTTGAATTGTGAAGTTTAAATGATCCACATCTTTGTTCTTTGCCCCAGGAATTGATCGTTCACTCAACCAATTGTGATTTTTGTGGTTAGCAATGATGTTCGGGAACACTTTGTTAATGAGCTCGTCCGTCGTTGAGACGAAATTGCAAAAAATTGCCGGAAACGATATCAATCCGTTCGATTCGTAGCCAGGGACATGGCTATTACCGATAGTCAGCAATTGCACGCGTAATCACGTGTCGCGAAGCCGGCCTCGATATATCGTTGTCGAATTCCGCGTAAGCAGTTTCGTCGCCAGCGCATCCGTCGATTGCTGAGCTTGCAGAGAGCCCCGCCACTGCCAGCCCGCTCCGCAGCCCCGTACTCGTCACGGCGGCTCCTTCACGCAGCGCCGCCCGCGCCCGTCGCCCCATCCCGCTCTGCAGCCCAGGCGAAACCCCTACAAAGGGATTTCGCTAGCGTCGCCACGAGTGCCCCTGGCGCTCCTAGTATCAAACCCATGCCAGAAATTGCGCCGAATAAGGCTGATAATGATGGCGGTTTCGTGACGGTGCAAAGAAGGAAGCGCGGATCGCGAACTAACACGAACCGCTGCGGCAAAGCTCCTACGAAGCCCGAAGTGAGCCTGCGTGCCGCAAAGCCTAACACACCGGTGAACATCTCTCGCCTGCACTACACCACTAAAGCGGAGAACATCGTGGAGTACGTGCGTCAAAAGACGAGATACACGCCGAGGGTGCAGCTACTGGAGTCGCACTGGAACGTCAACTTTAAAGCGTTCGTCGTACGTGTTCCGAACTGTTATCTGCCCCTCGTCATGGAAGAAGACTTTTGGCCGCAGGACGTGGTGTTCCGTCGCTTCCGCGGACAAGTTCCACAGGACAGCACAATCTAGTGCAAAGTGAAGTGCTACTAACATAGTCTTAAGCCTTTTTATTAACACAAGTTTTTGTTTATATAGGTATAGTATGTATGTTTAGGTTAAGGTATTTTTCTATGGGCCTATGTCGCTGAAATAAATGGTATTAATTGCTTGGAGAAATCTTTGGCTGAAGTTTCTTCACATAGCGCCACAGAGATAAGTGTTTATTTCATCGGTAGCGATCGATCCTGAAATGACTGGTAGTGTTTGCGGAAATCGCCAGACAGTAGAGTTATAGCGCCTCCAAAACATCTTGAGTCATTGCGCAGATCGTTCATAGTTCGATTCCATCTTTTATGCGCCATTGTGCATAATGTGTATTCATCCCAGATGATGATTTTAGTTTCTACCAAAACTTTGACGTTTACTGAGTGTTTCACAGTGTTGCCTGTCGGTTTTTCAGTCGTTTGAAGGTTTAACGGCAATTTCAACTCTGACTGAGCATTCGGCATCATTCTAGTCACGTGGCCGCTATCCCAGAAGAAGCAACTGCTACAAAAAAATCGAATATTGCACGAACAGCATGAAATGTTGGGCGCACTACACCGTTGATAGTATAAAGGCTGTAGACATGCAGGCAGCACGAAGTTTTCGAGATATCACCAAAAAGCCATTAGATACAAAATGTATGAGGGAAAAATCTCTTATTTTTTGTTTGTTATATTTTGCGATGTTTTAATAGTTATTCTGCTATTCTGGGTGGAGACAAATCCAACAAATCAAATATCATAAACATTGGTCGAGCCGTTCTTGAGTTTTAAATGGTGTAACTAACCCGGCTTTGTTTTATAAACATCGCGCACATTGAATGGCTTGTGTCGCGCGCCGTTTGCAGTGAGCGTGTTATTGTCGACATCATGCTGAAGCAGTTACTAAGCTGTCTGTTTAGTAAAACTTATGGTAGTCACTCCTAAGGCTGCGGTCTATCTGTCCACAAGCCGGCCGCGACCGACGACGTGTAGCCGTCCGTCACTGCCGCCGCGACAGACAGCTGCATCGACGGCAACGAACATTTTGGCAACCACTTAATAATAAACCACCACTTGATAATTGTTTTCTGTTATTTATAGTTTTAAGGTGTATTTTTGCTGTAATGCCAATAAACGCATTTTTCTTTCTTTCTTTCAACCGGCGGCGTGTCGCACGTCCGTCATGACGTCACCGCACGCTGGAAGTAGCGTCGGACGTTTTACAGAGACCGTAGCCTTATACCCAATTTATATTCGGCTGGATAGACTAAGGTGGACTAGAAAAGGCTACGCAGATAACGAACCGTAAATTCTATGAAGTAGTACAACACTAAAGTTTTTTGTATTCACACACACCGCCGTCCCTTGTGTACATGACATATATTTTTTATTATGCAATTAACGTCGTCCCGCTCGTTAGGTTTACTGCCTGAAGCGACAGACACGTCACACATGACACACACGACCCCGCCAGGTCACCGCGACTCGGCGATCACTTCGCAAACGGTGTGTGCTGCCTACGGATGCTCGTAACCGAACAACGAGCTAACTGAGGATTGGGAGTAACCACAAAATTTATATCAGATTTTTTCATTTTATTACTGTTGTTAGATGGAGTTTAGGACGAGTGCCAAGTGGACGTGATATCGTATCTGAAACATATTATGAAACAACAACTGTATCTAATAACTTTCAATAAAATCCATGTTTATATTTTGTAAGCTTTTGCTGATGGGCGGAGGTGGTTTAGTGGACCCATTCAATTTGAACATGTTTCGCCAAATATTGCGCAAATAAATCTACATTTTAGGGTTCCTTAACCCAAGAGGAAAAACTAAATCTTTATAGGATCACTTTATTGTCCGTCTGTCTGTCAGTCTGTTTGTCTGTCAGTCCGTTTGTCTGTCTGTCAGCCTGTCAGTCGGTCAGTCTGTCAAGACCCTTTTTGTCCTTTTTCTCGCGTTGAGGTATCAACTTGAAATTAATATTTTGAAGTTTTATCACGTAGTCGTAAAATTGACCGTGGCGTATATCGATAAGGGAGAACATGTTTTTCATCTACAATTTTAAGTTTGTTTTTGGGGTAAATTCATCCCAACTACGGAACTCTTCATTGTACGTGGTCTGACACGAACTTGGCCGGTTTTTTTTATTACATAACTAGCTGTTTAAATTTAGATTTAGAAATTTAAATATTGAATGCAAAATTATATTTTTGTTCGAAAGGGTATACTCTCGAGGTGTACTCTCATTGTCACCAAGTCAGATTCTGATGAGGCCATCCCATGAAAATCGAGGGATTCCTCAATTTTTATAGGCACACATGAAAAGCAATATTGTGTAAAGGGTGATGAGCATTTGACATTAGGCTATTGTAACTTAGATAAATTACAAACTGATCCACTAAAAAGTGAAAAATAAAAAACTTTTTACAAAAAAAAATAACCGACTTCCAAAAAAGATTTATTGTTTTTATAACTAGTCTTTGAACATCTACACTTGTATCCAATCATCATCGAGAACGAGACAACACGAGTATAATTGAATAGTCAAACGAAGTGACCTGTAAGTGAAGTTCGACGGTCATTATACTCGTTGCTGTCTCGTTCGAAGATGATGAGTCCCACCCGACCGACACATTCCATGCTATATACCTAGATATATGCGCATGGGCCCTGTGTAACTTGTAAAACCAATAAATCACAACGAATTTAATGATCTCGCAGTCGCAAGTGACAGCAAGTAAAGTGAATAATAACTTTAAATTCGGAAGTCAGTGACAAAAAACTAAAATACAGATCCAATGACACCGACTTCTGAATTTAAAGTTATTATTCACTATATTTATTTATTTATTAAAACTTCATGCACAACTAAAAAAATACTGTACAAAGGCGGACTTAATGCCTGAGGCAATTTCTACCAGTCAACCTTAGGGCCTATATTATAGTGTTTTGTTTTTAAAGTCGTTTTTTTTATGTAAAAAGTTTGTTTAATTCTTTGCAATAACAAAGGGTTAAGTACTGTCTACATTTTGGGCGAATAAACCTCTACTTTCAAATGCATTAATATACACGTCAATCATAGTTTAAGAAAGAAAGAAAATATTTTTATTATCTTCCATTGTACATAAACACTTAGGTAAACACTAAACACTATGCAGCGTAAAAACTAAAATAAAGAGTGTTTTCGATGAACTCTGGCACCCAGAGTAAGATTTAACTTGTGTTTAGGGTGCCAGCGTCCTCGCCTATAATTTGAACATATAACAGTAGTTGTATGACGAGCACAGTATATTATTATTAAGAAAAACTACTTACTACTAGAAAATGCATGTTATGATGTGTCTGTTAAAGTACCTATGTGGGGGAATGTGTTTGTGTATGTATTGAGAGAGAGATAAAATATGGTGAAAACTTGTGTGTATATAAGTCTGTGTAAATGTAATTATAAATATATGAATTAATTAACTACTTAAAGATTAAGCGATTGATACATGTAGTAAATCTTCGGTCTTATCGTAACTCATTCTCAGTAGCCACTTTGTGACCTTGGTCTTACATCCATTATGGCACATGGGAGCTATGGTGCATACTTGGTTTATTTTATTATATAAATGGTTGGACAGAATATCATAATGACGCTGAGCAAGGGCTGTTCTACATTCGCGAGTTGAGCATACCTCGAAGCCTCTACGCTTTTTAGCAGCATTCTGTTTGAATATCACAGAGGGATGTTTGCGCAGAATGGTGCCAAGAACAAAGAGCTGTCTCACAGTGAGGACCTGACATTCGGTGTAGAGAGCCGAGGTGGGATATCTAAACGGCTTCAAGCTCATAACCTTGAGGACAGCTCTCTGTGCTCGTTCCAGAGGCAGTAGGGTTGTCTTGGGGGCCCCACCCCACACTGTGATGCAGTAGTTTATTATACTTTGACACAGGGCATAATAAACAGTTTTAATGGTACGGGAGTCCGCGGAGTGCCTTAGTTTTAAAAAAATAAATATACACTTTCGGACTCGCGATATTTTTTTTTTTTTTTTTTTCCTTAAAATTAAAGTATTAATTAAATTATTAAGAACTAAAGTTCTTAATAATTTATTACAATTTAGCCTAATAGACTAATAAGCAATTTAACTCTAACTTATTATTTTACGTGATAGATTACGTTATAACTAAGAATAGTGTCAATTTGCACTTTTACACAATTCCGTAGCACTTTCTTAGAGTCTGATAATTAATAAAAACACTTTGTTCATGTGTTATATAAATAGCACAGCATTGTTACTATTATTTATTCACTATTTATACACTACACTAACTCAAATGGTTTAGTTCTCTTTAGCCTACGCACTATGTCCGTGTTGTCTAGCAGCTGAATTGCCTCGACATTCACATGTCGGTGAAGTTTGTGTTCGTGGGCATCAGCAAATTTTTGGATGCTGGTGGTGACGGGTTCCATTTTAAGGTCTCGGTGGATGTCGTCATTTCTAATGTACCATGGTGCATTTACAGCGTCCCTAAGTACTTTATTTTGGAATTGTTGGATTATTTTAACGTTGCTTCGTTTAGTACAGCCCCAAAGTTGGATGCCATACGTCCAAATTGGCATAAGAATATGCTTGTATAATATAATTTAATTATGTACTGATAGGCAGGATTTTCTTCCGAGTAACCAATACATACTTTTATAACGTATGTCAAGTTCGTGTCTTTTCTTTTTGACGTGAGCTTTCCAACGCAGTCTGGCGTCAAGAGTTATACCAAGGTATTTGGCTGTATTAGCATAAGGCATTTGCATGCCGTTTATATGGATTGGGTGGTAATCGCAGTGTTTGTTAGTGAAGTCAATGTGAATTGATTTTGACTCATTCAGTTTGATCTTCCACTTTTGTGTCCAGTCATAAACTTTGTTCACAGCTAGTTGAACTTTTTCTACTGGTTCTTTGTGGCTTGATCCGGTAGCCATAATAGCAGTGTCATCTGCAAAGGTCGCAATCGTGTTGTTTTCCAGCTCTGGGATATCACATGTGTATAGCAAGTACAAGATTGGGCCTAACACACTTCCTTGTGGTACCCCAGCTTTTATAATTTTTAGCTCGGAATATGCATCCTCTTGCCTTACTCTAAACATTCTGTTACTCATATATGATTCTAGAATATTTGCAAATTCTGGAGGTAGCATGCGTCTGAGTTTAAATACCAGACCCTCATGCCAAACTTTGTCAAAAGCTTGCGCGACATCCAGGAATACGGTAGCGCAGACTTGCTTGTTTTCGAGTGTCTTTTCAATAATGTTAGTTATTCTGTGTACCTGGTCTATTGTGGAGTGTTTTTCCCTGAAACCAAATTGATGGTTTAGTATTAGGTATTTTTGTTCTATTATTGGTTTTAACCGTTTTAATAACAGTTTTTCGAATAATTTCGATAATATGGGCAACAGGGAAATGGGTCTATATGATGATGCTTCATGGGGTGGTTTCCCAGGCTTCGCAATCAAAATGACTTCTGCAACCTTCCAAGGCTCAGGTACATGTTTTAGCATAAATGCAGCATTGATAAGTCTGGTCAGCTTTACTATAGCTTTGTGCGGGAGGTGTTTTAGAACTTCTCCTGTTATGAGGTCGTAACCCGGGGATTTCTTCGAGCTAATGTTGTTTTGAATTTCTTTAAGAACTTCTTTAGGAGTCACAAGCCGAATTCTTTGACTATCTGATACCTTTTCACTCTCAAGTGTTTCTATGGAGCTCTCATTGGGTTGAAAAGTATCTTCTAAGTATTGGGCAAACCTAAACGCTTTTTGTTCATTGCTTATGGCCCATTTTCCGTCGCTGTTTCTGATTGGCGGTATTTGTATAATCGGCTTTTTTAGTTTTCTTGTTGCTTTCCAAAGAGAAAAATCCGTTGATTGGTCGTTGGTAAGCTGCACAAGTTTAGTATTCAGGCATTCATCCTCAAATTGTAGAATTTTCCTCTTTAATCGTTTAGTAAGGTTATTTAATAATGTTTTATCCCGCGGGCATCTTGTTTGCTGCCACCGCTTTCTTTTCTCAGATAGTAAACTCAGAATTTCCTTGGGATAGATGTGTCCCTTATATTTACGTTTTAACTGTGGCGTGTTTTTCCACGCACTTTGTTGGATATTAACAACATATTTGTTTATTTCTGAGTTCAGCTGATCCTGATTTAATAACGGGGTTTTTAGGTCGATAATATTATCTAGATCAAGGGAAAAACTGTCCCAATCTGTAGACTTATTAACCAGGGTTACATAGCTTTCTCTTAGTAGATTTTTTTGACAAAGTCTTAGGATAATCGGGGAGTGGTCCGAATTCATGTGAAAACCTTCTTCCAAATTAATGTAATTGGTGGATATGTTTTTACATATGAAAAAGTCTATAAGATCAGGTATTTTCTGGTGGTCAGTGGGCCAGTACGTTGGTTTGCCTGTGCTCATAACTTGACTCGCGATATGAGATTGCTAAGATAAAGTTTCCAGCTCAAAGAACTATCTACATAGACTCCGAGATACTTGACTGACTTACACCTTGTGAGTTGTGGACAGCCGCATTGTGACGAGGATAGACCGAGTGAGCAGGTATGAGCTCTAAGCGCCATTGTATCCGGTGAAGGGAGGTTAGTGGATAGTAAGGAGACAGGTAAGTAAACTGTTTTTTTAAGATTTAAGGTAAGGATGTCATTTGATAGCCATTTCATCACTGAATTTAGAGCAAGTTCCGCGTATTTTACTGTTTCAGGCCAGTCGCTACCGTGAAGAAGCAAGGCCGTATCATCTGCGTAAGTGTAAATTGAACAGTTCGTTACACACATTTTGCATAAATTATTAATATAAATAAGAAAGAGGGTAGGACCCAAAATTGAGCCCTGAAGAACGCCGTAACTCAATGATTTAGTGTCACTAGTAACGTTATTTATTTTGACGCATTGGCTTCTAGCACACAGGTAATCCTGGAAAAAATTTAAGGTATGCCCGCGAATGCCCGTAGCTTCCAGCTTAGATAAGAGGTGGAGAACAGAAACAGTGTCAAATGCCTTGGAAAGATCGAGGAAAATAGCCAAGCATTTCATTTTACTATCTAGTTTAGATACTACATGATCTACCAAGGCAGCAACAGCATTTTCAGTTGACCTGCCACCTCTAAACCCATACTGGTTGTCACTTAATAATTTGTATGACTCAAGATAGTCAACCAAACGTTTATTAAGTACCTTTTCTAATATTTTAGAGATGGCAGGCAAGACTGAGATCGGTCTATAATTATCTACACCGCGTCTGTCCCCACTCTTGAAGATTGGATGAACGACAGCCCTTTTAGAGACCCTGGGAAAGCAACCCGTGGAAATAGAGCGATTGCAGATATGAGTGATGGCTGGGACAATCACGGGCAGGCAGGATTTTAGCAGTCTCGATGAGATTCCGTCCCAACCCACCACAGCATCAGTTCCTAACCCAATAATGAAATTTGAGACCTCTACTTCATCTGTGGGTAGAAGTACCAGCGAGTTGGGAGGCGGCGCATCAAGAGAATACTCCGAGGTATACGAGGTGGATGAGAATTTGTCAGCCAAGGTCTTTCCAACATTGGCAAAAAACTCATTAACATTGTTGACTGAAGACTTTTCATCCGAAGACATCCCTAGTAGCTCGTTATGGGAATTCGCATTAAGGTTAGTCCCAGTGATATTTTTAATTATCTTCCAAGTGGCTTTAGGGTTGTTCTTTGCCGTTTGCAACTCATTCCGTTCGTAGGCATGTTTTAAATTTTTGAGAAGCTTACAAAAATTACGATATCGCTTATATGTGACCATGAGAATGTAGTTTTTAGGATCTGCCTTTAGGGTCCGAGCCATGCCATCTCTATTACGGATACAACGTAGCAGACCATTGGTAATCCAAGGTTTCAGGATTCTGCGTTTCGGTGACATGTAAACCGATTTGGAGTGATTAGCGATGACAGAGCTAATTATGGAAACCAGAGACTCGGCGGCATTGTTTGCGTCATGAATAGTCAATATTCCACTAAAGTCCATTGATAAAATGTCGGTAGTTACAGCTGTATAATTAACAACAATGCGATTAGCTTTATAGGTAGGGAGTGACTTTACATGTTGGATGCTTATAAACGTAGGCCTATGATCAGTAATGTAAGTATCAAAAACTAAAGTCGTATTTTTAAGATCAGATCTCAACATTACGTGATCAATACAAGAGTTAATACGGGTTGGGTATAGATGAGTAGGGAGGAGGCCATTCCTTCTGTGAGGAAGTCATGTCACAGAAGGAGGACGCGGAGTGAGCGCGGGAGGACGACCCTCTCGCAGCGCCGCTCCGCAGGCGGAGGAGGGGTCGAAGAAGACGCCAGTACGAAAGTCATCTTCGACTCCTCCCAGGTGGAGGCCAGCAGGCAACGGGTGCGGGGGCACCCTTGCCTGTATTGCACAGGCCTCCACCAGTGTCGGATGGGAATGACCAGGTGTTCCCGGTCATTCCCATAGCCCCCCAGTAAACTGGGGGGCATGCGGGGCCCGCCAACAAGGCGGGCATGCGCCGGGAGGGTTTTGGATGTAAAGGCTGCGCCGGTTTCCCATGCCCTCCCATCACGGCGTTGCGGGAACACCGCTGAGTTTTAGTGGGTATACTGTATGTCTAACAGGAGTCCCACATACCCCGTCTCGTCCCCCACAAGCGGGCATGCGTAACGCATTTCTCAGCGTAAATAAAAAAAAAAAAAAGGGAGGAGGCCATGTGAAGCGAGTTTAAAACTTGATGAGGTAGGCGTTTCTCAGAACTCAGAAGTCACAGCCTCTTATAAAGTCCAGACATAATCTTGATCAGTTCATGTGAATGTCATGTAGATTAGTGCCTGAAATGGTATTTTGAGGAAAGAACCACACAGATTGAGTGGTCTTGTCCAGTCAGTGCATGCACTTGCTAGGAACCGTGCAGCTCAACTCAGAACTTAAGGAGCTCAACAATGCGACGAACAATAACAAAGAAAGGATATTTAGGTAGGGCGCATAAATTTCTCAAACTGCCAGACCATGATTAATGCTAACTGAGAAAAAAATAAACAATGGCCATGACCAACAATGAGTCATTACGTTCCAGTTCTTTCATTTTTGTAAGTCAACAGGAAATGCCCATCAGACTAAACAACTTTTGCTAAGACGTCATTCCTAATATTATGTTATAGTGTCGCTGGGCTTTGTAGTTCCACAGCAGGTATTCCAGATCTTCAAATTTATTCTCACAGCAGAAAATGCTCTTCACGTGGAATATTTTTTGCTATGGCACCATTTTTATATCTCTTATACTTTAGCTGGTATGTTGCGGTTCTGCATGAGGTGTTCCATTTTCCAAAATAAATTATAGCCTATATGTTGCCCAGATTTAATAACAAAAAACTTTTCTTCCCGTAATTCCGCAGTGGATCTTAAGGGTACACTGAATTAACAACAATATTGCAATTCACTTAAAAAAAATCTTTATATACTATAGCTGTACCCGTGGCTTTGCCCACGTATCGCATAAGTATTTTTTTAATTCTATTTTAATTTTAATAATAGTTAGTGATAGTTTGTTGATTTACAGAAACACTCAAAAGATGCGTCCCATACTATAGCTTAGATCCCTCAAAAACTATTTGGCTTAGTAAACTCAAAATTTGAAAGTTATGTAGTTAATTTACTGGTAAGAGACGTCTGGTTAATAAGGAAATTTAGGAGACGTCGAATAACAGAAGTGTTATAATTTACTGTAACACTTCTGTGTAAACAACGTTCGTTGTTTTTCCCTCGGTCTCATTCAATATGTACAGCGAGTCAGGACTGGTGACGCGGGAGCAAGCGACGTACAGTTATCCGTGTGAGAAGCAGCTCGTCCTGAGGTCGACACCCGCAGCCTTCAGTATCTGCCCCTGCGACTTATTTATTGTCATGGCGAAGCACACGCTCACAAGAAACTGCACGCGCTTGAATTGAAAGGGGTAATTGTGGGGAATCAGTGGTATTCGTGGTATAAACACTGTCTCGCTGACACCACAACCCGTTAGAATTTCCACCTCAATGATATTTCTCTGCAGCGAGACGACTTTGAGCCGGGTCCCATTGCACAGTTTCAGCGGAGTGAGATACCAAAGAAGCATAATTGGGACACCGACCTTTAGCTTAATGGTGTGCGCTGGTAGTCCACTTGCACTGAGGGCATTGAGAAATTCTACGGGGTAATGTGTGGCGTCATCTTGGTCGACAACAGTGTTTATTGAAGTGTAGATCACTTCATTTTCCTCAATTTCCGCGAGAATGCATTCGTTGATCGCTGAAGCTTGGTCCTTTCTGGTTGTTAAAATGGCTCGTTCACACACCCAAGAATTATCTTGGTGCGGTATCCTATTGATGTCCCCGTACACCAGGCGAATTAAATCTTCTTAGGTGGACACCACTCTCCCAAGTATCTCAGGTAGAACCACCTGGCCACCGTCTACTGGTAGCGTTCCCTCACCCAATTTTAAGAGAACATCAGAAAATTCTTGGGCGTGTACATTCCCGCCAAGCTGTGTTCTCATATTCATCGTTAAGCGCAACCTATGAATATGTGGCAGAGGAAAGAGCATTTCAACGAAGCATTCACCTCATCAGCCCTAGTTGATCACGTCACCACATGCAGCGGTTGTCGGAAATCGCCACTAAACAGAACTGTAACGCCACTTATCATTTGCTGGTTCCTGCGGTTTACCGCCTCTACTGCTTTTCTGTTAGCCATAGTGCATTCATCCCACACGATTAAATAGCAATCTTTAAGCACGCGCCCTTTGTCACTGTTGCGTGACACTCCACAAACAGGTGTTTCATTACTCTCTAAATACATTAAGGGATACTGTAGGGTATCATAAGCGCGATGGGTCTCGCTGATACGCTGTAGGCGATCATCACGTGTGCGTAATACAATGTCCCTTTTGTCGCATTCCTGGTCAACCAAAAAGACGGCTACCTCGTTTGACGTCGGTGCGGCGATATCGCCCTGGATGCGAAAACTACATTATTTTTGCATTAAAAAAAAAATGGTAACAGCAACAAAACTAAGAATTACATACTTAAATCAATTACCTACAACAAAATGTGCTTGGTAAGATATTACTTAAAACCAAAAGTTTGAATTGACTTCATGATTGTGTAGCTTGTTGTACCACCAATCAATGCGTGCACTGATTGGTTGTTGTTTCAGTTCTGGGTCGGTGTTTTGTGCGGTAGCTAACTTTTGCAGATCGAGGGGTAAAACAATCTCATCGATACGAGATAAAGTATCAGCCACCACATTGTCCTTCCCTGAAATATGTCGAATGTCAGTACAAAACTGTGAAATATAGTCCAGGTTGTGAAATTGGAACTGTTTCCTGGAATGAAATACGAATGTAAGTGGCTTGTGGTCGGTATATATCACAAACTCACGTGCCTCGATCATATGTCGGAAGTGCTTGACCGCCTCATACATCGCCAAGAGCTCCGATCATATTGGGAATATTTGGTCTGCGAGGGACTCAGCTTGCGGGAAAAAAACGCTAGAGGTTGCCACGTGTTATCTTTTAACTGCTGGAGCACGCCGCCCATAGCTACGTCCGAAGCGTCGGTGACCAAAGCAAGTTTTGCATCGCAGTCTGGATGAGCTAGCATGGCACCATGAGACGTCTGCATGCCTCAAAGGCTTCTTGTTCTCATGGTGTAAAATTTACGGGATGGGAACCCTTCACGGAACCTGTTAGAAGAGCGTTCAGTGATGTTTGGTGTGTGGCAGCATCGGGAATGAACTTGTGGTAATAATTAATCATTCCGAGGAACCTGCGCAACTCTCTCACCGTTTTCGGGCGGGAAATTTGTTAATAGCCACTACTTTGTCTGGCACCATTACCATACTGGTACCATTCACCGAAACGTTTTAAACCAGGAATGTTACATCTGAGGCTCCAAACATGCACTTTGCCGTATTAATTATCATGCCATATTCCGTCAATCTGCTGAATATACGCTGAAAAAATGTTATTGATGTATGCATAGGCAAAATATAGGCTACGCAGCATTTCATCAACGAAACGTTGAAAGGTCTGTCCGGCATTACGAAGTCCAAACGTCATGAATGGAAATTGGTATAAGCCAAACGGCGTTGTTATGGTGGTCTTCTCGATATCATTTGGATTGAGGCGAATCTGATTATACACCTTTACGAGGTCTACTGTCAATAAGACGGAGCGTCCTGCAAGGTTGTGGGAAAAATCCTGGATATGGCGTACCACACGGGTGCCAGCTGTTGTCCCGCTTAATTGTGAGGTGAAGCGGAGCGGCCCATGGTGATTCTGATGGCCGACACGTACCTACCTATCTGTAACATGGCCTCAAATTCTGCTTTAGCAACCTTTAACATATTCGGCGCTAATTTGCGTGGTGTGCTAGATACTGGTGGTCCAGGTGTAGTACGTATGTGGTGTGTTATGTTATGTTTTGGTCTACGGTACATGCCTGAGGGTCAAGTATTGTTAGGGTACTTTTATAGTATAGCATGGTACACGGAATCATTATTATCACCCGGCGTTACCTTCACTGAAGGAACACCGTCAGAAAATCTGGCGACCGAAGCCGAAGTGGTGAGCATAGTATTACCGTCTATTAAACATTTATTACGCACATCTACTATTAAATTGTGATACGCTAAAAAATCTACACCTATTATGGCCCGCGTTACTTCAACTACAATAAATCGCCAAGCGAAGTCTTGGCGCAAGTTTATATTAATAAATAAATGAGCATATCCATAAGTATTTATAACAGACCCATTAGCTGCAAAAAGTTGATAGTTAATTTGGCTTTGTTTACCTTTCGCTAATGTTCGGGGAAACACATATATCACTGCCTGTATCTATTAAAAACGGCACTTTTGTACGCTGGTCGGTTATAAACAAGCGACCTGGTTTTGGGCAGGCGTCAGTCGCCATGATGGACTGCCCTATTATTTTCCCTTTGGTTTATAATCGCACGGTTTTGTACACCTACTTGCCCTCTCGCTGAACTTTGCGTAGTACCAACATCAAGGGTATTTCCGGTAGTTGGACTGGGAACGGCTCGAACGGGAGTTACTACGATCAAGACTTCCTGATTTGGAGCTCCATGACTTCGACCATGACATCCTGTCGAACTTGGTCGTCAGCTTCTGCACTTGGCGTGTGAGTTCCGCTACTTGATTTGATATTGGATCCCAAACACACTGTAATTTTTTTGATGTAAAATATTTATTTTTTCACCTTAGTTTGACTTAATATCGAAAAAGCACACTTATTTTCAATCGAAAATTCTCCGGTCAAAATATAAAAAAGTAAGTTTTCACCAAACTTCGTGAAAAAAAAAGTTTTGTAAAATATAAAAATAAAAAACCATAAACTTAGTTATTTCAATATTTCACATAAATTTTGAGGTCATGTGAAAAAAGTGTAAATAAAAAAGTTGAAGATCTTTTTATTACCTACAACTTTGCCATTTAACTTTTTTCCATAGGACTTCGGAATAGGAAATCGAAAAAACATGCACCACCCCCCCTTCCACTTCCCGACCTCAGATCGCCCGTAAATTATTTTTCCTTTCATTTTTGTTATATTCTCTTTCTTTTCCAATGGGTTTCATCCTACTATTTTTTTTTGTTGGTTTCAAAAATTATCGACCCTGGTCTAGTAGACGATGAAACAATTAATATGTCAGTGATCAAGGCAATGGCTTGCACCTCAGTCTGTAAGTAAATATAACCTCATCTAACCAGCTACCATCCTGCCAGGGATTGTATTGTAGAGAGACGAACTGAAGGCTACACTGCGCTCATATAATGTGCATTATATGGTGCCTTATAAGTTGGGCTAGTACCAAGATCATAATAGTACCACCTGCACAATTCCTAGACGACATTTTAATTATAATAAAAGATGAATAAAATACTACCTAATAAAAAATATTTTTTTTATTTAATTTTAGACATCCTTTCCACAACTCCATCCATCCTCCACCTACCTATTTCAAGTCATTGACGTTCATTCATGTGATTTTTCAAACATTTTCTACTTATATATTTGGTAGAAAATGTTTGAAAAATCATATTTATGAATAAACATTAGTGCAATAGAACATGTTTTTCCCTTCAGAAATCAGCTTATGGCCCGCAATGATCAGAATCTAGTAAATTTATAATTTATTTGTGGCTTGGTATAATATCTGTATAAATATTATCTGGGCATGTGGCACAAGTAGGGGTTATTCTTGTGGGCTCCAAAAATAAGTTTACAAGATTGTAGGACTGAAACAGACTTATTATTTTACTACAAGAACCTGAGTTTTCAAATAGATTAACATTAAAATCACCACAAGTGATAATGGAATTGTTCGAGTTACAAATCTTGTAAAACACTTCATCGATTACCTTTTCAAAGCAGTCATACAATCCTGAAGGGGTTCTGTACACACTTAACACAATAAACTGCTCAAATTCTATACAGGCTATTTCGACTATCCGCTCAACAGGTAGGTTCACAATATCCTTACGGTCTTTAAGCTGGTTACTTACTAAAATTATTGATCCACCGTGAGGGGGGGGTAGGTGGGGGGGTAGGTATGTATTTTTCTTTCTTTCTTTTTTTCTATATAACATTTACTCGCCGAACGAACTACCAATCTGGTGATTATTAAATTTGAACATGAACTGGTGGTTTTTAAGACAATGTTTTGATATACAAAGAAACAAATCCAATAAATCAAATATCATAAAATCGGCCCAGCCGTTCTTGAGCTCGTATCAACGGTAAACCTAAACTATGTTGTATAGATTTTACGACACTTTCTGGATTTAACTAAAAATTAACATGTTTTGCAAGGTAAAGTTATTTTTAAGGATCTTGTCCCATTAAACATTGTTTCAAGGTAATTTCGGGGACTTTTTGCAGCCGCCCAAAAGTAGCGCTGCAGACGCGGTTTAACGAAACGCGTTTTTGCTTCGCTACTTTTGGCCGTTCGTCACATTCGGAACGTACGACAGAAGCGATAAAATTGCGGTCTTTTGGGATTGTATCGCTACTGAATCGCTGCAAAAACAGCGCCCTAAACAGCTCGATCTGAGTTCTACCTCTTATCTGACCTCTTTGACATCTAATTGATGGGAGACTTATAGACCCACACATAAGTTACGGTGCATGTTGTGTAACAGCAGCGAGTCGAGTGAGACAACCCACAGCAAAGAGACGAGCAAGACCAACCAACTAGTCTCTATGAGAAAAACTGCGCGACTGATAGTGAGACGACCAACGATGTCAGTGCAGTCGTTTGAGTCGGAGGACAAATTGTAGCTTTGAGGATGATTGACCACTTCAGTATTACATAATTATTTTACATCATGTACGTCGCCTTAGAGTGAAAACCTCGGGAATGCATTTTTGCTCAAATTTATTTTATTGAGTTTCTATGAACTATATACTCTAGGACAATCTTTTAGTATCGAACAGTTCTGGATATAAAAGTGGGTTAAATTTCCATAATAATTAATAAAAAAACATAAAAGACAATATAATGATTCGATATAAATATAAATCGAATTATTATATAATCGAATTATATAAATATAAAGATACAAAAATTCAAAGTCACAGTCAAAGATTTATTTGTTAACTAAGTGTGCATTATTTTACAGCACGCAGTTTTTTCTTCCTCCTGAAAAGTTACTTCTTTTACACATACGAGGTTTTCACTGTAAGGTGTCGATATGTGGGTGTTTAGGTCATTGTGCCAACTCTAGTAGTGCTGCAGTCGCAGCGCGGAAAGGGAACAAACACTGTTCCACTAGTAGTCGTCGCATATTGACTAACTATAAGCCATAACACCTACTCAGCCCACTTACACCTGCAGTTACTAATTTACAACTTGTTCCTACTTTTTCATGTATTCTTATATTCAACAAACACAGGCTTATCTAATTATATAATCAATACGCTGACTCATTTTAAACGGAAGGCTCTGTCTCCTGTGATACAGTTTTTTTTAAAGTCGTACAGGATACAGGTGATATTTTCCACTAAAGTTAAGTACTGTATAGTGTGTGTTTTTCCATAGTTTTTGGTTATCAATAAATGGTGCAAAAATAATCTGTAACACTGTTTTTGGAACAATAAAAATTATTAAATTAAATTATAATCTCTCTCCAAACTTGCACGAGGCTTTGATTGGCATGCAATAGAGTGACGAGACGGTCACGTGATACATGCAATGTTTTACCGATAAGTGTTTAAAAAAAGTTCTGGAGGGTATTATGTTATTTTCGGTATCTTTTATTTATTATAACAACATTTTTTACACGTACTCGTTATAATCTCCTCGACATGATCCTACAGGTATGGAGGCGCCCACGCGATGTGATCGATCTCAGTGTTTTTCCTAGCAGAGAATATTAACGTGGATCAAGATATTAACGTCTACTTTGTTTCAGAACATGTTGTTATTCCGAAGACTTATCGAGAATTCAGTTTTCACGATACTTATTAAGTTTTGCAAACTCTGAGAGAAGCAGATAATCTTGTTCCACCTTAAACTCTTTGTTCCACATTGTTGATGCTACTGTAGCGGAATATCACCCTCACATATTAAATGCAGAACGTAGGGTTTATAAAACGTGTTTTTTTTGATATCCCATAACTCTAGGGTATGATTGAGGCCATATCAAGGAATCAACTGGAATATGAGTTATGTTCCAATCCTTCGTTTTTTTTTTTTCATTTTTCATACAAAATAATTCGGCAAAGTCACGATTATTAATGTAAAACACCCTTACGTGAAATATGACAACGTCGCATTTTAGCTTTCCCTTCACTAGCTGCCGCTGGGAAGCCCCGATACCAACATACCTACATATTTTATTTTACTATTTATTTTACTACACTACTGCGAAGTTTCGCAACCTCGCAAAAGTAAAGATTCGTCATACTGGTGACAATTTTTGACCTAATTTAATTATGATTGATGATATCTCCGAAACGATGCATTTTTGGACCACCTATTCTAGGAGTTTTAGTATTATTTTTACCTACAGAATATAACCCTAGAGTTATGGGATATAAAAAAAAACAGGTTGTATATATATTATTGATTGTGTTCAAAGAAACTTTTTAGACGTACCCACTATGTATTATTTTTTGTAACAGATTTTGTATACCGCTGCTTCAATTCAAAACTACCACAAATAAAAAAATCGCAAAAATGTTTTTATTGCAAAAATACAATCGTAATCCTTCATATTATTATATTTAAAAAAAACACCCATTGATTTTGCATGTTAAGGTACAAAAAAAATGCAAACGTTTCTTTTGAATTTGCGTTTTGAACGCGCGAAATATAATCTAAACCACCATATTATGAGTTGCGCGTCGACAACCGAACTGAAAGCACGTTTCTTTTGTGCAAAACTGCCATAACTCGAAATATAATCTATGTTACTTAGTAATTTTATACAGAAAATGACCATATTTCGAAATACTTCAGTTTTGAATATAGGATTCACGTAAGTAAGACACTATTTTTAAATCAAAAGAACCATATTTCAAAACTGGTTGTTTTGCACAGAAAATATACCTAAATGAACTTTACATTTTTGATCAAAATAAACTACTTAAGTTATTTAATATGAAGTACGGTATTTAAAAATAGTTTATTTTGGATATAAAAAAACTACTCTCTATTATTATAATTTCAAATCAAAAGGGCCTTATTCAGGAATGCACCCGTTTTGCTTTTATTTTAACAGAGTTGTTTTTAATACAAATAGGGAATCTTTAAGGTCATGTTTTGAGATACGTTACTTTAACATTTTTTGGGCAAGGCATTGTAATCATTGTAATTATAAAATTGTAGGTATGTTTTTACGTATTATATTATTAGTATTCTATAGTTATTAACGTTAAATAAATGAATTTTATTTTAAGGTGCTTTATTTTCATTTTTTTGTTTACTAGATATGTTATTTATGCTATTTTATGAAGTTTAGTAATGAAAAAAACGTGAATATATTGATGGTAGCCCTACCCTAGCGGCCTCACATCGCGGCTATGTTGAAAAGTGCGTGTCCGAAAATAAATTTATGGTATCGATGTACCAATAAGCATACGTTTTGAATTAAGGACCACACACAAAACGAAGGAGCTGCATTTAATTTCAGTATACAAAAAAATATAAATACTCTAGCTTTAAAATCACCGCCCATTTATGTACTTGATCAATTTGTCACGCTAATTAAAACTGCAAAAATAAAAGGCTTGCCTTATATAGTTAAAGAACTTGCCCATGATAGTTTTGTTGATTTAAAACATTTGGCTTGCGGTAACTATGTTGCGTGTGGTATCGAACGTAAAGAATAGCACTATTCTATTTCTTCCCATGGGACTAAGGGACTTACTAGAGAATGGGCAGTAGCGTTCTCTAAGCATTTTAACACCATACTGCGATCGCCAACCCACCTGCCAACCGTGGAGATTATGGCAAACCTTAATTGGGGGAGGCCTATGTCCAGCAGTGGACGTCTTTCGGCTGAAATGATGATGATGATGAACTATACTAGTAATGACGATAGAGAGAAGGTTAAATGGTCTGTTAAAAAGTAATAAAAAAAGATAAATACGTGAAGAACAAGTTCCTATATAAGACTTCATATTAAGACAATTAATTTAAATCAGTGTTCACATTAAATAAGGGCAGGCAGCAGAATTAATCTAAAAATATTAGAAACTTTATACCCAAAAACTAAATGTAACGCAAGCAAAGAAACAGGGAATTATTAATTATTATTATTATTACATTTTGGGCATTATATTAAGCTTATTAATAGAAATATTATTCCAAAATATTATGAATACTTCTTTGTCTGTAAGACTGGGCCCTGAGTACCCACATAGTTTGAGTAGCTTTAAAGTACTTATACGTATTAACATAGTTTTTATTTTAGAAATGGTTGTGATTTTGTGATCTCATAAGTGTTCCTAATTGCATACTATTATTGTTTTATGATAATATTTTAAAAGTTATTTTTGATTTAAGAGTTTTATAAGGATAAAGAATTTTGTTCAAAAGTTTTTAAAGATTTCGTCATGTTTATAAAGTCTTTTCTTTTTGTTTTGAGATTTGAAAAACTTACGTTAATTTTTCTTATCAGCTTGCTAATTTTATTATTATACTTTTGTTTTCATTTCATTTAAAAATAGTCGATGACTATTTTACAACAGTTTCGAAGATTTTTATTTGTTATTTTGAGGATAACTTTGATTTTTTTTAAATTTTAGATAGCGTTATAGTTATTTTATTAAATTGCATGGTGATTTTTATTTTGTTCCTTAATTTTTTTATAGAGAAACATGATTAATACAATATTTTTTGTGACTTATGGTTGTTTTGTTCCATAATTATTATATTTGAAACGTATTTTTTATATTCAAAAGTAACATATATGCTTAGAACTCCTTTAGCATTCAGTTTATTATAAAACAACTAAAAACATTGAATGCTGCTTAAAAATACGCGTTTAACGATGCATAATATGCATATATTTGATATAAAATAAGAAAGCATAAGCCAATTGGCTCTTCTGTAAAAAAGTGTAATTTTCATTTGTGGTAGTTTTGAATTGAAGCAGCGATATATGGAACCGAAATTTCCGAAATATATTCATTCCATACTCAACCTGCATTTGCGTCTCATTTTCATACCCTGCGTATCTAACTGTGGTGACCCCGACTGAAGAAACTCCAAAAAGCAAAAATGAACCCGAGTACTACGAAACTGAACGATGGAAGCGAAATATCATCACCGCAAGAACTGTCAGCCGTCTCGTACAACCAACGGATACCGTCTCTATGGAGAAACAGAATCAAGCTTTGGTTCCTGCAATTTGAAGCGATCACATCTGCTGGAAAACTAGGCGACAAGGAACTATCAGAGCTGCTCATCCGCCAACTCGACCTACAAGATCTAGACGAAATTCAAGACATCATGTTCGATACCAAAAAACCAACAGAAAACAATAGATACGCCACCATGAAGATGAGGCTCATCCAAACCTACGACGAGAGCGACCACACTAAACTCGAGCGGCTGCTGTCCAACGTGGAACTTGGAGATTTGAAGCCTTCGCAACTACTACGCCGCATGCAAAATTTAGCCGGTAACAACATTGCAGTAAACACGCTGCGTGCTATATGGACGAAGCACCTACTGCCATCGGTACGTGCCATTCTAGCTGTGAGCGAAACTGTAGCCAAGAAAACTGAACTAAATGAGTTAGCAATAATGGCCGACAAAATGCTAGAACAACTTCATCACCAAATACAAAACACTTCGTCACCGTCAACACCATCCACTCCACCTGTGGCTACATGAAAACGCATTACTCCACGCGAAGATCGACATGTTGGCGAGAGAAATATCAGAATTAAAAACACACCACAGCCGCTACGAAAGGCAGCGCGGGCACAACTGGCGAGGCGCGCGTCATCGATCACGCTCACACAGTTCGTATCGATCGCCGCATGGTAACCGCCGGTCGGATTTAAATCAAAAACAAAGAACCGAGTACAACGACAATTCCGTTTGTTATTTTCATCGGAAGTTCGGCAGACAAGCGCGAAAATGTACTAGACCATGTAGTTATGAAGATAAGCACCCTTCAAGCTCGGGAAACTAAAGCAGGTGTTAGCAGAGACGGAATCTGGCACCTGGGAAAATCACACCGTTTATTTCTGAAAGACAAGAAGACAAATCTAAGCTTTCTCATCGACACTGGTGCAAACATATCCGTCATCCCTAGAAAAAGCTGCGAAATCCCGAAGCCAACCGCATTCAAACTGTATGCAGCAAACAACACAGAAATAGCTACCTTCGGTGAAAAAACATTGGACCTAGACTTCAACCTGAGACGACCATTTAGATGGAAGTTTGTTGTAGCAGCAGTCAGCAAGCCCATCATCGGCGCTGATTTTTGAAGCACCATCACCTACTAGTCGACCTCCACGGAAAATGTTTAATCGACAAGATAACTAACTTGTCAGTGAAGACGTCCATCTCCAAATCTACAGCACCAAGCATCAGAACCATAGACCTGGAACAAAATTATCATGACATATTGGCGGAATTTCCCGATATTACAAGACTTTCCACTATGAAAAATACTCCGAAGCGCAACGTACACCACCATATAGAAACAACAGGGCCGCCATTATACTGCAAAGCTCGTCCACTGCCACCTCACCGTTACGAAGCAGCGAAGAAAGAATTTCAAACCATGATGGATCAGGGATTATGCCGACCAAGCAAGAGCCCCTGGGCCAGTCCACTGCACGTGGTACCCAAACCAAACGGAGACTTACGCGTATGTGGAGACTACAGAAGACTAAATGCCATAACCAAGCCAGACCGATATCCTGTACCACGTTTGAAGGATTTCACTTACCAGTTGCACGGGAAGCAGATATTCTCAACGCTAGACCTAAATAGGGCATACCAACAATTGCCAGTCCTGGAAGGTCACATAGAAAAAACCGCCATCATCACACCATTCGGGCTATTTGAATTTCCCCGGATGTGCCCAGGACTGAAAAATGCTGGACAGACATTCCAGCGTTTTATTCACGAAGTACTCCACGGACTCGACTTAGCCTACCCTTTTGTCGATGAAATCATCACAAGTTCAAATACAGAAGAAGGACACAGACAACATTTACGAACCGTCCTACAACGACTGAACAAATACGGCATCACTATAAATCCATCGAAATGTGTACTAGGCAAGAAAGTAATCAAGTTCCTCGGTCACACTGTCTCACAAGATGGCATCAAACCTCCAGCAGAAAAAGTCGAAGCAATCACCAATTTTCCACTACCCGATACCATTGAACAATTAAGAAGATTCCTTGGCACCGCCAATTTCTACAGAGATTGCATTTCAAAGGCAGCCGAAATACAAGCACCTGTAAATGCATATTTTCACAATAGCAAAAAACGAGACAAAACAAAAATAAAACTCTGGATGTTAACTGATGATCCCATCGTACTAAATTATGTTAATGGTTATAAATACCGTTTATTGGGAAAGTGGTTCAAAACACTGAACCAAAAGCCCACTACCTCATGGAGCAATGGAATCTGCAATATTCAAACTTATTGATTTAGGGGCAATTTCAAAAATGTAATAATCTACCAGAACAGTTTATTTCACCAGTATTCTTAACGCCTAAGAGTACAGGCGGTTAAAGATTTATCTTAAATCTGAACACCCTTAATAAGTTCTCACCAGCCCAACATTTTAAAATGGATGATATTACCTTATCAAAACATCAACAAACCTAAAATAATCTTTCTTTTTAATGCTTAAACATATCTCACATAGAAAATATTTGAGACTAGCTGCACCCCGTGGTTTCACCCGCGTAAGTCTCAATCCAGTGGGAATATCGGGATACAAAGTAGCAAGTAGCCTATATGTTAATCCAGGGTGTCACCTATCTTCATACAAAATTTTATGAAAATTGGTCCAGCCGTTTGAGCGTGAAGAAGTAACAAACACACACACTCACAAAATTTCACCTTTATAGGTAATATTAGTGTGATGTGATTCCGTTATTCAATTGCCTACCATATGGCCTCAGCCTGGCGCCACTAGTATAATACAAAATTACAAACCCGTTCTGTCTTGTTTGAGGTACTATGGCCAGATACAGTAGCATCTTACTTGGAGTACGTTATTTGTATAGGAAATACTTACGACTCATGTTTCAGGACTGTAAATTCGGTAATACAAACATTTGATAAATTAGGTCTAGTTATCAACTTAGAAAAAAGTTCTTTCGTACCAAATCAGATTTGCAGATTCTTAGGAATTCTCATCAACTCACAGTCCATTATGTTTACAGTTACCTCAACAACAAAAAAATAACTGTTTGTATTCTCTTACAAGAATACTTCAATTGGTGGAGTCAAATGTCGCACAGAAATATGAACAAACATCGTGATTGCTCCTTCCAATTGGAAATATTCACCGACTCCTCACTCACAGGATGGGGGCAACCTGTGAGTCAGGAGGCAAGTGAAATTACTATAGAGGTCTTTGGTCAATGAAAGAAAGAAAACACCACATTAACTTCCTCGAGTCACTGGCAGCATTGATGGGCCTAAAAGCCCTTTGCAAAAACAAAACAAATGCAGATGTTCTTCCTTGATAAATGATAAATGATTTTATTTCTGTAGGTAGGTTTGTACAAACACTTTTACACGTCAATCATATTTTAAAAACTAGATGAGGTCGGCGTTTCCTATCTGACTACTCTGAGAAGAAAGGCCGAAACAAACTCAGAGATCATAGTCTCTTTTAAAGTCCAGACATAATCTTGGTCAGATCATGTGAAGACCATGTAGATTGGTGTCTGAAATGGTCTTTTGAGGAAAGAACCACACAGGTTGAGTGGACCTGACCAGTCAGTGCACGCATTTGTCGGTAATCGTGCAGCTCTACTCAGAATTTAAGGAGCTCAACGATGCGACGATCAATACCAAAGAAAAGACATTTGGGTAGGCCACTTATATGACTCAAACTGCCAGACCATGATTAACACTAACTGAGAATAAAAGAAAGGGAAAAAAAATATTATGCAATAACCCACATAGTCTTCACATTCACAATAATTAATAATTAACTTTACAAGTAAATATTCATGTCATTGTGTATAAAATAATAATTAAATGTCGCTGTTTATAAAATAATAAAGTTAGCAAAAACAAAAAAAAAACAATAAAAATAAAAATAAACTACCTCAATATGTACAAAAATTGGAGCAGCTCAATCCCAAGCCTTTTTGTCCTCAATATAATCTTTAACAGTATAAAAGGCTTTCTGGCACAACTTACGTTTAATGAATGGTTTGAATTTATTAACGCTTAGATCTTGAACGTGGCTTGGCAGTTTATTATAAAAGCGTATACATTGACATCGAAACGAGCCACCTATTTTCTTGAGCCTTGTTGTAGGTACAACAAATTTGTGTTTGTTCCTAGTATTTATATTATGGATATCACTGTATTTTTTAAATAATTTTATATTTTTATGGGCATATAATAGATTTTCAAAAATATACTGAGAAGGCACAGTCA
The DNA here is from genome assembly GCA_948098905.1 of Tiliacea aurago. Lineage (NCBI taxonomy): Eukaryota > Metazoa > Arthropoda > Insecta > Lepidoptera > Noctuidae > Tiliacea > Tiliacea aurago. The sequence goes on from OX402596.1 coordinate 24,616,433, forward strand.
TTACATTAATCTCCTTAAATTTCTCTCTGAGAGAGTGTCTTGGACTTAATTTATAAATTGATCGAACAGCTCTTTTCTGCAAAACAAAGATAGTCTGAATGTCGGCAGCATTTCCCAATAACAGAATACCGTACGACATTACACTATGAAAATAGCTAAAGTACACTAAACGGGCTATCTCTATGTCAGTTAAATTACGAATTTTTCTAACAGCATATGCTGCGGAGCTTAGCTTTTTTGACAGTTTATCTACATGTGGGCCCCACTGAAGCTTAGCATCCAAAGTCAAGCCCAAGAATACTGTGCTATCTTCAGGATTCAATTCTTCGCCCTTTATTAACACATTAGTTTTCACCTGCCTAACGTGAGGTAGCGTAAACTTAATGCATTTGGTTTTTATTTCGTTTAGAAGTAAATTATTAACATTAAACCAGAGAACTACTTTTGAGATCGTGCTATTTACATCGTCAGTAATCAGCTGCTGACGTTTAAGTTTAAACAAAAGTGAAGTGTCATCTGCAAACAACACTATATCATGATTATCCTTTATAAGGTAAGGCAAGTCATTAATATAAATAAGAAACAAGAAAGGACCAAGAATTGAGCCCTGTGGGACTCCCATTATTACTATAGATCCGGGAGATCTTTTCCCATTGCCTTCAACGCTCTGAATCCTATTACTCAAGTATGAAATAAGAAGATCCAGAGCGGTGTTCCGGATCCCGTAGTGGCGGAGTTTCCTGATTAACGTTTCATGAAAAACGCAATCGAATGCCTTGGACAAATCACAAAAAATGCCCAAGGCATCGCATTTATCTTCCCATGCATTATAAATATGTCCTAACAGTTCAACGCCGGCATCAGTAGTCGAACGGCCCCTTGTAAAACCGAACTGTTTGCTATGTAGTAATTTATGTTTATTAAAAAATCTTTGCAATTGGTCTAAAATTAATTTTTCAAAAATTTTAATAAAGGTAGGTAGTACTGAAATAGGTCTATAATTTGAGGGGTCTGTACTACCTGATTTAAACAACGGTATTATTTTACTATTTTTCATAAGGTCAGGAAACTCCCCACAGTCAATACAATTATTAAAGATAAGAGCTAAAGTAGGTGCTACAATGTCTATAATAGACTTAGCAACTTCTACAGAATTACCTCACAGATCTACAGTCTTTTTTACATTTAAAGTGTGAAAGGTTTTAATTATATCTCTACAGGTAATATGTTCAAAATGAAATTCCGACTCGCAAACATTAACATTTTCCTTAAGCAAAGACTCAGCAACAGAAGGTGATGAGTTTAGGGATTTAGTAGTTGAAACGGGAATATCTGAAAAGAAATTTTCAAAGGCCACGGCGACTTGTGAGTCTGATTTTATTATGTTGTCATTAATTGACAGGCTATAGTCAGTATTTCGGTTACTAGACCTTCCCGTTTCACTATTAATAATATTCCAAGTCGTTTTAATTACATTACTACTGTTTTTAATCTTCGAACTCAAATAACGCGACTTTGCCATACAACAAACTTTTTTAAATAACTTTAATAATTTCTAACATACAAATTGAATTCATCAGTGTTTACATAATACCTTTCATTGTACAGCTCATAAAGCCGTGTTCTACTTTTATGAATACCAATGGTAGCCCAATCACTGAAAGATGCGTTACTATTAACCGAGATAGTCTTGGGAATAAACGTGGAATTAAATTTTTGACAGTAAATATAAAAAAAATCATTATATAGCTTATTATGATCAGCATGCATAAATGACACTGGTAATTTGTTACTGAGTTTACCTTTAAAAGCTTCCAAGCGCCTATGATAATACCATTGTCATTGCTTATGTCAACAAAATGGGCGGCACACCAATTTCCCTCATTTAAATGATATCACTCGGCAAATGTGGCACTGGTGCAATAAAACAATAAAATATATTTATTTATGCATCGTATATTAAATCCAGAGATAACACTGATGCGGACCTAGATTCTAGGTACTAATGTTGATACCGACTGGAGTTCATAATTATTTAAATCTATTACGAAAAAAATCGGTAAAACTGTTATTGATTTTTTTTTGCATCGCGCCTTTACAAAAAATGCTCAAAATACTTATCCTCGAAACGTGACCCAGACGCCTATGATATAGACGCATTTACAATGCCTTGGAACAATTACTTCTTTTATGTCTCTCCCCACCATTTGCTCTTGTAATAAAATACTATCTAAACAACAAAGCAACTGACATAGTTTTCGTCCCGTATTGGTCTAGCCAACCATGGTTCCCCTTGTTCAATAACCTAATTGATTCTGAAATAATGTTTTGCAAACCTAATGAGAATAATTTATTCTATTATAGTTCCTTTCCAGGGAATCCCATCCCATGTGGAGAAAGCTTACCCTGGCGTGCACAATATTGTCAGGGAATCGTAAATAAAGCAAAAAATTTCAATTGAAGAAATATAAATTATGGTTAAATCTTTATCTAATAATACCATGAGCCAGTATAATTTTTATAATTAAGCTCTTAAACGCTGGTATTTCTTTTGTACAACTAATAATACTGAGTATTTTGATAGCTCAATAATATACCTATACCTAAAAATTCTTAACTGAGGAATTTAACAAATGTAAAAGTTATGGGACGTTAAATCCTTTTCGCTCTGAATTGAAATTAATTTGACCAAAAAATCAAACACCAGAGGATAATAGGAAGTAATTATGTTCATAGACTTTTTAAAGGTGTTTTTAAAAATCAAGCCTACCTTCCCTAAATATTGCACTACTTGGAATCTTAATTTGGTCTTAGACCACCTTTCTAAGTTATATACTAATGAAAGTCTAACTTTTCCGAAAAAAAAAAAAAAAAACTGTAACTTTGCTTGCATTGTCCGCAGGACAACGGATACAAACCTTACCTTTGATCAAAGTTTGAATGGTATCCATGTAACTGAAACAGGTATAATAATCACCATTAACAACATTATTAAGAATTTAAAAGTTCAACACCATACAGAAAAAAATCCCCGCTTGATACTACCTTTTTATACTAACAAGCAATCTTATGTCCAGTAAAAACCCTAACTTCCTTTATAGAAAAATTTTGCTTACTAAGAAACACTTCTAATTGCGATTATTTAATCCAAACTTATAATAAAAACACATTACCCTCCTTTGCGTCACGCAGTCGGGTAAAAAACCAATACACAATAATAATTGTACCTCCCAGTCCATCGGCCGCTGAATCAAAGAAACGGTTAGTGATAGCGGCGTGGATGTAAATATGTTCACTGCCTACAGTACTGGGCATGCGTTCACGTCAGCGGCTTTCAGACCAGGCGTCTTAATGGAAATAATAAAAAGACCACTGGCTGGACTAGTAACACAATATTATGTTTTGCAAAATTTTACAACCAACCTGTTATTGAATCTGTAAAAGACAGGGCGTTTGCTGATGGCATAATCAATTCATAAACCTGTAAAATAATCTTCTGTTCTTAATCTTCTGCGTTATTTGATTGTTACCAAGTGCCATTTGATTGTTACCAAGGGTTAGCCTTTTGGTGGTTATAAAGTGTTAACCAAAAATCATAAAAACTGATTGTGTCTTATATTATAAAAACCGGCCAAGTGCATGTCGGACCACGCACAATGAAGGGTTCCGTGGTTGGGATGAATTTATCCCAAAAACAAACTTAACATTGTAGTTGAAAAACATGCTCTCCCATACATCGATATACGTTACGGTCAATTCTCCAACTGCAAATTTAAGTTGGTCGACTATTACTCGTTAACTTGTGAAGCCTACTTAGCTGTGATAGTTTTACTTTTAATTTCGTTATATATACTATTGCCATTAATTTTTTCACATATCCAAAACCAACCATTTAGCTGGCAGGGGGGGGGACACTTGACTCTAACAAAAACTAGCACTTTAAAGCTTAATATTACCCAAACGGATCCCTTAATTGAAAAATGGTTTTCCCAAACCCACAATATTTTTGAACGGCCTATCCAACGATACCCCACACTATGGAATAGACGAGAAAAAAAAATATCATCCCCATTTCACGTGTAAGGGAGGTACCCTAACAAAAATGTTTTTCATAATTTTATTTTACCATTTTTTTGGCATGATTAATATGTATACCCATGCCAAATTACAGTTTTCTAGGACTAAGCGTCTCTGAGCTAAGCTGGCGACAGACGGACGGACGGACAGACAGACAGACAGACAGACAGACAGACAGACAGACAGACGGACATGGCGAAACTATAAGGGTTCCTTGTTTACTACGGAACCCTAAAAAGTGACTGATTGTCACTGACCGTGTTTGCTTTATTTCAAAAACAGATTCCAAACTACCCACACATAAACATAAACATACAGGTTTTCCATTCCACAATAAAACATACTCTAAACATCTACCATGACTGTGTGTTAAATCCTGAGGATGCAACATTGAAGCATAATTTATGGTTAATTGAACTTACCCTAAGTGAACTTCAACCAAAATTATACGAGATGTTGCATCCGAAGAGATTTAACACCCTACCCACCCATGTACATAACACCCCATATTATCATGGAATGGAGTAAACAGTGAGCTCTAAAACGAATGAGGTTTAGGTGACAGTTGACAGATGACATAGACTATCAAATGAATATTTATTTTTTAGTCTCTCAACAGTGTGACGGTGTAATGCAATAAGTACGGACTACCATGTGTGTTAAATCTCTTCGGATGCAACATCTCGTATAATTTTGGTTGAAGTTCACTTAGGGTAAGTTCAATTAACCATAAAATGTACTTTTTTCTAGCAAAGAAATTGGGTCTGCGTTTTATTTTTAAATAAAAAAATTATAATAATAATATCAAGATAACCGACAACGTTTGACGTTTTTTAAACGTCAAACGTTGCGACTCTTTGAGTTCGTTACGACTAATAAAGAATTACACAGATGCTCTTTTCAGTTTTACACAAATTATGACATTACAATTCAGTGGCATTACCTAACATTACCATTATTATACGGCTAGTTCCAGTGAGGCATGTTTAGAGAACGTTTTGTTTAGACGCCATGACATTTTGTTTTGATTTCTTATAAACGAGAGTGAATAACAAGTAAGACCGGTAATTTTTCTTCACTCGATCACAGATAATCTATACTAATGTTATAAAGCCTGAAGAGTTTGTTTGGTTGAACGCGCTAATCTCAGGAACGGAATTCAAAGGTTCGAATTGAAAAAATATTTTTGTCTTGGATAGTCCATTTAAGCCCGTGTAAGCTATAAAAAAATGCAGTACATTGTTATCAGAATATTTAGTGTTACTCAATTACGCAGACATAGAAAAACTTCTAGAAATTTTGTCATAATGAATTTGTTTTTTATATTTGGTTGTAATTATATTTTAAAATTGAGAGTAGGTAGGTTTTTATGTTACTTATAACATTTATTTTTACATAAATAAGTAATATTTACATAATATATACGCTAACAGACTTAAAATAATTATATGTACAGTATATAAAAAAGAAAGGGGACAGAATCATAGGACATCAAAAAATTCGTCCGCATCGCTGTCAACAGGAAAAGTGCCCAAAAGGCTGGCAGCATTGCCACGTTGTATGGCGATGCTAATTCTTTGGCCGAAAAATAGACCAGCCCTCTGGTTACGAGAAGAGTCGACCAACCGCTTGGCGATATCTTGAAAAACCAAGCGGGCACTCGGACCCCATGGCCCTAGTGTTTCAACCCCAAACGGCTCGAACATATAACTCCCAATAAGATTGGAATATTTTCGCCGTTTGAGGTTTTCTGCACCTGTAGCAGCCGCCCCAGCACAGCTTGCCGTGCTAGGAAGATGGGATGGCGCAAGGGTGTCGACACATGTTGCATCCCACACCAAAGGCCGACCTAACTTCCAAGGCATTATGGTCATTCCGTCTGGTCTCTTCCCATCGTCGCGTGCCAAACCATTGGGTTCTAAAACAGCTGGCACCCCGCCGGTGACAAGAGCACGACGGATGATGTCATTAATGCTGGCGTGCCGTGGTATTCGGCCTGCGCTCTTACTGCAAGAAAGGCCATGGTGGCCAAGGCAGTCGACAGCTTCTCCACACTGGCAGCGATGCGGAGCCCCGCAAGGAGCGCCCAGACGCGGACAAGTAGCGAGCCGGAAGGTGGTGTCACCCAACGTAGTGCCTGTGTTGGGTGACGGTAGTGCTTGAAGCCAGAGGCCCGACTCCCACTCACCCACAGCCAATAGGCGGGCACGCTCAGCAGTATTGGTAGACGTATTGATAAGATTATTCCGTACCAACCTGCAGAGCGGCTGATCCCACTGTCTCTGGGAAGATGGGTTTGCGGGCCGATCTGTATTCGGGCAAGCCGCTTTCCAGACGTTCACCGCATCGGTCAAGCACGGCACTTCAGAGTCAACCAGGGAGGAGGCTAAAATTTTCCCGGTCAACTTTTCAGTGTTGTGGACAGAGGACAAGAACGCCGGTAAGCTAATACTGGTAATTTTGCGGACGCCGAGGCCACCAAAACGGATGGGTAGTATAGCTTGAAGTCACGCTCGGTCGTCCAAGGCCACATTTAAAATGGATGTAAGTGTGCTGCGAATAATTTGGTCAATTTTGTCCAACAGATGAGGTTGCTTCCATAAAGAGGAAGAACGTAAAAAATATATAAAATTTGGGACAAAACAACAGTATCTAATCAGGGTGAATGCCGAATGTAAATTAATTTTGGGGAGTCTGTCCGAAATTTCGTTAAAGTTTTTGATTTTTTCGTTGATGAATGGAGAAAAGCTGTAAAATTGGGGAACCTAGGAGGTGCAGTGAGCTTTTTTCTAAAATTTTGATTTGTGGAGCTATTGCATTAAATTTATCTAGGGTCAATTGTCTGTCAGTAGCGTCAGAAAGGTAAATTTCACATTTTTAGGGCTTAAGTTCCAAGCCAATATATTTAAATTGTTGTTTGAGGAGTTGAAGGTCTTTCAAAACGGTGTCTACATCACCTCCTAGAGTCCCATCATCTAAATACCACAAGTTAAATTTTGAATTTAGTTTCTGGATAATTGGATGAATGGCTAAGCTGAAAATGACTGGCCCGAGAGGGTCACCTTGTTGGCATCCAACTGCTGATTCTAAAACATTGTCCTTGTATAATAATTTAGAAGGGTACCTATAACATTGCCACATAAAACCATAAATTTCGGGTAATTCCTTTTTGACTTCAGCCAACAAAGTGTCCCTGTTTACAGAGTTAAAAGCGTTTTTCACGTCAACCTTGAGGATGACTTCACCTTTGTTTGAATTTAAAAAGGAAGAAAGGGCATGTACGGCAGCCTCACAGCCCCCTTTTGAGCCAAAACCAAGCTGCAGGGGCTGAAACTTAGCTGTAAGGGATTCGCTGTACAGCTTACAGCATATTTTCGCTGCCGTCCGCCTGTAGGTGCACCCAACGGCGATGGGACGAATGCCGCCGTCTCTCTTGCGCAGGGCACATAAGTTGGCCCCGTACAAGACATCGACGACGGCCTCGTTCACACCGCCGGTGAGCATGAGGTTAATCAGGGCAGCAAGCTCCTTCAAAAGCGACTCGCCAGCTTCCCCAGCGCCTGAACACATTAGATCCTTTAGATGTTGTGGAGTAAGGCCGTCGAGGCCGCCGGCGGAACCACTTCGGAAGGAGCTTACAGCTGCAATCAACTGGGTGGCCGAAACGTTCAAGAAGGATGAATTTAGGTCTGGAGGGTCGGGGGGGTCGGGAAAGGTGAGACCATCCGCAGGCGCTGGGTGTTTACTCTCTAGAGCTGTTAGTGTTTCTGGAGAGTAAGGCGCCACCACATCGCTGCTGAACAGTATCCTGGCTGCTCCCCTGATGTCACCTTCACTTAGTTTGGATTCTACAAGTGAACATAAGCCTTTTTGTGACAAGTTGTTAAATGCAGGTTATTTTGGATCGAAAAATAGAGTCGAATTGTTACAATTATCTTTAATTTGGTTGGTTAAGGTTTTTTTAGTCGCCGAATTTTTTTGGACATGTAGAATCCTATATGGGAAAGTAAGTAATTGCTCCCAGGCACTTTGTGAGTTCTCCTGGGTCGCAAGACGAAGACATCCTGCCAAATTCAGTGCCACCGACCGTCTCGCGCCCCGGGGAACTCTCTTTAAAACAAAAATTGATTGAACAGGAGGTGTTGATGTAGGGGATGTGGCTGGGGGCATAAAGGTGCACTATGAGATTTGTGGATCTTGCCATAGTGTATCCTCAGCCCCCGTTCGCCTTTAAAAAAGCGTGCCTGTGAGCAATGAGGACATCTCACCAGCTGGACATCAAGCGATGTAGCAGGTTGACTAGCACAGTTTCCGGTGTCGCTACAGCCGGCAATGATCATACAAAATAAAACACTTAAAACTCATAGTTAAACTTACCTAAAAAAATATAGGTATAAATAAAAAAAACTGTATACACACTATACACTCGCACACGCACTAGAAACAAACAAACACACAAAAAATATAAAATTTTCACTATCTACAAAATGTTACGTAAAAAACTGACAATAAATGACGACTGCGGCGCAGTCGCACTCGGGGCCTGGGGCTATACAATGTACTCTGTGCCTGGGGCGCCGCGCATGTCGGGCGCAGGCTTCGCAGCCGTTGCCTTGGCTGCTGGCGTTGCGTCCTCGACGTTTTTTTTTTAGAGTATGATATTGAAGAATGTTTTTCTATTGTAGGTTCAATTCTTCTGCGGCGCCTTGTATTTACACGCTTACGTTGGTTCCACACTAAGATATGGTATAATGTTTTGGGGGAATGCCACTGAGAGAGAAACTGTCTTCAAAGCACAAAAGAAATGTATCCGGGCAATATGTGCATTAAAGCCTACAGATACATGTAAACGACCGTCACCATCCTATACCAATGTCTTTACGTGCCAATATTTGTACAACATAATTATTGTAATTTTTTATTAAACAAAAAATTACAATGACTGATATATTATAATGATAATTTATTCCCTCGTAAGTATCTACTAGTAGTAATTATGTATATTATAATTATATTTTACATAGGCTAGATTTAGGTATTAATGTATCAATATGCTTTTTCTCATAGTTATTATTAGATTATTTTTAAATCACTTTTACAAAAAAAAATAATGTCCAATGTAATTGAAACGTAAAGTGATGGCCTGAAACACAGGTTTGAATAAACCTAGATCGGGCGGGTCGCTAGCTAACATTCTAATTCCAAACCATCATTACTTGCACCTGTATTTAAATTTAGCTTTAGTTTATTATTAGGCACTATTATTGTATAGAATATTTATACTACTATTGGCTATAAGTACACCTTTTGTAAATGTTTTTACTAAATAAAATTATTAATTATTATTATTATTTATTATTTATCGAGGAAGGCTATAGGCAAAATATAACATCACGCTACGACCAAGAAGAGCGGAGCATTAGTGAAAAATGTTGCAAAAACAGGAAAAAATCCTTTTGCGAACTTCCGTTGCGAACGCTGCTTATCTATAATAATCTTATCTTACTAATTTGTACTAATCTTCTTCTATACATACATAAACTCACGCCTTCTTCCCATGGCGGTAGGCAGAAACTATAGAAAGCCACTTGCTACGCTCCTTACATACATCTTCTATCTTTTATCTATTTATAAAAAAGCGTGACTGACTGGTCTATCAACCCAGAGCTCAAATCCCTGAACGGATTGGGCTAAAATTTAGCACGCAGATAGTTATTATGACGTAGGCATCCATTAAGAAAGGGTTTTTGGAAATTTGACCTTTAAAGGGGTGAAAAGAGGGGATTTTGTTTGCATGAAAAATCTTATTCGTTGAGTTAATAAACTTGAAACTTAACATGAATACTAATCTAAACAACAAATAACATGTATCAGGTTTTTTGAAAATCTGCACCAACGGGGTGAAAAGGGGTAGTCAATTTTACAAGGGAGGATTTTACTGTATGGCTTGATTAACTTAAAAATTGGTATAAATAATCTATAAGTCAAATCATGGAAAAGTCGCAAACCACTTTCCAAAAATTAACGCCTTTGGGGTGAATAGGAGGGATACAGTTTGTATGAAAATAATCTTCTTTCGTTGATCTATAAACTTGAAACTTGGCCAGAATACTTCGTCATCATTCTCCTACAATAATCCCAATTTATTCGGGGTAGGCGTAACATGTCTACTTATACTTATGTATAAATCTATCTATTATATAAATTGAGAAACTAACTGACTGACGTATGAACGCATAATCCAAACTACTGGAACTGGAGACGTACAATTTTGCACCTTTTATGATGTTGGCGAGCACTAGGAAGGGATTTTTGGGTGATAAGGGGGATTTTTTTGGTATGAAAAATCTTATTCCTTGAGTTAATAAACTTGAAACTTAGCATGAATACTTATCTAAGCAACTAATAACGTGTGTAATTTTAGATTTTTTTTATCTACACCTAAAAGGGGATTGGAGGTGTCAATGTTTGTATGGAAGCTCTAAACTCGGTATTTATATTTAAAACCAAAAATAAAGAATAACGTGTATCACGGTTTTTGGAAAATCTACCCCTTACGGGGTGAAAAGGGGTAGTCAGTTTTACAAGGGAGGATTTTACTGCGTAGATTGATTAGCTCGAAATTTTTATAATAAAATGGCGCCTGCCAGTCAAATAATGGAAATTACAAAAACCTGTTTACAAAAATTAACTCCTTTGAGGTTGAACACTTTGGGGGTGAAGTCAAAATTGTACATTGAATATTTTTGAAAAAACTAATTACTACGAGGTCTGATGAATAAGCCTGATGCCGAAAAATGTTTTCTTTGAATTTTCGTCCGTTTGTCTGGATGTATGTTTTGGATTGATGCAAAAACAGCTGAACGGATTTGGATGTTTGACACACATATAGTTTATTACCTGAAATTATACATAGGGTACTTTTAATCCCAATAGTACCTACGTTTCCGTGATTTTTTTTCCAACACCCATGCGGGTGAAACCGCGGGCAAAAGCTAGTATATTATCTACATGATGTTTGATTAAGCAACGCCTAGTTATGATCCCTCCTTATAACGTAAACCTTTTTGACGCCTACGTCAGTTTTACTCGTAACAGTAGATTTGTTAATGGCTATGCGCTGCTAGGGAGTTTGTTGCGCCACTTCTTCTTCCCAGCTAAAGCACTAGGAAGTGGTGAAGTGTGGGCGTTTTTGGGGGACTTTCTCATGTAATTTTTGACGTTCGAAAAGTGCTGATTCTCAGCTTAGTTTGAATAAATGACCTTTGATTTTGATTGATTTTGATTTTAGAATAGTTTGGTGAACTCGGATCTAAGTGCATTTATTCTAATAATTAATCACTTGACTACTTAATGTGATAAAAAGAAAATAACTTGAAGACGATTGTATCCCCTCCAAGAATAAATGAACAAGAATAATAACCCAAGAACCTTCTTTAAATAAATGCCTTCGTTTCACTTCACAGATAAGCATTCAGTATATTTTTTGAAGACCGTTCAATAACCAATGCAGTACAAACTAGTTAAGATTCAATGTTCTCGACGTCGCGTCGATGGCGGCGAGCCGAAGTTCGCTCAGCGCGAGTCTGTCAGTTGTGTCCGAGTCAGGAACCGAGTGGCCGTGACAATGCAATTGAACAATCATATCGACTCGCTTGTTTATGCGATTGGCCGCTAGCCAGTGGCGATGCGCTGCGGTATGATCCAGTGCGATCCGGTGCGAACAGGTGCGATCCGGTGCTGCCATTGCGTTTAACTGTCACTGTGGAAGTGTACACACAGCACAAAGCGCGGTGCTTCCATACGTAATTGTGTGTTGAGTTAGCGGATGTGTTGATTTGACGTGAAATTAGGGAAGAGATTACAGTTGTTCAGATTGTCATGAACTCATGACGTTGTCTGCGGTCGATATCATTCATTCATTCATCATTTCAGCCGAAAGACGTCCATTGCTGGACATGGGCCTCCTACAACTCAGGCGGGTTGGCTATCGCAGTATGGTGTTAAAACGCATAGAGAACGCTGCTGCCCATTCTCTAGTAAGTCCCTTAGTCGCCTTTTACGACACCCACGGGAAGAAATAGGATGGTGCTATTCTTTACGTCTGGCACCACACAGATATGCGGTCGATACTTTGATGGTATTACATAAAAACTAAATTAATGCTTACATATATTAAGTCGCATATATCTCAAATATGCGTTTGTATCACTGCGCTAGTGTTGTGTTTGAGTAAATATAGTCAAACTCTGACGTGTGTCCAAGTAACTTCACCCTTTTAATTATTCCTGTCAACATTTATATATTTATATACACGTGAACAACATAACGCAGTCGCAGACTCTGTACGGCTCATGAATATACTGCAACACCGCGCCGCGCCAAAAACCATACAATTTCTCTTAAAAAACACCACCGGGAATGGACGGTTGCTAGTCATAGTTTCCTGCTAATCCCGAATTCGTGAAATATCTCCGATATAAGTATATTACCCAAGTTAGTTCGTAAATAATCGAGAATAAATTAATAGTTTCAAAAAAACAATAGAAAAACACGCTTTTATAAATGCACCTAAAAACAAAAAAACAAAAATGGATCGTTGAAGTTGTCTCTATTTCTGGGCTGAAGTGTAAATAAACTATGTGCTTTTAATTATAATATTTGATTGTAAAAGCGTGGGGCGCTGGAACAGGAGAGACTTTCTTGTTAACAAATACTAATACTAACTTCCTGGCGGAAGCTGCATGAGGTCGCACAAGAGCATAACGTTTATGCCGCCAAAGGGTACCAAATATATCTCGTCCACGAACAAGAACTCTACATTTTACCACTGTTGATGCATTACCGTTATGTACTTAATTTCCTGAAAAAAGAAGCGTTAAAAATGTCGGTGAATGTCGTCTCTCCTCGCTGCTGGCGCATGTTTTGTCTGAGTTCGACAAACTTACTTACTACAGACGGTACTTTGAACAGACTGTTTAATGTAGAGCCACCTACTAGTCATGCTGCAACTCCAGTTAGAGCGCCAATCTGTGTAACCTGCTTCCCGTAACATCGCTTAACTTGATTTCTCAGCAAGTTATACAAAAAGTATTTCCTGTTCCAGCATCCCTCGCTTTTACAATCAAAATAATATTATAATTAAAAGCACATAGTTTACATTTCACCCCAGAAATAGAGATAATTAGAGACAAGAAAGAGAACGATCCATAATTTATTTTTTGTTTTTACGTGCATTTATAAAAGCGTGTTTTTCTAGTGTTTTTTAAACTGTTAATTTATTTTATACTTTTTGGTCTTTGATAACGAAATTTGCATGGTGATTTATCTGTCAGCTTAGAACAATCTAGCTCTTCAATCTGTAGACCACTAAGTGATTTTACTCTAGACCACGCTAGTGACATGATATTATTAACCACCCTCATGCCATTCAGTCCTCGGCACGTTTCTCACCTTGGCTTATGTGGGATCTTTAACAACCTACTACCCTATTTACACGTCAATATACATCGTATATAGATATATCAATATTATTCAATTTACACTCTCCATGTACAGGTCTATATACATTTTATACTGGCACCTATGTCAATATTTACACTATTCAATATATAATAGGTTTGTAACATTACATTTATTTATAACCTTGAAACCTGATTGTGCTCAAAGTCCATTACGTGGCCTTTCTCACAAGTGCAAACACGACTATGATACGATATTCCATCATGGAATGCCAGTGCCTATCTTCCGGCTTCATCATCAGACCTTGAAACCTAATCGTGGTCAAAGTTCATTACAAGACTTTTCTAAGAAATCCAAAACAGCTATGATACGATTTTCCATCATGAAGTTCCAGTTCATATCTTCCGGCTCCATCATCGACAGTACCATATTATTGTATTGTCATCAGAACTACATACAGCTGCCAATTTTCATTACGCTACGACCCTTGGAAGATGGTTAAATTAGTTACCTTAGATTCCATTACATAGTTACATACAGGTCGACCTAATAAAAGCGAGGTATTCCACTCAGAGCACTGATTTCAACAGCACTTGTCCGAACCGCACCTAGGATAAAAGCGTGTTAAAAATCAGGAAATAGAACAAACATCTTTAAAGTTGTGTCAGTCCACAAAGGCGAAATAACGGTCTGTAATCAATCACGGCAAAACAATAAGAACAAAAAAATACTTCATAATTTATGTTTGTAACAAGTCCATTAGGATTCGCATACATTACGTTTTCTATCATAAATTATATGAGTAGACGGCGCGCGGGGCGAGATAAGCTAGGCTACTTGGTGCGGTGTTTCAGCTCATCTTAGCATTTTGGGCTACAGTAAATTATCTGCACGGAATATTCATGTGGGACCTGAAACGACGCGCTTTAAAAACTTCTCCGCGGTCACATTCTAAAGCGGCTTAGGTAGCGGACACGTTGACTCGCCGATCGTATTTTTTACTCAACTTACACTTGACATTTATTTTAAACAAGTTTCCATTTACTTAAGTAACAATTATTCAATTAAATTTATTTCCATTCCATTTAAATATTTTTTTCAATTTATTTATTCAGTAACAATTCATACTACATCGAACAGAATCCAGCATGAAAAATACACAAACAAGTTTTAGGTGTACAAATGTATGAGAAAACATTAAATTAAATTAAAATTAGACAGTGGCACTAGGTTAACTTGGCACTTGATCATCAAATGGCACAATATCTTTTTGGAGCGCTCAGTCTGTTCTTGGGCTCGTTATGATGTGATGAAAAACATGTTCTCCCATACATCGATATACGTCACGGTCAATTCTCCAACTGCAAATGTAAGTTGGTCGACTATTATTCGTTAACTTGTAAAGCTTACTTCACATATCCAAACCCATTTTTTTAGATTCTAGCGGATTGCGTGAAAGTTGCATCTTGGTATCAGGTTTAGAACTTTTCCGATGTTTGGCTCCCAGACTGGAGAGGGCTGGGGCTGCTTTGAAGCGGCTTGTGCCCAATCTAGGGGGTCCAAACGCCTCCTGCCGGAGGCTCTACGCGGGGTTCGTTCGGTCCATGGCCCTTTACGGGGCACCGGTGTGGGCGCATTCTTTAAGGCTGCGAACAGCCCGACATGACGCCATGGCCATAAGGCTGGTTCGAGGATACCGCACGGTCTCCCGTGAGGCGGCGAGCCTTCTTGCTGGATGACTGCCATTGGATCTGGAGGCAAAAGTCCTCGCGCACATCTGGGAGTGGTGCGAGGAGGCGAAACGCTGAGGCGAAACTCCGTTGCCACGAGAAATCATGGCACAGCGGACAGAGCTCCAGCGGGATCTCATGGCGGCATGGAGAATGCGATTGTCGCAACCCAGCGATGGGCACGCCACAATTGGGGCAATAAGTCACCTCTTTCTCTTTGAGGAGTGGCTAGAGAGGCGCCACGGCGTCCTCACCTTCCGCCTGACGCAGGTCCTCACCGGACACGGATGTTTCGGGAGGTTCCTGTTTAACCAGCGCTGGGGCTCTGTCTCGCATAGGGTTGCAGCATTATGCTGAGCGATGGCCGTTTTGCGTAAATTGGACGCATATTTTCCCTCAACTTGTTCTTTCGTATTTGTGTTTTTTTTTTGTTTTGCGTTATGTTTACCGCAAATAAACGTATTTACTTTCTTCTTTCTTTTAGGATAAAGCGGGAGGAAACGCCCGGGTCTCACCACTCTGTGTTGATCGCCCGGAGGACATACTTTAGCTGGTAGGGGACGACGACATTCGACTCTAGCAAAAAATTGCACTTAAAGCTTAGTATTATGCAAACGGTTCTCTGAATCGAAAAATTGTTTTCACAGACCCGCAATATTTTTTAAATGCCTATTATTATTAAATTCTTTATTAAAGTAACAAGGACTCAATATGTTAGTAAACTTACGAACGTTTATTTTATTTCTATATACATTTATTTCATCCCATGGGAGACGGCACTGCACTGATTGACGTACAAGCAATCGAGCCTGCTAGCGATCATTTTCAGGATATTGTTGGAGCTGGCCCGCACTCTGCGCACCAGGGATGCATGCCTCATTTGCATCGTTGCGTAAAAGCAATTTATATGTGCGTCCGCGAACATTCCTGATGCGCTACAGAAACGGGGCAGCCCTACCAATACCCTGAAAGCGTTGTTGTATTGGACTCGAAGGGCGTTGTACGACCGTTGGGTATATCTAGCCCACAGGCTGCACGTGTAAAACGTTGTGCAATAAGCTCGAAACAGAGTATTTTTCACTTTAAGTGAGCAGCGTGCAAACCTGCGAGCTAGCATGTTCGCCCGTACCGACAACGCCCTCCGCTCCCGCTCAATATCGAGTCCCGTCATTGAGGTCCGGGGTCAATATATGACCAAGATATTTAAATTTAAATACTCTTTGTAGTGGAGTACCATTGAGTAATACAGGTGGTACATAACCCGGACTACCCCCAGCCTCGAAGACCATAATCTCCGATTTATTGGAGTTATACATTAAGCCATGTGTTTTGGCATACTCCTCACATTTGACGACCAACTTTCTGAGACCACAGATTGACGCGCTCAGAAGCACCATATCGTCTGCATAGCTAATATTATTTAAACAGATACCATCTATATAGCAACCCAATCTGGTGCTGCTGAGCTCGCCAATTAGCTCGTTCACATACAGGTTGAAAAGCGTGGGTGAGCTCAACCCTCCCTGCCTCACCCCGCATTCCAACCGGTATGGTCTGGAAAAAGTCCCAGCCCATCGTACATTATTGATCTGGTTGCCATACCAATATTTAAAGATATTTATCAGCGCCGTTGGCAACATATCCTTCTCCATCTTTCTCCACAGTACGTCATAAGCAACCAGATCAAAAGCCCTGGATAAGTCGAGGAAGCTAGCATAAATCGGCGTCCCACGCTGCGTATAGTATCTGACAGTATGCTTAAGACACAACACCGCACTTTCTGTTGATAAACCACGTCGAAACCCGAACTGGTTGTCATGAATATTTACAGTTTTATTTAGTTGTGTATTAAGCACATTGTCAAATACTTTTGATATTACAGTAGCTAGTGAGATGGGCCTATAGTTGCAGCGATCCGCGAGGTCACCAGTCTTGTTTTTTACAATGGGCACTACTACTGTTCGCATCATCTCACTGGGCAAGCAGCTATGGCCCATACAAAAGCTATATAGCATTGTAAGAACCCTAGCCAAGTGTGGACCGGCATAACGCAAATGCTCAATCATTGCCAGGGGATTTACCTCTAGTCATACATTTTAAAGTCTCAGTAACCTGCTTTGATTTAAATTGTATCCCTATCTCCGACCCAGACTCAGTATTAAGCACCGTACGTGAGGGCCCCAAAGGACACTTAACAAAAAAGTGCTGCCTGAAAAGGTTAGCAATCTCTCTAGGTTCACTTACTCCGTCGACGCCCACAGGAATTCCTGGTCTATTTTGCAACTTGTTGGTATGCTTCCAAAAACCACGAAAATCATTTCTAGAGTGATGCGAGGCTAGTATGTCCATTTTTATTTGGTCTTCATGGTCTTGACACCACTTTAAACGTGCCTTAAAGACTTTTCTAGCCTCACACATCTCATTATAAACCAGCCCAGAAACTGGTTTTCCATACCACACCCATAGCTTAAACTTTTGCTTAGCCTCCCTGTGTGCGCCGGCCACATGAGTGTTCCAGCCTCGCACTACCCTTACCAAGCGCCCCCTGCTGCTTCCTCGACTAACCACGGCCGCCTCACTTAAAGCATGTACGATGTCTGAATAAAGTTTATCAATAACTATTTTATGCTCGCTAATATTGCACATCGTATCACAACATTTACTAAGGTCGTGTGGAAAGTCGATTAGTCTCAATCTTTATGACATTCCTTCTGATACAAATGAATTTGATCTTGACTTCTCTCCCCCCACACAACCATATTATTTGACCGTGAATTAATGTCACTCTTTGGTACGACTACACTTAATTTGCATTCTATAAACAATGGAAAGTGATCAGACCATAGCACATCATACAACACACCCACTATTCCAATAGAACTTTCAGCTGCTTCTGTTACTAAACAGTGATCGAGCCACCGTTTTGACGCATGCGCTTCACTTAGAAAAGTATATGTGTTGGACTGTATGCCTAACATTTTAGTATCGATACATGTCCATTTTTGCACACTACAGAACTCGGAAAGTTCATCAAAGAATTGTTCCGACGGATGCGCATTGAAATCTCCCAACACGTATACGCAATCTATGTTATAGTTATCTATAATAGCACGCCTGCGGACGGTGAGCGATGGGTAGCTCGCCGTCCGATAAGGACCACGCCCGGGTCGACGGCGCGTTGTGTTCCACGCGCGCCTCAAAGAGACGTCAGCACCAATTGACGGGGTCCGAAAGGGCCAATGCCTGACAGGGTTACGAGTCTGTCCGAAAAGGATATCGTGGCTCTGGCACACAGGCATTTGAAGGAACACGGTGGGTTTTAGTCAGTAAAAGTCTGACACTCCCTCTCGCTCCGCCCAGAGTGGGAGAAGTTATTTGATGATTTCCCACCCAAAAAAAAAAAGAAGAAAAAGGGTTAAATCCGTCAAATTCACAACAGTGTCCGTGGGCATGTAAACACTGAACACTAAAATGGATTTATCTTGTATGACTATTTTTACCGCACAAACACGAGAATTACCGCACTGGACAATAGTCACGTCACGAAACAGATGACGTCTCCATAGAAGGGCAACCCCACCGTGTGGCCTGCCGCGCAGTATACCTGCGGAGGTGTCCACTGCAGAGACTCCCGTGCAGCTGAACTCATCACTTATTGTATTAAGGAATGAGATATCTTCCGGCAGCAACCATGTTTCTTGTAATGCAATGATATCCGATTTTTTACATAATTCACGTATACTGTGTACAGAGCGCTTGACATTTTTGCAATTAAAACTTACGAAAGTATAAGTATCATCACCCATTATAAACCTTTATTAATGCTGAGATCTAGGTACTTATTTTTATGTAAAATTACGTTTTATTTTATAATTAACAAAACGTCGAAATATGACACCCTGTGGCCATAACTTGTCATCTTAATACCTACGTATGTTACTTTGCGACACAAAGAACTTATATGCATTGTGTTCACATTGCCGAGAAAATGTGGACCTCGAAAAAATAAACATTAACCCCCTTATTACAAAACAAGGTTTATCTTCAGACCAAGGTTTAAAACATGGAGCCATTATTGAATTTCGAACTTTATTCCGACTATGGTAAAGTTCCTAAACACAAAACTGACAACTTAATACCGAACTAAGTTTTCAGTTTTGTATAAAGAACGGTATTTCAATCACTGTTACGTTCTTATTACAAAAACTGGCTCCATGGTTTAAGCCATGTCAAAATATAAATCTTGTTTTGTAATAAGGCGGTACATGTTTATTTTTTCGAAGTCCACATTTTCTCCAGTTTTCTTATAAATATAATTTGTTATATTCGATTCTGAAGCATCCCTATAAAATAAAATAAAAAAATAAAATACATTTATTTCGAGCAACTTTAAACTCATATGTGGAGGAGTAGACACAAATACAGAATAATAAAAAATAAAAATGAATAAAAATAAAACAAACCAAAAGACTATCTAACCGGCCCTGCTGACGGCAACGTGCCTATCACAGCAGTGCCTTATGTATGAGCAGTCCATCCGGTCCGCGATCACCGCCAGGACGACATTGGTGCTGCCCCGCACCCTACGCACTAGGGATGCACCGCGCTTCCGCATAGTCGCATGGAAGCAATCGGTACGCGCCTCAGCGAATATACCGGAGGCGCTGCAGTAGCGAGGCAGCCCCAATACAGCCCTGAACGCGTTGTTGAACTGGACGCGAAGGGCTCCGTGTGATGCACACGTGTACCTCGCCCACAGACTGCACGTGTAGAGAGACGTGCAGTACGCCCTAAAGAGCGTTATCTTCACCTCCCTCGAACAGCGCGCAAACCTGCGTGCGAGCATGTTCGCCCGAACCGACAAAGCCCTCCGTTCCCGCTCCATGTCAGCATTATCCTTGAGGTCGGTCGTAACTAAGTGCCCCAGGTACTTAAATTGATTCACCCGTTCGAGTGGAACACCGTTTAGAAAAACGGATGGGTATTGCGAACGTTTCGTACCGGTCTCAAAGACCGTGCATTGGCTTTTGTTCACATTGTACTTTAACCCATGACTAAGGGCATACTCCTCACAGGTCCGGACCAGCTTTCTGAGGCCATCGACTGACGCGCTCAGCAGCACCATGTCATCAGTATAACTGAGGTTATTGACACAGACTCCGCCGATATGGCAGCCGACATGCTGGCTGCTGAGCGCTACGATCAAGGCATTCATGTACAGGTTAAAAAGGGAGGGGGAAGTCAACCCCCCCTGCCTCACCCCACACTCCAGCCGATACGGCTCCGACATTGTACCCGCCCACTTAACGCGGTCGACCTGATGACTGTACCAGTATTTAAACATGTTGACCAGTTCACGTGGTAGGTTTATACCCTCAAGTTTAGCCCACAGGATGTCGTATGACACCAGTTCAAAAGCCTTGGACAGGTTGAGGAAGCAGACGTGCACTGGAGTCTTTCGATCTGTGTAATATCTGACGGTATGCTTAAGACACAGTATTGCACTTTCAGTTGACAGTCGAGGTCGAAACCCAAACTGATTATCGTGCAGATCCAGGTACTTGTCTAACTGTGTATTAAGCAAACCGTCAAAGACTTTTGCAATGATCGCTGCAAGAGAAATCGGCCTGTAGTTACTTTTGTCGGCAACATCTCCCGTTTTATTTTTCACTACAGGGACTACTACGGTTTTCATGAAATCAGATGGTAGGTATGAATGACTCACGCACAGTGTGTAAAACATTGCTAACACTCTATTAATATGCGGGCCAGCGTGAACTAGGTGCTCGATGCTGAGGCCGTCGTGGCCAGGGGACTTGCCCTTAGATATAGATTTAATAGCCTGAGCCACATCTTTGGCAACGAAGCTAGTCCCAATGCCCTCGACTGGCATCTCAACATCGAGCATCGTCCCCGCCAGTCCCCGTGGGGACAGTACACGAAAATGGTCCCTAAAAATATCAGCAATATCCTTAGGGTCACTAACACCCCCGACACTCACCGGAAGACCAGGTCGAACGTTTACTTTGTTCGTGCTCTTCCAAAAACCACGAAACTACCCACTCTTATGCTTTTCAGCAAGGGCATCCATTTTGATTTGGTCCGGATGGTTTTGGCACCATTTAAGCCTGGACTTGAATATTCTTTTACTTTGATACATTTCGTCATATAGGCTGACCCCTGATTTAGGCTTACCACACATCACACACACATGAAACTTCGTCCTAGCCACCCGGTGAGCCCCGCTAACATGTCTATTCCACCCTACAATGCGCACCTCTCCCCGCGCAAGTGTCTCCCCGCGCCGTCGCCGACGCCGCCCCTCGTAGTTATAATGTCAGAATAAAGCCCATCAAGAATACGCCCATGGTCCGAGTAATTACAGTATCTATCTCCACAGCTTGCAAACTCTGCAGGAAAATCAACACATCTTAGCCTAATATTACATTCTTTAGCATACAACGCAATTCGTTCATCAGATCTGTCCCCCGACAACACATCGCTGCTTAGTACACTTTTATTCGGAAACTTTGGTGTTAATAAGTTTAAATTACATTCGATAATAAGTGGAAAATGATCAGACCAAAAAGTGTTATAGTCTACATATGCATCAAGGACAGAATGTTTTGCCGATTGCGTAACAATACAGTGATCCAACCAACTGCACGTTCCATGTGCCTCACTGATAAAAGTATATGTATCAGAGTGAGATCCAAGCAATTCAACATCTATACAAGTCCATACCTGTTCACTACAGAAATGTACAAGTTCGTTATAGAATAGTTCACATGGTTCGGCATTAAAATCGCCCAACATAAAAACTGATTCTACACCGTACTCATCTATTATAGCACTCACCGTCCCTAGACAATCCGTAAATTCCGGTAGGTTTTCCGTCATATTTGTAGGCATGTACACACTCATTACAATCACAGGCCGATCACTCGTAACGTTTTTAATTGCACAAACACGAGCATTATCGCACCGTAACACTGACACATTTAGAAAAACATTGTTCCTCCAAAGCAGGGCGACGCCACCGAACGGCCTACCGCGTAATATTCCCGCCGAGCTGTTCACCGCCGAGGTACCTGTATACCCAAACTCACTATCGACCGTGCTCAAGTACGGCAACTCATCCGGTAGAAGCCATGTTTCCTGCAGGGCGATCAAATCACAGGAGCGACACAGGTCCCTGATGCCGTCCACAGAGCGTTTTAGGTTTTTACAATTAAAACTAGCTAATTTATAAGGGCGTTTATCCATTATTTTTGTTAGCCGAGCCGGATACAGAAGTAGCTCTGTTCATATTTTTGTGACTAAAATCCACAAATCTCCTGAAAATTATACCTTCAGGCCAAAGTTTCTCATCCAGATAATTTTGCTTCGGATACAAAAAACTTAAACGCACTATTATTATTATATTTATAATTATGATCTGTCTGTTTTTTAATATTGATTTTCTGTAACGACACAGACTCCTTCGTTTTCGAGCAAATATATTTAGTAATATCCTCTTTCGTAGTTTCACTGTGGACATTTGTAATAAACACAGGTATTTTCTTTTCGGCGGCCCTAAAGTTAAACTCTAACCCCCTTATTACAAAACAAGGTTTATCTTCAGACCCAGGTTTAAAACATGGAGCTATTATTGATTTTTGACTTTTATTCCGACTGTGGTACAGTTCCTAAACACAAAACTGACAACTTAGTACCGAACTAAGTTTTCAGTTTTGTATAAAGAACGGTATTTCAATCACAGTTGCGTTCTTATTACAAAAACTGGCTCCATGGTTTAAGCCATGTCAAAATATAAACCTTGTTTTGTAATAAGACGGCAGGTCTCTAGCCACGCCCGACTTGCCTGAGTACCTACATTTAAAATGTTTCCGGCGCCGTTCAACTCTTTGCCACCCTCCATTTTCATCATTCAGAGGATCAGGTACTACGTTCAATACAATGTCACAATTACGTCCAACACCGCTAATGCCGTTATCGCTATGAGTCAGCTGTGGCCCGCTCTGTACGATCACGCCTGCCTTCGATGACGTAGACTCAACCGCCACCTGCTTCAAACCGGTCTCGGGCGGGTTCGCCTCGCCGAACGCGCCGCCGCTCGCGCCGACGTCATTCATGCTGTCTACCGCCGACCGCTGCCGTCCTGATAAATCACAGTCGACATTGACATTTTTCGATACTACCCTCCCAATTTCTTGGTATCGGTTCTGTATGGCACTCTCATCTACATTATTCAAAGATTCTTTACCATTAATAAACGGTTCGTTTATCGTAGAGTTATGATGATGCGATAAATCCGGTCCACTGTCCATTACCCAGCCCCCCTCCTCATGTTTACCTTGCATACCGAGGTTGGCGGTAATGAGTGATTCTTGAATTGTAAAAACTCCGATTTTAATTCTTTCAAGTTGTTTAATGTGGCATATGTTGATTTAAATTCTTCAATGTCGGTCTTCACTCGAAATAGATTCTTTAAAAACTTCGTACAGTCCAGATAATCCCACATAATTGGGGGTAATTTTTCCAGTTGACGGGCCACAAACACTGGAATAATATCTGGTTCTGTGGATTTAAACAGATTGACGATATCAGCCAAGTTTCTTTTTTCCTTCCCTTTGTTCTTCCTCAAGATTTTACGAGAATCTGTAGGTATGGAATCGAATAACAACGATTTCGATTTCTTATTTCTTCACTGGTAAACGAAGACGTGCAAACTCGTACTAGGGTTACTTCATCGATTACCGACACTTTATTTTGTATATACGCTAGCATTTCGTCAATGACGATATTACACTCGTTACACTTTAGAACATTCATTTTCGAAATCAGACAACCACTCCGAATGGATGCGCGCGCGCAACTGTGCTATGTAAGTTTGTTATAATCATGGGTATTTTTGTGTGCTTTAAATTTCTCCTCATGATCAACTATACTACTACCTAACCTACCTATCCTTTAAATCTATCTCTAGGATTTCGTATCTTTCTTTGCACCAATGTAAAACCGTCATCTGTTTCCCTTGACGCAACACTCGCATAAGATTGACTCTGTACAAGTATCGCATTGTTACCAGTCAGCTGATCGCCTGGCCCACTCGAACCGCCAGCACGAGCGCCTCCACCGCTCATAACTGGTGGGGGCGATGACGCATCGGCCCCGCCTCCTGCACTTGTTACGCGCTCCGTTCTCGCTTCGTCAACTTGATCGGCCGTTAGTGATTCGATTTTGTTAGTACCCTCTAGCGATTTTTTGTTAGATTTTAGATAATCTCGACTTTTTTCTGCTGAAGATAATCTTTTCTCCTCAGAATGTAAACGTACCTGACTAGTCAGGTTAACATAGTTATCCAAATAAGCACCTCTCCCTGTGTTGACATCTGTGGCCGTGTGGTGTAGTGGAGATAAATGCTTCTTGTCACACTCCTCCCTTAGGTTTTTCAGCTCATCTTGAGTGACATAGGAAGATTTAGTGTTCTTTATTTCCTCCTGTACTAGCACTAGGTCTTTGAGTAGCTGTGAAACATCTAGATGATCGAAAGTGATGGGTGGTAGTTTATTAAGGTCACGGGCCACAAACACAGGCAGAGTATCAGGATCAGCCACTTTGAAAATGCCAATGATATCGTTTAACACTCGGTTCTCCTTGCCTTTGCCTTTTCGCACAACACTACGCACCTCAGACGGCAGTGATTCTAACAACAACATTTTTAACTTTTGTATTTATTCACTTGTAAAAGCCGAAGTACATATTTTCACCAGACTCGCCTCATCAGCCAGCGACACTTTGTTCTGTATGCAATATTGCAAGATACACACTTTAAAGTACTCGTCATGACGCTAATTACGCACTGTGGCGCATCACCCGTTATCACGTACGCTTCTAAAGACTGCGCGCGCGTGACTGTGGTATATCTAACGATATACCACAACATAGGATATACGAGAAAAAACAATCTCCTTTACGAACTAAGCCGGGGGGATAGACAGACAGATAGACGGAAATGGCGAAACTATAAGGGTTCCTTGTTGACTACGGAACCCTCAAAAGCAACGTCGTCGGTCGGGATGAACTCTCGAACCTGCTCGTCGACGGAAAGAATCTTGCTTTTGTGTCGTTTGATGCGCAAATAGAATGAGATTAAACCGCTAAATTCAAAGCAGTGCTTTTAACGAGACGGCACAAAAGAGCCACCCCACACCGGCACTGACCGACTGAATATTATGTGTGGCTGTGGGAGCCACGAGTTTATACCGCGGGCTGTGCTCAGGTCACACGGGCGTGAGGCACGGTACGCGGGGGCAAAGATCTCCAAGCTAGTTTGATGCGTTTTTTGTTTCGTACCATTTCCGTCAAAATGTCAGACAGGATTTTGCTGCACTAAAATTTCCAAGCGAGGTGGTCCGATACAAAATCGAAGTAAAAGAAGTCGGAGTCGGACAGCCACCGCTCCGCCTCGGCCGCCGGCGCCCCGTGCGGTCCGTGTGACGTGACTTAAACTATGCGATTGGCGGACGTCTTGAAAATACAAAGATAAAAGGAAATTCAGGAAATTCCCAAATTCGATGACTCACAGTATAATCGACAGAGTCAATAGTTGTAGTACAAAAGTTTCACTGCTCCATTCAGTAAGCAATCGCTAATGCCACTTAAAAGTTGGTCGAAGTTGAAAAGTGAACAGAGGCGGTCGCAAATAACGCTGAGAGATAAACGATATTCATAAATGGGCTCGTTCTCAACTTATCAAACAAATTAATTTAATAGACACTTTGAATGGCGACGCTTCTTTGTGAGGTGCATGAAAGAACGCCCTTTCGCTTAGATGTACAGCAATAATCCTTGAAATAAATCGTACGCCCTATGCTTGTCAGTTAAGCATTCATCTAACTTCAATAGACCGTACTTTTTCTTCGTGTCCGCGGCACGACAGTGTATTACATTTTGCTGGCCCAAAACTTCACCACTTCCTTGGCGTCGTCGGTGGCAGCGCAAAGATCACTGACTGCATGTTATGAATAGATATCGGATATTCGGGTCCATATGTACCTAAAGTTTGAAAAAAAAAAACGTAACGGTAAATATACATTTGAATATCCGATCTCTACTTATGAGACACAGAGGGCTGGATTAAAATTTAAGTACAAAGGTACTGCTTATTTCTTAAGAAATTATTATATTTTCTTAATTAATACTTCTTAATTATTATTATTAGTCTTTATGTTCTTTCTTTGCGTCATGTTCCCAGCAAATAAATGTATTTTCTTTGTTCTTTCTTTCCTTAAATTTAAGGTCCGCTGGTGTACATTTACCTAGGTTGCTTAACATATGCATGCTTAACACTCAAACCACCCCGGTGGCCTGCCTCGCTTAATACTTTTAAACACATCTTTTACATCTTTCACGTTGAATCTTACATGAGGATCACCCTCAAACGGGGTCCGAATGCCTCGCCTAGATACATTTGTTATCTGCGTAGCGACTTTAAAGTGGTTCATGAACATGTTGGCTATATCACTGTTATATGATAAGCCATCAACGTTCGATTGCAGGCTCGGCCGAGGATTCAAAGAGTTGGTTTGCTTCCAAATGGAACTAATTTTCTGCTAAGTAAGTAACTAAAATAGACCAGTCTCGCTGCATCCACGTCTGATAAATGGCAGATTTTCCAAACATAGTAGGTGGCTCGACTTAGCCGCCCTGCAAGTGAATGTTAAGTGCACTCTACTGCAGCTTTGAGTCAAGCGTGATTCCCAGGAAAACAGTCTTTTCGACGAATTCTCAATACTCGTACAACGTGACATTCACTACTTCTAACATTCGGTATCGCGAATCTTATGCATTTAGTTTTCTTCTCATTTAATACCAAATTATTTATATTAAACCATTATAGGACCTTAAGCGTAGCGTTATTTACGTCGTCAAGATCCTGTGCATGTTTACTTAAAAATCAGAAAAAAATTAAATTAGCAAATAATACCGTTTGTGGTTGTTTTTCAGTAAATGAGGTAAATCATTTTATATATACTAAAAAGAGGAACGGACCCAATATTGAGCCCTGCGGTACACCCATTTTGATTATTAAACCCAATAAATTCACACCGTTTATTCGAACTTCCTGCAGTCTATCATTCAAATATAATTTTACTAAGTTAAGCGCATTATTTATTTAACCCCCTTTATTTATGTAACCCCCTTTATTTAACCCCCTTGGCGATGCCTTTCAAAAATCCTTCTGAACTGATCACCTTCGTTATGGAACTCTCGTGTCTTCTGTCAGTGAGTGAACTTAAGATTTTTATTAAGTAGAATGTGTGGCCAAATTATTTTCCTGAAATACACTTTCAGGAAAATAATTGATAAATGAATAAAAAAAAAATTTTAGGAATTTTAGAAACAAAGTTGAAGACTGTCAGTTTCCTGTACATTACCTTTAAGTACTTTTCAAACAGAAACACTTAATGCAGTTTGGCGTCAGAAGTTCATATACTTGGTTGTAACTTGAAGTAAAAATACTTTCCTGGCTAACTTTTTCACGAGAAGTTATATACTAGTGATGGCAGCGTAGCATCATCTTTTTTTTAAAAACGTTGCCCCACACTAGGAATTTCTCCTGTATTGTGGGTGCGTTTACAAACATTTAAATTCACATACACAAACAGCCAGACCCGGAACAACTAGGTACTTGTAGGTCATACAAATATTTGTTCCGTGCGGGAATCGAACCTGCGACACGCAGCGCAGCAGTCAATCGTTTAACTAACTGCGCCAACCGTGCCGTCAAGCGTGGATCTGCGTGGATAATGTACTGAAGATGTATGCAGAAGAAGTATGCAGCGCAGCGTTACGAGCATGTAGGTGCATATTGATGCGCGCAAGTTTATTGCTCATAATATCAGTGGTTTTGTTGCGCGTTCTGCTACGTAACGTGTTACACCGCGTCGCACGAGCACGACACAGCCTAGCACAGAAAGTTCACTGTTTTGAGCACACGTCATTATTAATCTGGTCATTCTTTAAGAATAACCACCACCACCAGCACACCGCATCTCCCCACTATTGTGTTAGTTGTCTATGTCCAATTGTGTCTATTTCGAAGCATTTGTTTTATTATTATTTAAGTCAGTGATGGCACTTGTTCAGATTGAGTTTACTGTAATTGGTCCTTGTGTGGATATGTCTCGTTGCTACCGACTGCTGCAACTCCCCCCGCCACCCCACCACA
This sequence comes from Tiliacea aurago, assembly GCA_948098905.1. NCBI lineage: Eukaryota > Metazoa > Arthropoda > Insecta > Lepidoptera > Noctuidae > Tiliacea > Tiliacea aurago. The sequence continues at coordinate 24,644,939 of OX402596.1, forward strand.
TACACCGCGTGCCTCACCCCCTGCGGTGCCCGTCGCGCGTCCCAATCACGATCGCTCTCTTCCGTTTCTTGTATATTTTTTGGTTTGCAACTTTTTCAAAAGGCGCCTCTATACGCAAGCGTCTTTTGTTCGAAAGTGTTCGAGCCTGGCGCACGGCCAACCATTGCCGATTGCAGATTGGATAAGTAAGCCGTACAAAGGTAAATGTTTATCTAGTGAAGCCTAGTCTTTTGAGGAATTCATTCGTGCTTTATTTATTAAATTGTAAGTTTACGATGGTTTACAATTACAGCTCAGTTTGTTTTGTCAAAGAAAAAAAACTCCAACAGTTTGATTAATGGGCGCTATTCATGGCAGAGTACGGAGTCGGAGTCTCCAAAACAAATGGTAAACAATAAAGGAGTTGTATAGTGTCGCAGTATCAAGGCTTCTACAGACCGGTGCGACACGCGACGCGACACAAAGGCCCCGCGTGGCGCGCGCCGAGAGGTGCCTTTGTGTCGCGTCGCGAGTCGCGCCGGTCTGTAGAAGCCTTTAGTCACCTGCGCCGGGCGCATGAGGGGGAGCGGGGGCGAGGAGGTCCGGTAGTGAGCACGTCGCAGCGCAACAAGCGCGCGGAGTGTGTCGCGAGCGCTGTGACGTCACGCGCTCCTATTACACAGGAAGCACAACAAACTAACTTGCACCAAACGACAAAAACTTTTAAAAGTAAGTCGTGAAGTACTTTTAATTAATTAGGGAATGTTGATGGCTGCGTTATTTATAAGCAAAAGCTTGGCAACATCGTAGCATCGCCCGGAACCACTTTACAAAATTTATAAATAGATGCCCCGGACCAGCCGACCGTGATTTGGGCGAAACTTCAAATACCTTCTACTAATACTGTGACGGTAACATTTATAAAGTTGCTTGAATTAATTTTACAAAAACCACATCTAAAATGGTGAATGAAACCACATGTAAAAGGGAGTGTTCCGGCTTAAAAAAATTACGATGAGAGTGTGTGAGCGTGACGTGGACACGCTGCAGTGCTAAGCGCAGAAGCTCAGGGCCCTAATTCTGTAACTTTGAGTTAAGCAACACGCCATTGACACTCTATCGACACACTACAGACATTATTTTGCCACTGTTGCAAATTTGGCATTCTGCAAAAACTTCAATGGCGTTTCAGTGGTGTCTCAGTAGTGTGTCGATAGAATGTCGATAGTGTGTCAGTACAATAGTTTTGAGTGTTGCTAACAAAAATCTACCATGAGGTACACCAAACCTACCACTTTTTAAATCCAATTTTTATCATTTAAATCTTTATAATATGGGTTTTATTATTAAAAACATCAAATTTCACTAAAAACATGCGTTTAATAGCGTTAAATGAGTGTAGGCCTTAGGGACGCTATGGCGCGAGGATTTGAAATTTTAAAAATGTATCGTATTTTTTTTTTTCGATATTCTACCAATTTTATTGCAGTACCGGGTTAAAATTGACTATAGAAACCATTTAGACTCTGAGACGCATGGCCCCACGACGCACCGTTTCCGAGATATGGGCCTTCGATTATTACTTTGTTGTTTTTTTTTATTAATAAAAAAAAACCTTAAATTCATGTTGGGATGCTGCTTACACGGGGGGTGTACCTAAGGGGGGGTCAAATTTTGGTTATTTTTTGCCTAGGACGCACCGTTTTCGAAATATTTGAATTTAAATCTTATTAATAAAAAAATATTTGAATACTGAAGAAAAAAAACAATTTTTCGTGGATTTTTTCATCGTCTCATGGTTTTCGGTCAGAGTGTCAAGTTAGGTACCTTCACATACAAACCTTAATTCAGCAGGGATTCCATTCCGCCGTCGGTGTCTCTGGAGAAAGGAAATGAGCTCGTCAATTAGCTCCCTTGCTTGCTCCCTACCAAGCTGAAACGTTTTGACAAACCACATCTTGGGAAGTTCATGAAAGGCATTCACTTGCAGCTTCATTAGTGCGTGAGATTTGCGGCGCTGCCGCACTGGCGCCAAAGCAAACCTTGGCGGTCGGCACTATAAGCCAATGACTTATTACGCCACCGCAAAGTAGGTACAGAAGGCCTCATTATGGCGAAAAACTACGTCCACTTTATCAATTTCGATAGGTAAGACGCACACACGCAAGGAGATTTTATTTTAAATTTAAAAAATAAACAAATTAATCCAATCAATAGGGAAAATAGGTGTCGTTGTTCGATGGCTTCACAATGGCGGTTTCATGGCCAAAACACTATTCATACACGATAGAAACAACTGTCAAATACACTTAAAATATTTACAGACTACCGTAAGTTTGGCCATCATGATGCCATTGTAACATTATAGTGGACGAGACTACCAATTATTACAATCGTCTTACTATGGCGTTTCAATGGCACTACAGTGGCAAGTGAATGACCATAAACAGTTTGCAGAATAGCAAATGTCAATGACTATTCTATTGAGACACTACTGACACACTATTGACACGTTGGTTATTTTACAGAATTGAGCCCCTGGTCACGACGCGTGCCGCACGCTGGACAAAACGATAAGCTGTCGCTAAAACAAGACACTAATTGTGAAATGATCCGAGACTGTTGGCAGCCAATATGTGTGCTGTGCACCCTGCCGAGCGATGAGTCTCGTGAGTGAACATGCGACCATAAAAGTTACAGATATAAATGTTTAAATCAATAAAACAATCATCAATAGCAACTATTAGATTTCGTAATATGTGACTAATTAGGTACGGAACCTAAAGTCAGCTATCAGTTCCCCAATCCCACCCATCAGGTCTGGATTATTTCTGTTATGGGAGAGACCAATGTCCAGCGATAGATGGCAAGACTGCGTGATTCCTACCGCACTGTAAGATTTGCTGTGTTTTTAACACGCTTTTATTAGGTCGACCTGTATGTAACTATGTGATGGAATCTAAGGTAACTAATTTAACCATCTTCCAAGGGTCTCTGATTCTGATGACAATACATTAATATGGTACTGTCGAACTGATTTGATGATAGAACTGGAAGATATGAACTGGAACTTCATGATGGAAAATCGTATCATAGCCGTTTTGGATTTCTTTGAAGTCTTGTAATAATAATAATAATAATATGAAGTTATCTTGACGAATAACTACCGGAGACATATTATGAAGGATGGGACGGTTGACGTGTGTCGGGCATGCCACCGTCCGGGTGCATCCATCAGACATATTATCTCTGGTTGTTCTCGTCTGGCTAACGGGGAGTACTTGCACAGGTATATCATAACCAAGTAGCCAGGATTATTCACCAGCAACTTGCTTTGAAATATAAACTTGTGGATTCTGAGGTACCGTATTACAAGTATGTGCCCGACCCAGTTCTCGAAAAAGACCATGTCACGTTGTACTGGGATCGGTCTATCATCACTGACAGGACTATTGTCGCCAATAAGCCTGATATAGTGGTGATAGATCGATTAGCGCGCCGCGCAATGATTATCGATGTTACCATTCCACATGACGAGAACCTCGTGAAAGCTGAGAAAGAGAAACAAATTAAGTATCTCGACTTAGCACACGAGGTTGTTGACATGTGGAATGTGAGCTCGGCCATCATTGTGCCGATTGTCGTATCGGCCAATGGCCTGATGGCCGAGAGCCTCGATCAACATCTCTCGAGGCTCTCGTTAGGTGGTTGGATCACGGGCCTGATTCAGAAGGCAGTACTCCTCGATACGGCTCGTATCGTGAGGAGGTTTCTATCTCTGGAGCCCTAACCACCGGTAGCTTGGACCCTGCTCCCGCTACCAGCGGACAACTATTTTTTATATTTTTAAATGTTTTATATTGTTTTATAAATCCTTATATTTAAAAATATAATTTATATGTACATATCGATAAATAAAGGAAATAATAATATAATTTTTATTTCAGAGAATCTCCATATAAGTTAACATATTTAAAATCACACAACAACACAATCATAAAACTATTAGTGTGTTAGTAATAAAACATTGTATCTAAAATTATGTTAGTATTGTTAATACCTATACCTAACTGAGGCCCATGGCCGTCCTTATCCACTGATTTTGGAAGGGACAGTCAAAACGGGCAGCAATAGCAATTAGGATGCTGTTGCTGCTGCTTCGTAGACGATGCAGCAAGGAGTTTGCTTTCTTACGCATGATAGCTTGAAAGCCATTCGTACGCGCTTCAGCAAACATACCAGACGCGCTGCAGCGCCACGGCAGCCCCAACAGCATCCTAAAAGCGTTATTATACTGGGTGCGCAGGGCTCCGTAGCTTCGCTGCGTATGTTTCAAACACAGGCCACTCGAGTAGAACGATTGGCAGAATGCCTTAAAAAGCGTTATTTTCACCTCGTTGGTGCAACGTGCGAACCTGCGAGCGAGCATATTGCCTCTCACCGCCAAAGCCCTGCGCTCCCTCTCTATGTCCTCGTCATCCTTAAGGTCACTTGTTACGATATGACCCAGATACTTAAACCTGTCCACTACTCTTAAGGCTGCACCGTTAAGGATGACAGGAGGAACATACGCGGGATAGTATGTCCCTGCTCTAAATACTAGGAGTTCACTCTTTTTGGAGTTGTATCTAAGCCCGTGTGACATCGCAAAAGCCTCACACTGAGACACCAGATTCCTTAGTCCGCTGATTGTGGGGCTCAGCAACACCATATCGTCTGCATAGCTAATATTGTTAACACACTTGTCATCGATGAGACAGCCGACATGAGTGCTACTGAGCCGCTCAATCAGCTCATTTACGTAACAATTAAACAATAAGGGCGAGCTCAACCCCCCTTGTCTCACACCACATTCCAATTTATAGTCGTCCGACAGAGTACCGGCCCATCTCACCTGATTTCTCTGATTGGAGTACCAGTACTTAAGAAGAGAGGTAATGAAATATGACCACGATTAGGTTTCAAAGTCTGATGATGAAGCCGGAAGATAGGCACTGGCATTCCATGATGGAATATCGTATCATAGTCGTGTTGCACTTGTGAGAAAGGCCACGTAATGGACTTTGAAGACGATCAGGTTTCAAGTTTTTTGTTTTTACGTGCGTAAAATCATGTTTTACTAGTTTTTTTTTTAACTATTAATTTGTTTACGTAGTAATGGCGTTTAATCCCGCGGCTGGTTAATTAGTTCGGCGCGGGATGCTCACTTTACACGCGCGGGTCGCGGTCGCGGGGCGCGGGGTGACGGGCCCATAGACTACTTATATATGTGAGGACGGGCCGCACTGCACGCTCGTGATAGGCGCGACGAGTCACTTTGCATCACACTCAGGTGGCATGATTTATACCTCACTTCGAGTGGCTACGTTTCGTCATACCTATGAGGATTAGTGAGTCCTGACTTTAATTGGAAAAGTTGACATCCCTATATATTGCCGGTTCCAAGATTTTTTTCTGCCAACATTATTGTAAGAAGAAAAGTCATTAAAACTTTTGCTGCGTGAATGTTTTGCCAGTGCTGGGGAGCAGCGACCAAACATTCACGCAGCAAAAGTTTGCAACAGGTGTATAATATAATAATCGTTTATTTATGTGTGTGAACACGCTTTAAATATTGTAATGTCAGATAGTCTTAATGTCAGCTTGTTTGCTGCAATTATAATCAAGATAGCAAGGGGCCAAATTCTGGGCGATTTTAGATAATAATAATATTATAATAAAAATCAAACAAATTAGTCAAGAGAGTAGAAGCAATTTTTGAAAATATGGCTAGCGCCACTAGACATGAAAACGACAATTGATAACCGGAAGAGTTCTTGGACACATTCCATCTTATTCCAAAACAAAGGACATGACCAGAAGGCCGATCGCGCTATTACTCAATGTAATTACCGTTCGAACGGAACGTTTTTGGTTTTGGTTTAGCTGATGTAAGAAACGGTATCGCGCTATTTTTTCTGAGCGACAATATCGTTGACGTTACCCAAACGTTACCAAAGTAAAACCAAACTCAAAACGTTTAGGGCTTGCTACGAGTATTAATAAATACTAGGTGATACTTTTGCTTAAAATATGTGAATGTTAATTTGTCAAGTCGTATTTTGGCGGGAAATTGAAAATGTGATGTTGTTATTTTGTAATATTTACCCAAACTAGTATTTCTTCGAGTGTTAATGTGTAATACCTAACAGGCCCTGACGATTCTCAAAGAAAGTCACCTGTTATTTTATCTAAAGCCCCACCGACTCTCATTGAGAGTCACAAGATTAAAAACTACTTGGAAAATTATTAATAATGAAACTGGTAAGTCTGTTAAACAAGAAAAACAACTAGAGATTATGGTCGAATACAAATTAGTTAATAATGCAGCTGACGTAGCTGAGGCATTCAATGAGTTTTTTGCCAACATACCTATAACTACGACTCGCTCCTTAAATTCATCTCCGTCGAAAGCTGAAAATATTTTGCATAGTAGTGTGCCTAAATGTAGTCGTTTATTTAGCTTCAAACATGTAACTCCTCATGATGTAGTTAATGTTTTTAACACACTTATGTCTAAAAACACTGGTGATTACTGGGATATCTCCATTAAACTGGTAAGTAATATAATAAACATCGGAGCCCCCTATCTAGCTGTTACTTTTAATAAATGTGTTGATTTGGGAACTTTTCCTGACCTCATGAAGAGTAGTAAAGTCATACCTTTATTTAAATCAGGTAATAAAAATGACGTCGGCAATTTTAGGCCTATTTTTATCTTACCTGCATTTAGCAAAATATTTTAAAAGTTAATACTCAAGCAGTTGCTAAGACATTTTCATTTAAACAGCCTCCTTCGTAATGAACAATATGGCTTTACAAAAGGTCGTTCGACTACAGATGCGGGTGTTGCACTGCTGAAACACATATTTAACGCTTGGGAGAACTCGAAAAATGCTATTGGAGTTTTCTGTGATTTCTCCAAAGCCTTTGATTGCACTATGACACGCTTTTGCGTAAACTACGTCATTACGGCGTCCAAAACGAAGCTCTTAAAGTAATAAATTCATATTAAAATAATAAGTTCCAATATGTAGATGTTGATGGTGTGAAATCTCCCGAGCTACCAGTTCAGTTAGGTGTACCTCAAGGCTCAATACTGGGTCCATTCTTATTCTTGGTATATATCAATGACTTACCATTATATATAAAGGGAATGTGACGTTGTACTGTTTGCAGATGATACCTCTCTTATTTTTAAAGTAGAAAGGAATAGACAAGATTTTGACGACGTAAACATTGCACTCTCAATGGTTACAGATTGGTTTACGACCAATAACTTAGTACTCAATGCCAAGAAAACCAAAATGTATAAATTTCGCCTTACGGAATGTTAGAAATTTAGGTCCCAACATCGTCTTAGATAAAGAGGTGCTTGAAACTGTAGACTCGGTAGTGTTTCTGGGTATAACAGTCGATGCCAAACTTCAGTGGGGACTACATATATAAAGCCTAGCGGGAAGGCTCAGTTCAGCCGCATATGCCGTCAGGAAAGTAAGACAAAACACTGACGTTGATACAGCCCGTTTAGTCTATTTTAGTTATTTTCATAGCGTTATGTCCTACTGTATTCTGCTGTGGGGTAAAGCCGCTGACATTCGAAATATATTTGTACTTCGAAAACGAGCTGTTCGAGCAATTTACCAGCTGGGTGCCAGAGTTTCTCTAAGAGATTTTTTTAAAGATATTGGTATTCTCACGGTGGCATCACAATTCATCTTCGCCAATATCTTATATGTTAGGCAAAATATACACTTATACACTAAAACAGTGATCTCCAAAATATTAATACCAGAAATAAGGACAAATTACGTGCTCCATTTCACCGGCTTCATAGGGTTCCTAACTCATTTGTTGGACTTGGTATAACTTTTTATAACAAGCTACCCTCTTCCTTGCTAGATTTGCCATTTAAGGGTGCTATCACAAAAAAAAACGTTTTTCGTCAATTTCTTATCTAATTGTGAGAAAGCGTGAAATAATCGAAACAATAAGTCTGTGTAACTATAAAAGTACAGTTTTCGTAGTGATAAACCATTCGTCTCAGTCTCAGCACCCGTTAATAGTTTCATCACTTTTGCGCTCTCGAAAATATAGCTTATTTCGCCGTTGATTTACGCCGTTATTTTACTTTTAAATAGACCATTTTAGTTTGAATTTGGATTTTATATTCGTAGATAAAAAATAAAACTTCGGATGAAAATGGTCAGTAACTCTCTGTTTTACCGAATTATTTTTGGTGAATTACTGTACGAAATATAATAAATTGATTAAAGCGCTCCCAAGTATAAAATACAGTAGTACCATAGACATTTTTATAATTTCTTAAATTACGTTATCTTCGGTGTAAAAAAGCATCAAAAGATACCCAAAAGTAAAATTTTATGAAACATCCTTTGCAGAGACAAGGTTTTTACTGATTTATGTAAATAAATGAAATATTTATTTAAAGCGCTCCCAAGATAAATAATTAAACTTGCTTGGGCATATTTTATTTTTTATTTTATGGCTATATCTAAACCATAATCACACATCAAAACTCGAGTAAAACGCGCAAATTAAAGAAAAATTGTGATATTAATATTAATTATCTTAATGCGTTTCAAGTTAAAGTTAAATCCAATCTTTGTTCAAAGGCATACTATTCTATCAACGACTGATCAAGACAATGTTCATGTTCTTTCTCCAGATAGATTACCTACTGACAAGTTATATGAGTTTCTATATTTGTTTATTTTATTTGACTGTCTAAGTCTATTTATTTTTATTTATTAGTGACAAAATCTACTCATCACAATGTTCTTTTATGAGTTGTATTGCAATAAGTAGTGTTAGACAAATCAGAAGTTAGGTTTCAACTAGATATATTTTATTGTGTTTATCTGTTGAAGCTCAGATTATATTCTATAATCTGAGGTCTGAAGGAACATAGTAAATAAAACGTATTGTAAGGTAACCTTCAAATCACACATTTAATAATTATCATATCATGATTTCTCATAACCTCTTTACTTATTTTACAATAATACTTAGTATTCCTGGAATATAAAACATTGTACATACTTGCTACATAAATTCCACAACTAGCAGTAGTTACACAATAGAATCTAACATTTATAACAAAATAACGGCCACAGTTTATAACTTAGTATTACATTAAATCAGATTGACTTACAGTAGGTCCTTGATACTATACCACTTGTTCCCTTGGTGCTCCGTGCTATAATGCCCCGGAGCCCAATGTTCTCAACCTCTTGCGAGCGTTGAATCAACAGACAATTAAAAGATCTATTCTTTTATCTCTCAATTAAACGCTGATTGAAAGGATATAAACGGATTTATTTCTGACAAGTGTTCGGTTTGAAAGTCAAATCTCGAATGAATCTATTTCACCTCGAAACAAAACGTCAAAATGTCTTACAAAGTGTTGTCATACTTAACTCTGATTCGATACAATAAATAATCGATTTAATATTCAACTAAAATATTAAATCTAAATAATATAAAATCATATTTATAATAATAACCACTATTTTAATTTGCTTCTAAATGTAAAACAAATACATTGCATTCATGGTTACTAAATAGGATATTATCAAAATACCTACATCTTGGCTAATTAACCTTACAACTCGGCCATCCTGTGTAAGTGAATCCTCTCACTTATTTGGGTTTAATAATAACTAATTTGATAATACATAATAAAAAAAACAAAATATAGGTAATAACTTGATTATGAATACATACATACTTCTAGAACTAATTTTCTTCAATAATAATTATTTATATCACAAGGTAAATCTAAATACTTTACTTTACAGTTCAACTACTATATTCTTTTCACAATATATGTCTGTAATCAATTCTCATCACAATCAAAATTTCAGTGTCTTTATATTCATGTTACATCTAAGTTTATCTCAATTTAGCTTATCGTTTTTATCTAGGTCACAAATCATTATCAAAATTCAAATTCATTCATGCATTCTCATTCTTTGTTTCTTGCACAATCTGTCACGATCTTCGGTCAACTGTGCGGCACCGTTATCTTGGTACCATTCATAATCTGCACTGACCTCTTATGACAAATTGTGCTCACATCGTATAATCTTACTCACTATCTTGCAATCATAATACGTGCGACATCGATTTCTCAATGCCATTCATTATCTGCACTGATTGCTTATGTATAGATATATGACCTTAACAATGACACGCAATTCCTACTCATTTTCATCAGGGAAGTTGAACCTATGCAAATTATCATATCATTATTATCGCCAAAATTAAATGATTATATTGTTCCCACCTACTATGTAGAGTAATAGATCACTTTCTCTCTACTTCTATTTCTGTACCCTCACTCTGTTCACTGTCAGTGCTCTCACTGGTGTAACCTTTAAAGTTCATCCAGGGATGGATTTTATCTAGTGCAACAACATTTTCATACCTCTTGTTACTTTTTCTTGTTAATGGGGTGTCTTCGACGAGAAATCTGTCATTAGGTATAATATTTTGAGGATTCGATAGGGGCCTTAGAATTTGGGGATGAGCTTATGTGATTTTCCTACATGATCTTTGTCTATTACTGTCCTCTCTACCCTGACTAAATCACCTACATTATATTTAGTCCGAGCCTTCCTATGCTTATCGAACTGCTTTTTAGCATAATCCTGTTGTTTTTCTATCCTTTCCCTAGCATTTGACCTCAGTTTTAGTAACGCATCACCATCAATTCGTTCAGTTGTTTCGGCAATTACGTCACTCAATACGTTTTCCGACGCATTCGTCAATCTGGAACCGAACAACAGCTCAGAGGGACTCTTCCCTGTTGTCTTATTAATGGTGGTATTAATACCTAATTGTACGTCACCGATGTATTCGTCCCATAAATTGTCATTTCCGTCATGACATTTTGTACTCAGAGCATCGATTATGGTTCGGTTAAACCTTTCGACCTGTCCATTCGCTCTTGGAGTAGCTACTGCATTCAATATGTGCTTTATTTTTAATTGGTCTATAAAACTCTTAAATTTTGTACTTGTGAAACAAGAGCCACGATCTGTTATAAGACGAGAAGGAACGCCGAAATAACTAAAATGTTCCTTAAATGCCTTGATTGCCGTAGTCGTCTTAGTATCTTTAACAGCTCGTATATTAATAAATTTTGTAAAAGCATCTATAATAACAAGCAAATACATATTGCCTCTCTTAGAGCGAATGAATGGGCCCAGATGATCGGCATGAAGTGTATGAAATGGTTTCTCCAATTTAGGTATTGGATGGAGTACTCCCTCTTTGGCCACCAGGTGCCTTAAGATGCGCACACTCCAAACAAGCTGAGACATATTTCTTAGTGAACCTACGCATTTTTGGGAACCAAAATATGCTTCTGATACGACTCAACGTTTTTTCGAAGCCAAAATGACCCACCTCATCATGGTTCATGCGCAGCACTTGCCACCTACAACCCCTTGGAACTACCCATCGTAATCCTTCGTCTAAAATTTTATACACATAACTACCTTTTAACATATAATTCTTACGTACCTCAGCTACAAACTTAGTCTTGTCGTCTTCTAAGATGTCTTTTATACGTTTTATTTCGCTATCATCACCCTGTACAGTAGCGATCCAATCACGAACGTCTACGTGTAGAACATCAAGAACATGCTCCGTATCCACATCAGTTGGGTCACCCACAGGGGCACGACTGAGAGCATCTACGTGAGCCATACGCGAACCCGGTCTGTACTCAATTTCGCAGTCATACTCCTGAAACTGGATCCACCAGCGAGAAATTCGTGGTACAAGATCCCTCTTAGTTAAGGTAGTACGAAGTGCGTTACAATCTGTGACTATTTTAAATCCCTAGTAAATAGACTCGGAAACGATTTAAAGATGCGACTACCGCTAAAGTTTCTAACTCGAAGGAGTGAAATTTTTGCTCGTCTACCGTAGTTTTACGACTGTAATATGCCACTGGCCTAAGTAAGCCGTCAGTACCTCGCTGTAACAGAATCCCTGCAATACCTAGCTTCGACGCGTCCGTATGAATTTCGGTTTCTAAATGAGGGTCGTATAAAGCTAGTATAGGGCGTTCAACTAATTTTGCCTTCAACATTCTAAATGACTCCGCCTCCTCCGCCGTCCATTTCCATTCGAATTTAGACTTTAACAGGTCTGTTAGTGGACGGGCAATAAGGGCGAAGTCCTTTACGAACCTCCGGAAAAAACTAGTTAGGCCGATAAATCGTCTGATATCATGAACATTCCGCGGAATTGGGAAGTTTTCTATAGCTAATGTTTTGCGCTTTCCTGGACGTATCCCCCCCTCACCACTAACATGAAATCCAAGGAACTCTAGCTCAGTACAGAAAAAAACTACATTTTTTTACCTTAAGTGTAAGACCTGCGTCTTTTACAAGTTCAAATACCTCCTCTAGCCGTCTCATTCCCTGATCAAAAGATCGCGAAAGGAATCAATACGTCATCCATATACACGATCGTATAACCGACTTTCGACAGTATTTTGCTCATTGCTCGTTGAAAAATTGAAGGAGCATTTGGTAACCCAAAAGGCATGCGTTTAAACGGATATTGTCCATCAGGAGTAACAAATGCAGTCTTTTTTTGAGATTTTGCCTCTACTGGAATTTGGTAATAGCCAGATGCAAGGTCTAAACTTACAAATAAAGAATTACCAGCGAGCCTGTCAAGTTGATAATCAATTAAAGGTAACGGATAGTGTTCCTTTTTTGTTTTATTATTTAATGCACGATAATCAACACATAACCTGCTATCGCCAGTCTTTTTCTTTACCAGTAAGACTGGGCTAGCGTAGGGCGAGTTTGACTCGCATACTATGCCTGCATCGATCATGTCTTTCACCATAGATTGAACCTGTCTACGCTCCGGAAAGGAGAGCCTATACGGGCGATAAACTATTGGTTGCAAGTCATTCAATTCAATTTCCATTTGAACTACATAAGTCAATCCCAGGTCTTTTAGGTTATCCGAGAAACATGTTTCGTACCTTTTAAGCAACTCTTTTAATTGGTTTACCTCATATTCACTAAGCTGTTTGCCATAATTGAAAGCAGACTTAGTCTCAGCTTTTTCAAAATCTAATAAGTTAATACTCAAGTTATTCCTGGTACAAAGGACTCGTGTAATGAGCGTATCCTTATTTAAACAAACCGCACTGTCACTAAAGTTTTGCACCAGTATCCTAACCTCTCCGTTTTCTATTTCATATTCACCAGGCATCAGATAATATTCGTTCTGTGACATGCCGCGAAAGGAGCCACTAACATGGACTACACCCGAATATTTGTTTGTAGAAATACACGGTAATGGATACATTTCCTTAGGGGGTATTACAATATCGGTTTTCAAACTCAATTTTAATTTAACTGATTGATCACGAGTAAATATTAATGAATGTGTAGTTTTCGTTATGACTATACCTGGTTTCTCCGTGAAACTGTGCCCAATTAAAACTGAATATTTAATAACGCTATCATCGACGACGTACGCGTCGACTTTCTCCACAATACCTTGAATTTCAATAATGACGTTTGATACGCCCACTGGTATTACTATACTTTCACCTATACCTCTCATAGTCGGTAAGTTGCTATCAGTCCACTTGATTCCCCTTCTAACAGCCTCACTGTGACGAATCAGCGTACACTGGCTACCCAAATCTACGTAACCTTGAATAACTTCACCGTTGAGTTTTAGATTCATTAAATATTTAGTGTCTTTAGTACTATGTGTTTCAATACGCATCACGTCTTTTTCTTTAGGTTTATCAATTTTATTAGCCGAGTCTGAGCCGACAGTTAATTGACAAATGACCTAATTTGGCACAAATGTTACACTTCAATATCTTTTTTGTGCATTTAGAACTGAAATGCCCAGGTTCGTTGCAGTTAAAGCATACAATTGACGCATTATTGTGTGACTTCGAAGTCTTAGTTTTGCTGTCATTACCCATCTGCCTAGAACTATTACTAGATAATAAAGAGGTAGTGCTGTTACGTTTATCATAATTCACCCTTGACCTATCTGGTTCACGAGGATGTTGCTTGATTGATTGAAAATATGTGAGAACCTGCTCCGGCTCCTGACATTTTGCTGCTTTCGCGCCTAATCTCAATGCCCGATCCTCAATCCCATATAGTAGACAATCCACCGCACGTTTACCATGTATTTCGCATCGATTTAATAAATTATTTTTTTCATAATAATAATGTTCTAGCGAATCATTAAATTTCACACGTTTTGACAACATCTCGGTTAATAATTCAGCATAGTCTTCACTGCTCGGAAATGACTGCTCCAGTTTGTACTTCCACTCAGACCATGAATACGACATAGATGGAAGGGCCTGGTACCACGTTTTGGCAATCCCTGACAGTTTAGGCAGAGCGTAATGTATTATTTGATCGTCGCCCCAACCATAGAGCCTAGCACATTCTTCAACTTTATTGATCCACATAATTATAGTCTCGACTCTTTACCATAGGGTCAAAATCTGGTATCACATTGCCTAGCATAGGAAATTTGTTACCCTGAGGTCGACTTTTGGTTAAAGCTTCCACTAAAGTAGCAAAAAACGCTTGCGTGTCATTATTAAGAACATTGGTGTTACTCACGTGACCAGGAAGTGGGGGAGTGTGTCGCTCGATGCTGGATTCTGAGCGCCTGCTGCGGCCTCGCCTACTGCGTCTTTCATTCAAACCACGGCTGCGACGAAGTTGCTGATGCTGCTCATGGCTGCTGCTCTGACTGCGATATCCGTCACGGCTGCGACTCCGGCTCGGTTGGTGACGGCGCCTCATAGGCTGCTCACGGGAGCTGCGGCCTCCACTACGGAGAGATTCCGACGAAGAATCGTGATTACTCGATCGCTGCCTTCGTTGCTTCCGCTTATGCGTAGTGCTGGTTCTTGTTTCTCTGCTCCGGTCACGGCGACGTTTACGCTCATTGCTCTTGCGATTAGCTCTAGTTTTATCCATTGTTACTCAGACCAGTGACTTGCAAGCACACAAAAAAAAAAACACATGGCAACACGTGAATACGTTATTTGGGAATATTTCTTCAAAATTGTAGGCGTAATTGACTTATCCCACTTCTGAGATAAAAAATCTATTCTTTTATCTCTCAATTAAACGCTGATTGAAAGGATATAAACGGATTTATTTCTGACAAGTGTTCGGTTCGACAGTCAAATCTCGAATGAATCTATTTCACCTCGAAACAAAACGTCAAAATGTCTTACAAAATGTTGTCATACTTAACTCTGATTCGATACAATAAATAATCGATTTAATATTCAACTAAAATATTAAATCTAAATAATATAAAATCATATTTATAATAATAACCACTATTTTAATTTGCTTCTAAATGTAAAACAAATACATTGCATTCATGGTTACTAAATAGGATATTATCAAAATACCTACATCTTGGCTAATTACACTTACACAATAAATTCAAAACTATCGTTGTCACGTGACAGGCAAAGGAAATATAGTCAAACAGCTAGTATGATTTGTTTGAAGCCGACAGAAGGATCCAGTTGGGTTGGGCGGCATTTGGAAAACTGCGTCAAGTCTTCTCGTCGCCTATCCCGCAATGTTTGAAGACTAAGGTCTTTAACCAGTGCGTCCTGCCCGTCCTGACATACGGTGCCGAAACGTGGACACTGACAGTCGGGCTGGTCCACAAATTCAAGGTCGCCCAGCGCGCTATGGAGCGGGCTATGCTTGGAGTCTCTTTGAAGGATAAAATCAGGAATGAACGTATCCGGAAAAGAACCGGAGTTACCGACATAGCTTGCAGAGTAAGCAAACTGAAGTGGCAGTGGGCTGGCCATGTTTGTCGAAGGACAGATGGCCGATGGAGCAGACGAGTCCTGGAGTGGAGACCGCGTATCGGCAAGCGTAGTGTGGGACGCCCCCCAGCTAGATGGACCGACGACCTTAAGAAGATGGCTGGGTCAGACTGGATGCGGAAGGCGGAGGACAGGGTGTTGTGGCGCAGCCTGGGAGAGGCCTATGTCCAGCAGTGGACTGCGATAGGCTGAGTTGATTAGTATGATTTTAACAAAATTAAAAATGTAGTAAACTAAATGTACTTCTTGTTGAAAAGTGATAAAATACAATCTTAATTATCTAACAGACGGCCGTCCTGAGAAAGCAATGACCCTATTGCTTTCCGGCCATTCGAGTATATTTGTGTGTCTCTATACAAATTGGATACATAATCAGCTCAAGAACCTGATTAACACAACTGTAAATGTATTAATAAATGTGCAAGTACGCTTTCAAACTAATACTATAAGTAGATAACTAGTATGAAATAACAAAATAAAAAAAATAACAATAAAAATTAAAAATAAACTACTAATATAATAACTTCTAACTTAATAACAAAGATCATAAAAGTATATTAACTCTGTAAATGTATTCATAAATGTACAAGTACGCTTTCAATCTAATACTATAAGTAGATAACTAATATGAAATAACAAATAAAAAAAATAACCAGTAAAAATTCAAAATAAACAACTAATACAATAACTTCTAACTTAAT
Organism: Tiliacea aurago; assembly: GCA_948098905.1. Taxonomy (NCBI): domain Eukaryota; kingdom Metazoa; phylum Arthropoda; class Insecta; order Lepidoptera; family Noctuidae; genus Tiliacea; species Tiliacea aurago. The sequence goes on from OX402596.1 coordinate 24,661,565, forward strand.
AACGAAGATCCTAAAAGTATATTAAGCCTGTAAATGTATTAATAAATGTGCAAGTACGCTTTCAAACTTATACTATAAGTAGATAACTAGTATGAAATAACAAATAAAAAAAAAAACAAGTAAAAATTAAAAATAAACAACTAACTAACTCTAACTATATTAAGTATACTTACTTATACATGTCTACTCAATTCCAAGTAAGTATTCTTAATTCCTTAAGTAATAGGTACATAGGTAAATCAGGGTGACCCCGTAAAGGTCGTATCAAATAATAAAGAGGTCCAACTAATACAACAACTTCTAACTCCCTCCTCCTTTTAAAATCACGGTGGCCCGTACAAACTTGTTAAGGTTTGCACCGGTGGGGCGGGCAATACAGATACTCAACAGCGTCTCTCTGCGGTTGGATATATTTACTTGTTCTTTGGCGGAATTCCGGAGGGTGACACTTAATATATTGTCTTCTGGGTGACTTGTGCCGTACTCAGAGTCGCTACTTGGGACTTAGTTAACCATCCACTATAATCGGCAGGTTTTGTTGGGGGTGGTGTCTGATTGTTTTTGGGTGACGGCTCTGAGTGTGGAAATAATGACTACATTGTTGCATTGGGTATCTGTTAAAACAAATGTAAGTGTAAATAAATAAATAAATAACTTAATAACAAAGATTGTGAACATAAATTATAATAACGTAACTAATACATTGTAACAATTCAAAATTGGAAAAATTCTTTAAGTAATAGGTGGGTACATAAATCAGGGTGATCTCATTAATGGTCATACATAAGAGGACGGGAGCTAGCATCGGATCATCATCGCCACGCTTCATCTGCTCCTTGTCAACCTGCGTCTCCCGAGGTGTCTACGCAGTGACGCAAACGGCGCGGGGCGCGGTGTGGTGCGTGGCGCGGTGCGCGGCGTGGGTAGGTGACCACAACAACACGCTTACGGCTGGGCGTCGCGTACGTCTGCGCAATGAGACATCGCATAAAACATCATTATGTAGGTAGTGTAGATACATAGAAAACAAAAATATATTAGTAGAGTTCAGCTGGGATTAGTGCAAAACACATGACGCGACGGCACGGTTTGGTGACCACGACAACACGCTTACGGCTGGGCGTCGCGTACGTCTGCGTAATCAGCCCCAACATGATTATGTAGGTAGTGTAGATACCTAAATAAAGAAAAGATTAGTCAAGGGGGCGTGAACACCGCTTGTGTAGGTAGTGTAGATACCTGAATAATGAAAAGATTAGTCAAGGGGGCGTGAACACCGCTTGTGTAGGTAGTGTAGATACCTGAATAAAGAAAAGATTAGTCAAGGGGGCGTGAACACCACTTGTGTAGGTAGTGTAGATACCTGAATAAAGAAAAGATTAGTCAAGGGGGCGTGAACACCGCTTGTACTTCGGTCTCTGTCATTGTTACTTACTACCGCTTGTACTTCGGCCTCGGTCCACTTTTTAGGGGGCGTGAACACCGCTTGTACTTCGGCCTCTGTCATTGTTACTGACTACCGCTTGTAATTCGGCCTCTGTCATTGTTACTGACTACCGCTTGTACTTCGGTCTCGGTCCACTTTTTAGGGGGCGTGAACACCGCTTGTACTTCGGCCTCTTTCATTGTTACTGACTACCGCTTGTACTTCGGCCTCGGTCCACTTTTTAGGGGGGCGTGAACACCGCTTGTAGTTCGGCCTCTGTCATTGTTACTGACTACCGCTTGTACTTCGGTCTCGGTCCACTTTTTAGGGGGCGTGAACACCGCTTGTACTTCGGCCTCTGTCATTGTTACTGACTACCGCTTGTACTTCGGTCTCGGTCCACTTTTTAGGGGGCGTGAACACCGCTTGTACTTCGGTCTCGGTCCACTTTTTAGGGGGGTGTGAACACCGCTTGTAGTTCGGCCTCTGTCATTGTTACTGACTACCGCTTGTACTTCGGTCTCGGTCCACTTTTTAGGGGGCGTGAACACCGCTTGTACTTCGGTCTCTGTCATTGTTACTGACTACCGCTTGTACTTCGGCCTCGGTCCACTGCTAATTATTCCAGGCAAGCAGCTCTAGAGTAGCCAGATGCAGCCCGTTAGTCACGTAAGATCTATTCTGTAATCATACAATGGGAAGGATTTGGGAAGGAAAGTCAGTATTTAACTCTGTCAACAACTTCGTTACTCATAATGTCATTGTGTTCGCCACCTCTTTTACACCTAACAATGGTCCTAGATGGTCCATGTGAAGAGTTTGAAATGGGGCATTACCTTTGGGGATTGGATGTAATGTAAGTAACCAGTGGGTTTACTAGTACATATATGATTTATTGTATGCATATTAAGAAACGAAACGTTTCATTTTTGGAAACCAATAGTCTTGTTTTATTTTAGTGCTCCATCTCATCATGACATAACTGACAAATTCACCATCGTTCCCCATTAGGTACATACAGTGTCAGTATGTGGTAACCCCTCAAGTTTTAAAATGTTACGCTGCTACAACATTGAATTCGTTACGTAAAAGGATTCATTGTATCGACTTGGATTCGAACCATCCATCGCATCACCGAACGTCGTCTTACTCATACCGGCAGTTTGCCGAACTAGCCAGCGAGCCCATATGAATTGCGTTGAAATTATCATCTACTATCGTCCGATTCACTTTATCTTTAGGTCTCTCTCTAATCGATAGATGGTACTTGAAGGCATCCATTAATTCTACTTACGTTTTATTTATAAAACCAATCCATACCCTCAAGTTACAACTACAACGTTTGATGTACATTGAGCTACGTTCACTTAAAACGACGAAGAGTAAACGAATACGATTTACTCACTATTATTTAATGATTTCTAATTATAATTATATCGTTTGCGTTAGTAGGATGTCACTTGTGTGGGACTAGGGACACTTGTCTAGGATTTGTGTCAGTTGGCAAAATATATGTACCTATATTATAATAACTGTAAATTATCAAATCAAATTGTAAAATATAAATATTTGTAGTAAAATAACTTCAAAGTTTTGTTAAATAATAGCAATAATAAATATTATTAAATGATTTAAAATATTTTAGTTTTCTTAACTTTTAAATTCTGTATAAATATTACTAAAACAAAAGAGATAAATACTTTATACAATTTATAATGCATGAGTATACAATACAAAGCTCATTCCGTGGCTAGGATTTGAATCTCCAATCATATGCACGGCAAGCGGTCTTGAAACCTCCGGTCTATTTAGACGTTAAATAACTCTTCGTAAATGTTAAGCTTATTATTGACTGTCGCGTCAACGCAATAATAAAAGTATTAACATCAGAACATTTTTTTTTTGCATGTCCATTATCAGGGTGTCAGGATCGTTGTCGATAGGTTTGCCAACTGTCAATTTGTGGGCCCCTAATTTGTTAGGATTTTGGAAATCGCCATGAATATCGAGCATGATCGGTAATAATTTAGCCCTTGCAATAGCTTTCCCTTATGCAACACATGCTTATCCCCAAATACCTAAGTTTAAAACTAGTCTTTTTCCCAAGCCATTTTTTAACTGGATATAAACCTTGCGGTATTATAATTGCTTAAAACAAGTGTTTCCTGGTAATTATATTAGGCCCGTGTAATTATTTCCTAAATATATATCTACACCGACTAGCCCATTAATTGCTACATCTGATGTAAACTTTACACTTCTCTGCTTCGGCCACTACTGAGTTTAACACCAAAACTAAACCAGCTGCAAAGCCTTTTAATACAGGCAGTCCCCTTGTTGAGGTATCTAATTTTAATTCGTCCGCCGTGCTGTTTGATAAGCGTGCACTCGCTACCAAAATCTACAAATGCAGTTTTAGGTATGCCGTTTATCTATATATTTTAGGGGTCTACCCTTAGCAGAACTTTTTATATCATAATATTATTTATTTTGTGTTACGTATTTATAAGGAGCGGAGGTAGTACGTGTAATCAAACCACGAGTCAGTGTCATACTCCTTTAATGGAATGGGATGCGTAGATGCTATGGCGCCGACACACACACGCGTGCCGTACGCGTACTAAGTAGGTACAATATATAACATTTTGCCTATCAGCGGGTAGCATAAATTTCATTTCGCAGAAAATCGCTTGGAAAACACTCATTTATCATACATTCAAAACTCACAATTTTGTAAGTCAGAACCATCTATAAAGCCATAAATTTCTTATCCATAATAATATTAGATCTTATCGCAGAACGTTCACAGTCAGAATCGTCTTTTGGCTTACATTTCATAACCATAATAATTGGAAGACTCATCCATCACATTACAGAAAACTATGCATGCAGCAAGCATGTAGCATGCATGCAGCAACCATGCAGGCACGGTTTTTGTCACGGCTCAAATGGCTTGTAGCAGATAGTCTCAACGCTCACCACCCGCTCCTCAACTCGCGGGCCGCCTTGGCGCTCCACGCCTACGCGGACCTAAATAAAATTTTAGGGGTGGGGCAGACAAGACTGATACCCGTATTCAAGAACGATACTATGAGGTCTCACAGTGCCCATCAACGCATAGGGCCGGTAAATCTGATTCATAAACAATACTTGAGTGATGTGCAGCGCTATGCGTTCACTTACAAGGACCCTTACGTAAAGTACCTGGGCAGCTATTTTAAACAACGCATAGTGTAGCTTATTGTAAAAAAAGGTCTGGGTTAAATGATAATGTGGTCCACAGATGTGTTTTTGTATGTTTTGTATCCATTTGTGATATTTTAGTTTATTATTCGTTTTAACTTTTTCTATTCAATATTTTTGGCGTGTGGCCGTTTGTCTTCTAGCTATGCCGCTCCCGCATTAATACTAAGTACAAAGAGCTATCGTTCCGAAACAGAAAACGCTAGCTTCTTAAAACTGAAGCAAAATAAAATTATATTTAATTGTCATTAAATAGATAGAATAGATTTTATATCATTGTAGATAGTAAAGTTGTAAGATGTATGAGTACAATTATCAAAAAATTTAATTAATTATTATTTAGTAATAAGTAAAAAAAACAGTAAACACACCATTAATTGACGGCTTCTTTTGTTTTTGGAGAATTCGAAATCATATGCACATCCATTGATGACTAATCAATTGAAGATAACTAAAAAATTTTTAGTTTGTCGATCCTTGAAAACAGAGTACTTTTTATTATTACCTAAATCACCACACTAACTTCATGGTTCATATTTCACTACTGACAACACGTTTATGGGTTATATTTATGTCGTCCACACATCTGCCAAACACTTAAGCGAACTTAGCAACAGAAACGGACCAATCACAGATCTATACTCGACGCTATGCGTTCGCATAGTAAAGTGTCGCTTGAGTATTGTTTGTGAATTGAATGGCCCGCCATGATGAACGCAGTGAGAAATGCCTTACTTAGCATAGTGTCGCTGCCATACTTATCTAAGTATTCTTCTTGAATACGGGCCTGAGTCAGTTCTGCAGCGATTCGTTTCTGTCACTAACTTTTGTAGCACTACGCATTGACTTTTTAAGACAATATTTTAATTTTAATGAAAAAAATGCTATTTTATAGAAATGGCAATATGCCTTATAAAATAATTCCAAATTAAATTTTGCCATCTTCATAGTATGCCAAGTGTGTTATGCCAAATAAATTTCGGAGCATAGCGTTTTTTTATGTTCTTATGCAGACGTGAGCGCGAATGTCCCCTGTACTTTGGATGATTGTGAATCTGTGCTACAATAGGATGAGAAGGTCTTATACGGTGCTTTCAATTTATTCCTATAACGTGAAGGTTTAGCATAGGAAGAGGCCAATGTTGAGCTCCTAGAGGTGTCCCTACGTACGGTTGACTGCGAACGTGTCTGGGGACGTTCGGCGCCGCGAGATCGAACCCACGTGTTCCTCTCCTTAGATTTCCTATCCTCGACTACACGTGGAGGTGTTAAGGCCCCTCTAGCAGACATTGTCACAATCTTTTATTGATGTCTAAAGGGAAGGGACAACTTGAACATGGAGTAAGTACTATATTGATTGTAAGTAGAGGGGTCAAATTTCGACCAGTAGGCGACCATTAGTAATTAATAATTATTCGAATCAATATGTTAGTATTTAGCTCCTTTTTTTTTATTTTGAGGTTATTTTCTGTCGCTGCTCAGTTGCTTATTACCAAGGTGAGATGTCAGTTGTCACACATCATCTGCGACGTCAAGTCACGGTCAAATGAGAATCAGGATAGTAGGAAAATATTGATATGATTAGAATAGTATTCTTATAAACTTAGTAAATGTGAAATATTTATGACACAAATAATGGACTAAAAGAATATCATATTCTAAAAAAATCATAGAAAATCATAGAAATAAAATTTTCAGCAATTCAATAAACATATCATTAACATCATTGTATTGAATTCCTTTACTGTTTACATATCCTCACGCTTCACTGTGTGCCTAGGTGCATTACCGCCATTCGGCACGAAATATTATGTATAACGAACAGCAAGATACAGCAGAAAACCCATGGCCAGTACAACACACTATTTGGCGGAAAACACCAAAATAAATACATATTTAACCAAAAAAAATATCACCGCCCATCCCGGAGTGTAGCCCCGGCAAGGTGACAGAGGACATCTAATCTCCGCGGTGTTCCTACTTGTACCTCCACAGAGTAGCCATGGCAAAGTATTTGCAGGAACATGAAAAAAAACATGTATTTATTTCCATTGAAAGATGCATGCATGGTGGCTATAATACCATTCCGGAAAACCTGTGTGTATCCCGGAGTGTAGCCCCGGCAAGATACACAAGGCCCTCACAATCCATGCCTACGTCTCCATAGAGTAGCCATGGCAAGACGCATGCATGCTTATTGGAACATCATTACACTGCTCCGGAAAACATGTGTATCCCGGAGAGTAGCCCCGGCAAGATACACAATGCTTTCACCATCCAAGCCTACATCCCCCTAATATAATCATTTGAACATAAATAAAGTACACAGTGAAACATGTAAGTATGTATTTCATTCTTAATTTCCTTTACCCAACATGTGACCGTTATTTTATTCAAATAGCAGGATGAACATTATTTAACTCTAAAATTATATTTGTATTAAATAATGGGCGCTGAATAATCCCACTTCTGATTTGTTAGACAAATCAGAAGTTAGGTTTCAACTAGATATATTTTATTGTGTTTATCTGTTGAAGCTCAGATTATATTCTGAAGCAAAACATAGTAAATAAAACGTATTGTAAGGGTAAATCACACATTTAATAATTATCATATCATGATTTCTCATAACCTCTTTACTTATTTTACAATAATACTTAGTATTCCTGGAATATAAAACATTGTACATACTTGCTACATAAATTCCACAACTAGCAGTAGTTACACAATAGAATCTAACATTCATAACAAAATAACGGCCACAGTTTATAACTTAGTATTACATTAAATCAGATTGACTTACAGTAGGTCCTTGATACTATACCACTTGTTCCCTTGGTGCTCCGTGCTATAATGCCCCGGAGCCCAATGTTCTCAACCTCTTGCGAGCGTTGAATCAACAGACAATAAATTCAAAACTATCGTTGTCACGTGACAGGCAAAGGAAATATAGTCAAACAGCTAGTATGATTTTAACAAAATTAAAAATGTAGTAAACTAAATGTACTTCTTGTTGAAAAGTGATAAAATACAATCTTAATTATCTAACAGTAGTTAGGTAGCGACCTCAACAAATTGATCACTTTATTCTTGCCTGAGCAACCGGCAGCAAGTTCGTCATGCTCCCTTAGATGTCACTGCTTGCGGTAGCGTCGGGGGTCGGGTTGCCTCCTTCCCTCAAATATGGCGAGGGTGATGGCTGATCTTTGCGTTATGCTCGTGAACGGGTGCTGCTTGTGGTGACTGGTCGTCTTGCTGACCATGGTTTTGTTATTGTTATTAATAATTAACTGTTTTTATTTTACTTCGATGGTGCTAGTATATCATTTGTGACTTCGAGTTATAGCTGTAGCTTTATTTAAGCGGGCACGTCCATTATGCCTGGAGGTTTTTATTTAGACACGTTTTGTTTACGTTATTTCTGCTTGAGTATAGTTTTCGACGATTATTATATAATTATATATATATATGTCGTGGATAACGATATTGTTTTAATAAAAGTTGCTCAATTGATTAATGTAGTAGTGAGGCAAACGCCGTGACGTTATTTTGTAATGGCGGCACGTGGACAGAGTCGTTTTGGAAGGTGGGGATTGTCGAACGGGCACTAGCATCGAGACGCGGACCAAGTCACTTCTCCAAAACGAAACTGTTGGTTTGCCTAGTTAAATTATTATCACTTGTTATTATCTATCTAGTTTTTCTGATTAAAAGTGAGGTTATATTTACATTTCGTGTTATAATTCAACGACATCAACGAAATGGACCCTTTACCACTGAATCAAGATGGTGACGACCCTATCGCTCCGCCGTCGCTGACGTCGTCATCAGAAGTGGGATCTGAATCTCACTGGCCCACAATGTTTGAGATCCTGCAGCGGAATATGATGCAGTTGATCGAGGTTATTAGAAAACCAGCCTCATCATCGAAGATCGCTCTGCCAGAAATCAACCCAGAGTACCCAGATCCTGATTCACGTGCCTGGTGCGCAACGGTTGACATCTGCCTGGATGAACATCTACTGGAGGGAGCATCGCTCATCATAGCTCTCAGCAAGGGCGGCGCGTACTCTGCGGGCCATGCGGTCTGTAGCAGCGGAAGGGGCACCGTAGCCGAACGGCGCGTCGACAACTGCCAAGTGGCAGGTGTTTGTGAGCAATTGCAACAATCTGGTGAGTCGTATTATTTTTATTCCGGTGCTGAATGCTCTCTTGTCAAGCAATCTGTCAGTCGTAATTTCATTGGTGAACGTACATTTGCGATGGTACGTATACAGGGTATACGAACATTATTGGTTCGAGCATATGGCCAAATAGTTCGTAAATTTGTCGATGGATGCTGACGGATGTATAACTTGTAAACTGTCAAAATCACATTCAGGTCGTGTGCAAGCCGAGCTTCATCCAATCCCTAATATTAGTATTCCGTGGCATACTGTGCATGTTGACATAACTGGCACACTTAGTGGCAAAAATGATTCTAAAGAGTACGTCATAGTGTTAATTGATGCGTTCACTAAATTTGTCCTTATGTACTATACTCTTCGAATAGATTCGGCTAATGCAATTAAAGCCCTTAAATGTAGTGTCTCTATTTGGAGCTCCGGCTCGAGTTATTGCAGACCAGGGTCGATGCTTTGCCAGCAAGGAGTTTAAAGATTTTTGTGAGAGTCATGGTGTTTCTTTACATTTGATCGCTTCGGGTTCAAGTCGCGCCAATGGTCAAGTTGAAAGGACAATGAGCACTTTAAAAAGTATGCTAACGACTCACGGCTGTAGAAACGTCAGATAGGTCTTGACAAGAAGCGTTAGAAGACGTGCAACTAGCTTTGAATTCCTCTGTCAATCGTGTAACCGGAGCGAGCCCACTTCAGCTTCTGATAGGACGTGTGGCTAGACTATTAAATCTTCTAACTTTGGATGATACTGAACAAGAAATAGACATTGACAAGATAAGAGAGCAAGCGGCTACGAACATAGAAAAGAGTGCAAATTATGAAAAATCTAGATTTGATAAAGGTAAAGCTAAGTTGGTAAAATTTGATGTTGGTAATTTGGTTTTAATTCAAAATGAAGAACGGAATCAGACTAAATTAGACCCCAAATATAAGGGACCGTTTAAAGTTGTAGAAGTACTTGACGGTGATCGTTATCTTTTGAAAACTTTGAATGGTAATAGAACCTACAAGTACGCTCACGATCGTATACGAAAGATGCCTCTAAGTAATGTTCCTAATGAGTTAAACGTAGAGGACGGTGATGAAAGTACCTCCACCGAGTAGTAGACACATAACATGGCTATTTGGTCGCACCGTACGCACTAGTCTGTAGTCGTAACTGCAGCTCACTTGTGAGCTGTTCAGGGGGCGATGGGCAGCTGGTGGTACGGCGGGGACCTGGGTCTCAATGGAGACTATTGTTGTTTTGGTCTTGTACTGACCTGGGAGTCGCAGACTCTATGTGATGTGTGTGGTCGTATCACATGAGGTGATGACGATATGGGTGGCATAAGTGTCACTAGCTGCTGCGGCAGCTGGGCCATGAGCGTTGTATGTGATCGAAGTTGATTTAGTTGCTGAGTAAATATGATGGGGACTTAGAGGAACCTTTTGTTTGACAACTGTTATTTTCAAGTTGTGTTTTCTTTTCGAAATTTCATAATTATGATGCTTGGAGGAACCTTCTGTGTTGAAGTTGTTAAAATGATTTAGAAGTTTGTTTGGTTGTTGAGACGTGAGTCTCGTATTGAATAGTCATTGTAATTAAAAGTTACGGTCAGGTTGGCCGAGTGCTCAAAAATGCTTCAAAGTTGGTTATTTTGTTACAGATTCACACGAGGACGTGTAACTCGTCAGGCTGGCCGTGTCGTGGATAACGATATTGTTTTAATAAAAGTTGCTCAATTGATTAATGTAGTAGTGAGGCAAACGCCGTGACGTTATTTTGTAATGGCGGCACGTGGACAGAATCGTTTTGGAAGGTGGGGATTGTCGAACGGGCACTTCGCATCGAGACGCGGACCAAGTCACTTCTCCAAAACGAAACTGTTGGTTTGCCTAGTTAAATTATTATCACTTGTTATTATCTATCTAGTTTTTCTGATTAAAAGTGAGGTTATATTTACACTTCGTGTTATAATTCAACGACATCAACGAAATGGACCCTTTACCACTGAATCAAGATGGTGACGACCCTATCGCTCCGCCGTCGCTGACGTCGTCATATATATATTTGTATATTGGTGTGTGCTAGCTAACATAAGGCAAATAATTTAATTTAACGTTTTGTGTTGCGTAATGCAAATTATTTTATATTGTATTGTATAGCTTCAAGTTTTATATGCGAACAGACAGCTGTGCTGCTGGGGAGCTTGTTGCTCCACTTCTTTTTCCCAGCTAAAGCACTGGGAAGTGGTGAAGGGTGGGCGTTTTGGGGGACTGTCTCATGTAATTTTGACGTTCGAAAAGTGCTGATTCTCAGCCTAGTTTGAATAAATGACTTTTGATTTTGATTTATTTTCTCACCACAATATTACAAGATACATAATAATGTGTAGTTAAATTCGATATTTAGGTACGCATCACAAGAGTTATTAAAGCTCAATCTGGAAGTGAACCAGAGCGATAACATTACAAGCTATCAGAGTCAGACAATATTTTAATATTGTGGGAGACTGGTGCCTAAACTAAGCTCTAGGCCTGTATATCAAATCACCAGGTCTCCGCCCATTTACAAAATTATACTTTTTTTTTTGTGTACTTGTACACTGGCAACCTAAAAGAAAACAATATTATAAAAAGATTGGTGGCTCGAGTGGAAATTTTTAAACTTTACATATAAACTATACTTTTGTTAAAGGTTATTTTGTTGGTTGTTTTGTTTTTTGTTGGTTTTGTTAATATGGAAGTGGAGTCATTAAATTTAAATTTCATTATGAATGTGGTTATTAGCAAATAGGTAAAATAATTCGTAGAGGAGATAATTCGTAATTAAAAGAACAAAAAATGAACTAATTGATGATTAGCAAATTTTTCGCTGTATATTACTACTAATATTGTATAGTATTTTTTTACAATATTAAATTAATTATGAATATTAATAAACGTATCATTTGCTGTAATTTGATTTTTTTTGTAAGTATTTTTTTCCCATTTTTCGATTTTGTATTGTTTTGAAATTAATATTATTCCTTAATTATAAATGTTTTAATGTTCTATCTATGATATTATTAATGAAAAAGTACTTTTGACTTACTTTTATTTAATTTTTCGAACCTCATAATTCTTGAACGGGCAACTATGCGCTCGCGCTGATAGCATAGAATTATAGCCAACAAGTATATAGTATATTATTTTGTCTTGAAAGCCTGGGCTTTCAAGACAAAATAAAATTTTAGCAGTTCCTGTTTCATTCCATATAAACCGGTCAAACTATCAGTTTTAGAGAAAAACTTGTTATGATATATCGGAATGACGAGATCTTTCGATAAGTATTTAAAAAACATTAAAGTTTAAAAAAAAAACGTATAGCAGTTTCAATCCACTATGTGCCGGGACTGTACTGACTACATGCGGTTAATTGCTGACGTAATTTGGCTTAGTGACGACATCACGCTTGTGGTGCGCACGTGCGAGTAGTGTGGCATCACCCTTACACGGCGAGTTGTTGTTGAAGGACCAAATGGAAAATGAATTGTATGCTTATTATGTACCAATATTATTATATTTGACAGATCTGGCTAGTTTGGGAAAAGATAGTAAAACATACATTTTTGAAACATTACCTTACAAATTGTGTATTATTAGGATGTGAGAGATTGGTGCCAGAACTAGAACAACCTATAAGACACATAACCAAAATTGACAGAAGACTTAAGTAATTTATTTGCCAGTAACACGGTATATAATTGCCCTGTTGGTCTCCTGCAGGCTTAGAACACAACAACCGCAGAGAAGCGTTTTACAGACCTACTGTCTGTAAAACATGTTCGGTAGACTTGAAGCGAATTCTATTCTACAGTAGAGTAGAAATAAAAAGTGTCATGCTAAGCCTGCTGGTGGCAAGCGCGACTGCTGAGTGCTCCTGGGTTGCAATCCCAGGTAAAGTGTTATTCGGTTTTTCTATTTTGAATTTTTCGGTAACAGCCCGGAGTTTAGAAGTTAGCGGTGTGATACCCCCGTGCGTCCTTTAGTTCTGCATCTGATGCCTCTCCGGTCGGGTGGGATTGCCATCTGACTATAAGAGTAAGGGAAGAGTGAGTGCACCTGTGTCTGCGCACACACTTGTACACTATAATATCTCCTGCGCACATGGCTAATGTTTGCTGAGATAGGCTGCCATGGCCAACATTCGGTTCAAATGTGCCTACATAGGAGGTGGGACTACATAGGATGTTCATAATTATATTTAAGAGTAGGATCACCTTTCTTTTTTTTGTTCCGGGGTGTAAAATCCTCATGGATGTCCTCCACCCTGTCTGCCATCTGTCAGGACTCTTACAGACTAAAAACCACCACGGTGTTCCCTTCCCACATCATGGGATCTTGTGCGACTTCCACGATCCTCGGCTGGTGCCGGCACGCCTTTGCGAGCCACATCAGGCCCACGGGGGGAGTGAGATGTAAGACCCCCCGCGACGTCCAATAGGGGCGCCCGTGGGACACTACGCGCCGCCACCTCGTGTCTTGTATGATAGTGGGCGGCGGACGTCCCTGATTTCCCTGGACCCATTTAGGGAGAAGAGGGTATTATCTGCCCTCTGCCGACGCCCGGTGAGGCCTCTCCCAAGTGGCACACTCTGCCAACGTATGCCGCGCCGTGTCCTCCCGGCAGTCGACGCAGTGGTGACACCGGGCGTCCGGCTCCCAGTTTATGCGACACAGGTACTTCCCGAAGCAACCATGCTCCGAGAGCACATGCGTCACCCGAAACGACAGGGAGCCGTAAGTACCACCACCTTCTTTTTAACCTAACTTACCCCATAAACAGAACACAGCGAATATTTTGTCATATTATGGTAATGACAGTTTTCCTGCAGGTCTAATTATCGCATAAATTGATTAAACTGGAAATTAATGATTGCTCAATGATTATTTGACAGCCAGTTATATATTAGAAACAAACGTGGATACAATGACACGCTAGTAATTAGCGCCCGTTTTAGCGATCATCGGGCGACGTAATTAGCTAAATATTAATTACAATAACCGCTGTCCGGCTGCGCAGCTAATGTCCCCCGCGTGACCAACCGCCGCGTTAATTGGAGCTGCACTAGTTTACATTTACATAATAACGCCTTTTGTAGACGCGCGTTGTGTAGGGGACAGACAGCTGGACGGCGCGATTACTGCCATTCATATCGACAGTCTACACAGCCTTGTACCTACTTATTGTATTTTTAATAATTGCAAACGGAAATTTTGAGTAAATCATAGTCATCTATTCATAAACAATTAATAATAATAATAATTAATAATATAATTGGCAACACTGGCAAGTCAAAAATCATCTGATTTTTCTTATCCCATATTTCCCATAATTTTATATTTCATCAACCACATTTATACCCAGAAAATTAAAATAACATAATAAAACCTTTTAACTTTATCTATAATAACAAGAAGACAATAAACAACAAGAAAATGAAAATACCAAAAAAATATCGAAAAAGCAAGATGACGGCTGTCAATTTGACCTACAATCACAATGTAACATGGGATGAAAAATATGAATAAAACAGGATGTTGACGAGATCAGCTACTCGCCGCGCACGCCTACCACCTCCGGACTCTTCGCTCAGCTCCGCCTCGCCGCCGCCGGTATCCAGCCTCACTGTGAGCGCTGTGACGACACCGGCCGCGGCAGTTGCGTCGAGCTCGAGCGACGAGTATTTTTCCCCGCCGACGTCGCCAACACCTGCACGTCGGCAGGGGAGAGGCCGGCCACCGAGAAGCTTGGGACTTAGGGGCCATCCGGCCCCGAGCCGGGTCCCCGCTGCCGGTGGTTGTGTGCAGCGTATGAGATGGACTCAGTCTATGAACGAGAACGTCATGCGCGCATATTACGGGTCTACAGAGGGAGGAACTAACCTCACTGCGTACCGTGTTAGGATGCTGTCTCTGTTTCAGGAACTAGAGCCAACCGTCAACGTCTCGGCCCAACGACTATCGGATCAGGTGCGGATCATCCAACGCGATCATAGGTTGGACGATGTTGCACTTGATAGGCTGCGCTCAGAGGTACTGAGCAACCATATCGTCTCGACTCCGGCACAACCCGCGGTACAAATGTCAATAATTGATGGAATCTCGCCGCGGACCAATCATAGTGTTGAAGAAGATGATAGGGTTGCCACAGTAAGTAGCCAATACAACGCCCGATTGAGGAGCGCACTGGAGGATGCGCTTGGCGAGTATAGGTCCACTCCAACCGAACTTAGACCCCGATTACCACGCCTACCTATGCACAAGAAAAATAAGGCGTTGGTGTGTGCCTTGGACTCGCAGCTTAAGAATTTTTTCCAAAGCAGCGAGGATCTCATTGATACACACTCGATCCTGTATTGCGCGGCTGTTGCGGCATGTCGTTTAGCTAACGTCAAATTTCCAAACTGTGACGAAGCTACGCGACCAAAACCAGCCGTATCAGCTTGGCAGTGCAGGATCGAGCGCCGTATTGATGGGGCCAGGGTACTCATCGGCAAACTATACTGCTTCAGGGAGGGCAATACACGACCACGAGTGATGCGCTTTGTGAGACGGGCGTTCTCGGGGACTGGAATCAGCCCTCGAGAATATATGTCCCGTGTCACAGAGCGCATCGACTTCCTGAAGCAGAAAGTTTGTGCATGGGCGAACCGTATTCGGCGGTATAAGCGGCGGGTGGATCGATACACGCAGAATCGCATGTTCCAGAGCGATGAAAGGTGGGTATATAGAGCTTGGGAGCGACCCGACCAAAATGTGACAGACGTGTGCCGCCCGGATGATGCAGCCACGAGTGCATTCTGGCGTAGCATCTGGTCGGAGCCCGTCTGTCATGTTGAGGCTGACTGGATGCGGGAAGTCGAGCGAGTGTGTGAAACTATACCAGAAATGGAAGCAATCGAAATTACCTCATTAGACGTAGCCAGAGCAGTCCGTCTGTTACCGAATTGGAAATCACCAGGACCGGACGGACTGCACAACTTCTGGTTGAAGTGGTTAATTAGTTCACACACTTGCCTGGCATCTCAGTTCCAGTCATCCTTAGAGTCTGGGTCGCTACCGCAGTTTCTAACAACAGGCGTTACCCACCTGCTCCATAAATCAGGTAGTCCCGTGGAACCCAAGAATTATAGACCGATCACGTGTTTGTCAACGGTCTATAAACTTCTTACATCCATTTTGAGAGTGAAAATTAATACGCACATTGAAAGTCACTCGATTATGTCTACCTCTCAAAATGGATGTAGGAATAGGTCCCGCGGTACCAAGGAGCTACTCCTCATCGACATGGCCATAAGCCAACAGGTTCGTCGATCCCGCAAGGATCTGTCGACATGCTGGATAGACTATAAGAAGGCCTACGACTCGGTGCCACATACATGGCTCATGAGGGTGCTGGAGTTGTACAAGATAGATGCAACTCTGCGCACCTTCCTGATGTCATGTATGGGGCAATGGAGGACGGTCCTTCGCTACCCAGGATGTCGACAGATCCAGGGGAACGATGAGCCTGTATGGATTAAGCGGGGAATATTTCAGGGCGACAGTTTGAGTCCACTTTGGTTCTGCTTAGCCCTGAATCCTCTAAGTACACTGCTGGAGGATTCAGGTCTAGGCTATCGGTTGAGGAGAGGAGGTCAGGTTATATCTCACCTCCTCTACATGGATGACTTGAAACTCTTTGCCCCCAACAAATTGCGACTGATCGAGCTACTGAAGGTAACTGAAACTTTCAGTAGCGCCATCAGGATGGAATTTGGTGTGGATAAATGTGCAGTCATGCATGTAAAGCGAGGGGAGATTGTGGAATCCGAGGGAACGCAACTCTCGGGTTCCATACACCTTAGATCCCTCTCCTCATCCGAAAGCTATAAATATTTGGGTATGTCAGAAGCGTTAGGGATCAACGTTGCTGACATGAAGCAATCGCTGAAGGAGCGTTTCTTTGGTCGCCTGAAAAAGGTATTTATTAGCCTTCTTTCGGGCGGAAACAACAACAACAACAACAAAGCGCCTTCAACGGTTGGGTCATGCCGGTTTTGATGTACTCTTTTGGCATACTCAAATGGACTCAGACTGAACTAGACGCTCTGGATAGGAGGGTCCGTACACTGCTGACCGCAAACAGGATGCATCACCCACGATCATCGGTGATGAGACTATACATCCCGCGGAAGTGCGGGGGTCGAGGCTTTTTAAATGCGAAGACCCTCCACAACCGCGAGGTGTGCAGTCTCAGAGAATATTTTTTAAAAACCGAACTGGGTATGCATCGTGATGTGGTTGCAGTGGACAAGGGGCTCACCCCGCTCTCCATGGCTAAAGAGAACTGGCGCAAACCTGTAATACTTACTACTCATGACCGCAAGGAGGTATGGCAAGGCAAGGAGCTTCACGGGCGCTTCTATCGAGCTCTACATGAGACCGGTGTAGATTTCTTAGCGTCCGTATCCTGGCTACGTTTTGGAGACCTTTTCGGGGAAACGGAAGGTTTCGTCTGTGCAATTATGGACGAAGTTATCTTGACGAATAACTACCGGAGACATATTATGAAGGATGGGACGGTTGACGTGTGTCGGGCATGCCACCGTCCGGGTGAATCCATCAGACATATTATCTCTGGTTGTTCTCGTCTGGCTAACGGGGAGTACTTGCACAGGCATAACCAAGTAGCCAGGATTATTCACCAGCAACTAGCTTTGAAATATAAACTTGTGGATTCTGAGGTACCGTATTACAAGTATGTGCCCGACCCAGTTCTCGAAAAAGACCATGTCACGTTGTACTGGGATCGGTCTATCATCACGGACAGGACTATTGTCGCCAATAAGCCTGATATAGTGGTGATAGATCGATTAGCGCGCCGCGCAATGATTATCGATGTTACCATTCCACATGACGAGAACCTCGTGAAAGCTGAGAAAGAGAAACAAATTAAGTATCTCGACTTAGCACACGAGGTTGTTGACATGTGGAATGTGAGCTCGGCTATCATTGTGCCGATTGTCGTATCAGCCAATGGCCTGATGGCCGAGAGCCTCGATCAACATCTCTCGAGGCTGTCGTTAGGTGGTTGGATCAAGGGCCTGATTCAGAAGGCAGTACTCCTCGATACGGCTCGTATCGTGAGGAGGTTTCTATCTCTGGAGCCCTAACCACCGGTAGCTTGGACCCTGCTCCCGCTACCAGCGGACAACTATTTTTTATATTTTTAAATGTTTTATATTGTTTTATAAATTCTAATATTTAAAAATATAATTTATATGTACATATCGATAAATAAAGGAAATAATAATAATAAGTTTATTCAAAAAAATAATGTAATACAGTAAAAACATTTTTCGTAATTCTATGTAATAGTTCACCAGTGTTACATGCCTGAACTAGGACATCCTGTGTTTCAGGCGAGAAAAGGTAAAACATTATATCTAAATAATCACAGTAATCACATCATATACAAAAGGTAAATTAGTCAACTAATAGGTATGTAAAAGAGGTGTAAACAGTATAAAAATCTTACCTGCTAAAAACTTAGTATATTAATTTAAGCTAACTAATCATAATAAAAAGTGCAATTAATATTTATTTAAGTACAACTAATAACTTCTCTGTATCTTCATAGGACAAATTTTGTAATGTTTCCTTCAGAGTTTTCTTGCAATTTACAAAATTATGGGAATAAATTTTTGCTTTTAACTTGTATCAGAATTTACTCACAAAATTACAGTATACAGGATGGATTTTTGAGATGGGGCAGCTACCTTAACCGTTGTAGCTACAGGAAAACGGTCTTAAGAGACTGTCCTTATCTTTTTGAGAAATTTTGATCTCCATTCACAGATTTTGAAAAAAAAAATACAGTCAGCAGAAAAATGGGCAATTTTCACTAAATCTTTTTTTACGCCAATCGATCCTCTTTATCATAAGGATCAAAACCTCTATCGGACCAGTTGAGGTTTGACTACTAGAAAAGTCATAAATCACAAAAAACTTTTCCGATACATTTCGTAGGAAATGAGACTCGAACTTACACTTTTTACCATCGATAAACTAGCCGCTACAAAAAAGACTGATCGCAAAACAAATAAAAAACAATAACTTGCACTTTTGGTATTATTTCACCTTAAAATTAAATACTTAAAACTTTACATTTGGACTCACCTAGACTTTTGTGTTCAAGTTATGAGGTGTTCAAAATGGTAGCCGTTTTGACGTAGGCATAGGTTTATTCTCTTTACTACAGAGCGGATATGTGCTAGGATTAATTCCATAGAGAATCGTGGTAAGTAAATCTTTGATTTCCTGAACCCTGTCGTATTGATTTTTATAAAGTTAAAGGTTTAAATAGCGCCACATAAAAAAGTGTAGAGGCGTGAGATCAGGACTGCGAGGTGGTCACGGTATAGGACCATAATTCCTGACATCCCGGATGACCAGGAGATCGAAAGTCCGCCTTTGTACAGTATTTTTTTACTTGTGCATGAAGTTTTAATAAATAATAAAATAAATAAATAATTATGTTTGTATCCACTGCCTTGCGAATTGCCGGAATTCGATTGATGCGATTTCGAAATTAGAAGTTGAATTTTTTTTTTGTTTATTTTTGGCCTTCATTGTAGCGTATTCAAAGTGTGTTCAAAGTAAGGTGTCCAAACTTTCCTCGGAGACTCTCGGACTTATGAGGGAAAGACGAGAGTTGCCATCCACGCAGCCGTCTTCGTCAGACAAGAGGGCCTTAAACCTAAAAATTAGAAAGCTGACGCGACGCGAACTTCGGTGCTCCAATACCCGTGACATTAAGGTTGCGATTGAGCAGAACCGAGGGTCGAAAGTGTTCGCTCAGCAATTAGGGAGGTCCCATTTGACGAAACTGAAAACTGCGGATGGTAGAATCGTGACTTCGAAGTTCGAGATACTCGAGGAAGTCGAGGGTTTTTACAGGCACTTGTACTCAACGCGGACGGCGAAACCAGCGGGGCATAGTGAAGATGACCATCCAACGCGCCACTACACGGAGGACATCCCGGATGTCGACCACTGCGAGATTAGGGCGGCTCTCGAGCAGCTAAAGAACAACAAGGCACCTGGTGATGACGGAATAACGACAAAGCTCCTTAAAGCGGGCGGGGCTCCAATCCTGAGAGAGCTAGCGAGTCTCTTCAACTCCGTCATCTAAGAGGGTACAACGCCCGAAGCGTGGAGCAGAGGTGCGGTGGTTCTGTTCTTAAAAAAGGCGACAAAACCTTGCTGAAGAACTATAGACCCATCTCACTTCTGAGCCACGTATACAAGCTGTTCTCGAAGGTCGTCACGAACCGTCTCGCCAGGAGACTTGACGAGTTCCAGCCACCAGAACAAGCCGGTTTCCGAAAAGGCTTCAGTACCGTAGACCACATCCATACTGTTCGGCAGATTGTGCAGAAGACCGAAGAGTACAATCAACCGCTGTATATGGCATTTGTGGATTACGAGAAAGCCTTCGACTCCATCGAAATATGGGCAGTTCTGGTCTCTCTACATCGAAGTGTTGAGGTGTTTGTATGACGCGGCAACGATGACTGTTCAGATCCAGGATAAGGAAACCAGCCCCATCCAACTACTCAGGGGGGTGAGACAGGGGATGTGAAATCCCCAAAACTGTTTACCAAAGCGTTGGAGGACGTCTTTAAGACGCTGGACTGGACTGGACAGGGTATCAACGTAAACGGCGAGTACATCTCACACCATCGTTTTGCCGATGACATCGTCATAATGGCATAGACGCTGGAACAGTCAGACCAGATGCTGCACAGCCTAAATGGAGCCTCTCGGCGGGTTGGCCTCGGCATGAATTTGGACAAAACGAAAGTCATGTACAATTCGCACGTCTTGCCGAGTCCAATCCACATCGAAGGGTCGCTTCTCGAAGTTGTGAAGGAGTACGTCTACCTAGGGCAAGTTTTCCAACTTGGTAGGCACAATTTTGAGAAAGAAGCCGACAGAAGGATCCGGTTGGGTTGGGCAGCGTTTGGGAAACTGCGTCAAGTCTTCTCGTCGCCAATCCCGCAGTGTTTGAAGACTAAGGTCTTCAACAAGTGGGTCCTGCCCGTTATGACATACGGTGCCGAAACGTGGACACTGACAGTCGGGCTGGTCCACAAATTCAAGGTGGCCCAGCGCGCTATGGAGCGGGCTATGCTCGGAGTTTCTCTAAAGGATAAGATCAGAAATTAAGTTATCCGGAAGAGAACCGGAGTTACCGACATAGCCTGCAGAGTAAGCAAGCTGAAGTGGCAGTGAGCTGGCCATGTTTGTCGAAGGACCGATGGCCGGTGGAGCAGACAAGTCCTGGAGTGGAGACCGCGTATCGGCAAGCGTAGTGTGAGACGCCCCCCAGCTAGATGGACCGACGACCTTAAAAAGGTGGCTGGGACAGACTGGATGGCGGAGGACAGGATATTGTGGCGCAGCCTGGGAGAGGCATATGTCCAGCAGTGAACTGCTATAGGCTGAGTTGATTGATTGATTCATTGTAGCGGTTCATCAATGTATCATAAAAAAAAACTAAGTTGGTGTATAATTTCTTACGAAATGTATGGGAAGAGTTTTTTGTGATTTATGACTTTTCTAGTACTCAAACCTCAGTTGACCCAATAGAGGGTTTTGATCCTTATAAGAAACAGGATAGAATGGCATAAAAAAAGTTTTTGTGAAAATTATCCATTTTCCTGCTGACTGTACATTTTTTTCAAAATCTGTGAACGCAGATCAAAATTTGTTAAAAAGATAGGGACAGTCTCTTAAGACCGTTTTCTTGTAGCTACAACGGTTAGGATAGCTGCCTTTACTACCCCATCTCAAAAATCCACCCTGTATACACTAAAATAATATATGATGGATCCGGTCATTAGTACGGGAAAGAAACGAGTCGCAAGCGCGTCATCTACCCACACCATTGGCGCGGTTCAACAGAGTCGTGATGTGTTGAGCCGATGGGCGAGGAGGACATTCAAGATTCAGTGTTTAGGAGGATAGAGAACACTTATACAAACATTGAAACATAATATCCTAAAACGTCAGGTTTTGGAGTTATTCACCGAAATATAAGTAAAAAACTGAACCTTGAAGAAACAGGACTTTTTTGTTTTTTTTCCCTTCAGGTTAAATTAAGGTTAAGGTAAATTAAGATACAATGAACAATAATATAAATAAATCAACAATTAACAATAATATTAAATTAAATAGGTCAATAGTCCTGCGATTCAAAATAAATAGAATAGATGTCAGTATCTTCAGAGCGATTTATAATTTAAAATTTCATTATCATTATAATAGGCTTTTTCTGGCAGTATTTTTTTAAATGTTTTCTTAAACTGGTCTATATTTAATTTCGGGATCATCTAATCTTCTAATCTAATCTTCTTTTATCTTCTTCTAAATATATAAAACAAGAAACTCTGGCTGACTGACTGACAT
This sequence comes from Tiliacea aurago, assembly GCA_948098905.1. Classification (NCBI taxonomy): domain Eukaryota; kingdom Metazoa; phylum Arthropoda; class Insecta; order Lepidoptera; family Noctuidae; genus Tiliacea; species Tiliacea aurago. The sequence continues at coordinate 24,683,894 of OX402596.1, forward strand.
ATCAACGCAAAGCCCAAACCGCTGGGTCTAGAGATTCGAAATTTGGCACGTAGGTTCCTTATGCTAGACCTCATAAGGAACCTACGTGCCAAAGGGGTTTGAAGATTTTTGTATGGAGGGTGGCCCTAACGTCGGCCGCCATTTTGTTTTTTTTTTAAAATCGCGGTGCACAACGAAAGTTATACATTTAGATAGAGGACACTATACAAACAAAAAATTTTATGAAACATAATATCCTAAAACGTCAGGTTTTGGAGTTATTTACCGAAATATCAGTAAAAAACTGAACCTTGAAGAAACAGGATTTTTTGTTTTTTTTCCCTTCAGGTAAGCATATTGAACTATGAAAACATAATTGCATCATGTGTAGGTAATATTTTAGTTATGAGCGAAAGAGACAAAAGTATACCCCCTCCGAATGAGGACACCCCGCGACGACCCGCCCGTCCGTTGCGACTCTTCAGTTTGCCACTTTGACGTCCATTGTGTGCACGCGTTTTCCTGTCTATGTAGTAAATTGCAATAGATTTGATACTAATTTGTTGAGTTGTTCTTAATTAATGTTGTTACTGTTTTGTGTTCGTGATCATTGTTACTGTTGTATTTCAAATTGTTTCTTGACAAAATGTCAAGCCATATTGGCGCCAGAACATGCTTTTTTTGTGGGAAAAGCACTGTGCCCGGCCCACGGCGAAGATCTTCAAGTCCTGTACAGTCTTGTTTGCTGACTGAAGACTTTATAGCCGGTCATTCAAGCATCATAAACTATGCACGCCACCTATTTCAGAACAGCCAGGTTAGTACGTTTGACAGTTATAGAGTCAATAATGTATGTTGTGCTTAAGTGTATTTGTTAGTATGAGTATGTATATTCTTTCTAAAATACCATGAGACTTGTAAACATATTAGTTTATATGGCGTGCTACTTCGTTTTGTAGTATTTCTATGTCTTAATTAAGTCTCGTGGTATTTTATAAACAATATCTACATATTCACAAAGATAACATACGAAACATAAAAAATATAGTGTAATTAATATTGGCTGCCTGCATAGAAATGTTAATACTTATCGTGTTAGTATTTTGAAAGAAAAAGGACAGCCGGTAGTTTTCACCAAGTAAAGGACTATTTCGGTGGTTTTCAATGTCATCGTAATAATATTCATTATGTATGTCTTGTGCATGATTATCTGCCCGCGAGAACATTATACGTCTCCATAAGCCCCATGAATGCGAGCGAGAGAGACTGATAACAATGATTTATGGCCCAATGGTTAACACTGGCACTATAGTATTACTCCCATTGTTATTTATTAGCTGTTTATTTTTATTCATGGCCCAATGGTTAATACTGGCACTAAAGTAATATTCCTATTGTTATTTATTGGCTGTTTGTTTTTATTTCAATGAGTATTTGAAATACATTTTTTTTACAACAGATTTTGGCGGAAGACCGAATTTGCCAACCTTGTCTGCAACGCGCTGATCGTTTTGTTATCGCGCAAAGGGTAGCTCAAGAACAAGAGGCAGAGGATTCGGCAAGTCAAAAAGATGCAATTAGTGACGTTTATATACCCACATCTCAGCAAAGAGAACAAGAAGATCCACCTTTTGATCTACTTGAAAACAGTCCCGAGGAGTCACGCTTCCAATTATCTCCCTGGAAATTGATGCTGAGGCTCAAGTTGCTCCTTTGGTAGAAGTAATACCACCAGTAAATGTACATGAATTTCCAGTACCTGATTTCACACGAGTCACGTATAGTGCCTCAAATTGTATTATAGCAGGATGCCACCAAAGACAGAATCTGCATAGGATTCATTATAATATAAGACGAAATGTTCTGTCTAAATATAATATATACATCCCACGTGGAACTCGTGTTTGTGAAGTCCATGCTGGGCCTGAAGCACGGTGGAATGATTTCCTAACACATTGTCGTCCTAGACAAGAACTTTTTAATAGCGCACAAATGTCAGAAATGTTAAAAATGTTGCAACACAAACACTTGTCATTTTTGAATTTTGAAAGATTAGATACTATTGACGACAGCGTCTTTTATTATTTTATTGGATACAATAAAGAAATATTTTTTAATAATTCTGCAAGAGACACCTTCAATCTCGACATCTTTTAGAAAACCTAAAACAGCCCTTGCAACGGTCATGTGTAAGTTACATACTGGTGATTCTAACGAAAGACTTTCTAGTGTGTTTCGTATGACACCGCAACATATAAGTAGTGTAATGAAAAAAAATCAAATAAAAAAAAGTGTTTGATGACAGAATTCGTTCCCAACCATTTGGGCTTTGATCATATATACGGACCTTTTTTTTTTTTTTTTTGGGTGGGAAATTATCAAATAACTTCTCCCGCTCTGGGCTGAGCGGGAGGGCGTGTCAGACTTTTACTGACTAAAACCCACCCGTGTTCCGTGTCCCTTTCGGACAAACTCGCAACCCTGGCAGGCATTGGCCCTAACGGACCCCGTCAGTTGGTGCTGACATCTCTTTGAGGCGCGCGTGAAACACTACGCGCCGTCGACCCGGGCCTGGTCCTTATCGGACGGTGAGCTACCCATCGCTCACCGTCCGCAGGCCCGCGCCTACGGTGGCCGGAAATCAGCTTGCGACTCCCGACGCCCGGGGCGTCTCCTGCGGCGGCTAAGAGCGTGAGGGCGCGAACCCTGCCTCACCCACACGCGTTCCGCCTCCTCCTTCGCGAGCATTACTGCTTCGCAGAAGGAGGTGACGGCCTCCCATGCACTCTCGCTCCGAACCATGGCCTGAACCAGGGCTGGACGCGAGAGATCGCCGCCGCCGATCGCCTACGTGAGGACACGGCGGTGCTCCGCCCAAGCCGGGCAGACCTCCACCGTATGCTCCACCGTGTCCTCCGGGCGATCCACACAGTGGTGACACCCGGGCGTTTCCTCCCGCTTTATCCTGAACAGGAACCTCCCGAAACAACCGTGTCCGGTGAGGACCTGCGTCAGGCGGAAGGTGAGGACGCCGTGGTGCCTCTCTAGCCACTCCTCAAAGAGGGGACTTATCGCCACAATTGTGGCGTGCCCAGCGCTGGGTTCCGACAATAGCACTCTCCATGCCGCCATGAGATCCCGCCGGAGCTCCGTCCGCTGTGCCACGATTTCTCGCGGCAGCGGAGTTTCACCCCGGCGTTTCACCTCCTCGCGCCACTCCCAAATGTGCGCGAGGACTTTTGCCTCTAGATCCCACGGCGGTAGTCCGGCAAGAAGGCTCGCCGCCTCACGGGAGACCGTGCGGTAGCCCCGTACCAGCCTGATGGCCATGACCCTTTGGGACGCAATCAACCGCTGGGCTGGTCGTAGCCTCAGAGAACGCGCCCACACCGTAAAGGGCCATGGACCGCACGATCCCTGCGTAGAGCCTCCGGCAGGAGGCGTTGGGACCCCCTAGATTGGGCAGAAGCCGCTTCAAAGCAGCCCCGGCCCTCTCCAGTCTGGGAGCCAAACGTCGGAAGTGCTCCACGAAGTTCCAGCGGCTGTCGAGGACAAGTCCCAAGTACTTCATCGTCGACTCGACACCGATGTGAACTCCTCCCGCCGTTATCTGGGAACCCGACAGTGGCGGGTTCCGAGGACCATAAAACACATGGCCTCGGACTTGTGCAAGGCCACCTCGAGTCCCAATTGCCGGATCCTATCGACGATTGTCGCAACCCCACGTGCCGCCAGTTCGGCCGCCGCCTCATGCGACCTCCCCTGCGCCAGGACCAGCGTGTCGTCAGCGTAGCAGACTACGCTGACGCCGCTAGGAAGGTCGGCTCGCAGCACCCAGTCGTACCCGATGTCCCACAGATGCGGCCCCAGGACCGATCCCTGTGGGACACCGCACGACATCTCTCGCCGGTTCCACTCTCCTTGGTGACCGGGGTAGATGACGACCCTGTCCGTCAAATAGGCCTCGACCACGCGACAGAGTTAGGTCGGCATCCGGTGATACCGAAGTGCCTCCCTAATGCAACTCCAGGGTAGGGTATTGAAGGCATTGGCGATGTCAAGAGACACCGCCAAGACGACCCCACCCCGGGCAACAGCATCCCCTGTCGTGAGGGCTCGAACGCGCATGATGGCACCCACCGTAGAGCGCCCCTTGCGGAAACTAAACTGGCTCTCCGCCAAATCCGGCCCCACCCGCACCAGCCGCCCGACAAGGCGGTCTGCAATTACTCTTTCAAAGAGCTTGCCCACCTCGTCGAGCTGCACGATGGGCCGGTAAGCGGACGGAGAGTCCGCTGGGCGCCCTGGCTTCTTAATGAGGACCAGTTTCCCCGTCTTCCAACAAAGTGGGAACTGGCCCCTCTCCAAGCATGCGCTTAGGAGCCCCCTTAGTCGAGGCCCGAGAGCCTCCAAGGCCAGGACCCAGGCTTTTCCAGGCAAGCCGTCGGGTCCTGGGGCGGTATTTTTGGCATTAAGCCTACGTACCGCCACTCTCAGATCTACCTCGGTCACCTCCGGAGCATCGTCGTCGTCGTCGGCAGTGTGGTCCGCATCGGGCACCACAGGAGGAGGAGCCATGGGTGGAGGAGTAGGTTCCCCTCGGGAAGGGAACAGAGCGCTCACCACGTCCTCCGTCCTCCACGAGCTGGGATATATACGGACCTGATTGTGCCTTTTCGTACAGAAACAATATGCGCGAAAGGATTTTAAGAATTCCACAGATATTATTTTCAAACCGCAATGAACCATAAGTAACAATTTGCGACGGTACTTATTTCTTTCTGCAAAAAAGCTCTAATTACCAATTTCAACGAACTTCATACAGTCACCATAAATACCGTAATTTATTAAAGGTCTTTTTAATTGTAAGTCCAGATGGATATATTATAAACACCTTTGGGCCATACGAGGCAAACAAATCTGACGCTTCTATCATGGCAGAATTGATAAGAGAAAACGAAGCCAATCCTTATCATTGGTTCTTTGACAAAGGAGATGTATTCATTCTAGATCGAGGATTCCGGGATGTGATGGAAGATATAAGTTCGTGTGGATACGAAGCTTATATGCCACAAACGAAAGATGAAAATGAACGTCAGCTAACTACCAAACAGGCAAACGAATCTAGAAAAGTAACTTTATGCCGTTGGGTAGTGGAAACTATTAAAGGTTGATTAAAAAATCAGTTCAGGCAACTTAGATCGCAGTTTTTCAACATCGCGGCACCACACTTATACGAAGAAGTATGAATTGCTTGTGCTCTAATAAATGCGTTCGGGAACCGACTGACAGATCATCAGCTCGTTGATCAATTTATAAATGAAATCTATTTAAAACATGATGCCCCAAACCACTTAAGTGAGTTTGTGATTCAAAATAATTTAAACTTCGTAGAGCCAATTCAAGAGCCAATAAGAGGCTATGGATGCCGGAGGAGAATTCAAACAATTCCCAAATCTCACGTATGATCAGTTGTTAGTGATAGCATTGGGACCGTACCAAGTCGCCCAAGCTCGTAGTTACTATGGGGAACATATTAAAGAAGACGGCATATTTTTTATTGAATTGTGCGAAGACGTTGCCATCGATCATGACTTGAGTCAATACAACATTGTCGTTTCTGATCCTTGGCTTTTAAGAGCTCGAATCCACTCAAGACACCAAAACAATCGAATTTATTTTGTCTACATCTTGCTCGATAATACTTTGCAAGGCAGGAATAAAATAGTTGGCTACTACTGTAATTGCATTGTAGGAAAACGAACACTTGGATGTTGCTGCCGTGTTATGTGTATTATATGGTACATGGCATGGGCGCGACATCAAGAATATTCTATTCAGCCTCCCGCTGCCTTCTTGGATGATATTATTTATACCGAATATGATTAAAAAGCTTATGTTTTATCCACTAGGTATTCAATTATTTTATGTTTACCTACAAAACTATCATTTTAATTCGACACATTTTTCTCATATTCTTATGTTCCGATTGTAATAAAAAAGATTTTAATGAACAAAATAAATGATTAGTATTATAATCTTTGTTTTCTTTCTCTGTCTGGTTCAGATTAACAGTAAATAACTTAATCGACATGAATTCACTACAAAATAAATAAATAAATTAGTTTTAACAATTGTTATTTTTATCTTTGAATATCTCAGAAACGTGACGCTTTATGATGTTATGTTAAATGACATTTTATGTTTGTATATGTGTTCCCTATCCAAATAATTATATGACATTTATTGTGCACCGTGATTTTGAAAAAAAAACAAAATGGTTGCTGATGTTAGGGCCAAAATCTTCCTTTGGATAGGCCTTTTTAAAAAATAATTTAAAAGGAGACTTGCCTTTCTCATGACTGTGTCCGGTTCTGTTAAGAATATAAACAGCAGTGTTGACTGCTTCGGCCCACAGTTCTTTGGGTAGTCTGGCACTTATCATCATAGCTCTTGCCGCCTCCACCACTGTCCTATTGTTCCTTTCAATTTTACCATTTTGTTCCGGGGTGTATGCTGTTGATGTCTGGTGCCTTATGCCTTTTTCCATAAATAACTCTTTAACTGTTGCATTGATAAATTCACTTCCATTATCGGTTCTTACAATTTTTACTTTCTCATCAGTATCTTGTTCAGACAAATTGATAAACTCTTTAATCTTCTCAGGAACATCACTTTTATGTTTTAAGAAATATACATATCTATAGGTAGGACTAAGGACTCTACCTCCATAGGGCCACAGACATCCATATGTATTAGCTCACATGGCCTCTTAGATACAGTAGTACTTCTATTAAATGGTAATCTATGCATCTTACCCTCAACGCAAGCACTGCATATTTCAGCATCATTCTTAAATTGTTTACCACTTTTATTCAAAAACTGTTTCACATACTCATAGTTTTGATGCCCTAAGCGCTCATGCCATATTTTTAGGCTATCTTGTGATACTGTTACAGCAGCAATAAGTTTAGATCCATAATCAAAGCACATAACATATAATTTCTTCTCCCTGTATCCCATGGCCACAACATTACCTTCCTTATTTTTAATTTCACAATAGTCCTTTACAAATTCCATTTTAAAGTCGCTGTCTATGACACTTCTCACAGAGAAAAGGTTAACTGTTAGAAGAGGAACATACATGTCGGCGTGAGCAAATTATTACGAAGTAAAACGAAACGTAACGCCCTGTGACATCATCGTACCACTCAATGAATCAGGCGAGTTGTAGAAGGGGTCGGCCTTTATAAGACGGAGCGCCGAGCGATGCGGTCATTCCGGATTAGCTCGTGGTCATCCGCCGCTAGTTACTTGAGTGTTTTAAAGTGTTAGTGAGTGATACCGTGCGGACCGCAAAGTTTTTAGACTGTTTTCTCTGTGTGTGCATAGGATACCACCCCGGTACCTGTGCAGACACAGGGGAAGCCGCCCCCGTGCTGCTCGGTGAGAAATCACCGCAGCGGTCGCGGAGGCCACGCCCACCCAGATGCCGAAACCCGGCACGCGCGGCTCTCTGGGCCGCGATGCCGGGGAGCAGCATGGAGCCCGTCCGGCGCTGGACCGGACGACGTCGATGCCGAACATCGGTGACGCGTCGTCCGGTGCGCCGCCGGCCGGCCCCTTATCGCAGCCTCGTAGCGAGGAGAGGAGGAGGAGAGAGGGGAGGGCCTCCGGCGCCGCTATAGCTGCCGGCCCACCGACGACATCGGCGCCTGCGCGCGTTGCGCCTACGCCGTCGTCGAGCCGGCCGCATGCGGTGGCGCTGCGCCCCGCCGCCTTCCGACCGGTGCCTATTCAGGCTCCGGGTCCAGCCACGACCCAGCCCGGCCGCACGGCGCACATGCGTGCGCCCGCGCCCGCGCGTACACCCGCGCCGAGTGTGCGGACTGCCGCCGCACAACAGGCACCCCCTGCGCCTACAGCGCGCGCCCCCGCGCCCGCTGCGCGCGCCCCCGTGCCGGCTGCGCGCGCCCATGCGTCAACAGCGCATCACCGCGCGCCCCCGGCCCGCGCCGCCGCGCCTCCGCCGCGGTTTGCGGCGCACCCCGCGCCCCCCTCACTAGGGGCAGCACAAACAAAAAACAGCAGCCACAAAGCAAAGCTGTGCCAGCTCTGCGCACCGACGACGCCGCTCCCCACGCTCGCTGGCGGGACCGGTGATGGCGGAGCGTGAGCGACCAGCAAGTGCCGGCTCTCAGTATAGGTCGGTACCTAAGCCGCCCATGGTGCCCGCTTCGCCGGCGCCCCCCCGGACATCGGCCTACGACTCGCCCGCCATGCTGTCGACATGTTCCTCGCGTGCGGGGTCGAGCATGTCGCTGGCATCTGTGGGCTCGGCCGCCTCCGGTCGCGGAGATGTGTTCCCGGACACGACACCGCGATCCGGACAGCGGCCCAACGTGGGCCGACTAGCCGGCGCCGCGCCCGTGGCGCCGACGTCACCAACACCGTCGCTGGGGTTCGATTTCGAATTCCAACTCGAACCCAGACCCCAGCGGCGAAGGAGGAGTTCCGGCGAAACCGCATTGGAGGAGGCAAAGCGATATTGCTTCGACCCGCCGCGGCCTCAGCGCGAGAGCGCGCCGCGCCGTCGAGGCGCCGCAGCGTCGCCTACCTTCTCCGATGTGGTGCGCCGCTCGCCGCTGCTACCCTCACCCTCACCGGACAAGACACCAGCAGGGGTAAGTGTCTTTCTCTTACCCCCTGCCCCCCCTGCATCCACTGCCCCCCCTGCCGCCACCCCCGGCGCTACTGCGACGGCGACGACGAAGCAGAAGCCGGGGAAAAAGAAACTACGGTACCCGCCGCTAGTAGTAGAGCGACTACCGAACTGGGCCGCTCATTTCCGGGCCCTCAGTGCCAAGCTGGGCCGGCCTCCAAATGGCCGCCCTTTCGGGAGTGGAGTCCGATTCACTCCCGACACAGAGGACGAATACAGGCTGGTACAGCGCTACTTGACGGGCCTGGAAAAGGACAGCGGCGTATCATGGTTCGCCTACTCACTACCGGCGGACCGTAGTATGAAGATAGCCATACGGGGACTACCGGCGGATACGGACCCCCAGGAGATAGAGGAGGAACTCCGGGCGTTGGGGTACCAGCCGGAGTATGTGCGCCACATTAAGGGCGCACAAGGACGACCCGGCTGTGTATTCCACGCCATCCTTAAAAAGACACCCGACGTCCGGGCCATCTTCGACACCACCGTTTTTATGTATATGCGGGGTATCAAGATAGAGGCTTGGAGGGGGAAGCGAGGGCCCGCTCAGTGTCACCGGTGCCAACGCTTCCGTCACAGTTCGCACCAGTGCCACCGCCCGCTCGCTTGCGTGCGATGCGGAGAGGAGCACGCGGCACGCGACTGCCCACGCCCGCGGGAGGAGCCGGCCACCTGTATAAACTGTGGTGGCCCTCACCCCACGTGCAATATCAAGTGCCCCGTGTTCCAGCGAGAGATCCGGAACAAGCGAGCGGGGACTGTCTCCATCACGGCCACACGCCAGCCACAGCAGGCGACCATAGAGGCCGAAGGCATGACGCTGATGGCGGCAGCCAACGGGCCCTCACTAAGGAACCAAGCCACCTCCTCGGGGGGGGGGCGAAAAAAGAAGACCAAGCGCGGGGGTAAGGGTAGAGGGAAAGAAACCCAAACCGCCCCCGGCGAACCAGGACGAAATTCCCGAGGCCGCCCCTGCCTTAAACAGGACGCAGGCTGTACAGGAAGAAACCATAACAGCGATCGCTAGCGCCGGCACTTCGCAGCGGCGCGCAGTCAAAACCACAAAGTTTGCGGCAAAGCCGCGGGGCGACGCCACCACTGCGGGTGGCGCCACTAAATCACTACGGCAATGCGACACAACCCAGAGACCGAGACATTCTGAAACCATGAGTGGCGCCACCGGCGCCCCTAAAACCAAAAGCGACTTTACAGCCTGCGCCATTAGATTGTTAATGGACCTAATAAAGGCCATAAGGCAGGGCCAAGATGTGGAGACGGTCATCCTTGATGGCCTGGCCACTTTACTCACTATGTATAATGGCTAGGCCACTGAGGGTGATCCACTGGAACGCCCGCGGCCTCCGGAACAAGGTCGCCCCCCTCCGCCATCTCCTGAGGGAACAGGACATCGACGTGGCGCTCATAAGCGAGACACACCTGGGACCCGAAGATAGGGTTAGGTTCCCGGGGTATCTCGTTTATAGGAAGGACGAAAGGTCGGCCCAAAACACCCGCTACCGTGGTCTGGCGGTCATTGTGAGGCGAAGAGTCGTCCACCAAGAGCTCCCCTTGCCGTCACTTAGCTCGTTTTACGCGCTGGGTGTACAGCTACATATAGCCGGCGAGGATATTAACATATACGCCTGCTACAAGCCGCCCGTGGACCATATTAATTTTACAGAGCTACGGGCGCTTGTAAATACGCCACAGAAGGCAACCATCCTCGCCGGTGACTTTAATAGTAAACACCCGGCGTGGAATAGCTACACAGCGAATACCGAGGGGAGACGGCTCTTTGCGGACGCGGAAGCCTTTGGCTATACGGTGTCCGGCCCAGAGGTGCCGACATATTACCCGGTCGCGGCACGATTTTCACCGGATGTGCTGGACATCGTAGTCCACCAAGGGCTACACTGCCAGATCACCCAACATGTGATAGACGACGAGTTGCAATCGGACCACCAGCCTGTACTCGTCGTCATATCGGGTATGCCGACCCGATTGAAGCCGATCGCGCCACGTCGATCAACAGACTGGGACGCCTTCAGAGAGAAGCTAGAGACCACCACGCCGACTCGGCCTATCGTCACCACCGCGGACGTGGACCAGATGGCGGGTGACGTCACTGCTTGCATTCAAAGCGCCTTAGAAACGGCGACGACGACGATGTCGCCGCAGGGGAGAGGGCCAATGCCGCCCCTGCCGGCGCACATCAACTCGATGATCGCCGTGAAGAGGCGCCTTCGCAAGCAGTGGCAACAGCTCAGATGCCCGACGCTGAAGACGCAGCTGAACCGTCTCGCGGAGAAGGTGAAGGCCGAGCTCAAGGCGTACGCCGCCGCGGGCTGGAAGGAAAGAATCGACGCCACGACGGACAATTGGCCGTCATTACATAAACTCTGCGGCCAACTCACGAGTACCCCAGCCCCGGTGCGCCCTCTACTCAACAGCGACGGGGCGCTTAAGTACATAGCGGAGGACCGGGCGGAGGTCTTCGCCGAGCACCTGGAGCGTCAGTTCCACCCTAACCCGACCGACGACATTGAACATGTCGCAGCAGTCGAGAAACACCTGGGAGACTATTTCGCACCGCCGATGGCTCCCGATGAAGATGCTATCTTTTTCTCGCCTGGCGCAGTCAGACGCGCCATCCTTAGGACGAGGCCCCGGAAGGCCCCTGGCGCGGACGGTATCACAAACACAGTGCTGCGCCACCTGCCGTTCCGTACGGTAGCGGCGCTGGCGCGCCTGTTTACCGCGATACTGCGCACGGGGGCCTTTCCTGCCTCGTGGAAGGAAGGGCGCGTCATTATGCTGCCCAAGGCGGGAAAAAATATCCTGAAGCCGGAGAGCTATCGGCCGATCACTCTGTTGCCGACGGTCTCCAAGGTGTTCGAAGCACTCCTGCTGCGACATCTCCAACCACACATAGCGCCGCGCCCCGAGCAATTTGGGTTCAGGGCGGAGCATAGCACGACGCTCCAGCTGTCGAGGGTACTGCACCACCTCGCAGCCGCACAGAATAAGAAGGAATACTCGGTGGCAGTATTCCTCGACATGGAGAAGGCCTTCGACCGTGTATGGCACGAGGGCCTATTGTACAAAATGTCCACCTCGGACGCGCCCCGTCGCGTTGTAAGGGTGGTCGCTAGCTTTCTCTCCCACAGGACCTTTAGGGTGGTGGTCGACGGGGCGCTATCCGGCGCCCGCCCGGTGCTGGCTGGTGTGCCGCAGGGCAGCTGCGTGTCGCCGGCGTGTTACTCGCGTTACACCGACGACATCCCCACCACTTCCGACGCCATTCTCGCGCTGTATGCCGACGACGCCGCGTACATCACCACATCGCTAAATGCGAAGTACGCGGCGGTCAAGATGCAGCGCGTCCTTGATCTTCTTCCCGAGTGGCTGTCGAGGTGGCGGCTGTCGGTGAACGTAGGTAAGACGCAGGCGATAATCACCGGATTCGCGCCTCTCCCACCACCCTTGAAGCTGCAGGGGGCCGAGATCGATTGGTCGCCCCGGGTCAAATACCTGGGTGTGACCATCGACCGTCGGCTCACTATGGGGCCACACGTCCGCTCGGTCGCCGCACGGGGCAGGGTCGCCCGCTACCTGCTCAAACCTGTGCTCTCGTCTCGCATCCCGGCGCGCGTCAAGTTGAGCGTGTACAAACTGTACGTACGCCCAATCTTGACGTACGCCGCCCCCGCTTGGTTCGCCCTCACGTGCGAGTCGAGCCGCAAGCTGCTCCGCGCGCAACAAAATTTTGCGCTGCGGACCATTGTTGACGCTCCTCGCTACGTGAGGAACGATGTTATCCAGCGGGACCTCGGGATCGAGGGCCTGGATGAGTTTGTGCGGCGTCTCGCGAAAGGGATGTTCGCGCGTGCCGACGCGTCTGAATGGCCCCACGTCAAACAGATCGCGCCCTGGCATGCGCGCCCCCCTGACGCGAGACCCCTGCCCCGCGACCTGATAGCGGACGAGTGACCCCATCACCGGACTGGACGCCTCGGGTAAGCTGCATTCAGGTTACACGCGGCTTACCCGACCCAATAGTACTCTACAGATGACTCACACATCTGTTGCGTGGCATGTTCTAAGTTAATATAGGCACGTCACGTAACTAACAACAGACATCCATTACTATACATGCGACCAAACACACACACGCAGGCGTGGTGCGGGCCACGGTGCGTGTAACCACTGGGCGGTGTTACACAGTACAATGCCGCCCACACACTCACGACAGTCCCTTAGCTCGGACCGTGATCGGCTAGCTCTGAGATCGAGACGAGCGGGGACTATTCACCTATTCTGTAGGAGCGCCGAGTCGGCACCCTCGTCGCTGGTCGCCTTCGCTGGGCCTCCCCCGGGGAACCGGGGGTCTCACCTGGTGGGGGTTGACCGCCGGGGTGTCGTGAAGAAAGCGGCGCTAGCGTATTAGCGCCGTGGCGTCCTTACAGAAATACTTTGCTATTACTCACAAACGTGCGTTTTTAAAAACGCTCCTGCTGGCGTTTTTAAAAACGTACACGACGCCACTAGCCGCATTAGGCAAAAGCAGTGAGGGGTCCGTATTGGCGGACCACCGCAGACCCTCCGCGGCCAGGGAACATAGTTCCGGCACCGCATGCCACGCCCCCTTGCGGGGGCGTAGCGATATCCCATTATGTTATGCGGTCATTCCGATTGTAGCTAGCGTCCCGTCCGCAACTCTAATTGTGACACGGATCACGCCTGAATCAAATAACCATTATTATTTATTTATTATAATATTTTTATTGTTATTATTTTATTACTTTAAAATCATTTAAAATTATGTTGTGTAAATGTTCATTTAAAAATGGATTATATCTTGATTATGAATTAATTTTTATTTAATATTGATTTTATTTTGAACAATGGTGAATGACAACCCTCAGAACAACATGGAAGTCGGTCTCCTTCACCAATTATCCAGCCAGGCTACTCTCGCGCCGAAATACAACACATTATGCAGGGTAGTATCGATCCATTCCTCTCCATCAAAAGCTTTGAGAATCACTTTTCCTTTACCAATAACTTTTAGTTCTCTGCCATCACCAATTATTACTGACTGGTGGGATTCATACTCTTCAAACTCATTAAATAGATTTCTTAAGAAACACATGTGTTCACTGGCTCCGGTGTCTACTAACCAGCCCTGAGTATTTTCCTTGCTGTTCATAACTGTTGAAAATGCAATATTCCTTTTGTTTGACTCATTTTGACCAGCATCACTGCTTTTCTCTTTATTTAGCCGTAGTCTGCAAAATTTAATTGAGTGACCATACTTTTTACAGTAAAACCATTGCAACTTAGCGCGACAATCTTTTTTATAATGTTCCATCTTGCCACAACCAAAACACTGTCTCACTCAACTTCTTTGTGGCTGTTGCCAATGCTACACACTCTGTTTCAGCCTTTATTTCACTATTTGTTACAGTAGACATATTACGCTCTTCCTCAATTAACAATCTCGCCATTAGTTCTTCTATAGTTTGATTTATTGTAGGGACCTATTCCCATGCAGCAATAAAATGGCGATATTTGTTTGGCAATGACATAAGTACTTTAGTAATAATCATTTTGTCGGATATATCATCGCCTAATTGTCGTATATTCGCTCTTATCTCTTCTATCTTTGAGAAAAATAGTGAAATATCGGTATCGCACTTCAGTGAATAAAACTTTTGTTGTTCGAGATGTAAATATGTAGACGATTTCTTCTCATAGATACTAGTTAACTTTTTCCACATCTCAGCAGACGTAGTAGCAGTAAGCAAGTGCGTCATAATATTTTGATCAATATGGAAAACAATCCAACCCTGCGCCTTGCTATCCTTATTAACCCATTCTTGGTACTCCGCCGGTTTGTCTTTACCGGGTTTAGGTATGGAACCATCACGACCTCAAATAGGCGTTTTGCCTGTAGAATAACTCTTATCTGGAATTTCCAGGTACACCATGTCGCACTTCCATTCAGTTTGACTCCAGATATAGATTGCGGATGCGACAATTCCATTTTCTTCCACTCTCACGACCAGCGAACTCAACAAGCAAATAATGGCGTCTCGAAACCTCGACAAGCCAATACAGCCAACAAAAATCTCTCGCAGATTATTTATTCTTGCCGTAATTTATGCACTCGCGTACTCTGGGCCCATAACCTGTGATGAATTAAGGGCTTTGCAGAGTTAAACAATAACGTAGTAGTGAAACATTTATTAAAACTCGGTGGAGAAAAACGGATACAATTGGTCTCGTATCTAGAATCCGCAATAGACAAAATGTAGACTTGACTGTCAGACTTGACATTTTTACCATAGACACATTACTTATTTCTTTAGGAAATTTGCATTTCGCAGCGTTTATTGGCTAGCTACTCTACACTTCACATTTTGGAGAAGAAAGGGCACGAAACTCGATGGACACTCTTCTAAATAAAAACCATTATATTACAGAGCTTTCTTGTTCGACAATTACAATTTCAGTCCTTACCACACACACTCCCGTCACGACAGATGCCCAACGCTGCCACGAGCGCGGCAGTCGTGCCCTCTCAAAAATGGGCGAAAACCCTCCTATTACCCTATTCAAAACTTATAAACAATACTAAGATGCTTATATCAGTTAATTATTTTATCATTAAACAATGCACACAATAATATACATAAACTATGCGTTTTTAAGATGAAAGTTTAATTAGTAACTTCATTACTTTTTACTAAAATAGAATTTGTCAAAAAACAAGTTTTCATAAAGAAATGTGTGTGTAAAATAATCTAGTTACTTTATGGTTTGTAAATTATTTTTGAAACTGATTTAGTTCTCGTATTAAATTATAACATTGAAGTACTGGTCACTCAAACGTAATCGGCGGCATTTTTCTACAATATCGGCTGATCGGATATCATAAACAGTACTTACTATGTCAAATGTGGAATTGTTAATTTGACTTCAACTCATTCAATGTCATTCAATGTTCTCTTTTCATTTTAACTATAGTTTTAACGAGAACATCATAATTAATTTAATAATTAATCTTAAAACAAGGTGTTTCTAATTCACAAAGAAGCGATGGAGTGATGAACCGATGGATGGTATCATAGATGGCACCGTATATCACGTTGTTTTGATTGTAACAATATCCCGCAGAAGAAGTAATTATTAAGATTATGATAAATTGGAATAATTGATTCGTTACGAATAAGATTATGTAATAATCTTAACTATCTTATCTATCTTCTCGTGACTCGTGGCGGCGACTTAGTACATAAATACATACATACTAATTGTATATGCAACGAAAATAAATGAAGACTATAGAAAATTACAGTTACGAGAACAAGATCACAACGACAAGATGTAATCTTCCTGTACGAGTCTTTTAAACACGAGTAACGACTGCGCGCGTTTTATTTAGCAGTTATCAAGTAGTGACTCCTGATTCCTGCAAGTCAGAGATATTTTAAGGCTCAAGCTGCAGCGGTGGGAGGGGAGCGATGTGGGGGCATCTACAACGCCACATGCTAACTACGCATCAAAACACCTGACGTAACACAAATCCTGCATCGTGCAAGCAGAGTTCATATGGTTCATACTCGTAAACATGAACGTCAGCACAGCCTTCGTGCAACCACATCAGCTCTTGTCGACGACGTCGATGACGTCGTCATCATCACTTCCTCAAAGCTTTTCGAGCGGCGTGTCACACATCCAACCAGCACCCACGGCTTTAACGGGTACGAGTACCCTGACCACCAGCATGCACCGACCGCGCATAACTGGATTATCCACATCCTCATCAGCAACCTTGGCACAGCACACTGCACTTTCAGCTGGTCCACAAGAAGAGCCCTTAAACCCTCTCCTGGTCGACGCTAACAGTCAGCCTCAACCCGGGCCTGTACCACATCCGACTCACTAGAGCATAACGCAGCGCCACCCCAACTCACTGGGAAATCACTGCAGACAGTTCCAATTCACCTGTGAACTATGCAGCACCGGCACCCGGTTCCAACTTACTGGAACCCTTTACTGGCAAACATCGCAAGATATACGACTCGGCCCACTATCGACCATCGCGCGGTCTCCGGAGGGGAGTGATGTAGCGGCATCTAAATCACCACATGCGAACTACGCGTCACACTGACGTCACGCAAAATCCTCAATCGCGCAAGCAGAGTTTACTGCGCGACGAGCATATAAATGACAACGTCCCGACATTAATTGTCGGTCAGTTGTCCACCAGCAACACCCGTCTGTTCAGAGGATCCTCCCTTTTCTATGCAGGATGAGTGAACTTTACACGCTGTTCCTCATACCTCTATAAGGATGACTCCTGTAAGCTAGGAGTTGTTGATGAAAACAGGCAGGTACAGGTATCGGTAATAGTGGTACTTTTGTGCATGTATTCGTAGTTCCCCCTGCCTGCATGCAAACAGCCCCACACAAAAATTAACCAGCGGTAGAACCGCCAGTACTTCAGAACTAATAGTACAGTACCGGCACAAGCCATTGCTCGCGGTGAATCAGTCGTGTGCAGCATGTTGAACGGATCTCAACATAAAATGAGTATTATTCACACTTAAAGTTAATCAAAAACTCACATGTGATGTTTAAAATTTTTCAATTGATGCATACAATTTGACCGGCTAGTGCGAGCGATCTAGTTTTTAAATTATTATTATGATTTTTTTTAAACCAATTTAGTTAAATTAAATAAGCCAATTGAAAATTGTAATGAGCCAAAAGGTCGTTGGCAGTTTTTAATTATCATTTTCAAGATCCGCTGGGTGAGTTATGTTAATCTAGTTCAGTAATTAAATGCTGGCGTAGGATCAGTACCCGGTGGTGCAGCGGTGTGCGTCTGATCAGCGAGGAGTGCAAGTGTGGGGTCCGGCCGGATAGTGCCGGCCGCTACTCATCCGGCGCTCTCAGGCTCATTCAATTGTTTATTCACTTGCACTCTCCGCCGCAGGCACAGTATACTCCGTGCGCAGTAGACACACTCCATCTGATGCAATGCTGTCGATGGACAACTATTTAGAAGAATGGAGTGGAAACATGTGGCTAAAACCATTACAACACAACACAATTAAAAGAAGAATGGCAGGACTATATAGCTTTCAGGGTGTCGCATTTAGACTTTTCGTACATAAAAATAATCTCAAAAGATCGATCTCAATGTCTGTGATCATTCAAGTATCGAGCTGAAAATGTTTTTCTCTCTGTGTCTGCTAGTGATCATATTGTCATCACCTGAACCATATTAAAATTTCGTGGTCGATCTTACTCAAGCAACTCTGTAGAGTCTGTTCGTAATAAAATAAAACATATTAAAGTACTACAGACTCGTTTTATTGCAGTCGGGGTCTCGGTCGGATCCACTGTACTTACATTATGTACCGCGCTTTAAGCTCTGTACACTTTTGTGGAACGAAATGTTTCAAACAAACCCTAATGTAACGTTCGTTTTAAAAGATTTCAAAGAAAAAGGAAGACATGAAAAGAGCACAGTGCTTAATTCATTTATCCTCAAAATGTACGTTATTCATAGTTCATAGTAGTCAAAATCAAAAGTCATTTATTCAAACTAGGCTGAGAATCAGCACTTTTCGAACGGCAATAATTACATGAGGCAGTCCCCATAAAACGCCCCCTTCACCACTTCCTAGTGCTTTAGCTGGCAAGAAGAAGTGCAGCAGCCCAGCTGTCTGTTCGCATATAAAACTTGAATCTATACAATAAAGTAAGTAGTTTGTTGTCACTGGTGACTGGTAGTGGTAGCCGCCGCCGCGCCGTGCTGCGATATGCGTGCAGGGATTTATGAAGTATTGAAGTTAAGCCGGTAAGATGCACGACATAACTTACACACGCGCGTGATTCATTGCTTACCGGCTTGCTAACAATGGACTATTAATTACCTACGTTGCCAGCATGGTAAGCGACTAAATCATTTTATATCGTACTAGCTTTTGCCCGCGGCTTCGCTCGCGTGGACGTCGGAAATAATCTCACGGGAACTGGGCTTAAAAGTATCATATATCCAGGTTATAAACTATGTGTGCCAAATCTCATCCAAATCCGTTCAGCCTTTTTTCCGCCAATCAGAAATATACATCCAGACAAACAGACAAACGGACGAGAATTCTAAAAACTATATTTTTGGCATCAGACCCGTTCCCATACCTCGTAACAATCACTTTTTTTCAAAAATATTCAATGTACAGTTTTGACTTCGTTACTAATTTATGATATGTATAGATACGTATAGTATCTAACTTATGGTTAATTGAACTTACCTTAAGTGAACTTCAACCAAAATTATACGAGATGTTGCATCCGAAGAGATTTAATTCACAAGGTAGTAACGTTCTATACTGTACTACACTGCACACTGTTGAGAGACTAAAAAAAAAAATAACTAGTCTGTGTCATCTGTCAACTGTCACCCAAATCTCATTCATTTTAGAGCTCATTGTTTACTCCATTCCATAATAATATGGGGTGTTATGTACATGGGTGGGTAGGGTGTTAAATCTCTTCGGATGCAACATCTCGTATAATTTTGGTTGAAGTTCACTTAAGGTAAGTTCAATTAACCATAAATTATACTTCAATGTTGCATCCTTGAGATTTAATTCACAAGGTAGATGTTTAGAGTATGTTTTATTATGGAATGGAAAACCTTTATGTTCATGTTTATGTGTGAGTAGGTACTTGGGAATTTGTTTTTGAAACAAAACAAAAAACAAATCACATCAGTTTTTTATATATATGGTAACCATCAAAAGGTTATCACTTGGTAACAATGAAATGGCACTTGGTAACAATCAAATAACGAAGCAGATTAAGGAACAGAAGATTATTTTACAGGTTTATGAATTGATTATGCCATCAGCAAACGCCCTCTTTTACAGATTCAATAATAGGTTGGTTGTAAAATTTTGCAAAACATAATATTGTGTTACTAGTCCAGCAAGCGGTCTTTTTTATTATTTCCATTGAGATGTCTGATCTGAAAGCCGCTGACGTGAATGCACGCCTAGTACTTTAGGCAGTGAACATATTTACATCCACGCCACTACCACTAACCGTTTCTTTGATTCAGCGGCTGATGGACTGGGAGGTACAATTATTGTGTATTGGTTTTTTACCCGACTGCGTGAGGCAAAGGAGGGTAATGTGTTTATTATAAGTTTGGATTAAATTATCGCAATCATAAGTGTTTCTAAGTGGGTAAAATTTTTCTATATAGGAAGTTAGTGTTTTTGCTGGACATAAGATTGCTTGTTAGTATAGAAAGGTTATCAAGCGGGGATTTGTTTCTGTTTGGTGTTGAAGTTTTAAATTATTAATCATGTTGGTAATGGTGATTATTATTCCTGTTTCAGTTACATGAATACCATTAACTTCGATCAAAGATAAGGTTTGCATCCGTTGTCCTGTGGACAATGCACGCAAAGATTATATTATTATTATTATCTTAAGGGATAGACATTCATTAGGATATAACTTAGAAAGGTGATCTAAGACCAAATTAGGATTCCAAGTAATACAATATTTAAGAAAGGTAGGCTTGATTTTTAAAAACACCTTTAAAAATATACAGGAAAAGTTTTTAACCAGTGCGCAAATTTTTTTTGGTGGTTTAATATCAGTAATAGAACACATTTCCATTATTTATTCAATACTTTTTTTAAATTTTTTATCCTACTTTAAATCAGCAAAATATGGACACAATCTATTCGTAATAATATCAATGGGCGCGCGCGGCGGCCGGCGCAAGCGGCGGTGTTGCACGGCTCCCGGGCGGCAGGGGGCGGCAGGGGGCGGCAGGGGGCGGCAGGGGGCGGCAGGGGGCGGCAGGGGGCGGCAGGGCGCGCCGGGTGGTGCTGTGGCCGACAGTTCACTCATCGCACGCGCTGTCGTGTGACGTCGCGTCTAATCGCTTTCCCGCGCAAGCGCCGCGCCGCACGTGTGTCGTGCTTGTACCTACCGGTCACGATGTCGGACTTCAGTAACCGCGAGTTTTACGAGATGGTGCGAGTGTATGTACTGAGTGGTGAAAGTTTGCGAGCAGCTCGCCGAATGTATGCGACGGAGAGCATACCTCGAATGCGAGCCCATGGAATCCTTAACCCCGCGGTCCCTAATGAAAGGGCTATTTTAGCGGCCACTCAAAGGCTGCTTGATCACGGACAGTTCAGAACCCCGAATCATGCACGAGGGTCTGGCAGACCCCGACTGGCGATCGAAATCGAAGAAGCCATCCTAAGCCCGTTAAAGTATGAAGGAAAATTTGGAATTACTCTGCAAATAACTTCAGGTCACGGTCTAAACATAAAAAAGTCTAGTTCGAACCTGATAAAATTAGCGATCAGTACATTGTAACCCACGTAAATACCTACGCCGGCGAATCGAGCGAGCGCACAGCTGATAGGTAGGTACTTTAGCGCGTTACGCTTCGCCGCGCGCCGCCGGGTAGCCATACAACCACTTTTAAAATAAACATCTTTCGTTAACGATATTTTTTGTTTTTTGTACTAAGACGTATCAAAATAAAAAAAATATATGTTTAATAAAATTCGTTTAAGTTTAATTTGTCAAAATTTGAGCAGTGGATAAAAACTTTTCCTGTATGAACATAATTATTTTCTGTTTGACTTTTTGGTAAAATTAATTTCAATTCAGAGCGAAAAGGATTTAACGTCCCATAACTTTTTCATTTGTTAAATTCCTCAGTTAAGAATTTTAAGGTATAGGTATATTATTAAGCTATCAAAATGGTCAATATTATTAGTTATACAAAGGAATACCAGCGTTTAAGAGCAAAATTATACTGGCTCATGGTATTATTAGATAAAGATTTAACCATAATTTATATTTCTTCAATTGGAATTTTTCGCTATACGTACGATTTCTTGACAATATTGCGCACGACAGGGTAAGCTTTTTCCACATGGGATGGGATAGGGTTCCCTGGGAGGGGGTAATAAATTATTCTAATTAAGTTTGAAAAACATTATTTCAGAATCAATTAGGTTACTGAAAAAGGGGAACCATGGTTGGCTAGCTGGCCAATACGGGACGATAACTATGTCAGTTGCTTTGTTGTTCAGAATTTACTTTAAGCATTTTATTACAGAAGCAAATTGTGGGAAGACATGTCGAAGTAATTGTTCCAAGGCATTGTAAATGCGTCTATATCATAGGCATCTGGGTCACGTTTCCAGGATAAATATTGTGTGAATTGTTTGTTAAGGCGCGATGCAAACAAATCATTAAAAGGTTTACCGAATTTTTTCGTAATAGATTTGTAGCGGCATCAACATCGCCACATACGAACTACGCGTCACACTGACGTCACGCAAAATCCTGCATCGCGCAATTAGAGTTTACCGTGCGACTAGCATATATACAACGTCCCGACATCAACCGTCGGGCAGTTGCCCACCAGACACGACACCCGTCTGGTCGGAGGATCCTCCCTTTTCTATGGTGGATGAGTGAACTTTACACCCTGTTCCTCATACCACCAAAGATTTAAATCATTGTGAATCTAACTCCCATTCGGTATCAACATTAGTACCTAGAATCTAGGTCTGCGTCAGTATTCTCTCTGGATTTAATACACGATGCGTAAATAAATATATTATATTGTTTTATTGTACCACTGCCACATTTGCCAAGTGATATCATTTAAATGAGGGAATTGTGTGCCACCCATTTTGTTGAGATAAGCAATGACAATAGTATTATCTAAGAAGAACATTTGCATTTGTTTTGTTTTTTCAAAAGGTTTTTAGGCCCATCAATGCTGCCAGTAACTCGAAGAAGTTAATGTGGTGTTATCTTTATTTCATTGACCAAAGGCCTCTAGTAATTTCACTTGTGAGTGAGGAGTCTTGTGAATAGTTCCAATTGGAAGGAGTAATCACGAAGTTTGTTCATATTTCTGTGCGACATTTAACTCCACCAAGTGAAGTCTTCTTGTGAGAGAGTACAAACAGTCATTTTGTATCATAGTTGTCATTTTACTTCAAAGTACTAAACATTTCTCCCGTTCTAGCCGTTTGGTATATACCTAGCCATATGCAATGGCTGGACACGCTGCTGATGACGTACCGATTAGTTTTGCAAAATCTCTGATAACTACAGTATCTATGCGACGACGGTATTTATGGATTAGCTCCTTTATTCTTTGATTTTTTCTTGGAGTAGCTGTAATACCTGAATACGTAAAAAAAAAAAAAATTGGAAGGCAATTGAATAACGGAATCACATCACACTAATATTACCTATTTAAAGGTGAAAGTTTGTGAGTGTGTGTTTGTTACTTCTTCACGCTCAAACGGCTGGACCATTTTTTATAAAATTTTGTATGGAGGTAGCTAACACCTTTTATTATCATATAGGCTACTTGCTACTTTTTATGCCGATATACCCACGGGATCGAGACTTACGCGGGTGAAACCGCGGGGTGCTAGTCTCAAATATTTTCTATGTGAGATATGTTTAAGCATTAAAAGTAAGATTCTTTTAGGTCTATTGTTGCCATTATTTATTATTAATTTAGATACGGTACGTATATCATCCATTTTAAAATGTTGGGCTGGTGAGAACTTATTAAGGGTGTTCAGATTTAAGATAAATCTATAACCGCCTATACTCTTAGGCTTTAAGAATACCGGTGAAATAAACTGTTGTTTATTTCAGCGGTATTCTGTTGTAGATCAGAACATTTTAGAAATTGCCCCTATATCAATAAGTTTGAATATTGCAGATTCCATTTCTTCATGAGATGGTGGGTTTTTTGGTTCAGTGTTTTGAACCACTTTCCCAATAAACGGTATTTATAGCCATTAACTTAATTTAATATGATGGGATCATCGGTTAACAACATCCAGTGTTTTAATAAAATATCTAATTATACCGGCGTGAGGTACCTTTAACGGCGGTTCTTCTTGTCGTTCAACTTGATGGCTCCTGTCTGCCGACTGCATTGGGTTGAGTAGTTGGTCCTCCTCGCCGAAGATGTCGGTGGTTTTGGTTGGTGTCGACTTGTGGATGGTGTTGCAGCCACATTGTTTGCTCGTCGACGAGGACCCCGCACATTTCCCGCCTGAAAACCGGCTCTCCGGTTGTCTGTATAATTCACTGGACTCGGGGTGTAGATCAAGAAGCAATTGACTGATTTCTGATATTCTTTTCAGAATATCAAGTTTGTCTACAGATTGCGCCTATATGATGTCCTTCGTCAGGTTAACGAGGTCAGTGATCCCTGTGCCAAGCTGATTTTGCGCTGATTCCAAATGATTTTGGTGCACGCACTAATGTTAAATTTGTGGGAACAAGCATTTTTGCTTTTGATGATTCCTTGTGTTCTTTATCTGATCCATCGAGCAGTATTTTTCCCCAACGTTCAGAGACTTCATTGGGTATTTTTTCTCCGAGTGCGGAAAAGCTTCGCCAAGCAACTCAAGAATTTCTATGGATATATCCACAGTAGAAGTTTCATTGACAACACTCGGGTCACTCGAAGTTTGTCCTAGTAGCAAGGACAAGAAAATTTTCTTCAAATTTCGAAAACTTCATCATCCTCTTGTGGTTCATCGACATTTCTGTTGTTTTCAACAGAAGTTTGATATGCGTCATAAGGTGATGAGCTTAAAGATCGTAACGATGGGCTTTCTGAAGGCCGAAACAAAAAGAAAGTTACTTTCAGGATAGTCTCACGTACTACCTCATCGAGAAAGTAGTTATTGTATTTCTGGATAACATCGCGTGTTACCTCGCTAAAAAATACCATTTTGTTATCAGGATAACATTAGGTGTTATCTCATTAAGATAACGATAGAGTTATAGGTCTTAAAAATAAATAAACGCCTAAAATATTCTTCGTCACGTTCATTTTTTCGTTTCCCATGACTAATTTTCACTTTACTAATATTTTTTGCAATGAAAATATAAAGATTTTTAAGGATGTAGATTGAATTATTGAAAAACACAGCGTAACAGTGCAACACACGAAGAACGAAAGACTAGTAATTTTTTTTTTTTTAGTCTGTCAACAGTGTGCAAATCTCGACGATGCAACATTGAAGTATAATGCTAGTGCATAGATACATAATGATGGGAATGCTAATATTAACAGATTTACAAAATGTGATTTACATAATATCTGAAGATTTTCCATACAAACATTGTCACCCCCAACCCCCATTAGGGGTAGATTAAAAAACAAAAAAACACAAAGTGCAAATTTGCTTATATAAGTATTCGTGCAAACTTTCAAATGTATTAACTCAAGCATATTTTTTTCATACAAACAATGCCCCTTTTCACCCCCATAACGATCAAATTTACAAAAACCCTTTCTTAGTGCTCACCTACATCATAAAAAAACCTTAGTGAATAATTTCACGTCCCTAGTCTCAGTAGTTTGGGTTGTGCGTTGATTTGATTTGATTTGATTTCTCGCCCGCGTGGATGTCGCAAAAAAATTGATGGGAACGTACTACAGGGATTTAAAATAGGTACCCTAAGTGTTAGTCCAGATTATAAACTATAACGTGCCAAATTTCATCAAAATCCGTTCAGCCGTTTTCGCGCCAATCCGAAACATAAAATCATCTCTAACATTGACTACTCCTTTCCACTGCGTTAGGGGTAGTATTTTTGAAAACCCTGATATACCTTTACTTTTATTTCGAACCGCGCGTTGAAATATTTCCATGCAATTATTTTCCCCCACAAAATTCAACACACCCTTTAAAGGTTTTTATAATAATATAATAATAATAATTTTGATATAAACTGTATCCCCATTTTTACCCCGACAAGGTTTTATTTTTTTTTAATCTTCAATCAAGTGATTTGTCATTAAAAATGTTTAAATTACTTTATAGTTTAACATTCATCATATCATTGTATTGACCGTGGTGAGTTTCCTGATCTTATGAAAAACAGTAAAATAATACCGTTGTTTAAATCGGGTAGTACATCAGACCCTACTAATTATAGACCTATTTCGGTGCTACCTATCTTTAGTTCAATTTTTGAAAAACTTATTTTAGATTAAATGCAAAGATTTATAAACATAAATTACTGCATAACAAACAGTTCGGTTTTACAAGGGGTCGTTCAACTACTGATGCTGGTGTTGAACTTTTAGGACATCTTTATAATGCATGGGAGGATAAATGCGATGCTTTGGGTATCTTTTGCGATTTGTCCAAGGCATTCGATTGCGTTCTTCATGAAACATTAATCAGGAAACTGCACCACTACGGAATCCGAAATGCCTCCCTGGATCTTCTTACTTCATATTTAAGTGATAGGATTCAGAGAGTTGATGTTATTGGAAAAAGATCTCCCGGATCTATAGTAAGAATGGGGGTCCCCAGGGCTCAATTCTTGGCCCATTTTTGTTTCTTATTTATATAAATGACTTGCCTTACCTCTTAAAGGATAAACATGATATAGTGTTGTTTGCAGACGACACTATACTTTTATTTAACCTTTCATGCCCTGTGACATAACAAACGTCAAAACGCTCAAGGACCAATCCTTATCTTAATGGCCGCCAGATTTATTGCCCTTTGTTCCCAATGTAAACAAAAAACATCTTAAGTGATTTGTGAGAACATAAACATCCTTTATTTAAGCTGTATGGGTTTTTGAATAGAGTCACTGTAATTAACAATAAAAAAAATGGTTGTGGGATCTGTATTTGTATTTAATAATTACCCCTAATTACAGATAACAGCTGTAATTGTTTTGGTCTTATGTTATGGCTATTTCTGATAAAACTATTGTATCAATTTACACAAAATTTTGCAAGTTACATTATGAATAGATAAGAAATCTAACAACAGCGTTTCTTTGAGAGTTCTATGTAACATTGTTGTAATAATAAATCACAAAGTTCATGGCACTTGAGGCCGGCCTTATGATATCTTTGAAACTTTGAAAATTCACATCGGAGTAACACCGAGTAGTTTCTTATACAAAAATGTTACTAAAATACTACATAAACCTGTATTGACTGATAGCTACCTATATCTTGTAAAAATATACCACCATAATTAATTAATAAAAGATTTTCTTGAAGAAAAGGGGGGGGTTAATTGATTTATTTATTAATTAATTAAAAAATAAATTACCTTTTTTTTTTTTTTGAATATTTGTGATAAATGCACAAGTGGGAACTATACTGTCATATTAGTTTAACACTTAGTCATTCTTGTGGAAAGAAATAAAGATAATTTAATTTAATTTAACCTCAAAGTTTAACAATTTTAATGCAATTTTTGAAATATGATATTTTGAAACTTTTCACAAGTATTTAGTGCAAATATTATCTAAAACGATGTTTCAAGCACTTATTTATGATTATTATTGATTATTTGCAGTCGATAAAACACAAAATAAGTCCAAACTCCGACAATAGAACGGATTTTTGTCGAAACTTTTCTTTGTTCAAAAATTTCGAATTTTATGATGCAATTTCGTGCAATTATTATCTACAATGATGTATTAACAACAGATAAATGAAAATGTATCCACTTACCTATATAAAATACACTTTTAAAAGCACTTTTCACTCACTTTATTTTCACAATACAAACACGACCACAGAAAAGAATGTTGTCATACCATATTTTACGTTCGGATACCTTCAGTTTTTGAGAATATCTACCAGACAATCGACTAAAATCGCCACAAACAATACTAAACGTTATTCTTTAGAAAAATTTGAACTTTTAATAGCGTGTACTCACCGACGCCGCAGGGCGGTGGGGCCTGACGGTATGGGCAACGCCGCCGCCGCAAGGCGGCGGTCGGGCCTGAGCGGTACTCAAACGTCAGCAGTTGGTTACTGACAATGTAAATAATGCCCTGGAAAAAGTAGTTAACTGGTTTAAAGTTAATAACCTACTTCTTAACGAAAAAAAAACTAAATTTATTAAGTTTACAACACCTCATGTTAGACAAGTAAAAACTAGTGTGCTCATAAAGGGTGAAGAGTTGAAACCCGAAGATACCACAGTGTTTTTAGACATAACTTTGGATGCCAAGCTTCAATGGGGCCCCCATATAGATAAATTGTCCAAAAAGCTTAGCTCTGCAGCATACGCCGTTAGAAAAATTCGTGATTTAACGGATTTAGAGACAGCCCGCTTAGTATACTTTAGTTATTTTCATCGTGTAATGTCGTACGGTATTCTGTTGTGGGGAAATGCCGCCGATATTTAGTCAATTTTTGTTTTACAATAAAAGGCAATTCGTTCAATTTATAAATTAAGTCCCAGACACTCCCTCAGAGACAAATTTAAAGATATTAATATAATGACTGTAGCTTCTCAGTACATTTATGAAAATCTTAGCACATAAAAATATGAATATGTTTAAAAAATACAGTGATATCCATAGGAACAAGCACAAATTTGCTGTTCCTACAACCAGGCTTAAAAAAATAGGTGGCTCATTTAGATGCCAGTGTATACGTTTCTATAATAAACTTCCTAGCCATATTCAAGAATTAATCCTTTTAAATTCAAATGTTTTATAAAGCGGAAACTGTGCCAGAAGGCCTTTTATACTGTTAAAGACTATAATGAGGACAAAAAGGCTTGGGATTGAGCTGCTCCAATAAATTTACAGTGAATCTTGATTTGATTTATATTTTGTAATAAAAAATATTTTAATTTTCTATCTTTCATATTAGGCTGTTTATCGGCCTTATACCTTTGCTTCTCCTTCAACCTGGCAAAAGCAAAGCGCGGAAAAAAAAGAAAATTAAATCATAGTTTCATAATAATTCATGACAAAAATATTTTTCGTTATTTTATTTTTAACCGTCTTCTAAAAAAGGAGGTATTCAATTCGACCGTATATATGCTTTTTTATGTTTGTTCGCGCCTAACTTCGTTGTTTATAAACCGATTTTGATGATTCTTTTTTGTTAGGTTAACAAAAAAGCCCAAAATTTGAGGGTTCCCCTCGATTTCCATGGGATCCCCTCATCAGATTCTGATTTGGTGGCAATGGGACCACCTCGGGAGTATACCCTTTTCAACAAAAAAAGAATCATCAAAATCGGTTTATA
Organism: Tiliacea aurago; assembly: GCA_948098905.1. Taxonomy (NCBI): domain Eukaryota; kingdom Metazoa; phylum Arthropoda; class Insecta; order Lepidoptera; family Noctuidae; genus Tiliacea; species Tiliacea aurago. Next base: position 24,712,735 of record OX402596.1, read on the forward strand.
AACAACGAAGTTAGGCGCAAACAAACATAAAAAAGCATATATACGGTCGAATTGAGTAACCTCCTTTTTTAGAAGTCGGTTAAAAATAAAATAACGAAAAATATTTTTGTCATGAATTATTATGAAACTATGATTTAATTTTCTTTTTTTTTCCGCCCTTTGCTTTTGCCAGATTGAAGGAGAAGAAAAGGTATAAAGCCGATAATCAGCCTTATATGAAAGATAGAAAATTAAAATATGTTTCAGTTTAGAACACAAATAAATGTTAATTTGTTCATAAACGTTTTTTTAACCGACTTCTAAAAAAGGAGGAGGTTCTCAATTCGGATGTTTGTATTTATTGTTTTTATGTTTGTTCGCGCATAACTCCGTCGCTTGCTAACCGATTTGAGAAATTATTGTTGGAAAGGGTATACTTACCTAAGGGTCCAATTAAAATTTTATCGAAATCGGACAAGCAGTTTTTGAAAAATCAACAAAACTCTAAAAATGTATCTACATTGTCTACATTGATGATCTTTTCGTTAACTCTGCATTGCGTTTTTTGTTCGCGCATAACTCCGTCATTTACGAACCGATTTGGAAAATTCTTTTTCGGCACTGAAACGTGAAAAATAAAAAACTTTTTATTTTAACAAAAAAAAAATAACCGACTTCCAAAAAAACACAACAAAGTGAAAAATAACTTTAATTTCGGAAGTCGGTGGCATAAAACTAAAATACAGATCCAAAGACACCGACTTCCGAAATTAAAGTTATTTTTCACTTTGTAGTGTTTTTTTGGAAGCCGGTTATTTTTTTTTTGTAAAAAGTTTTTATTTCTTCAAAAATGTATCGAAAAACGTCTTTTGATACACGTGGACATTTGTTATTGTAATTCTAGGCCCAAAAACAACCTCGCCTACGGCTAATGCTTATCGCATTCGAGGCGGAATTTACAACCGACATTTACCCCAAACATTCTCCACTTGTATCAAAATGTACTATTATATATGTAAGTTATCATTTACTGATCAAATAAATACTGTCTTTTTTTAAGTAATAATGTTCTCCTGACCGAATAATGATGACGTAATCATATTATTTGTATTTTGTCTCCCATAGTTTCGCCAAAACTCCCTAGTAAAGGCTTCTACATACCGGGGCGACTTGTCGCGCGACGCGACGTGACACAAAAGCACCGCTCGTCCCGCGACACGCGGGGCCTATGTGCCGTGTCGCGTCGCGCGACTAGTCGTGCTTTTTTTTTTTTTTTTTTTTTTTTTTTTTTTTTTAGGTATGGCATCTCGTAGCAGACCTAGAGAGGTCGTTGCTACTTAACCGGATATTCCTGTGGCTGCCCTAAGGTTTTTAATCTTAAAGCCTCCAGCCAGGGCGCAAATTATGTATATTAAAAACTAAACGACAGCGCACTAAGGGCACCCCCTGTGGGGTACGGACCTCGGCTCAGGGCGTCGTTGGGGGATCACAAAATTACTAACAATTTGGGGACGGGCTGGATCAACATTTTGATCATGATTATTATCAGGGGATATTATATTTATTGCTACGGCGCTCTCAGCCTCTAACCGGGCGGCTGGCGCATCGACATTCAAGGGACGGGGGGGAGGACTTTTATTACCATTTACTCGGGAAGTTCGCGTGGTACCTCGGCGGCGAGGACGGAAGGTCGGTTTGTGTAATTTGTGCACTGTACTCGTGGCCCTATTGCTTTCCTGAAGGAGAGTGATGGGGTCATCCGGATCTAAGAGAGTGTGCCTCGGTCGGCGAGTCTGACTAATGGCAGAAGGCCTGTAACTAGCGGCCTGCACAACCAAGGGGTTGCGATGACGTTCCGCGGATTCGAAAAAGCGCTTTGCAAGGCGCTTCATAAACTGTTTGATGGTAGGCATCTTAAGGTCTACGTGAAGTTGTTCGTTCCGAACGAACCAAGGAGCTTTCGTAATTCTACGGAGAAATCGGTTTTGAAGCGTCTGCATCTTATGGATGTGATATGACTTTGCGTGAGCGAAGACTACGCAGGCGTAAGTCATGATCGGTCGAATGCACGCGGTGTAAATACGCAATTTGCACTTAAGGGACAACTTGCTGCGCGGGTTGAGTACGGAGTGTAGTCGGCCGAGAGCAAAACTGGCGCGCGAGCGCACCTGTTTTATGTGCTCGCCGAACGTCATGTGATGGTCTAAGACCACACCGAGATATTTGGCTCGCTTCTCCCAAGGGATAGGCTTGCCGAACATGGTGATCGGTTGGGGCAGGGCGGGTGATCGCCGGGGCCTACAGAATAGGACCCCCTGGCTCTTATCAGGGTTGACTTCAATCCTCCACTTCCTGAACCAGGCCGCGAGTCTGTTGACTTCGGCCTGAAGGATGCGGGCGATATTGTCTTGCCTGAGGCCGGAGTAGTAGATGGCCGTGTCGTCTGCGAACAGAGCTAACTGCGCCTTTCTACATTTGGGGATATCACTAGTGAATATAGTGAATATCAGCGGTGCCAGCACAGCGCCCTGAGGGACGCCTGCGCGGAGCGGATGGGGGGAGGATAGCGCACCCTCGATGCGATAGCGGAAGGTGCGGTCCGACAAAAAGTCTCGTAAGATGAGCACGAGACGATCGGGCACACCGAGTTTGTAGAGCTTATATATTAAGCCGTTGTGCCAGACTTTGTCGAACGCTTTCGCAATGTCGAAGAACACAGCACCCGTCATGAGCCCGCGCTGGAAGCCAGCGCTTACATGCTCGACGATACGGTGGACCTGTTGTGACTAGTCGTGCTGGTATGTAGAAGCCTTAATACGAGTAAACTAAATGCTTGTAGCGGCGATATTTACTTAAGACAGCATAGGAAAATTGTATAAAATAATTATTGAGTACTATTCCCACAACTAATGATCTCCTTAGCGAATGTAAATTTTTAATTTTAATTTTTATTATTTAAGATTTTTATTATATTTATTTGTTAAATGTTAATGATATCAATCTTTTTGGTATAATTACTTAGAATTAAATTATTGTTACGCGTGAATTACCAAAATTATTGAATAACTTTAGTTGTAAATATCCTTTTTGGCTTTGTATTATTATGTAAAACCATAAATGGTGCATGTTGTGTTAGCCTGTAAATGAATGTTGCACTTATATTTAAATGTATCTACTATTATGAAAATTATTGTAAATGAATTTTGTAAACAATTGTTGGCTAACCTAAATAAATAAAATAACGTTATAAAAATCGGTATTATCTAAAAATCGTTCGGTAATCGCTCGTTGTTTGTTAATATGCAATTACTACGACACTAGTGCCAAACAATGAACTAGCAATCCTCAGAACCAACTTAAAAAGAAATTCAACAAAAAAGTATAGCCATGAAAAAAAACCGGTCAAGAGCGAGTTGGACTTGCGCACCGAAGTTTCCGTACGTATATAATATGATGTTGATGATTTCTGAAAAACTGTGCTATTTAGAGACATCGTTTTATTTTCCTGTAATCTTTAATTAAACTTCTATCACATAGAACAATTTCAGATTGTTATCTATGCAAACTTCGGAGATAAGGGGGGGGGAAACGGTATTTTTTTTACATTTTTCATCAAAAGTCGGACACTGTGCAGATTGATTACATACATAATCAGCCTATAATGTTCCCACTGCTGGGACACAGGTGTCCTCTCTGCGACAGGGAGGCAGATTGATCACATACATAATCAGCCTATAATGTTCCCACTGCTGGGACACAGGTCTCCTCTCTGTGAGAGGGAGGCAGATTGATTACATACATAATCAGCCTATAATGTTCCCACTGCTGGGACACAGGTCTCCTCTCTGTGAGAGGGAGGCAGATTGATTACATACATAATCAGCCTATAATGTTCCCACTGCTGGGACACAGGTCTCCTGTCTGTGAGAGGGAGGCAGATTGATTACATACATAATCAGCCTATAATGTTCCCACTGCTGGGACACAGGTCTCCTCTCTGTGAGAGGGAGGCAGATTGATTACATACATAATCAGCCTAAAATGGTCCCACTGCTGGAACACAGGTCTCCTCTCTGTGAGAGGGAGGCAGATTGATTACATACATAATCAGCCTATAATGTTCCCACTGCTGGGACGCAGGTCTCCTCTCTGTGAGAGGGAGGCAGATTGATTGATTGAATAAAATTCGAGGGTAGAACGGATTTAGTGTTCTTGTCCCTTTCGTGGGGTTTATAGAAGGAGAGATTTTTTTTGTTGTTTTTGAGCTCAGATCCACCGTGTCTGAGATATTTTTGAAATATCTTGCAAAACTTATTATAACGTTTTTTTTGTAGTTTTGTTTAGTTTACCAATTCTAACTCATTTCTTTTATTTCTGTTATATGCATTTCAAACCATGCCAAGCAATCAAGGAACTAACTCACGGCGCCTATCAACGCCAATGAGGGGTCAATCGCATCACACAGCTGAAGCCAGATTGACAGCGCATCATAGCGGCGCACTATGGAAAATATAGGTCGGTATCGGATCAAAAATCTGTAACTTCATGAATTTTTGTTGTATCGTGATGAAATTTGGCACAAATATGCAGCAAGGTTCGGAGATTTGAACGATGTGTAGTTTATAGGGTTTTCTTGTATATCTATGTATGTTTTTTTGCATAGAATGAAAGAAATGGGAAAAAATCACGAAAAAAATAGTTAAAAATTTATTTCAAGTGGAATACAAGTTTATAATGACTAAAAAGATTAAACCATGGTTAATTACAACAAGCAAAGTAAACAAAATATATATATATGAAAAAAAAATACTAAATTAAAATCATATTACTAATAGGTACATCCTATACTCTGGCTTCAGGAAATGATGTAGCTAGGTACAAATATAAGTAATAACTAAATATAAATATTATTTTTAACTTATACCACTTCAGGATCAGGGTCAGTAAATCTGGGTTCACTTTCAGGTGCCACGTTTAAAAGACTTAGTGCCTCTTCTTCAAGTTCTTTCACATTTCTTACGTACGGTTTTCTCAAACTTGTTATATATGGATCTGACGTGTATAAAAGCGTTTTAAAGACATCTTCATTTGTAGCAGATCGGGAACATTTTCTGGCATGATGAAGTCGTAAAAATAATAGGCGTAGATGAGATTTGCTTCACTTGAAGTTACACTGATGTAGATGGTTCGAATAGTTTTTGCTTCCCTTTAAATACTCATTTTACAATATCGAATTGGTACCTACATCATTATTATCTTGTAATTTCCCACGCAAACCGAGTGCAAATTTGATAAGGTCCCTTTGTTATCACGAAATAATGAAGAAAATATCCAAAAAGTTCTATATTGTTCATGTGAATGGTGTCAGTGGTAAACCGCAAAAGATACTAATTTTCGGGTTCTGACTTTTATCAGTTTTTTTCTCATATCTTCTAAAACCGCAAATATCCGCAGCTGATTTTTTTTGCATTCTATTTATGAATAGTTAGACTACTAGTCGACACAAAAAGTAGCGCTTGGGCAAACGTGGGTAATACTGAAAACCTTCGACGAAAAAACATACAAGTGAAAAAAAAGGTATGTCACTTTTTAAGTAATTACTGAAATATTTTTCTTTACTTTTAAAATCATTAAGCTGTACCGCAAAAAGCATAAAATAACCTTTCTAAAAATGTATAATACTGCATATCTGTACCAAGTATTTTTTTCACAATATGGTATTGAAACATGTATACGCAAAGACTTGAGTTTGGCACTTCTGTCTTCTATGTATTTCTATCTAATCATTTCTCGTATTAAGAAAAAAAATTGTAATGAATATTATAATTTGACTATTAGAAAACCTAAAAGAATAGCCATATTAGCCAAATTATGATATTCGTAAAAAGCATTTTTGATATGCGCTTGTTCTACCATTTTCCATAGTGCGGCGGTGCGACGCATAGCAGTCGCAGGGCCTTCGAAGTCAAAGTCGCCACACTCCTGAAGCCAGCTTGAGAGCGCTTAGTGGTGGCAGTGCGAGGCGTCTTCGAAGTCGCAGTCTTCGCCGGAGCCCTGCTTCTCAAAGCTTTGGAAAACGAGATGAGCAGAGCACGTAGTCGTTTATCGTCAAAGCGCCGGTATAGTTCGCGTTCTCGTGAATCTTCCGTACATCGCGAAAACTATGTGAAGCCAAGGTGTCATCGTACGCGTTTGTTCCCACTAGTTCTACTGAACAGTTCTACGGTAGAATTAATGGGAATTTTTTTTCTCACTAGTACTACGATATTAGGTATAACAAAATAGTAGAACTATTGGGATTCTCTATTTCCTCTATTCCCACTTGTTCTACTGAACTCCAGACTCCAGAGAATCCCAAGACGGTAGCAGTTATGATAATATTCCTAATAAGGCGGAACAACCTGAACGATTAAGTAACGCTTTAGTACCAAATATATAGCTCATTTGTTAAGTTCTATTAAACAACTTGCATCCCAGCCTCAACAACTGCACCGATGAACCGAACTAACGATTCTAAAATATTCTGGCAGAGGTTAACCCTTCGTTGGAAAATTAACGCACTGACGTATGGATAAAGAAGGTTAACGAGTGTGCTTCTGTTTATGGATGGGACGAAAGAACAACTATTCATCATGCGATGCAAAAACTCCAAGGTTTGGCCAAAACCTGGTACGAAAGTTTAAATTCTATTTTATTTTCGTGGCCTGAGTGGCAAGAAAAGTTATTGTGCATTTCCATTCGAACAAAATTATGGCCAAACCCTGGAGGAGATGCTTAAGTGAAAAAATAGATACAATGAACCAATTGAAAACTATTTTCATGTTAAACTAGCTCTCTTAAACCAGTGTGATATTTATGATAAACGCGCAGTTGACTGCATTATTTACGTAATTGGTGCTAAATCGGTGAAATCCGCGGGCTTGGCACTAAGGTGCAGTCATTCCAATCAGTTAGCCAAGCCCCTCATAACGTATACCAAGTGTAGCAAAGTTGGTCATACTGCTGACAAATGTTATTCAAACTCTAAAAAGAACGAAGCTTAGGATCCGACCAAGACAATTCTTATTTTGGCCTCTAAACCAAATTATAAATTTATTAAAACGATAAATGATTTTATTTCTGTAGTAGGTTTGTACAAACACGTCAAAAATAAGTTATGTTTAAAACTAGATGAGTTCGGTGTTTCCTATCCGACTACTCTGAGATGAAAGACTGAAAAAAATTCAGTGGTCACAGTCTCTTTAACGTCCAGACATACGAGTAATCTTGGTCAGATCATTTGAAGACATGTAGATTAGTGTCTGAAATGGTGTCTTTTGAGGAAATAACCATACAGATTTCGGTAGGCAGCATAAAGTGCTCAAACTGGCGACCATTATTAAAACTAATTGAGACAGACAAGGACCTACATAGTTCTCACATTCACAATAATTAAAGTAATTTAATACTTTACAAAGTAAATATTCATGTCATTTTGTAAACAATGTGTAACAATGTAATGCACATTATGAAAGTAGTTTATTTAGAATCGTTTACTGAATCGATTTATGTCACGTTTTATAAAGATCATTTTTATCCCAAAAATAATTAAAACTTCGCAAATTAAAGTCACACTTCCGCTAGTAAAAACATACCAAAATGAAGGAAGTAGTAGGTACTTATGCTGCGCTACTCACACGTGTGTGACTGTGTGCGTGCGTAGATTTGTAGACCACGATTTTCTCCCCCAATCAGTTTATGTAATTTAAGAAATAAACAATGTTCTATACGTAATAGTAAAAATTCAGTGTATATATTAAGGACTATAACATTTTTTTTGTTGTTTTGTTGGGTGGTGTGCGTTAAGTCCGGGACATTTTATATAATATTCATCAATGTCAATGTGTATATAATTAATATTAAAACAAAAATGGTTTCAAAAAGCTCCTTTCAGCTTACGTAGGTCCATATCGCATAATTGCGTCACTCGGAAATGATCGATATGAGTTAGCCGCGATTCCCGGATTAAGTACCACGAAAAACAAATGCAAGACGGTAGTAACTGCGAATACAATATTTCCATGGGTTCATGTAGCTGCTTTAGAGCTGAATGAAAGTAGTACTAAATGTTCTGATGATGATGAAATTGATGATTGTATAGGAAAGTAATTAGATACCTACATAGTATATTGCAAACATAAAAATGAATTTACTTTAAAAATTTACATGATTTTGATAGAATGCAGCAAGTATGACATAAACTATGAGTTGTTTGCGAGATATATTATATTTAAAAGTAAATGAGCATTAAGTTATATGAATTAGTTATAGTAATATATTTAATGTGTGATGCTGAGATTAAAAAATAAAAATAAATAAATAATAAGTTTATTGATTCAAAATATACATAGACACGGATTGTATTATATACAAGTTACATGCTAAGACTTAATCAACTAACAATGAGATTGTTAGTTGATTTAAGACAGTTAGATTGTTTTAAAATTATAGAAGAAATTAAAAATTAAGAAGATACCGATTTCACCGTAATCTCTGTCAATGATGGACCGATTTTGACAATTATTTTTTGTTTGTATGCTCCCGAGGTGGTCCCATCGCCACCAAATCAGGGTCTGATGAGGGGATCCCATGGAAATCGAGGGAAACCCTCAAATTTTATAGGCAAACCTATAGCAATTTGGGTATTTTTTATAGTAACTCGTGCATTTTCTCTTGGAAATCACCATTTGGTGTAGTGGAACTAATGATGGAGACCACAGATGGCCACCGGAACAATATAATAATAAGTATTTAACGGGTTGCGATTCGATTAGGTACTTTAATATGGTTGCCAAGCAATTTATGCTCGTCCCAGCATCGGAAAAGGTCATAAGGATATTGTAACTTAGATAAATTAAAAACTGACCTACTAAAAAGTGAAAAAACTAAAATACGAGTACATATCCAAAGTAAGTGTAGTGTTTTTTTGAAAGTCGGTTATTTTTTTTATTTACGTTTTTTATTTTTCACTTTTTAGTGGGTCAGTTTTTAATTTATCTAAGTTACAATTTTATTGCCTTATGACAACTGCTCATCACCTTTTACTTATTTAATAACAATAAATAAAACAATTATTGCGCAATTTCGCTCTCGCTAGGCTTCTGCAAGATACGTAAGAAGCCTGCGGGAAGACATCACGTGATTGTTTTTGTTGTTTCGCCGAGTCGCGGAGTGTTTCGTCATACCTATGTCAATTAAGTAAGAAATACGACGTGACTAAGAGGAACAAGATAACATTAAAAAGACAAACGACTGTAAGGTTCCATTGTGACCCTTTGCTGAGATTAAAAACAGAAATACGTTATTATGGACACGCTAAAAGCCTCGGTGAGACCGGCCGGAATTAGATTGTGTAAAGCTGAACCGGCTTCCCTCCCGCCCTCTTCTGCCCTGCACTCCCCCACACCCCATTTGCTCCCCGCTGACCACCCGCACTCTCTGTAGCCCTGGTACACCGCCAGAGACTTGCGCTTATTTCATGTGGTGTAGGACTTTCTGTCCCTTTACAAATACTTTTTTTTTTAATTAGTAGGCAAACTAGGTACACACGGCTACACATCAAGCTATAAATTTCCAGTATACGCTGACCTCTCATTGTAAGGAAATCCTATACAATGCGAGATCAGCTTATACTAAAAATGTATAGCTTGATGTGTAGCTGTGTGTATGTCATGAAGTTTTTGCAGACATTCAGAGTGAAACGACTCTATCCCAGTTAAATGAGACATGTCGGTGTATTATCAGATTCTCCACCAACTACCAGTAATGTAATATAGTGGCTGCATAATCAACTAGAAGCATGCTTGTCATGCACACTGATTTACAGATTAATAATAATAATAATAGGCAACACCAACGTCAACAAACGTCTCCAAACTGGATCTTATAATTTTCATATTTTTTAGCAGTTTTAATAATTTTCGACTCAATATTATAGTTTATATGTGCTTTAAAAAAAACCCGAAAGAAGTCTGAAACCAATTTATCCCAAAAAAACACCATATTTTATTTAAGACATGAATAAAAAACTGCCGATTAAGAGATGACATCTGTCATACCATGCCACTGAAAAACAGAAAATAATAATGAAAATTTTATCGAGATGTTGACGAGATCAGCCGTAAGAAGTGCACGCCCACCACCTCCGGACTCTTCGCTCAGCTCCGCCTCGCCGCCGCCGGTACCCAGCCCCACTGTGACGACACCGGCCGCGGTAGTTGCGTCGAGCTCGAGCGACGAGTATTTCTCCCCGCCCACGACGCCACCACCTGCTCGTCGACGGGGAGGACGCCGGCCGCCGGATGGTTTAGGACCTCGAGGCCCACCGGCCTCTGATAGGGTCCCAGCTCCCGGCGGAAGTGTGCAGCGCATGAGATGGACACGAACCATCAATGAGAACGTCATGCGCTCATACTATGGGGCTACAGAGGGGGGAAACAATCTGACCGCGTACCGTGTTCGGATGCTCTCTCTTTTTCAGGTGCTTGAACCAGCTGTCAACGTTTCGGCACAACGACTATCGGATCAGGTGCGGGTTATCCAACGTAATCATATGTTGGATGACACTGTACTTGATCGCCTGCGAACTGAAATGCGGAATAGCCATGTCATCGCCCCCCTGTCGCAGACTGTTGTGGTACCACCGCAGTCCCACACAGTCCAAGCTGACGAGGGGAATGATGACAGGGCTACAAACGTAAGTACCCAGTGCAATGAGAAATTGAGGAGTGCCTTGGAGGGTGCGATTCGGGAATATCGGTTTATGTCACCCGAACTTAGACCACGCTTACCTCGTTTGCCCATGCATAACAAAAATAGGGCGCTGGTGGCAGCTCTGGATTCGCAGTTGTCAAACTATTTTGATGACTGCGAAGACCTCACTGATACTCATTCGATTCTGTACTGCGCGGCTGTAGCGGCATGTCGTGTAGCTCACGTAAAATTTCAAAATGACTTTATAGCTACACTACCGAAACCAGCCGTACCAGCCTGGCAGTGCAGAATTGAGCGTCGTATTGGTGGGGCCAGAGCGCTCATCGGTAAACTAATCTGCTTCAGGGAGGGCAATACTCGCCCAAGAGTTATGCGCTTTGTGAGGCGGGCGTTCTCAGGGACTGATACCAGCCCTGAGGACTATTTATCTCGTGTCACAGAGCGCATAGACTTCCTGAAGCAGAAAGTGTATGCTTGGGCAAACCGTATTCGTAGGTATAAGCGGCGTGTGGACCGATACACTCAGAATCGCACCTTCCAGAGCAATGAAAGGTAGGTTTATAGGGCTTGGGAGCGACCGAATCAAGGTGTGACTGACACGCACCTGCCGGATAATGATGCCATGTCTTCTTTCTGGCACAGTATCTGGTCGGTGCCTGTCGGTCACACTGAAGGTGATTGGACTCGAAAAGTTGAGCGAGCCTGCGATCCAATACCAGAAATGGGGGCTATTACCATCTGCCCCCAAGATGTAGCTCGTGCGGTCCGTCCGTTGCCTAACTGGAAGTCTCCAGGACCGGACGGACTGCACAACTTCTGGATCAAATGGTTTGTTGGGTCGCACGCTCGCTTGGCGGCTCAGTACCAGACTTCTTTGGAGTCTGGTTCGCTACCCCAGTTCCTAACGACAGGAATAACCCACCTGCTCCATAAATCAGGTAGCACCGCGGAACCCAAAAATTATAGACCGATCACGTGTTTACCGACGGTCTATAAAGTTCTTACATCCATTTTGAGAGCTAAAATTAACAAATATATAGACACTAACTCCATCATGTCTGCCTCTCAAAATGGATGTAGGAACGGGTCTCGCGGTACTAAGGAGTTACTCCTCATTGATATGGCCATTAGCCAACAGGTTCGACGTTCCCGAAAGGATCTGTCGACATGTTGGATAGATTATAAGAAGGCCTATGACTCGGTGCCACATACATGGCTCATGAGGGTGCTGGAGCTGTATAAAGTAGATCCAACTCTGCGCACCTTCCTGATGTCATGTATGAGGCAATGGAGGACAGTCCTTCGCTATCCAGGATGTCGAAATATCCAGAGGAATAGCGAACCGATAAGGATCGAGCGAGGCATATTTCAGGGCGATAGTTTGAGTCCGCTTTGGTTCTGCTTAGCCTTGAATCCTCTAAGCACACTGCTGGAGGATTCAGGTCTAGGCTATCGGTTGAGGAGAGGTGGTCAGGTTATATCTCACCTCCTCTACATGGATGACCTAAAACTCTTTGCCCCCAACAATTTGCATCTGATGGAGCTACTCAAAGTAACTGAAACTTTCAGTAGTGCCATCAGGATGGAATTTGGTGTGGACAAATGTGCGGTCATGCATGTAAAGCGAGGGAAGATTGTGGAATCCGTGGGAACCCAACTTTCGGATTCCATAAACCTTAGAGCCCTCTCCGCATCCGAAACCTATAAGTATTTGGGTATGTCGGAAGCGTTGGGCATCAATGTTACTGACATGAAGCAATCGTTGAAGGAGCGCTTCTTTGCCCGCCTGAAGAAAGTATTTAATAGTCTTCTATCAGGCGGGAACAAAGTGCGCGCCTTCAACGGTTGGGTCATGCCGGTTTTGATGTACTCTTTCGGCATACTCAAATGGACTCAGATCGAACTTGACGCCCTGGATAGGAGGGTTCGTACGCTGCTGACTGCATATCGAATGCATCACCCACGGTCCTCGGTAATGAGACTGTATATCCCGCGAAAGTGTGGAGGTCGTGGCTTTTCAAACGCTAAGACCCTCCACAATCGCGAGATATGCATTCTCAGGGAATATTTCCTAGAAGCCGACGTGGGGATGCATCGAGATGTGGTCGTGGTGGACAAGGGCCTCACCCCGCTCTCCTTGGCTACAGAGAACTGGCGCAAACCTGTAGTGCTTGACACTAATGATCGCAGGGAGGTATGGCAAAGTAAGGAGCTTCACGGACGCTTTTTCCGGGCCCTACATGAACCCGAAGTAGACTTTTTAGCGTCCGTAGCCTGGCTGCGTTTCGGTGATCTCTTTGGGGAAACCGAAGGTTTTGTCTGTGCAATTATGGACGAAGTTATCATGACTAAGAATTATCGGAGATTTATTGTGAAGGACGGCACGGTTGACGTGTGTCGGGCATGCCACCGTCCGGGAGAATCAATCCGACACATTATCTCCGGGTGTTCTCGTCTAGCTAACGAAGAGTACTTGCATAGACACAACCTTGTAGCCAGGATTATCCATCAGCAACTTGCTCTGAAATACAACCTTGTGGAATCGGAGGTGCCGTACTTCAGGTATGTGCCCGACCCAGTTCTCGAGAGTGGAAATATCACATTGTACTGGGACCGATCCATCATCACTGACAGGACTATTGTTGCCAATAAGCCTGATATAGTGGTGGTGGATCGAATAGAGCGGCGCACAATGATTATTGACATAACGGTCCCTCATGACGGGAACCTCGTGAAAGCCGAGAAAGATAAAGAAATCAAGTATCTTGACTTGGCTCGCGAGGTTGTCGACATGTGGGATGTGGACTCAGCAATCATTGTGCCGATAGTTGTATCAGCCAATGGCTTAATTGCCAAGAGCCTCGACCAACACCTAAAGAGGCTCTCGTTGGGCAGCTGGATTAAGGGCCTGATTCAGAGAGCGGTACTTCTGGACACGGCTCGCATTGTTAGGAGGTTCCTCTCTCTGGAGCCCTGACCGCCGGTAGCTTGGACCTTGTTCCCGATACCGGTGGGCTACTATTTTTTATATTTTTAAATGTTTTTATATTTTGTTTATATTCTAATATTTAAAAATATAATTTATATGTATATTTAATGAAATAAAGGAATAATAATATAATAATAATAATAACGTTTATTGTGTCCAAAAAATTATACATGAACAATTTTGGGTTTGGAGTCTTCATTTAAGCAATGCCTGTATTAGAGGACTCCGCTCCTTCACAACAGTAAGTACTTACTTAAAACACAATAAAAAACAGTATAAAACAACAAAAAATACAGTAAAAAGACAAATTATAATTATGTGAACTTGTGTGAGCGTGTGCATGAGTGTGTATGTGCTGTTGAGTGTGCATGAGTGTTTTGGATGTGTGATTGTATGAGTATGTGTGTGTGAATGTATGTGTAGGATGAGCGGGTCGTATACTTGTTAAGATACGTTTTGTAGGAGAGCTTCCGTATTATCATATGTCAGTGGTTTTATCCAGTCAATCAACATTTCTTTACTTAAATGATAAGATTTTTCATATATGAAAATTTCTTTATTTATTTTGTTATATAATTGAGCTGATCGTTTACTAAATTGCGTAGATCCGAATTTGGTCTTGGTTAAAGGTATTTGAACTATATTGTGTTTTCTTCTCCTAGAGAGTATATCCGGTTTGTAAGGTAAAGTTTTGTGCATTTTTAAAATAATTTGTGTAATGTATAGTTTCCTAACTGACAGTACATCACTAAGTTTGTAGAGGTTCTCTGTAGAATATCTCCTTTTTTTAAAATACATAATTTTGAGCAGGGCTCGTTGTGCTCGCTCCAATTGGATGAAATTAGATTTTGTTGCCCCACCCCAAACAGGAATACAGTATATCAATGTTGATTGCGCAAGAGAAATATAGACTTGAGTGAGCACATTTCGAACAGTAGGCTTACCGCTACTCTGTATAGACCTAGGGAGCACGTGACGCAGATTCTTAAAAATCCAATTTAGCTTGCGGACCCGATTCGCCACCTGCTCAAGATGGGGGTACCAACACAATCTCTGATCCAGCATTACCCCTAAATATTTTGTGCTATAAACTTTGCCAATACTAGAACAGTTACAATTATCAACATTATTACCATCACAAGTGTGTATAATGATTCGAAAATCGCCGGTTGGTTGAGTACGATTGCAAATGCTGAAACTTATAAAGTTTGTTTTGGAGGCATTTAATGTGAGAACATTAGAATTGAGCCAATTCGCAACCTGGGACATTCCCAACTCAGCACTACGCTGCACATTATGCCATGACCTACCACAGAAGATGACAGCTGTATCATCGGCGTACGACAGGACTTTGGCATTAGGAATTTTCATGTTACACAGGTCGTTTATGTATATCAAGAAGAGCGTTGGACCTAATACACTACCTTGGGGGACGCCGTATGATACATCTGTGACATCACTTATATGTTGCCCCACTTTGACACTCTGCTTCCTATTTGAAAGATAATTCCTAAACAGATCAAGTGCGATATCTCTAATACCTATTTTTTCCAGCTTGTTTACAAGAATAGGCGCAGAGACGGTATCGAATGCATTTTTAAGGTCTAAAAAGACAGTTAGGCACTTATCTCCATTGTCAAGATGATTTGCCACTGAAGAAGTTAGTGATATGACGGCGTCCTCAGTGGAAATACCTTGCCGAAAACCAAACTGTGAGTCGGAGATGATATTGAATTTGTT
Organism: Tiliacea aurago; assembly: GCA_948098905.1. Lineage (NCBI taxonomy): Eukaryota > Metazoa > Arthropoda > Insecta > Lepidoptera > Noctuidae > Tiliacea > Tiliacea aurago. The sequence continues at coordinate 24,728,195 of OX402596.1, forward strand.
TAAGTAATTAAGAAGCCTAACATTTATTAATTTTTCAATAATTTTGGATATACTAGTAAGAACAGAAATTGGTCTATAATTGGTAATATCGCCTCTACCCCCACTCTTGTGCACAGGAGTAATAATGGCTATTTTTAACGGGTCAGGGAAGATGCCAGACTTAAAGCAGAGGTTCGCAAGATGGGCTATGATAGGGACGGCTTCCATGCCTACATACTTTAAAAATTTCGTAGAGATGTTGTCCCAGCCAGGGGCACTGTCAGCTTTTAGGTTAATTAATATTCTGTATACTTCGTTGGCGTCAGTTTCAAAAAGCACAAAAGAGTTAACTATATTTGATGCGTTACTGCTGTGATCGAAGGCATAATTGACGGTAGTAGGTAGGATTTTTTGAGCCAGGTCACGGCCAATTTTAGAAAAATAATTGTTGATAAAATTTACTGAATCAGACGGGGTTGGCTGAAGTTTTAACAATTCTGCATCATAATTATTTGTTTTCTGTGAGTAGGTAATAGCTTTTATGTTTTTCCACAGTAGTTTATTGTTATTAACTGATTTTGATAGCAGATTCCTTTCATATTCTCTTTTTAGTTTTTTAATCAAATTGTTACAGTAGTTTCTGTAACGTCTGTATGTTATTTTTAGAATTTCATTGGTTTGATCCTGACGAAGTTTATTTTGGAGTTTATTCCGATTTTGTATACAGCGCAAAATACCATTGGTAATCCACGGTTTTAAAATGCGTTTTTTACTAGGGATCTTTAATGTGATTGTATTTAATTTAATGGAATCAGCTAGAGTTTGTATCAATAGAGTACACAGAGAATCAGGATCATCACAGAAAAGTAATTCACTCAGGTTCTTTTCTTTTAAATAATGTAGGGCCTGATCAAAGTCAACAAATGTCTTGGTTTTACGAGCATTTTGTATACATTTTTGCTTAGACAATACTAGAAGGGTTGTGTAATGGTCAGTTACTGTGGTATTAAGGATAGCAATAGTGGATGAAAACTTTTTCTTATTTACCTTAAGCATGAAGTGGTCCAGGCACGATTTGTCTCTCGTTGGCAACAGATGCCCTGGAAGGATACCATGTAAAGACAACATGTTGAGGTAGTTCATTCGATTTTTTAGTTCATGAGACTGCTCAGTTAGTTTAGGTATAATATTAATATTTATGTCGCCTGCCACAATAATGTTTTTATTTGGTGATACGGTCTCCAAATGATTGTTGAGCGAACTGATAAAACTGTCGGTGTTGGAGTTTGATGGTGATCGGTAAATACAGAGAATGACGTTATTCAATATTTCCAGGCTTAAACACGAGGCCTGAGATAATGTTGTTTCTGTAACCTGATGTTCGAGTGCACTCTTCACATAAACGACCACCCCATCATTTTGGTTTAACTGACTTGAAGTCATGTATGAACTATAATTTTTAAGTTGAGGAATAGGTTTATTGGAATTTAACCTACATTCTGTAAATATTATGATATCTGATTCGAAGTTAAATGTAGACATTGTCAATAAAAAATCATCAAAATTACAATAAATGCTTCTAATGTTCTGTGAAAAAATAGTTAGGTCACTTTTATTTACCAAAATGTGTTTAGACAGCTCGTTACTGTCGCATTCAATGGTGTGCGCAATCTCAAAGTTATCTATATCAGTAACTGTCTGAAGCGTATTACTCATTTAGTTGGAATATTAATAGAATGAATGTCATTACATGGAGCAAATACGTTAAAGTAAATAAGGTAACTGTTGTACTCTCATAATTAATGGATACAAGAAAAGACAATGTAGAATTTATATAGTAACGAACGTTTACTCTTTTTATATTACTAATGTACCATAATACACAACACGGTGTGAGGTACACGTAAATAGCGACTGAATGTATTATAAGTATACGTAACAATGTGTATATGTATAAATGAGTTTTTGAGATTGGCTGCAGAATATCTGGATACGCAATCGCCATAACAATATTAACATCATAGTGAGCGCGTCTTTATCTCTCTTTATCTGCATAATTGATCAGTAATAATCAGCGAGTATATTGCATTGTTGCAGTTATATGCATGATTTAGTGCAGGACAAAGCACGAGGCGCGCTACGATGCGGCGATTTATGAGACACGTATATACCTAATGATCCGCGTCTTTAATAACGTATGTGACGGAAGCCATATTGTTTAACAGCTGCGAGAGGCGGCGACTAGATGGCGCTAGTGGAACGTGCACCATAGACAATCATTCATTCTATCGGTCATTTGACTTAAAACACTTGAAGTCAATTGAGTGAAATATTGTAACGTTACCCACCACTAGCGGATCGCCTTTATAAGGAGCTACGCTGTTGAGTCGGTACGTCGTACGGTAGTCCCAGCAAGATGCCGAAACCCGGCACGCGCGGCTCGTTGGGCCGCGATGCCGGGGCACAGGATCGGCAACAAGCCCGTCCGGCGTTGGACCGGACGACGTCGATGCCAAATATTGGTGACGCGTCGTCCGGTGCGCCGCCAGCCGGCCTACCATTGCAGCAGCCTCGTAGTGGGGAAAGAAGGAGGAGAGAGGGAGAGGGTGCGAGCGCCGCTATAACTGCCGGCCCACCGACGTCATCGGCGCCTGCGCGCGTTGCGCCTACGCCGTCGTCGGGCCGGCCGCATGCGGTGGCGCTGCGCCCCGCCGCCTTCCGCCCGGTGCCCTTCCAGGCTCCGGGACCAGCCGCGACCCAGTCCGGCCGTGCGACGCACTTGCGTGCGCCCACGCCCATGCGCACACCTGCACCGACTGTGCGGCCTGTCACGCGGCAAGCGCTCCCCGCGCTGGCCGCGCACACTCCCGCGCCTACAGAACGCGCACCTACGCTAACCACGCGCGCCCCTGCGCCTACCGCACATTCTGCCGCGGCCGCGCACCATGCGCCCCCTGCGCCCGCTGCGCGTACCCCCGCGTAGACCGCGCGCGCCCCCGCGCCGACAGCGCGCCACCGCGCGCCCCCTGTCCGTTCCGCAACGCCACCGCCGCGGCTCGCGACACCGCCCGCGCCCCCCCCCGGGGCTGCGCAATACCGGCAGCCGCAAACCAAAGCTGTGCCAGCTCAGCGCACCGCCGACGCCGCTTCTCGCCGCTCGCTGTCGGGTCCAGTGATGGCGGAGCGCGAGCGGCCAGCAAGTGCCGGCTCAATATATGGGTCGGCACCCATGCCGCCCATGGTGCCCGCCTCACCGGCACCCTCCCGGACATCGGCCTACGACTCACCCGCTGTGCTGTCGACATGCTCCTCACGTGCGGGGTCGAGCATGTCGTTGGCATCCGTGGGCTCGGCCGCATCTGGTCGCGGAGACGTGTCCCCGGACACGACACCGCGACCCGGACAGCGGTCCAACGTGGGTCGAGCCACCAGCGCCACACTTATGGCGCCGGTGTCACCAACACCGCCGCTGGGGTTCGACCTCGAGTTCCAGGTCGAGACCAGACCCCAGCGGCGAAGGAGGAGCTCCGGCGAAGCCGCGTTGGAGGAGGCGAAGCGTTACCGCGCGTATAGCACGCCGCGGGGTCGGGGCACCGCAGCGTCGCCCACCTTCTCCAACGCGGTGCGCCGCTCGCCGACGTACTCACCGGACGTGACCCCAGTGGAGGTAAGGTTACCCCCTGTCCCCGCTGCATCTACCAACCCCCCTGCCGCCCCCCCCGGCGCCGCATCAACGAAGCAAAAGCCGGGGAAGAAGCTGAGGTTCCCGCCGCTGGTGGTGGAGCGGCTGCCAAACTGGACCGCGCACTTCCGGGCCCTCAGTGCCAAGCTGGGCCGGCCCCCTAACACCCGCCCTTTCGGGAGTGGAGTCCGCTTCACTCCCGACAGCGAGGGCGAGTACAGGCTGGTACAGCGGTACTTGACGGGCCTGGAAAAGGACAGCGGCGTTTCTTGGTTCGCCTATTCACTACCGGCGGACCGGAACCTGAAGATCGCCATACGGGGGCTGCCTGCGGACACGGACCCCCAGGAGATCGGCTCCGGGCGTTGGGGTACCAGCCGGAGTATGTGCGCCATATCAAGGGCGCACAAGGACGACCTGGCTGCGTGTTTCACGCCATTCTAAAAAAGACTCCCGAAGTCCGGGCCATCTTCGACACCACCGTCTTCATGTACATGCGGGGTGTCAAGGTTGAGGCTTGGAGGGGGAAGCGTGGGCCCTCTCAGTGTCACCGGTGCCAGCGCTTCCGACACAGCTCGCATCAGTGCCACCGTCCGCTCGCTTGTGTGCGATGCGGAGACGAGCACGCGGCGCGCGACTGCCCGCGCCCGCAGGAGGAGCCGGCCACCTGCATCAACTGTGGTGGCCCGCACCCCGCGTGCAACATAAAGTGCCCCGTGTTCCAGCGAGAGATCCGGAACAAGCGAGCGGGGACTGTCTCCATCACGGCCACACGCCAGCCACAACAGGCGACCATAGAGGCCGAAGGCACGACGTTGATGGCGGCAGCCAACGAGCCCACACAGCGAAACCAAACCATCTCCTCCGGGCGGAGGAAGGTACACAGACGCGGGGGAAAGGGTAGGAAGAAGAAATCCAAACCGCCCCCGGCGACACAGGAAGAGATGCCCGAGGCCGCCCCTGCCTTAAACAGGACGCAGGCTGTACCACAACGTGAAGCCACAGAAGTGATCGCGGGCGCCGGCATAATGCAGCGGTCGACGACAACAAAAACTAAGCTCGTGTCTAAGCCGCGAGGCGACGCCACCGCTGCGGGTAGTGCCACCAAACCACAGCGGCAGAATGCCGAAACAACAAGACCGAGACATGAAACTGAGAGTGGCGCCACCGGCGCCCATTCAACAAGAAAGGATTTTACAGCCTGCGCCATCAGACTTCTGATGGATCTTATTAAGGCAATAAGGCAGGGCCAAGATGTGGAGACGGTCATTCTCGATGGCCTGGCCACTTTACTGACTATGTACAATGGCTAGGCCACTGAGGGTGATCCATTGGAACGCCCGCGGCCTCCGGAAGAAGGTCGCCCCCCTCCGCCATCTCCTGAGGGAACAGGATATCGACGTGGCGCTCATAAACGAGACACACCTGGGACCCGAAGATAGGGTTAGGTTCCCGGGGTATCTCGTTTACAGGAAGGACGAAAGGTCGGCAACCAACAGCCGCTATCGTGGTCTGGCGGTCATTGTGAGGCGAAGAGTCGTCCATCAAGAGCTCCCCTTGCCGTCGCTCAGTTCGTTTTACGCGCTGGGTGTACAGCTGCATTTAGCCGGCGAGGATATAAACCTATACGCCTGCTACAAGCCGCCCGCGGTTCATTTTGATCTTATAGAGCTGCGGGCGCATGTAAATACGCCACAGAAGGCAACCATCCTCGCCGGTGATTTAAATCCCGGCGTGGAATTGCACCACTACGAATACCGAGGGGAGACGGCTCTTTGCGGACGCGGAAGCCTTTGGCTATACGGTGTCCGGCCCAGAGATGCCGACACACTACCCGGACACGGCACGCAACTTACCGGATGTACTGGACATCGTAGTCCACCAAGGGCTACACTGCCAGATCACCCAACATGTGATAGACGACGAGTTACAATCGGACCACCAGCCAGTACTCGTCGTCATATCGGGTATGCCGACCCGATTGAAGCCGATCGCGCCACGTCGATCAACAGACTGGGAAGCCTTCAGGCAGAAGCTAGAGACCACCACGCCGACTCGGCCTATCGTCACCACCGCGGACGTGGACTAGACGGCGGGTGACGTCACTGCTTGCATCCAAAGCGCCTTAGAAACGGCGACGATGACGACGCCGCAGGGGAGAGGGCCATTGCCGCCCCTGCCAGCGCACATCAACTCGATGATTGCCGTGAAGAGGCGCCTTCGCAAGCAGTGGCAACAGCTCAGATGCCCAACGCTGAAGACGCAATTGAACCGTCTCGCGGAGAAGGTGAAGGCCGAGCTCAAGGCGCACACCGCCGCGGGCTGGGAGGAACGGATTGATGCAACGACGGACAGTTGGCCGTCGCTCCACAAACTCTGCGGCCAGCTGACGAATACCCCAGCCCCGGTGCGCCCTCTGCTCAACAGTGACGGGGCGCTAAAGTACGTAGCAGAGGACCGGGCGGAGGTCTTCGCCGAACACCTGGAGCGTCAGTTCCGCCCCAACCCGACCAGCGAATACGAACATGTCGCAGCAGTCGAGAAGCACCTAGGAGACTACTTCGCAATGCCGATAGCTCCCGATGAAGACCCTATCTTTTTCTCGCCGGGCGCAGTCAGACGCGCCATCCTCAAGACGAAGCCCCGGAAGGCCCCCGGTGCCGACGGTATCGCGAACGCAGTGCTGCGCCAGCTACCATTCCGTACGGTAGCGGCGCTGGCGCGCCTGTTCACTGCGATACTGCGCACGGGGGCCTTTCCTGCCTCGTGGAAGGAAGGGCGCGTCGTTATGCTGCCCAAGGCGGGGAAAAACATACTGAAGCCGAAGAGCTATCGGCCGATCACTCTGCTGCCGACAGTCTCCAAGGTGTTCGAAGCACTCCTGCTGCGACATCTCCAACCCCACATCGCACCGCGCCCCGAGCAATTTGGGTTTAGGGCGGAGCACAGCACGACGCTCCAGCTGTCGAGGGTACTGCACCACCTCGCAGCCGCGCTCAATAAGAAGGAATACTCGGTGGCAGTATTCCTCGACATGGAGAAAGCCTTCGACCGTGTGTGGCACGAGGGCCTACTATACAAGTTGTCCACCTCGGACGCGCCCCGTCGCGTTGTAAGGGTGATCTCTAGCTTTCTCCCCCACAGGCCATTCAGGGTGGTGGTCGACGGGGCGCTATCCGGCGCCCGCCCGGTGCTGGCTGGTGTGCCGCAGGGCAGCTGCGTATCACCGGCGTGTTACTCGCGTTACACCGACGACATCCACACCACTTCCGACGCTACACTCGCGCTGTATGCTGACGACGCCGCGTACATTACTACATCGCTTAATGCGAAGTACGCGGCGGTCAAAATGCAGCGCGCCCTGGAGCTCCTTCCCGAGTGGCTGTCGAAGTGGCGGCTGTCGGTGAACGTAGACCGAAGACGTAAGACGCAGGCGATAATCACCGGATTCGCGCCTCTCCCGCCACCCTTGAAGCTGCAGGGGGCCGACATCGAGTGGGCACCCCGGGTCAAATACCTGGGTGTGACCATCGACCGTCGGCTCACTATGGGGCCACATGTCCGCATGGTTGCCGCACGGGGTAGGGTCGCCCGCAACCTGCTCAAACCTGTGCTCTCGTCCCGCATCCCGGCGCGCGTCAAGTTGAGCGTGTACAAGCTGTACGTGCGCCCAATCTTGACGTACGCCGCCCCCGCTTGGTTCGCCCTCACGTGCGAGTCGAGCCGCAAGCTGCTCCGCGCGCAACAAAGTCTTGCGCTGCGGACCATTATTGACGCTCCTTGCTTCGTGAGGAACGATGTCATCCAGCGGGACCTCGGGATCGAGAGCCTGGATGAGTTTGTGCGGCGTCTCGTGAAAGGGATGTTCGCGCGTGCCGACGCGTCTGATTGGCGTCACGTCAAACAGATTGCGCCCTGGCTTACGCGCCCCCCTGACGCGAGACCTCTGCCCCGCGACCTGATAGCGGACGAGTGACCCCATACACCGGACTGGACGCCTCGGGTAAGCTGCACTCAGGCTACACGCAGCTTACCCGACTCAATTGTACTCTACAGATGACTCATACATCTGTTGCGTGGCATGTTCTAAGTTAATATAGGCACGTCACGTAACTAACAACAGACATCCATTACTACACATGCGACCATACTCACACACGCAGGCGTGGCGCGGGCCACGGTGCGTGTAGACACTGGGCGGTGTTACACAGTACAATGCCGCTCACACACACATGACAGTCCCTTAGCTCGGACCGTGATCGGCTAGCTCTGAGATCGAGACGAGCGGGGACTTATCACCTATTCTGTAGGAGCGTCGAGTCGGCACTCACGTCACTGGTCGCCTTCACTGGGCTTCCCCCGGGGAACCGGGGGTCTCACTTGGTGGGGGTTGACCGCCGTGGTGCCGTGAAGAAAGCGGCGCTAACGTATTAGCGTCGCGACGCCCTTATAGAAACACACTTGCTACTACTCACATGGGCGCGTTTTAATAAACGCTCCTGCCTGCGTCTTTAAAACGCGTCTGTTGCCACTAGCCGCGTTAGGCAGACAAAGTGAGGGGTCCGTATTAGCGGGCCACCGTGAACCCTCCGCAGCCGGGGAACAATGTTCAGGTACTGCATGCCACGCCCCCTTGCGGGGGCGTGGCATGCAGTACCTGACATCCGTGACATCCCGATAGAGTCGGTACGCACTTTGAGCGGATGCGTCGTGGTGCACGGACCACTGTCTCTCGACAGTCAGTATTTCCCGGTTATTGGATGTGGAACGTTGTCTCCGACAAATTAGTACTATCCTTATTGCGGTGGGTGCATGGACCACTGTCCCTGACAGTCAGTACTGCCCTATGTGACCGCCACTACCATTATTAGTTATTTAATTAATTTCATTTCTATATTCTCTCGATTTAAAATAACTGATAGTTCGATTGAAATAGATTTCTGTATTGCCATATCTGAGTATTACTTTTGATGTCTGGACCTATCCCGACATATGCATTGAATTACATAAATACTATGTTAATACTACCTATCGGCGGCTGTTCTCATCCCAAGTTCATCCCAAGTTGCGATGTTTATGTTATTATTTTTTTTCTTCTTTGACATAAACTTTTTTTTTTTTCTTTGACATTATATACCTACTACAATTTTAATTTAAACAAGGTTCATAATTTTCTTATTTTAAATAATATTTTATATAGTTTTTTTAATATTTTGTTAATGTGAGAACGTTGTAGGCTTATTAGATCTGTAAACCATTTTCTATTTTGTTAAGTACCTGGTACTTTGACGGGCCTACGCTATCCTCTCATACCTAATAACACTGTAATTTGGTTTTAAAAAAAAACATTAAGTTCCGCCGTTCGCGCTGGCCGTCGGACGTGTTCCGGACAGAGGCGGGGACTCAGTTTCAGGCGCAATAGCCTCGAAAGTTCCCCGAAAGCAATTTAAACTTGAATCTGACTAGCAATAAGTTTGACTATATAGCAATAAGTTTGACTATATAGCAATAAATTTGACTATATAGCAATAAGTTTGACGATATAGCAATAAGTTTGACTCTATAGCAATAAGTTTGACTCTATAGCAATAAGTTTGACTCTATAGCAACAAGTTTGACTATATAGCAATAAGTTTGACTCTATAGCAATAAGTTTGACTCTATAGCAATAAGTTTGACTATATAGCAATAAGTTTGACTATATAGCAATAAGTTTGACTATATAGCAATAAGTTTGACTATATAGCAATAAGTTTGACTATATAGCAATAAATTTGACTATATAGCAATAAGTTTGACGATATAGCAATAAGTTTGACTCTATAGCAATAAGTTTGACTCTATAGCAATAAGTTTGACTATATAGCAATAAGTTTGACTCTATAGCAATAAGTTTGACTATATAGCAATAAGTTTGACTATATAGCAATAAGTTTGACTATATAGCAATAAGTTTGACTATATAGCAATAAGTTTGACTATATAGCAATAAGTTTGACTATATAGTAATAAGTCTGACTATATTATAGCAATAAGTTTGACTATATAGCAATAAGTTTGATGTATCAAAAATGAAGGTTTGATCCAATTTAGCCATGGCAAGTCAGAAAGTTTGATTTAAACTTGCCGCAAGTGTACACTTGCCTCAAGCGTAGGTACACTTAAGGCAAGTTTAAATCAAACTTTCTAGTTTACCAACACCAAACTTGCATAATGTCTGTTTCTGTTAAGTATATGCAACTTCGACATTTCAAACTTGTATGATGTCTGTTTCTGCAAACTTTATAAAGTGGCGCGGACCTCAACACATTAAATGATACCACATGGTATATACTTTGACCATAAACAAAATTAGAATGAAAATCATTCACAAAAAAATCTGCAGTGCTGTTTGTGTACCTAACAAAATGTATGGAACAGCTGATTTGTTTTAGTGAATGGATTTCTAACTATAGATAACTTAAGAACTGCAACATAATAGACCTCAAAATATCCCTGTGTAAGAAGGTCATAAAGAACTGGCTCCTCACACTCTCCTACGACGAAACAGAAAGGATTATTCACAAATAGCTACAAGAAGTAAGTAAGACTCCACAAACTGACAGTACTCCTAATCTCACTCAGAGCCACACTGACAGTGTGTGTCAGTGTGGCTCTGAGTCAGCTCTGACACACACACACACACCACAAACACACACACAGACACAACACACTCACATAATATTTAAGTTGAAACTTGTTCGTAAGAGTATTATTGGCAATATTATTATATATATTTTTTTTTTACTTTTTATTCACTTTTAACAATATTTTTCTTGTTTAATAAACTTTAATTCATTAACTTAACTTTTAGTTGGATTTTGTTAATAATAACCGTGTACGATCTTTTTGGATAAAATGAAAATGATTCTGATTACTCTGATTCCCAAGATACAGACTCACGTCTAGTTTGGGGATCACCGTTAAAATTGATATGTATGATGTACTCGATTATTAATAAATTATTTCAATGTAGTAAACATGATAATTATCATTAAAGGCTTCTACATACTGGCGACTTGTCGCGCGACGCGACACCGGTAGAACAATTTCCTTGAATATTTCATGGAAATTGTTCTACCGGTGTCGCGTCACGTGACAAGTCGCGCCAGTATGTAGAAGCCTTTAATGTGATGAGGTCCGCGCCACTTTGTATACCTACAATGTTGACACAGTTGCTTTTCTTTGTTGCACGCAAGCAAATCCTTTGAAGGCTTGAAGACCTCTTGATAATAGTGGTCGCTGAATTGCAACGAATATTCGGTCACTATAAATATGCGACGTATTTAATCAATTTTTGATCTTCGGCCCAATACCGAATATTGAATCGCTTCGGCTGAATACCGATTACTTAAAAACAGGTGAAAATATCAAAAACACTATAAATTAATCATGTATGTAACTTTTAAAGGATAAACATGCTAGTTCGAGAAAGCGTAATTTTTCGTTTTATTTAGGTACCTATCTAAAATCTATATTATTATAATAAAAACTTTTTACAAAAAAAAATAACCGACTCCCAAAAATAACACTACAAAGTGAAAAATAAATTTAATTTCGGAAGTCGGTGTCTTTGGATCTGTATTTTAGTTTATTGCCACCGACTTCCAAAATTACTGAACACCGAACTGCCACTCACCATATGCATAGTGACGAGCATAAATTGCTTAGCAACCACATTAAAGTACCTAATTGAATCGCAACCCGTTAAATACTTATTATTATATTGTTCCGATGGTCATTTGTGGTCTCCATCATCAGTTCCACTTCACCAAATGGTGCTTTCCGAGAGCAAATGCACGAGTTCCCATAAAAAATATCCTAATCGCTATAGGTTTGCCTATAAAATTTGAGGGTTTCCCTCGATTTCCATGAGATCCCTTCATCAGATTCTGATTTCGTGACAATGGAACCACCTCGGGAGTAAATAAACCCTTTCAAACAAAAAAAATAATTTTCAAAATCGGTCCATAATTGACGGAGAAATCGGTGAACAAACATACAGCCGAACATAATAACCTCCACCTTTTTGGAAGTCGGTTAAAAATAGAAGTCCACTCACTGACCACTCATCACGAAATCTCAGAAGCTGCTAGGCCGTGAGGTCTAATATTTATTTATTTGCTATATTTGCAAGCTATCTATCAGAGCGAACGCAGTGTGTTAAAGTCACCGCGTATGTCAGTGATGAGTGTGGATTGTCCTTTGGAGTGCCTCAAGGTTCCATCTTGGGTCCTACACTTTTTTTAGTGTATGTAAACAGTCTCTGTGATTTATTCCTCCCAAATTGTTCCATTTATACTTATGCGGATGATACGGCCCTTCTAGTACATGCTGAAAATTGGAGCGAAGCCGAAGAGAGGGCAGAATCTGTTCTTGACATTGTTATGTCTTGGCTATCAGCGAATAGTCTTACTCTAAATGTAGATAAAACCAACTTTATCACTTTCTCCCTCAAATCTACTTCGCGGCCTGACAACACAATTTCAGTTAAAGCTCATACTAATTGTAATGCTTACCCAAACCAATGCTCCTGCCTTCCCCTGACAAGAAAAACCAGTGTGAAATACCTTGGCGTACTAATAGACAATCTCATATCTTGGAATGCTCAGATACGGGCGCTGTCTGGTCGAGTTAGAAAACTAATTGCCGTGTTTAAGGGCCTGCGGTGTAGTGCTGACGCAGATACCTTGCGCATGGTGTATTTCTCCCTTTGCCAGTCAATATTAACATTCGGCATACTGGTTTGGGGTGGTGCTTCGAAGACAAGTATGATACAACTGGAAAGGGCGCAAAGAGCTGTTCTCAAGGTAATGACTTTTAAACATTATCGGCATAGTACGGCTCAATTATACAAAGAATGTCAGGTCTTAACCGTGAGGCAGCTCTTTGTGCTAAACTGTACGTTGCGTAGACATACTTCTTTGCAGTTGGATCTCAGTCTATTGATAAAACGTAGGACGGCGAACGTTTGTCCCATAGAGAGGCACAGAACGAAACTTGCAGAACGTCATTTCAGAGTCCTTGGTAGTCGTATACTCGTATACAATTTTGTGAATAAACAATGTAACATCTACACTTTCAACAAATTTGATTGCAAAGCTAAGGTCTGTAAATGGTTAATGACCCTTAGTTATGACGAGGTTGAAAAAATTCTCAATACATAAACCCTTTCACCCAAACAGTGCCCTGTCCGACACATCCTGGAATACACTCTCCTTCCAACACAACACAACACTACAAAACATAACACTACATTACACTACATAACACTACACAACACAACATAACACAACATAACATAAAATAAAAAATAAAAAAATCATAAACCCCCAAACAAACTTACACACATAACACACACTATACAATGGTTTTCTCTATAATTAGTTTTTGTTTTAGTTTCTGTATAAAATCTTTGCTTTACTTTATTTTCTGTCCGAATCTGTTACTTGTAAAGTTGGCGTTAACCTGAGAGCCCTGACACCCATAACACAAGTTTAATCTTAGCTTGGGTGTCAGAGGTTTAATACTCTGTATTAACCTACAATTAATAAGACAAAGATTTATCATGTTATTACTAAGTGGTAAATGTAAAATTGTAAAACTGGAAATAAAGATATTATTTCATATTTTATTATTATTTGGCACAAGCACTCTCTATGGGGTGCAGGCGCGCACTAAGAAAGGATTGCACCCCAAGGGTTGAAAAGGGGTGTCAACGTTTGTATGAAAGTCCTATGTTTTTAAAGTTAGGGACATGAATGTTGGCCTGATTGTTCCTTTCGGCTTCTAGGTGCTCACTAAGAAAGGGTTTTATGAAATTCGGCCTTTAAGGGTATAAATAAGGGTGTTTAATGTTTGTATGAAAAAAGTTCCAAATCCAGTTGAGATCCAAAATGAATCTTACGGCAACGCGTTATTGCGTACTTTACATTGAAATTAGAATTCGGTAGCCGATTAAGATCCAAATTGAATTATAGGACAACGCGTTAATGCATATTTTACATTAAAATAAGAATTTGGAAGTTCCTTGAGGTTTATGTTTAGTTTTTATGCCAATTTTTAGGTGGCTAGTATGTATCAGTAATATGGAGACGTGTTAACGTTCTAAAGTTTTATGCCAATTTCTAGGTGGCCAGTATTTTTCAAGGCGGGGAAAAACATACTGAAGCCGGAGAGCTATCGGCTGGTCACTCTGCTGCCGACAGTCTCCAAGGTGTTCGAAGCACTCCTGCTGCGATATCTCCAACCCCACATCGCGCCGCGCCCCGAGCACTTCGGGTTCAGGGCGGAGCACAGCACGACGCTCCAGCTGTCGAGGGTACTGCACCACCTTGCAGCCGCGCTCAACTAGAAGGAATACTCGGTGGCAGTATTCCTCGACATGGAGAAGGCCTTTGACCATGTGTGGCACGAGGGCCTTTTATACAAGTTGTCCACCTCGGACGCGCCCCGTCGCGTTGTAAGGGTGGTCTCTAGCTTTCTCTCCCACAGGACATTCAGGGTGGTGGTCGACGGGGCGCTATCCGGCGCCCGCCTGGTGCTGGCTGGTGTGCCGCAGGGCAGCTGCGTGTCGCCGGCGTGTTACTCGCGTTACACCGACAACATCCTCACCACTCCCGACGCTACACTCACGCTGTATGCTGACGATGCCGCGTACATTACTAAATCGCTTAACGCGAAGTACGCGGCGGTCAAAATGCAGCGCGCCCTGGAGCTCCTTCCCGAGTGGCTGTCGAAGTGGCGGTTGTCGGTGAACGTAGGTAAGACGCAGGCGATAATCACCGGATTCGCGCCTCTCCCGCCACCCTTGAAGCTGCAGGGGGCCAACATAGATTGGGCGCCCCGGGTCAAATACCTGGGTGACCATCGACCGTCGGCTCGCTATGGGGCCACATGTCCGCATGGTCGCCGCACCGGGGCTTATTCCACTATTCCCCCCTGAAAGAATCCCCCTCAGGGGGGAAAACTGGACCCTAATGTAAAAAATATCCAGAAAGTCCCCTTTTCATTTTGAGTTATTCCACTATTCCCCCCTGTGAGAATCCCGATCAGGGGGGAAAACTAAACTCTTAAGTAAAAAAATCCAGAAATCCCCCTTTTTTTTAGATCATTCCACTTTTCCCCCTTATTTTTAGTTTTGATTTCTACGCTCTTAGAGTAAATCAAAATAGTGATTTGATACAATGTAATAAACAAACAACGACGATATAATTATCAAGTTTTTCGACAATTTTCAGAATGTAAAAATTAAGTACAAAGATAAAGAGAAAATATAAAATAAAAAAACTTTTTACAAAAAAAAAATAACCGACTTCCAAAAAAACAAGTCGGTTATTTTTTTTTTGTAAAAAGTTTTTTATTTTTCACTTTTTAGTGGGTCAGTTTTTAATTTATCTAAGTTACAATAGCCTAATGTTAACTGCTCATCACCTTTTACAAAATATTGCATTTCCCGATGCTGGGACGTTGATTGTTGAGGAGTTCTCCTGGTAAGAACCAGGAGAACTGCCACTCACCATTATAAATAGTGACGAGCATAAATTGCTTAATCGCAACACGTTAAATAGGTACTCATTATTATTCCGGTGGCCATCTGTAGTCTCCATCATCAGTTCCACTTCACCAAATGGTGCTTTCGGAGAGCAAATGCACGAGTTACTATAAAAAAGACCCAAATCGCTATATGTGTGCCTATAAAATTTGAGGATTTCCCACGATTTCTAGACGATCCCTTCGTCAGATTCAGATTTGGTGGCAATGGGACCATCTCGGGAGAAATTCCTTTTTTTTTTTGAACGGGTATACCGTTAAAAAAAAAAGGAATTTTCAAAATCGGTTCATAATTGACGGAGTAATCGGGTAACAAAAAAAAAAGAAAAAAAAAACAGCCGAATTGAGAACCTCCTCCTTTTTGGAAGTCGGTTAAAAAACAAGATACTCTTTACGTGGTTTATAGGAATGTCAATCGACCCGTAACACCTTGTATATGAAGAACAGTTTTGGCTTTGGGAAAACTATTTGTAATATTTTATTGTTGTAGAAGGTTGGAAGATAGTCAATGATACTGCTGCGTTTAAGGTAAAAATATATGTATTCATCGGACCAAAGATTATAATATAAAGGAGGGACGGAGCACACGCGATGACCGCTAGTCATGTACTAATTGCTCAATTAATATTTATTAATGAGTTACGTAAAAATGCTTAGTCGTCGGTAGTGTATGGTTTCACCGTACATGCTCCCGGGCCAAAAAGTTACACATCTTCTAATCTAAAGCGACATGTTTTAGGCATAGGTGACGTAGATATGTCTCGTTTAGGTTTGGTGTCCTCGCTAGTTATATTCACTGGGCTGACGGTCAGCCGTTCTCTGCTTTCGCGAAAACACAACACTATTGGCCACACTTTGTGATAGTTCCACTGATGAAACTGCGCGGCACCTTCTCCACAAGAAGTATGACGCCAATAAAACGGCTACACCCAGCAAGCCGTAACAAATGATATACTGATGAATGTCATGTGTCGACAGAGAGTAATCTGGTAAGTTAGTATTGGCAGACTTCAGTTGTTCTATTCGTTCTCCCAGATCCACTAATGTGCTATTCAGTGGATCTTCGTATGCGGTGTAGTGAGATAATGAAATATTAACCATATGATTTAATTCTGCTATCTGAGGGGTCGGAATTTCAGAGTTTGATTTAATTGTATTTGCTGATAGGGCATGAGAATACAAAGTAAAATCTTTACTTTTTATTACGCATTTCGAACCTAGGTCAATAATTCCGACTCCAGTCAGCTGTTTAAAAGAAACTTGATCTTGACATATAATCCTCACTGAGTAGGTATTGCAGCAAAAATACATGTATCTTGACGGATCATTTAGTTCGAGCCACCTGTCTTGGCAAGGGGATTTAATTACAACGCATTGTTTTAATTTGTTATCCAATTTGCAGAATTTTTCATCGATACTTAAATGATTGATTGGTTTGTTAGCTTGGCACAAATATGAGTGATCATTATGCAAGCATGATTGGAGCTCCATATACGACATTGTGAAATAAGCATCCTTTTTCAAGCTAATAGCCACGAACTCCGCAACTGGTAGTACGCTAATCATATAATTTTGAACCTGTTGAGGAACTGGTATGATTTTATAAATCTTGTAGCTGTCTTTGCTGGTCAATGGAAAGGTAATCTCAAATATGAAGTATTCTTCCATCATTCTCGCTTTTACCTTCAGCATATTGTAAAGATGTTTTAGGTCAGACTGTAGGTTGTCCACAGGCTGGGTAGTATCTTTTGTTAGTTGACCAGAAATGAACAGTAACTCACGCTGTAACTGATCTGGAGTTAACAGATGAGTGTTGAATTTCCCGTGGTCTAACAGAGTATCCTGGATCCTTGGAGGTTCTGGAGCAAGTTGATAGTTGTTACTGCTGACAGGGCAAAATCTTGCGTTTTAGCTAAACCTTCAACTTCTCGCTTAATAGTAAAGACAGCATTATCCAATTGATTCAAATGTTTGTTTATAGTTTTATGTTGTAATTGGATAGTTTGCTCGGTTCTTTTTAACACGTTGTATTCAGCCTCAATGATGGAGGTCTGATTTCTTAACAAGTTATCAAGATGCCGCTCGTTTTGTTTTACAAGCTGTATATCTTTTTTGTACTGTTCGGCGAATCGTTCGTCTAATACTCCGAACAAGCTATTGGCCACGTAACCGATACCGTTAATGAGTCTGCGACGCTGTCTGGTGCGCACATTAAAGTGCTGCTTAATCATAAGTTGATTATAGTGCTGTATTTCTTTGTAGTCGTGATTTAATTGAAGCGTTATCATATTACAGTGACTCTTATCGTTTAGGAAAGCACAGAGCTTTTGTAAATAGTCCAAGAACTTCGTGGCGGCTGTATTCCCTTCCCAATAAGGGCTCATATCATAATAAACAATGAGATTCCATTTGTCTCGAATAACTTGCATGTTGTCTACTGACTCGAAATACAGCGAATTGTTGCTAGGTAACGCTGATATGTTAAAAGCTGCGTGAGATGATGTAATCAATGAAATAAAAAAGATTAACGATATTGCTAACGATACAAAGTTAGATTTGATTTTGCTGCTTTTAATTCGCACTTCAGGGTTTTTCGGGGTAACGTTATTTGCTTGATTAACATTTTTATCCGTATTACTTGAATCCGGTGGTATCGGCAAGATAGACAGTTTCACAGCCGGCCTTTTAATTATTCCACTTTTTGTTTTTAGAGTTACTACCCGAACTAATCCATCTTGACCTGGATGAGTTTTTATTACTCTGCCCATCATCCATTTTCCAGGTGGCAGATTGTCGTCCTGGATGGTCACCAAATCATGGATGGTAATGTTCCGCTCAACGCTTCGCCATTTGCTTCTTACGGATAACTGAGTTAGATACTCCGCTCTCCATTTCTTCCATATATCGTTTACTATTTTCACTGATAAATACCATCTAGTTCGAGCATCTGTTTCAGTTTAATTATGGCAGCTCCGCACCTTCCTGTCAAGAAGTGAGCCGGAGTCAGGACATTCAAATCTTCGATATCTTCCGATAAGGCACATAAAGGCCTAGAGTTCAAACAAGCCTCCACCTGTGCTAAAATAGTGCTGAACTTTTCGAAGGTCAACTCTTGTTCTCCTATTACTCGCTTGAGGTGATGTTTTAAGCTTCTAATGGCTCGTTCCCATAGACCCCCGGTACTAGGCCAAGATGGGGCATTGAAATGCCATTCTATCTTTAAATCTGCTAGCTCCGCGAAAAAGCTACGATCATATACATTTTCGAAATCATGATAGCTTTCCTGTAGCATTCTATTAGCACCCACAAAATTCGTCCCGTTATCGCTGTAAAGGTGTCGAGGAGCTCCTCTTCTGGCTGCTATTCTTCGTAATGCTGCTAAGAACCCAGAACTGCTTAAGTCAGATACAAGCTCTATATGTACAGCTTTGGTCGCTAGACAAATAAATAACGCAATATATCCTTTGGTGGTCTTAATTCCACGTCCCTTGTTACTTTTAACGTCGACAAAACCTGTATAATCCACCCCAGTGTGATAGAATGGTGGGGCGGGGTTGCTTCTGGCTACGGGTAACTCTCCCATCAATCAATTGATGCTGTATTTTGGGCTCATGTTTTCTACAGGTAACGCAGTTTCTCACTTCTTTCCTTACAGCTCTATTTCCTGCGATAATCCAGTATCTCTGTCTAAGATTAAATAAAGTTAATCGCGGTCCACCATGAAAGGTGAGCTGATGAGCTTGTTGAATTACTAGAGTAGTAAGCCGGCTGTTATGAGGCAATATCGCAGGAGGCTTCATTTCCATACTCATGTTTGCTTTGCTCAACCGGCCTTTAACTCGTAAAATCCCCTCGTTATCAATAAAAGGATTAAGCTTTAATAGATTACTTCTGCTACTTAATTTACTATGTTTCCGTAATGACATTATTTCCGCTGCAAATTCAGTTCGTTGTATGTATTTTATAATGAGTAATTTTGATTTTCTCAATTCATACAAGGTAAGAAATTCGGGTAAGCTATTATGCTTGCTTGACACGGCTGCATTCTTGCTAAATTGTATTGTTTTGATGGCTCGTAAAAGCCATGCTACTATTATAGTTATTTTATTGAGTGAACTGAACTTAAGTAGCAGTTGTAATATGATGCTTTCCTTGCTATCATTTTGGACAGCATTTATTTTGCTTGCTGCTGATTTTCCTTTGATTTCTTGATCAGTGGTGAAAATGATTTGCTTGGCTTCCAATTTTTCGTCAAACGATTTCAAGAACTGCGGTCCTTGCCACCATAGCGTTTGATTCTTTAATTGTGAGGCTGAGATGCCTCTACTGGCTGAATCTGCCGGATTATCCTCAGACTTAACATATCGCCAGCAGTTTGGTTTCATTACTGTTGTTATGATTCTTGTCCTATTTGCAACAAAGGGTTTCCATCGGCTAGATTCACCTTGAAGCCACCCTAGGACTACCATGGAATCTGTCCATCCGTAAATCCTAAATCTAACTCACTATAACAACTAATAACTTTGTTCATTAACTTCGCTAGTAAATACGCACCGCTTAATTCTAATCTCGGCAAAGATATGCTTTTAGAACCGGTACTAATCTAGCCTTAGCAACAACTAGTACGACCGATGTCTCATTTTCTTTCCGTAGTCGTGCGTAAATTACTGCTGCATAGGCTTAAGTCGATGCGTCACAATAACCATGTAGTTCTATGACGTCATTAGGTTGATACCCTATCCAGCGCGGTATTTTGCATTGATTTAAGTGTTCCATGTCCGCTTTAATCGCTACCCATTCTTCTTTGATGTTTACCGGAACTTCTTCATCCCAATGCATTTTATTTAACCATAGCTTTTGGAATATCAGTTTCAGCTTTGTTGTGAGTGGTGCCAACCATCCCAACGGGTCGAATACTTTTGATATTTCCGATAAAAGTCGTCGTTTCGTTACTTTTGCATTTGGATTCGCTATGATGTATTTGAAAGTAAACATGTCATCACAAGAATTCCAGCGAAGACCTAATGTTTTTGATGTACTTTCAGATTTAAAATTAAAAATTATTTCGTCATTACTGCTGCTGCTTTTTTCTATATTTTTAAGGAGTTCTGACTGATTTGCTGACCATTTTCTTAGTGTAAAACCTCCTGTTTTCAATAATCTATTGAGATCATCGATAAGCTGCTTTCCTTTTTCGATAGAGTGTGAGCCATGGACCAGGTCATCCATATAAAATGACTCTTCTAGTATCTTCGCAGCTTCCGGCAGCAGAAAGTTTTTTCGTTCATCCGAGGCTAGACGTTTCAGTCATCATTGCTAGGAATGGTGCTGATTTTGTTCCATATGTGACCGTGGTAAGGTTGAACGTTTGCACAGGTTGATTTGATGCATACCTCCATACGATTTGCTGATATTGCTGATCTTCTTCACTTACCAATATCTGCCTGTACATCTTTTCTATATCCGATGTATAAGCAAAACGATATTGACGCCACTTCAAAATCAGTTCTTGTAGGTCCTGTTGTAAATTTGGGCCTTTATACATCAGGTCATTCACACTATATCCGCTTGACTTCCTTGCTGACGCGTTGAAAACTACCCGTAGCTTCGTAGTTGCTGATTCCGCTCGTTGAACGGAATGGTGCGGTAAGTAACATGATAGCGCTTGTTTGTTATTTTTGCTGTTACTAGGCACCATATGTCCTAAGGCAATGTACTCACTAATTAATGCTTTATATTGTTCTGCTAAATTGGGTTGTTTGCTAAATTTACGTTCCATATTTTGAAACTGTGCTATGGCCATCTCTTTCGACGAACCTAGTTTTTCATTTATATCAGCTTTTAGTGGCAATCTTACTTCGTACCGCCCGTCTTCACGTCGTTTTGTTGTAGTTGAATAGAAGTCGACACATTCTTGATCTTCTAACGATAAGTTCGTATTTTCGCTTATATCCTCGATCTCCTAAAACTGCTGAATATCGTGAATATTGTTCATGACGACGACGTTGCATTGAAGTGATGATATTTGGCCACCACCGTTTATGATCCACCCAAGCTGTGTTTCTTGTAACACAGGTTGCGATAAGCTATCTCCTTTGATCAATCCTCCTAATAATATTAAGCCATTCACTTGTGCGCTTAATAATAGGTCCACTGGACGGCTATGGTTAAAATATGGATCAGCTAATTTAAGATTTTCTATGTAGGACCACTTCGATGTGTCAAAGGATTTATATGGGATATCTTTTAGTAGGTTTTTCATGATAAGTACGTCGGTGGTAAACGAAAAGTCGTTATGTGTAGAGAAACAGTTTAGTGTGAGCACACCGTTACAGCTGTTTTCCACTTTCCCTACTCCGAACATCAATCCGTTGAATTTCGATTTTCGTAATCCTAACTTCTTCGCTGCACTTTCTCTTATCAGAGATACTTGTGATCCAGGGTCAATAAGAGCCCTTAAGGTATGATAAGATCCATCGATCGCTGCAACTTTAATCAAGGTTGTAGCTAACAAAACTTCATTGGTTCCTGGATCATTTTGTGACACATGCGCAGTCATTGCGACATTGTCTTGCGGATTTGGGTCAGCTGTTGTTGTTACAACGCTATTCGATTGCGATATATTTTTTGAGCAGGCGTCATGTAAAACAGAGTGGTGATTTCCGTCACATTTGCGACATCGCCTAACGGAAATGCATTGCTTGCCATTATGGTCAAATAAACAATTTTGGCATAATTTCAGTTTTGCGACTGTCTTCAATTTCGATTCGTTAGACAATTCTAAGAATTTTTCGCAATTGTACATGGCGTGTTGTTGACCGCAAAATTGGCATTTGCTGGTTGACACGTGTAAGACTTTTGAATGCTGCTTGCTAAATTTAGTGGCAAAGTAGTGTCGTCTAGCTTTTTGATGTTCAGGAAAATCGTTATTTGTTTGATTGATTGATTTCGGTGATGCTTGATCTAGCTTTCTGCGAGATGTTTCTAGGCTCGTAAATTTATTTTCTAAGTAGTCTAAAAAATCCTGCAAAACCGGTAGGTCTCTCGAATTTTTAAGGGAGTCTATGTAATCTCCGTAGGTTTCGGTATCAAGCTTCTGTGACAATAAATGCACGAGAAGCGGATCCCAAGTGCTGATATCAATCCCTAAGTTCCGTATGGCATGCAAGCTTTCTAGCGCTACGTCATGCAGTTTTTTAATATGACCTACGGTTTGATGTTGTACACTAGACAGACCTAGCATAGTATTTATGATTGATGTAAAGATGAGCTTTTTATTGTTATACCGATGGTTTAAGATTTCCCAACAGGTATCATAGTTACTGGAACTTATGGGAAGATGCTGAATGAGTCTTTCTGCCTCGCCCTGGACCTTTCCTTTCAAAAATTGCATTTTTTGCGCTTGCGATAAGGTAGGGTTGCTGTGAATAGCTTCGGTAAAGAGGTAATTGAATGACGTCCATTGCTGATAATTTCCTGAAAATACAGGTATATCCATTTTCGGTGTAGAGTGCTCTCTATGTGATACACTCCAAAACTTTTTGTTAATCAGTTTCTTCAAATGAATATATGATCGCTCATGCTGTGTATAAACTGCCTCGTAATCGTCGTCTTCTCCACCCATTTCGCTATCAATTTCCCAATGAAGAGAGTCAATTTGTGACCAGCGCGCTTGTAGAGTTTTTAATGCGTCCTCCATTTCCCATTTTTCTGACATGGAGTCTAGGTCGATAAAACCCGCTGATCTCTTGAACACTTTGAAATTCGCTGCATGTTTACGTATCATGTCATCTAATTTGCTAGTTGAGCCTCTTGACTCCATGGTACGTAAAATGCTGATTTTTGTTGGCTGCTCATAACCCGATGGCCCTGCTTCTTCTTCGGCTTCTTTTTGCTCCTCATGTCTCGCTTGAGTACTCCTAACGGTTATCAAAGGCGTTAGCTTGCTGGACATCTGCAGGCGTTGTTCGCTGATTAGAGATTTGGCAGCTGTATAATGCTTGCTAATCTTTTCATGCTCGCAGTTTATGAAATACGTATGATCTTTGACCCCATATTCACAGATAGCTAAGTGATTATTCTGATAATCTGACCAATACTTTTCTAACATCTCTAATCGCCTTTTGAAATAGTCGTCAGATTTCCGATCGGCGCTATCCTTTTTTATATTTATCGGTATTTTCCGGATTAACTCGCTTAGTTCAAGTTGTTGATAGTAAAGATCCTCCATTTTGCTGTTAGTTAGTTATTAAAGTAAAAAAGGAAAGATCTTACTTGAAAAATACTGGCTTTGACTGCCGCTGGTTTGCTGTTGTCGCACTCCGAATGCTGATGCTCTGCTATAACTGGACACTGTCGTCCTGCTGCTGTAGATACCGAGTGCTGCTGTAGATACCGAGTGCTGCTGTAGTAAATACCGATTTGCTGCTTGCTAGTCCGGATGCTGATTGCTTCGTGCTTGAAGCGCTGATATTCCGTTGCTCGGGATGCTCAGGAAAGTTGCTCGTGCTCACTAGTATTGCAACTCCACCCTGTGCTGCTATAGGGTTTTGCTACGAATACTTTGGTAAAGTTCTGCGGTTGCGAAACTATGTCCACAATTCACAAGTATCACTGTAATCCGATATGCTGATTTCCGAACGAGATCACTCACAAGATTCTAAATAGACGTAACTCCTCAAAGAAAAACGAATACTACAACTCGCGAAGTCCCGCCCGATAGCTCGAAGGACCATGTAGAAGGTTGGAAGATAGTCAATGATACTGCTGCGTATAAGGTACAAGTATATGTATTCAACGGACCAAAGATTATAATATAAAGGAGCGAGGGAGCACACGCGATGACCGCTAGTCATGTACTAATTGCTCAATTAATATTTATTAATGAGTTACGTAAAAATGCTTAGTCGTCGGTAGTGTATGGTTTCACCGTACAATTGTTAATCAATTATAATAATAATTAATAACTTGTAGACGACAAAACGGTTGACTAATAATTACACAGTTTACGAATACTTAAAAAAAACATTATTAGACGTACAACAATTTAAAAAATAAACTAAGTAAGTAATGCTAATAACAATCATAAATACTAACAATTCAAAGAACCTAGAAAATATAAATCACCTAAATCAAAGAGGATTAAAATAATAAAATGCAAATTATTTTAACTTTTCTAGGAAATGTCCAATTGTTATGCTCCCGCTAATTAATTCCATTTTAGTATACGATACTATTCCATTTTTTTTAATGCCACGCTTCTAAGAGGTTGGTAGTCTTGTGACGTTCGCCAAAGACGCACCAGATTTTGATAATGTTCTCATCATTTAGCCATTGTTGTAACATATATTGGCGAAATATTTTGTTGTTATCGTTATCATCGTCTTGGCTCTGTCTGGCTACATAAAACCACCCATTTATAATTTGATCTTCTGGTAAGAGAGGTTAAACAGCAGATAGTGCCCTTTGTCTGTTCTGGATCTTAGATTTTGTCAAAATACACGCTCTTTCTTTCAAATCGCTCGTAAGTAGTGAAAATAGCACCCTTTTACTGTAAAGTTTGGAAATACAGTTCGAATGGCGTTCATTTTCGCGATTTCAAAATCACATTTGTATATTATTGTGGTTGCCATTTTGGAATCTGCCATCGAGCGCCGGTAGCAGAGGACTCCTTAAATTTTAAGGACCTCAGTGGGGATTTCTGGACGTTGGTTTTTCCAAGTTCCAGTTTTCCCCCTAAGGGGGATTATCAGGGGGGACTTCCAGACTTTTTTTATAGATTCCACTTGTCCCCCTCAGGAGGCACTTTCAGGGGGGATCTGTGGAATAAGTATTTTTTAGATTCCAGTTTTCCCCCCTGAGGGGGATTATCAGGGGGGAATTCTAGACATTTTTTATTGAGTCCACATTTCCCCCTCCAGGAGGACTTTCAGGGGGGATTTGAGGAATAAGCCCGCACGGGGTAGGGTCGCCCGCAACCTGCTCAAACCTGTGTTCTCGTCCCGAATCCCGGCGCGCGTCAAGTTGAGCGTGTACAAGCTGTACGTGCGCCCAGTCTTGACGTACGCCGTCCCCGCTTGGTTCGCCTTCACGTGGGAGTCGAGCCGCAAGCTGCTCCGCGCGCAATAAAGTCTTGCGCTGCGGACCATTGTTGACGCTCCTAGCTTCGTGAGGAACGATGTCATACAGCGGGACCTCAGGATCGAGAGCCTGGATGAATTTGTGCGGCGTCTCGCGAAAGGGATGATCGCGCGTGCTATTGCATCTGATTGGCCCCACGTCAAACAGATTGCGCCCTTGCCCCGCGATGATAGCGGACGAGTGACCCCATACACCGGACTGGACGCCTCGGCTAAGCTGCACTTACACGTTCCTTGTCCGACTCAATTGTACTCTACAGATGACTCATACATCTGTTACGTGGCATGTCCTAAGTAAATATAGGCACGTCACGTAACTAACAACAGACATCCATTACTACACATGCGACCATACTCACACACGCAGGCGTGGCGCGGGCCACGGTGCGTGTAGATACTGCGCGGTGTTAAGGCTTCTACATACCAGCGCGACTTGTCGCGCGACGCGACACGGCACAAAGGCGCCGCGTGTCGCGGGCCGAGCGGTGCCTTTGTGTCACGTCGCGTCGCGCGACAAGTCGCCCCGGTATGTGGAAGCCTATACACAGTACAATGCCGCTCACACACACACGACAGTCCCTTAGCTCGGACCGTGATCGGCTAGCTCTGAGATCGAGACGAGCGGGGACTAATAACCGTATTCTGTAGGAGCATCGAGTCGGCACTCACGTCGCTGATCACCTTCACTGGGCCTTCCCCGGGGAACCGGGGTCTCACTTGGTGGGGGTTAAGCGCCGTGGTGCTGTGAAGAAAGCGGCGCTAACGTATAAGCGTCGCGGCGCCCTTACAGAAACACACCTGCTGCTACTCATACAAGCGCGTTTTATTAAACGCGCCTATCGGCGCTTTTAAAAACGCGCCCGCCGCCACTAGCCACTTAAGGCGCACACAGTGAGGGGTCCATTTTAGCGGATCACTGCATACCTTCCGTGGCCGGCGACACATGTTCCGGCACCGCGTGCCACGCCCCCTTGCGGAGGCTGAAGGATGGCAGATCGTGGGCAAACACCAAGCAGAGGGCGCCACTTGTGTGGGGCATTACATCGCGACGCAGCGTCACGAGGTGTCAGCAGTCAGTGTCAGTGAGTGAATTAGGTGAAAAAGTCGTGAGTACAATTTGCAATCTTATTGTCAGGAAGAATTTAAGTTAAAGATTTCAAAGTGCAGTTTAATTTGAACTTTAAGGCTTCTACATACCGGGGCGACTTGTCGCGCGACGCGACGCGACACAAAGGCACCGCTCGTCCCGCGATACGCGGGGCCTTTGTACCGTGTCGCGTCGCGCGACAAGTCGCCCCGGTATGTAGAAGCCTTTATTATCATTAGAAAACTGACTTAGACATTCGTGAGTTTGAAGAAAAAGTGATTCCAGACGAAAAATCTATGCAGATATTATAGAAATATAGTGAAAAAAATGGCCAAGTACGAGTCGGACTCGCGCACGAAGGGCTCCGTACCATCATCTATAAAAATGGCAATAAATCACGTTTGTTGTATGGGAGCCCCCTTAAATATTTATTTTATTCTGTTTTTAGGCTTCCGTACCCAAAGGGTAAAACTGGACCCTATTACTAAGACTCCGCTGTCCGTCTGTCACCAGACTGTATCTCATGAACCGTGATAGTTAGACAGTTGAAATTTTCACAGATGATGTATTTCTGTTGAAATCTCATGAGTTTAATGCAAATAACTCACACAACCTCAGACAATTTGAAGCTATTAAGAGAAGTCTTGAGATCATGAAGCAGAGTGAACCTTTGAGCACCAATATCTCAAACCACGACATCCATCTTTATGGATGTCGTGGTATGAGATATTTATTTGGTTTATCTTGTATACTGCTACAAATCTCATCATATTGGGAATCTTGTTATTGGTGGCACCTTACTGTTTTAAACGTAGGCGGCAAAGGCAACGTCAAGGAAATCGCCCACTTCTACACAGAGCGGACAGCCTCTGCGGCGACTGCGTTGCCATCTCCACACACCGTTACAGAAAGTGTTGTGATTGAGTGCAGTGAAATTAGAGAAAAAGGCCAATCTAGTAGTGAAAAGTGATCCTAAGCGACTAGCTCTAAAAGTGATCCTAAGCGACTAGCTCTAAAAGTGATCCTAAGCGACTAGCTCTAAAGTGAGCCTAAGCGACTAGCTCTAAAAGTGATCCTATGCGACTAGCTCTAAAAGTGATCCTAAGCGACTAGCTCTAAAAGTGATCCTAAGCGACTAGCTCTAAAAGTGATCCTAAGCGACTAGCTCTAAAAGTGATCCTAAGCGACTAGCTCTAAAAGTGATCCTAAGCGACTAGCTCTAAAAGTGATCCTAAGCGACTAGCTCTAAAAGGAAGATAAAGGTTCTTCGCCGTTCTTTCGCGTGTTTTCTCTTTCCGATTTACACTGTAGCGATTCTGTTTAATTTTTAATGTTACTTTAATCTCATCTATAACTAACCCTACATAACTATTTTAGTGTTATTTGAACATTGTTTTCACCTTGTTAATATTAATGTCGTTACCCATTTAAAGTGGTAGATTAGCCCATAGTAGTTAACATATAGCTGACGATAACGAGGGAGACGACCTGCTCCGTCAAGTGTAGGAACGTGGTTGTCATGGTCCCTTGCATCGCGAGCAGAGTACTCACCTATTACTAACCTCAGTTTTCATGAAACTATGCAGATCTGTCTAAACATTACTTCCAAAATTAAATAATAATATCATTCACAAAATTACATTCTAGGAAACCAAGAGATGTCTAAATATGAAAGCACTCCGAGTCTACAGTTTTCAGAGCGCTTCGAAAATATTGGATGTTGCCGTGTTCTCCGTTTGTTTTTGTTGCGACGACCGCCGCCGCCAGCGCCGCCGGGCCGCGTGCATATACCTACAGACACTCAAACATACAGCATTTATTTCAAATTAACCCATTGAATGCCTACTACGCAATATTACGTAGCCGGTAATAATAGCAGAGGCCGACTACGTATTATTACGTAGGTCTTCCATATAGAATAAATGGAAATCTGTATTATTTGGCCTCCTTGAATAGACATTTTTACACTCTTTGGCATCTCAAATAAAACACGATATACAAAAGTAGTAACTTTATTATTTCTAAATATCGAAAATCACAAATTTTCGAGGGTACCTACTCTTCGTTTAAAAATGAAGAAACTCGCCCGTCGAGCGTACCCCACGCCACCGCCACAGCCCGCGCGCTGTTGACGCGAGTACACGACATACGAGCGCAAGTTTACATTTTATGATCGAGTTCCTAACGCGAGCTTGTAGCACACAATTACTGTTCAGCGATGGTGACGCTGACGACAGCATGATCACAGCTCGGAGCAACACTAACGCCACTTAATTCTCAGCGCGCGGCTGCATCAAAGGTCCTTTGTGAGCACCGACCGGTTAATGGCTAAAGTAAACGTAGGTATTTCAAGTGAATAGATTAGCGACGGGCGGCTCAGATTGCGCTCGTTAAACCAACAAAATGGGGTGGTTAATGCGAATTTGAATAGTCCCCGTTTGTATTTAGACGTTATCCGGGAATCAATTAATGTTTTAATGAAATGGGTTCATTAAGCGCTGGCCCGCGGTATAAAATGACTGTTCGATCCGAGACTTGGTTGGAAGATTGAAGGTGAAGAAAGGCACGCTGGCGTCGGTCGGCTCTGATTCGTTCTCGCCGCCACGACGTCCCGCGCGCCGCAACGACGTCCCGCGCGCCGCCACGACGTTCCACGCGCCGCAACGACGTTCCGCGCGCCGCCACGACGTGCCGCGCGCCGCCACGACGTCCCGCACGCCTCCCACACCCCGCACACACTAGATTTAATTCTTGATTGATACTTTTTTGATTTTTTCTTATTTGATTTCCTCGTTTGATTCTTTCTTTGTTGATTCTTTCTTGTACATTTTAACATACAAAAGTACTTGCTTGAAAAGTACGTTTGACTTTGATTTTGAGGGTCCGCGCCCACTCGACCCGCTTAGACTCGACCCGAAGAATAATACCAGATGTTTTACTACCAATTCAGTGCCATTTGTACAGACAGGCAAAGTGATATGAACTACATGATATACATAGAATATTTAATATTTTGTAATAAAAAAAAATAAAAAAACATTTATTTCAGACCTAATTTTGGTCTATATTTTGTTAGTATTACAATAATATCTTGAAACTATGTTAGTCATGACACGTTCAATTAATGCGCTAATATCAAAAAATCCAAATAAATAATCAAAAACAAATTAAAATGATAATACAATTAAAATAAATAATTGCAATTAAATTAAAGTCAATCATCAATCATCGCCATCATCGTCGTCATTAATGATACAAATAAGAAAAATCTAAAAAAAATATTGAAATCCCTCGTTGCGCTCGAGTAGGTAAAAAACGTTAAATTATTTTTATTATTTGAATTTCGCGTTTGGCCGTCACTGTAAGTGGACGAGTGTCGCGTGTGCACAATAATACTATTTGCAAATATTTACTTTTCTTTTCCCAAAGAATAGAACTCAAATTCTCGTTTACTCCTACGGTTACCATACGGTTAGACTCCACCCTGGAAAGGGACTACGAGTATGATTGCGATTTGCGGTGTTTCCTCGGCAACAATATGTGCAGAGTAATTATTGTTTGTCGAGCAGGATTTGAACTAGCGGCATCTACGCGGCAGTCGCCCGCTCTCACCAATCAGCCACACGAACGTAAGCGCATCAGTCGAATTTACTACGCACTACGAGCGGCGACATCGCCTCCCGCGCGCACTGCGTGACCTTGTGAACAGCGACGCGGTGTACAGATAATAGGACCGCTACGACCGCTACGAAAAACTGACGTCATCACACCTGCTACATCGACCGGTGCTACGAGTCGTCTACGATACTCCATCGACTACGCCGCGCGCCGTGCCTACGCGCCGCGCCGCACAGTGTATGAAGCATACAAATAGCCGCATCCAAATCATTGAATAGAAAACTTCACCTTGAATCTCGGATAAGTACCTACTCTATTTTATTTTCATTATTAACTGTGCTCTAAAATGGCAGGAGTTCAGCGCACCCCACCCCAATCACCAAAAACACAAATAAATCAGAAATCAGAAATCATTTATTTTGCAAAGACTGTGGGTACATAAAGTAGACCCCCTGGTCCGTTGCGTACGTCCCAGACATTTCAGTTTACTAACGACCATACTCCCTGTAAGCGATATGTGACTTAATACATTCAGGCTTCCACAACTGAATAAACTGTTTGATGTATTTGTTAGGTGTGTGGTCGCGTCATTCTGATTATACACCGATAAAAAGTTCTTTGCCTATAGTTGACATATATCGGTACTGTTCTCAGCTACTTCATTGTTTAAGTTGACATATATCGGTACTGTTCTCAGCTACTTCATTGTTTAAGTTGACATATATCGGTACTGTTCTCAGCTACTTCATTGTTTAAGTTGACATATATCGGTACTGTTCTCAGCTACTTCATTGTTTAAGTTGACATATATCGGTACTGTTCTCAGCTACTTCATTGTTTAAGTTGACATATATCGGTACTGTTCTCAGCTACTTCATTGTTTAAGTTGACATATATCGGTACTGTTCTCAGCTACTTCATTGTTTAAGTTGACATATATCGGTACTGTTCTCAGCTACTTCATTGTTTAAGTTGACATATATCGGTACTGTTCTCAGCTACTTCATTGTTTAAGTTGACATATATCGGTACTGTTCTCAGCTACTTCATTGTTTAAGTTGACATATATCGGTACTGTTCTCAGCTACTTCATTGTTTAAGTTGACATATATCGGTACTGTTCTCAGCTACTTCATTGTTTAAGTTGACATATATCGGTACTGTTCTCAGCTACTTCATTGTTTAAGTTGACATATATCGGTACTGTTCTCAGCTACTTCATTGTTTAAGTTGACATATATCGGTACTGTTCTCAGCTACTTCATTGTTTAAGTTGACATATATCGGTACTGTTCTCAGCTACTTCATTGTTTAAGTTGACATATATCGGTACTGTTCTCAGCTACTTCATTGTTTAAGTTCATTTTAACCGTTTGCACTTTTATTTTTACACTTATGTTTAATATAGTCCAAAAGTATTTAGAATTAGTTTTTATTCTAGCTACAATTTTTTTATATTGGCAATGTAAGATAATTTGTTTATTAACCGGCACTTCTTTTTCAGTAATGATGAACTAATCTTATCAATAGCGTTGTTATATTTTTTTACTCTTATTTGTTACGGTTTTATGTTTGCTTCAGTAATTTAGTGAGATCTTTCGTAAACCACGCTGGTTGTTTAATAAGTATTTAACGGGTTGCGATTAGATTAGGTAGGTACTAAAGCATATGGTTGCTAAGCAATTAATTTAGCTCGTCACAGTTCATATTATTATGGTGAGTGGCAGTTCTCCTGGTTCTTACCAGGAGAATTCCTCAACAATTAACGTCCTCGTCATGGGGAAAAGCAATATTTTGTAAAAGGGGATGAGCAGTTGACATTAGGCTAACTTAGAAAAATTACAAACCAACCCACTAAAAAAAATTTTGTACAAAAAAAACAATCGACTTCCAACAAAAACACTAAAAAGTGAAAAATAACTTTAATTTCGGAAGCACATAACATAACATCACGCCTTGTTTCCTAATTTCAGAACTCGGCGTCTTTGGTTTTGTATTTTCGTGTACTTCCGAAATTAAATTAAATATAATATAAAATGTGGGTGTACTACAGGTACACCTCTGCCCAACCCTTCGAGGAAACAAGGCGTGATGTTATGTTATGTGCTTCCGAAATTAAAGTAATTTTTCACTTTTTAGTGTTTTTGTTGGAAGTCGGTTGTTTTTTTTGTATAAAAGTTTTTTATTTTTCACTTTTCCCCCCACACCAATTCGTATACCACTACTTGCTATGAAAACAACAGTGACAGGAAGTTTTATAACATCATCAACATACACCGAGTGGATTAAATACATATTATTGAAGAGTTAGCTGTAGATCTGCAATGTATAAGAGACCGCGCAAGCTTCCTCTACCAAATAAAATAATTATAAAAATCTGTTCATAAACAAATAAGTTATGCCTGAACATAATATAATACTAGCTTTTGCCCGCGGCTTCACCCGCGTGGATGTCAGAAAAAATCTCACGGGGACCGGGATTAAAAGTACCTACCCTACATAAAAGGAACCCTAGTGCAAAATTTCACGTCACTCCAGTAGTTTAGGTTGTGCGTTGATACGTAATCAGTCGGTCAGTTTCTCCATTTATTTACATAGATAGATTTGTTATTTAGATCAATACAAAATAATAATAAATTAAGACTTAATAGTTTTTTTTTGTTGTTCAAGTGTAATCAATTTTAAAATTGTTGACTTTTACGTGATCAACGTCCTGAAAACCCTTGAAAATGACACTTTATTGATTTGTAGACTATTTACCTCTTTACAACCCCAGAAGGAGCTGTTTTAAAAAAAAAACATGAAACACGTTTTATTTATTTAGGGGTTGAACTTTCAAAAATCTGTTTTTAGCGGTTACCTACGTCATAATAACTATCTGTGTGCCAAATTTTAGCCCAATCCATTCAGTGATTTGAGCTTTGTGAAATGAAATGAAATGGTGGTTGTTGATAGATCAGTCAGTAAGTCAGTCACTGTTTCCTCTTGTATGTATTAAATCTATAGTGTAATTCGACATGTTACGACGACTCCAAATAAATTGGGATTAGGGCAGGAAGACTGATGATGAGGTATTCAGGCGAAGTTTCAAGTTAATAGATCAACGAAAGAAGATTTTGTTCATACAAACCGTATCCATCCCCCTTTACACTCCGAAAGAGGTTAATTTTTAAAGTGATTTGCGACTTTTCCATTATTTGACTTAAAGGTTATACCAATTTTCGAGTTAATCAAGCCACGTAGTAAAATCCTCTCTTGTAAAACTAGAGAACACTTGGAAGACTACCCCTTTTTATCCCGTTATGGTTAGATTTTCGAAAAAGCCTGATACAAGTTATTCTTAATTTTTGGTTTTAAGTATAAATACTGAGTTTCGAGTTGATCGGACCGCACGTTAAAATTCTTGTATATAAGCTTTGACATCCCATCCATTGAAGTTAAGATAACAAAAAAATACAAACTTTATAATTTACTTACGTAAGTATTCGTCCAAGTTTCAAGTTTATTAACTCTTAACTCTAGGAATAAGATTTTTCATGCAAACAAAACCC
Source organism: Tiliacea aurago (assembly GCA_948098905.1). Lineage (NCBI taxonomy): Eukaryota > Metazoa > Arthropoda > Insecta > Lepidoptera > Noctuidae > Tiliacea > Tiliacea aurago. Next base: position 24,761,843 of record OX402596.1, read on the forward strand.
CCCGTTTTCCCCCCCTTCAAGGTCAAATTTCCAAAAACCCCTTCTTAGCGGATGCCTTCGTGCCAAATTTCAGCCCAATCTGTTCAGTGGTTTGAGCTGTGTTGATAGACCAATCAGTCACGGTTTCCTTTTATATGTATATAAGACCTCTAGAAGACTCCTCCTTTTTTGAAGTCTGTTAAAAATTATTTGTAGCCAGATTGCATCTCATGACAATTCCAATAAGACCAAATACGGGTAGGATACATTGTTATATTACGGAGTTCCAGTGCCTACCTTCCGGCTTCATCATCAGATCAGTTTGATAGTACCATTTATAAAAATTTGCTTTGCTTAACTATCTTAATCCAGATATCTCATCGCCACCCGTGAAATACCTACGTATCATTGAGAAGTTTCGGTGGCCATCTGTGGCCTTCTTCATCAGTTCCACTTCACCAAATTATACTTTCTGAATGCAAATGATTGACTTGTTGATGTAAATATAAAAATCGCTATATGTATGCCTATAATATTTGAGGAGTTCCCTCAATTACTCATGGATCCCAACATCAGAACTAGATTTTGAAAAAATTTGGACCAATCTGAACGTATATCCTTTCAAATAAAAAAATAACTTTCCAATTCGGTTCATAAACGACGGAGTTCTGAGGTAACAACCATTAAAAAAAAAAAAAAAAACATACAGACGACTTGAGAACCTCCTCCTTTTTGTGAAGTCGGTTAAAAAGTGATAAAAATAAACGTTTTCAAAAAAAAAATACTTTGTAGTGTTTTTTTGGAAGTCGCTTGTTGTTATTTTGTACAAAGATTTTCTCATATATGAATATTGTGTTATTGTTATTAATATTCTTCCTATACATTATATACAACCACCCACTTAGTTTTTGTGCATACGGCCACAGCACGAAGAGCGTGCGGCGCATAGAAATATAAAAAATCTATGGTGCGGCGTCAGTCAGATTAACAAACCTCAGTTTTGACTGTGAAAATGTTAGGCCACGGACGGTCTTTGATATTACACCTCCTTCCTCCCAGCACCCCTCCACTGCGCCTCCCCGCTGAGATCACACAACCAAAACCAGCACACAGTGGCAAAAAGACAAGCTCTGGGAATCCTTTAGCAGCGCACAATAGACGCGGCGTGACCTGGAAACGCCTCAAAAGATGTGCCGGTTTAAAGGAATGAAAACGTCTTGTATAATGTATAATGCACCGGGTGGAGAGGGCCCGGGAGGTGAGTAAGCGGGGAAAAGGGGGGGGGGGAGAGGCAACAGAGGGAGCAACTCTTCACCACTTTTGGATATTTTGCACCTTGTCCCTGACCGGCGCGGATTCAATTATTTTTCCATTAAGCTCCCCGGTGCGGCCAAGACCAGAAATTTTCTTAAAGCTATGCAATGTTGATGTTGATCAATATGAATGATGTTACCAATACTTTGTATCAATATTTTAATTTAAAAGAGTGTCCGTGGAGTATGTTGCCCGTTCTTCTCCATATGAACCTACTATTTGGAATGGGCAACTCGCTTCATATTTGTAACTGACCAACTTCTTGACAATTCAAAAGTGCCTGTAAATGGTTTAATTGAAATAAATGCTTTGAGTTTGAGATTACTAGCTGCTGCCTGCGGCTTCACCCGCGTCGCGTTTTCCAAACATATAAACCTTCCTCTTGAATCACTCTATCTATTAAAAAAACACATCATCAAAATCCGTTGCGTAGTTTTAAAGATCTAAGCATACATAGGGACAGACAGGAAGCGAGAAGCGACTTTGTTTTATACTGTGTAGTGATAGTGAAGATTATTTCTAGCATAAGTTTAATTTATGTGATCTGGCTGTGCTTTTTTAAATAAATAAAATTAAAATGATGTATTAAGTTCCCGTGAAGCAGTCAGATGGCACTTGTAAGCTTCCCTTATACTCGTACCAACCTAACAAACCACCCTCAAGTCACAGAAAAATTAAACTTAAGCCCTAGACGATAATTTGTCATTAATCAGAAAGTTTGGATCGTCACGCGATGACAAAATGTGCCCGCGGCGGCAGTGGCGGCGAATACTTCATTATAATCAATCAAGTTATATCAAGGCGACTCTTATGGAGGCCTTCATTTGTGGACACCTTTATACCTCACCCGAGCTCGGAGCTCTGTAGAATTACAATTATATAGCTCAATTTTGAAGCTTAAAAGTCTCCACAATCTAAAAATATATTATTAGGTACGTCAAAAAATCTTTTTAACAAAAAAAACAACCGACTTCCAACAAAAACACTAAAAAGTGAAAAATAACTTTAATTTCGGAAGCACATAACATAACATCACGCCTTGTTTCCTCGAAGGGTAGGGCAGAGGTGTACCTGTAGTACACCCACATTTAATATAATATTTAATTTAATTTCGGAAGTCGGTGTCTTTGGTTTTGTATTTTCGTTTATGGCCACCGACTTCCGAAATTTAATTGCCACCCGTGAATTACGTATCACTGAGAAGTTCCGGTGGCCATCTGTGGCCTACTTCATCTGTTCCACTTCACCAAATTATACTTTCTGAATGCAAATGATTGACTTGTTGATGAAAATATAAAAATTGCTATAGGCATGCCTATAATATTTGAGGAGTTCCCTCAATTACTCATAGATCCCAACATCAGAACTGGATTTTGAAAAAAATGGGACCAATCTGGAAGTATATCCTTTCAATTAAAAAAATTATTTTCCAAATCGGTTCATAAACGACGGAGTACAGAGGTAACAAACATTAATAAAAAAATAAATAAAAATACAGACGACTTGAGAACCTCCTCCTTTTTGTGAAGTCGGTTAATAAAAAGACCAGATCGGTCCTTCTGCAAATATGTGTCAAACAAAATAAAACAAAATAAACCCCCGACACAACCAAAAGCCAAAAAAAATAAAATTGTAAAAGTTGTTGTTCAGAAGTTGTAATATTTTGATACAAACGTTGCGTCGTCGCGGCGGGGGCCGCCCACCTAGCAAAAAACAATCTTACAAATATCCCATGACCATATTTTTTTCAGTCTTATATCACACTTATAGACACTTATAAGTGTGGATTTGGGCGCACTTTATAAGTATATTCACCTTTACAATTGCCTTGTAATAGTCTCGCGAAGTGTATTTTCAAACTTACAAAACTCTTGCTGATGCTTTTATAATGACAAACAAACTAACAAGTGACTTACAGTAGCACGATTTAAGGGCAAATATCCTTAAAGTCCGCTTACTAATGCTATTTTAAGTGTAATATCGCTAGTAGTCCTCTTTGTGATCCCCTAATAAGAGTGTAATCATAAACCGCCGTGAAGTTAGGAAGTGCTTTGAAACGTTTGCGAAAATAATAAGTATTACTTATAATATTTTATTTCCCTTTCCTACAAAACGCTAGTGTATATATTTTCTAATTTCTTACTCACGTATTTGTCACGCACTATATGCGATTATTAGGTTGCGAAGTAGTTTTTCTCGAGTAATTTAATAAAATTTGAATAACAATATTATCACGGACCTTTTTAAAAATGTGTCTTTTATTATAAATTATTTTAATAATTTGTGAAATAATATCAAAATGTCGCCATTACGACTTATAAGTGCTTTATCAGAAAAATATAAGTCCAGTACTCTAGAGTAAGGTTTATATAAAACTAGAGACAATTTCTGGAGTCAGACATAACAAAGAAAATAAATAACCCTTAATGTAGAATTGTTTAAGACACTTGTAGGACTTTGATAGTGCTACTACTCTTTAATAAGTCTTAGGTGAGATAAATCACACTTCTTAAATAATAGTTTTACAGAAGTAAAGAAAAAAGAAGAAGAAAGTAATACGTTTATTTGCGGTAAACATGACGCAAAGAAAGATAATAGATACAAAAAGAACAAGTATGGGGAAAATATGCGTCACATCCACGCAAAACGGCAACCGCTCAGCATAATGCTGCGACCCTATTCGAGACAGAGCCCCAGCGCTGGTTTTCAGCGATAGTCTAATAAAACACTTAGTAAAATCACTTCTAAGATTGAATGTACTTATAAATGTATTTAAAAGTAATAATTAAGAATTAAAGACAATTAAACTTGTAAAAGGCGCTTATAATGCCACTGCCCTTATTAATATTATAAAACGTTTTCTTATATACGTCTATATGGATATGTTACAACTATGAATGATCTTAAAACTTAAATAGACTTATAAAATAGCACTATTAGAGTTTCTGGCTTAATCAGAACACACATAATACTTGTATGAAACCATAGCTCTTACAGGCTTTTGTCTGTAAGGGTATTTAGGGTTTCTGGCTTATTCAGAACACTTGTTAACTTAGTATGAAACCATAGTTTTTACAAGCTTTTGTTTGTAAGGTTATTTTGCTAGCTGGGCGGCTAATGAAAACGAGAAAGGGACTTATACCTAGCAATAATTATTACTGTATGCTATTGTAGAAAAAATACGAAGTTAACAGCAGCTGTCCGCTGCTGTTAACTTCGTATTTTCATTAGCTGACCCCCGCCGTGACGACGCGCGACGCTTGTATCAAAATAATTACCTATTAGCTTCTGCACGCGACTTCGTTCGAGTGGAAGTCGTATTCGTACCACAGGTTTTCAAAACAGTCGTTGGACTACTAGGGCTTTGTTGAAAGTTGACTTATATAGCCGTTCATAAATATTTGATTGGCTGCTTAGCTCCATAAAGGTAATCATATGAGCGTATGATGATAATCATTTAAAAGGTTACATCTGTAACTACCGACAATATAGTAACCTGTTGGCTCGTCTTCTTACAATTTAATGTAAAATAAAGAAGATTACTACTTATTTATGTTGTTTTGTGAATGCGAGGACGTTGTAGGCTTAATAGACTGTAGATTTGTAGACCATTTTCTATTTTGTTAAGTACCTGGTACTTTTGACGGGCCTATGCTGTCCTCCCATACCTATTATTAACACTGTAGTTTGAAACATTGTAAAAGCTAGCTAAGATAATTCAAGCATATTCACCAACTGAATCAGATAAGAAAGAAGATCATATAAAAACTGACAAATTTTATGAAGATCTACAACCAGCCGTACAAACTTCATATAAAAATCTCATTGTGATGGGAGATTTTAATGGCCAAATAGGAGTCTGTAGCAAAGGAGAAGAATACACAATAGGGAAACATGGACATGGCAAAAGAAGTAAAAACGGCAAAAGATTAGTCACTTTTGCACTACAAAACCAACTGAGCATTCTAAATAGCTTCTACAAGAAAAATAAGTCCATAAAATGGACATGGGTGTCACCCAACGGAAAGTACAAGAATGAAATTGACTTTATCCTGACGAACAACCGAAAGGTATTTAAAGATGTAAGTACTGTAAGCTCCGTTCGAAGTTCAGGACAACAATTTAATATTTTAATTCCAAAATGTGCAAAGTATTTGCAATAAACAACACATTTGAAGCTTTCATTGAAGAAAACCCAAAATATAACGCAATATGCTTATCAGAAACCTGGTTATCGAGAGAAAAACAAACCATGATACAATTTAGTGAATATAAGATTGCTGCATCCTACTGCCGAAGCATGCGGGGAGGTGGCGGCGTCTGCATCCTGCTTCAAGATCACATGGATTTTAGAGAGAGGAATGATATCAGGGATATGTCCATAGAATATGTAATAGAATTATGTGCAATAGGAAAGAAAGAAAAAATTACCCAAAGAAAATATATTATTAATAGCGATATATTGAAAATGAAAATGAAATCTTTATTTGTAAACATGGGTTTTTAAATGGTGTTACAATTAAATATAAGAGTCCCGTCTATGTTTTGCGTTTTAGCGTACAAATTAAATTGATGATTATAATCAGTTTTTATCAAATTTCAAATTACAAAAATAACATTAATGTCAGAATGATTAGAAAATAACAATATTTTAGATTATTAATTACAGTCAAAAATTTTACACACAAACAAATTAATTGTCACATAAACATAGAGGTAATAATTATAACAATTTTATTTCAATAATTTAATTCAGTGCAATGTCAAGTTTTTACTAATGTCATAAATCGGATATAGTAGTTCTAGCAAGTTTCATTAAGATAGTCATTAATAGTGTAGTAACATTTTTCAATAAAAAAATCATTTAACCATTTTTTGAACAGATCTGTATTACTAGCTTCTATGATATGTTTGGGTAATTTATTGTAGATTTTGGGTGCCATGCCTAAAAGGTTTTTGCTGAATATAGCTTTTTTGTGTCTTGTCATGCATATTGTATTTTTATAGCGTATGCTCTTCGGGCGATTATTGGAATAAAAGAGAGGAAGATATATTTATTAGTCAATTAAACATTATTTTAAACTATATTAACAATAAATAATACAAATTTGATATTATAATAGGCGGACATTTTAACATAAATGTTTTGGAGAACAACAGGAAAACTAGTCAACTCATAGATCTAATGCTAGAACTTAAACTTACATAACACATCAAAAAACCCACTCGTATTACTAAAACTACATCTACATGCTTGGATTTAATATTTACCAATTTTAACACTAATAAAATATTTACAACCGTAGAGGAATTAGGTTTCTCAGACCATAGCGGAACAGCAATACAAATCACTATACCACATGTAACCACCAAACAACCTTCTTGGTACGCAAATAAAAGATTATTTAACGAGAAATAGTACATTTTGATACAAGTGGAGAATGTTTGTTATTGCATTCGAGGCGGAATTAACACCCGAGCCGTAGGCGAGGTTGTTTTTGGTGAGAGTCAAAATGGCGGGTGTACCTTAACTAATCGAATCATCACATTTACCATAAAAATGTACCTAAAATGTACTAGGAGTATTATACTTAAATGTACTAGGAGTATTATACTTAGTACATTTTAGGTACATTTTTTTGGTAAATGTCGGTTTAAAAAAATTGTACCTTCTTCAGAACGATAGTGTATCAAAATTTAGGTACACCCGCCACATTGACGTCAGAGTGGCGGGTGTTTGTTAATATATCAATATTTATCCATTACTCATTAAATATTTGTATGACCTACAAGTAGTTGTTCCGGGTCTGGCTGTTTGTGTATGTGAATTAAAATGTTTGTAAACGCACCCACAATTTATACAGGAGAAATTCCTAGTGTGGGGCAACGTTTTAAAAAAAAAAAAAGAGAAAAAGAGATGAGATATCGAGACAAATGTACCTAAAATGTACCCTAAATAAAAAAACACCTACACTTGATCAGTTGATTAGTTCCTGAGAAATAAAACAACTACTTTCTTACTTACTTATTTTTATTACTATCACAAAATATTGATCCCTATTACAGATTTATTTATATTTTACTGATTACTGATAATCTTTGTATTTCAAATCTAATATGATTATCATAAGAAGACTTATTTAATAATTGGACGCAAATATTGGACACAATTTTAATAAGTTACTATAATAACATCACAATTTACTAATGTACGAATACCTTTGCAGTCATTACGTCGGCATTGGACAATATTATTATCTTCACATAACATAGACTCAGCTGATTGATTTAGCATTGATATATTTGGCATATTACAGTTAAGTGGTAGAAAATAAACTTTTCTTTGGACTTTGTTAATGGTACATTCGATATTTGTACACGATTCTTTTACAATGGCGCTGTAAATTGCATCGGTCAAAATATTTTCAAAAATATAAGTTACATTGCATTCGCAACTTATGAAAGTTTTAGAATTGATGAAAGTTTTTTTTAAATATTGCTCAAGAAGACGTGGACGATACTTGTACTCATCTGTTCTAGTAGTTTTAACATCAATCATTTTTTTTATGAATTGCCAGAACTCATTTGATTGATTGAGCACATGAATACTACAATGAAACCCTTCAACACACCCTACTGCAATTAACTGCAACTTGTGCAACCGAATCAAATGCGCAAGTATTTGATACGTGAATATCCTTTATGCCAGTTCGTAGTCTTGTTCCATTTAGCAATTACCTTTGCCCTTCCAATTTTCAGAAAATGACGGAGTTTTACAAAAAATTTAGTCCGTTGGAAAATCGGCCTCTGGTTTCTTTATCTTTGCTTTCGTACTTTCTCTATTTTTCAAGTTTTTCTTCTCTTTTGTTTTTCTATCCGTAGTGTCTACTTTACCTAGAGCTTCTTTTAATTCCCCATCTATGAACTCTGCATGTTTGGCGATAAATTTGTCTAATCTCAATCTATTTGATTTTACGTCAATATGACATAGATACCTTTTAAGCGTTTTGAAGTAACTTTCCACGTTAGATGAAGATGCAATTCGGTTTTCTGAATGATATATTGGTAGCATCACATTTGGCCACAATGGAAATTGTTGTACTAGCCGCGTTAGTGTGGGTATTAAAGTAGGCATACAAAAAAAATGTTCATGTGATAAGAAGTCATGAAAATAATGTAAGTGAATGTTACCATAAAGATCCAATTTTGGCTTTATTATATATGGCCCAAAACGTAAAACCCTATAACGATTATATAAAACACATAACTGTTCATCCATATTTCAATATCTATTATTGGTCTACGTCGCAAGAAACATACTACAACGAATATTATAAACATCACCGAGTTATAATGAGCATTGACGCTACTGGAAGTATTTTTAAGGAAACTGATTTAATTGTGCAAAATTACAACTTGCTGTATGTTGCTGTAATGTACAGTAAAGAAAATGAAAGAACGGCATTCTTGTTTTTTTCAGGACCTTTCGAGCATTACCTTTGCCCTTCCAATTTTCAGAAAATGACGGAGTTTTACAAATAATTGAGTCCGTTGGAAAATCGGCCTCTGGTTTCTTTATCTTTGCTTCCGTACTTTATCTATAACGACCTCGGAGCCAAAACAAGTAGCCAATATATTATTTAACAACTTTTTTGCATCCATTGGCGAGGGAAGTCCTGTTCGAGCAGACGATGTACCAAAAGGTATCCCAGTGCTCTCAACTACCGAAAATACAATGTTCCTCACTCCTGTAGACCCTTACGAAATAAATAGTATGTTAAAAATCCTAAAAAATCAAAAAAGTCACGGCATCGATGAACTTCCACCCTGTTTGCTCAGACAATGCGCTGATGAGCTTACACTACCATTTTATAACTTAATAAATCAGTCTTTTGAAGAGCGTATTCCCTGATTAGCTGAAAATAGCATTAGTGAAACCTGTACATAATAAAAATGTCAAAACAGAGCCAGGTAATTACCGTCCAATAGCTTTACTGCCTACAGCTTCAAAGATTTTTGAGAAAGCAATGTGTAATCGCGTGTACACTTTCTGCGAAAAATATAATATATTTGATGAATGCCAACATGGATTTCGGAAAAATCGGTCAAAAGCATTAGCAGTATATAAATCTATACAGGAAGCCCTAAACATAATAAATAATAAAAAATATGCAGTAGGAATAATGCTTGATATGACCAAAGCCTTGATGTGAGTGGCAACACTGAATAGCGAACATCAGCTCCGTACATAAAATCGATTATTTATTATAAAACGCGAAGTAAATCTATGAATACTGTCTAGTAGTGACACAGTGTAGTGAATAGTGAAGTAGAACAGAAAAAACCCGCCGTGAAACCGAAGCGAACACAAAACATTAATGAAAAAAAAAAGGCTATGTCAACAAAGTGCCGATTACAAAAACGATCTGCCTGGACCTAAAAAACTTACTGTGCCCAAGTTACTCCCTCTGGAAAAGTGGAAAATAGCCTATCTTGCGAACATACATTGTTAAAACAATAAGTGTTAGAAACAATACTATATAACTATATAACCTTGAAAACTTTTAATCAAAGTCATCACATTGTGTTTTGTTTTAACTGCTCTTAACGCCACCCAACGAAAACTGCCAACAATTCAATCAACATCGATCAATGTCCAATTAACGCCATCTAGCTTTCATCTGGAAAACTAACTGAGTAACTAGCGAGCTAACATCGAACGATTTGTTAAACTCGAGATCAACAACATACCACAAGCAAGCAACTTCAATAGTTTTATAAGATACCGAAAGAGCGCGCTATTCAACAAAAAGAAATTGATGAAATTAAGAATATATTGCGAAGCATGCAGGAGGAAATAAGACAACAAAAAGTGGACATGTTAGATATGAAAGAAGATATCAATCACACGATCAATAACAACATCAACGAAAAATTTAAAATCTTAGAAATAAAAAACGAACAGCTCGAGCAAAATTTGGAAAAACAAAATATTGCAATAAGTAACTTCGATAGGTTTGTAAGAAGGAAGCCTACTGTTTTTTTTGAGTTGAAGAACGTGATAAGAACTACCACGATCTAGAGAAAACAGTACTGGACATCATAAATAATATTCTAAACGTCCAATGCGAGAGTAATTGAATAGAATCCGTGAGGAGACTCGGAAAGAAGGGTGAGAAGGTAAGACCCATCGTAGTTACAATGCTCACTATGGGGCTAAAAATACAGATACAGAAAAACAAGAAAAACTAGAAACAACACCATACTACATAAAAGAGGACTTCTCGCTAGAAGTACTAGCCAAGCGTAAAGCACTCCAAATAGAAGTAGAGAAAGAAAGAGAGCAAGGAAGAAAACCTATTATAAAATACGACAAAATTGTTATACTAAAAACCCAAAACCAAAATACAACTCCGAAAGAACCCTATAACAAAAAAAGAAACCTATCAGAATCACCGGAAACAATAACATGCTCCATCCAAAATGTAAAACAAACTGTCAAACAACCTGCGAAGATAAACAGAACCAATAAAATGGACGATTTTATTATAAAAAAACCAATGTTCACGTTCCCCGAAGAAAATTGCACTCCAAGTTCTAAACAAAACACAGAATAGCAACAAACGCTACCCCCTCTCGATCTCCCAGTACGGCTAGTCCCCGCGGGAGACTGCAACCCTCCCAAACAAAATCTTTTAATTTGCGCATACAATGTACGATCGCTGATCTCACCTGATAGATTAATACTCCTTAAAGAATCCCTAGCCAACATAAAATACGACATAATAGCCCTTTCTGAAGAACGAATAACTGGGAATAACATTATAGAAGACGATGTCCACATATTCTGCCACACGGGGAAACCAAGAGGACTCAACGGTGTGGGATTTCTAATAAAAAAGAAATATAAACTAAATATACAGAACTATACTGGACTTTCGGATAGAGTTTGTGTATTCAACCTCAAATTCGAGGAAAAAATCTATCTATTATTCAAGCATATGCATCTGCTAAGCATCATAAGCATACCCTGGATTCAACAGACCAAGACATAGAAGAATTTTATGATACACTACGAAAAGCACAAACAATTGCCGTTAATAATGTTATTCTGATGGGTGACTTCAATTGCAAGATAGGACAACAAAAAAGTAGAGAACAAATGATAATGGGACCCTATTGCTATGGGAAGAAAAGAAACCACAGAGGACACACTTTACTACAATTCGCATTTGAGAACAAACTTAAAATAATAAACACAATATTCAGAAGGAAAGATAAAAACCAGTGGACTTGGATTTTCCCCAATAAAAAGACGAAGAATCAAATCGACTTTATCCTAAGTAACAACTCTCATCAATTTATTAACTTTGAGGTGGTGAATAACAACATGTTTCCCTCAGACCACAGACTCATACGGGGCACCTTGAGAGTTCAAACAAAGAAAAATACTATAAGAAACTACAGCTCTGCAAACCTAAACTTGCAAGACCAAACAGCACAAACTAGCTACCCTAGTTACATTATAAACAAAAATGTAAAAAATCTCGTCTATGGAAATAACAACAGTGTAGAAACACTATACGACACAATTGAAAACCAAACGAAATCCAAAGAACCACAAAAACAGAACGGTGTTATTTCAATAAACACTAAAGCTTTGATAAAAAGACGATCAGAGCTTCAACATAAAATACCAAAAAGCGTTGAAGAGAAAAAAGAACTTTCACAATTATATATGACGACGAACAAGAACCTTAAGAGAGACTACCATAGACATAGAACAAAAGTGGTTGAGCAGCACCTCAGCTGCGGTGGGAGCCTCAAGAAAGCTTATAAGCAATTAAACAGAAATAAAACCTGGATACCACGACTAAGCACGAAAAAGAAGGGCACTCAAACAAGGAAAAAATACAAGTTAAAAAATACAGTGATATCCATATTGTAAACACTAGGAACAAGCACAAATTTGTTGTTCCTACAACCAGGCTTAAAAAAATAGGTGGCTCATTTAGATGCCAGTGTATACGTTTCTATAATAAACTTCCTAGCCATATTCAAGAATTAAGCCTTAATAAATTCAAATGTTTTATAAAGCGGAAACTGTGCTAGAAAGCCTTTTATACTGTTAAAGTCTATATTGAGGACAAAAAGGCTTGGAATTGAGCTGCTCCAATAAATTTACAGTGAATCTTGATTTGATTTATATACATTTTTTTTTGCCACTTTATACTTATATTTTTGTTTTTGTTTTTTATATATCATTTTACATTAACAATGACATGAATATTTACTTCGTAAAGTATTATAATATTTTAATTATTATGAATGTGAGGACTATGTGGGTCATTGTTTTTGTTTTATTTTTCTCTTAGTTTTAATGATGGTCTGGTAGTTTGAGTACTTTATGCGGCCTACCCAAATGTCCTTTCTTTGGTATTGTTCGTCGAATCGTTGAGCTCCTTAAGTTTTGAGTTGAGCTGCACGATAACTGACAAATGCGTGCACTGGCTGGACAGGTCCACTCAAATCTGTGTGGTTCTTTCCTCAAAAGACCATTTCAGACACCAATCTACATGGTCCTCAAATGATCTGACCAAGATTATATCCGTATTTTATATACACATTGACATTGATGAATTTTATATATACTATGACATGAATATTTACTTTGTTAAGTATTATATTGTTTTAATTAAGTATTGTAAATGTGAAGACTATGTGGGTTATTGTTTATTTTTGTTTTTACTCAGTTAGTTTTCATCATTGTCTGGCAGTTTGAGTAATTTATGCGGCCTACCCGAATGTCCTTTCTTTGGTATTGTTCGTTGAATCGTTGAGCTCCTCAAGTTCTGAGTTGAGCTGCACGACTACTGACAAATGCGTGCACTGACTGGACAGGTCCCCTCAATCTATGTAATTCTTTCATCAAAAGATCATTTCAGGCACCAATCTACATGGTCTTCACATGATTTGAGCAAGATTATGTCTGGACTTTAAAAGAGACTGTGATCTCTGAGTTTGTTTCGGCCTTTCTTCTCAGAGTAGTTAGTTACGAAACGCCGACCTCATCTAGTTTTTTTTTGTTTTTTTAAATATGTTTGACGTGTAAAAGTGTTTTTTACAAACCCACTTACAGAAAATAAACCATTTATCATTTATCAAGGACAGATATTGTAAATATAGCTACGGAGTTCTATAAGAACCACTAAGACACAACTTTGACGCTACAGAATCACCAGACAAGACTAACGACTCGAACAATATTAGTGACATTGAAAATTTCACCGTAATGGAAACTATTCAAAACAGAGAAACTGAAAACCGAAAAAAGTCCGGGACCAGACAGTATAACCAACGAGGCTTTGAAACTAGGTAAATTCCCACTAGCTACGCCTCTTACAGATTTATTTAATAGAATCCTTAAAGAACGTCGAGTCCCAAAAAAAATTACAGTTTCAAATATTATTCTCTTGTACAAGAAAGGAGACCCGACAGATGTCGGTAACTTCCGTTTTATAAGCCTGCTACCGGTAATATACAAACTTTTTGCATCATGAATGGAAAAACGCATAGAAAGTCATATAGAGAAACACCAACCAGTAGAGCAGGCTGGTTTTCGCAAGGGTTTCAGCACTATTGATCATATCTACACATTAGACCAGGTTACTGAAAAATACATCGAGTTTCGACAGCCCCTATACCTTGCTTTTATAGAGTACGCGAAAGCCTTTGACTCGATAGCCCAAGAAAGCATATGGGTAGCCCTCAAAGACCAAGGAATACCAAGAACCTACATAGACATTCTGAAAAACATTTACGAACAAAACACAAGTCGAGTAAAGCTTGATCGGACTGGGCCTGAGAATAAAATTCGCCGAGGAGTAAAACAAGGAGACCCTCTATCACCGAAGCTCTTTATAGCAGTACTACAGCACATCATGAAAGATATGAACTGGAATAGTAAAGGAATTAACATCAATGGAAACTACCTCAGCAACCTTCGTTTCGCAGACGACATAGTTATTTTCTCCGAATCGCCTCAGAACCTCGAAGCCATGGTAAACGAACTTAACTGTGTTAGCACCAGAATAGGCCTAAAATTAAATATGCACAAAACTAAAGTAGCTACAAACAGCCTTTAGTATCCCATAACAGTAAATGGATCAGTTCTTGAATATGTAGAAGACTATACATACCTGGGAAAACAAATATCCTTCAAACCCTCGAGAAATGAAGACGAAATCAGTAGGCGAGTGTCTATGACATGGAATAAGTTCTCGAGCCACAAAGAAGTTCTAAAAGCAAAACTACCACTACATCTGAAAAAGAAAGTTTTGGACTCCTGTATACTACCATGTCTTACATACGCCTGCCAAACATGGAACTTCAACAAAAAAAACAGAAATAAAATACAAATATGCCAGCGCGCTATGGAGAGACGCATATTAAACATCAAACTCAAAGACAAACAAAAAAACACAATCATTCGCGAAAAGACAACAGTGATAGACGCCCTACAACACTCGCAGAAACTGAAGTGCAAATGGGCGGGGCACGTAGCACGCTCCGAAGACACAAAATGGAGCAAAAGAACCACCATGTGGGCGGGCCAAAAAGGAAAACGTAAACAAGGTCGGCCCCGAGAAAGTAGCGGGCCAGAATTGGCCTGCAGCAGCACAGGATAGAAAGGAGTGGCAAAAAGGGAGGAGCCTTACCCAGAAGGGGTCCTTAACTAACTACTTTATTATTTTATTTTCATTTATTACTTAAACATACATATTGATTATATTTTTAAATATTTTTTATAAAAAACATTAAAAAAGAAAAACATTTAAAAATACAAAAAACAGTAGTCCATCGGCATCAGGAACAAGGTCCAAGCTGCCGGTGGTTAGGGCTCTAGAGAGAGGAACCTCCTCACTATGCGTGCCGTGTCGAGGAGTACTGCTTTCTGAATCAAGCCCTTGACCCAGCCGCGTAATGAGAGCCTCCTGAGGTGTTGGTCGAGGCTCTTCGCTATTAGGCCATTGACCGTAATGATTATCGGTACAATGATTGCAGAGTCCACATCCCACATGTCGACAACCTCGTGTGCTAAGTCAAGATACTTTATCTTTTTATCATTCTCAGCTTTCACGAGATTCTCGTCATGAGGGACAGCGATATCAACAATCATTGCACGGCGCTCTCGTCGATCTATCACCACAATATCAGGTTTATTGGCTACAATAGTCCTGTCAGTGATGATAGATCGATCCCAGTACAATGTGGCATGCCCATTCTCGAGAACTGGGTCGGGCACATACCTGTAGTATGGTACTTCGATTTCCACAAGGTTGTACTGCAAGGCAAGTTGCTGGTGGATAATCCTAGCCACTAGATTGTGTCTGTGCAAGTACTCGCCGTTAGCAAGACGAGAACAACCGGAAACAATATGTCGGATTGATTCACCGGGACGGTGGCATGCCCGACAGATGTCAACCGTACCGTCCTTAACAATGTATTTCCGATAATTATTCGTCATAATAACTTCATCCATAATTGCACAGACAAAACCTTCGGTTTCCCCGAAGAGGTCGCCGAAACGTAGCCAGGATACAGACGCCAAAAAGTCTACATCAGGCCCATGGAGGGCCCGGAAAAAGCGTCCGTGAAGCTCTTTGCCTTGCCATATTTCCTGACGATCGTTGGTATCAAGTACTGCAGGTTTGCGCCAGTTCTCTTTCGCCAAGGAGAGTGGGGTAAGGCCCTTGTCCACTGCGACCACATCTCGATGCATCTCCACGTCAGTTTGAAGAAAATATTCTCTGAGACTGCAAATCTCGCGGTTGTGGAGGGTTTTAGCATTTAAGAAGCCGCGACCCCCACACTTCCGCGAGAGGTACAGTCTCATTACTGATGACCGTGGGTGATGCATCCGATATGCCGTCAGCAATGTACGGACCTTCCTATCCAGAGCGTCAAGTTCCGTCTGAGTCCATTTGAGTATGCCGAAAGAATACATTAAAACCGGCATGACCCAACCGTTGAAGGCACGCACCTTGTTTCCGCCTGATAAAAGACTATTTAACACTTTATTCAGGCGGCCAAAGAAGCGCTCCCTCAACGATTGCTTCATATCGGCAGTATTGATGCCTAATGCTTCCGACATACCCAAATACTTGTAGGTTTCGGTTGAAGAGAGGGATCTAAGGTGTATGGAATCCGAGAGTTGGATTCCCACGGATTCCGTAATCCCCCCTCTCTTTACATGCATGACCGCACATTTGTCCACACCAAATTCCATCCTGATGGCGCTACTGAACGTTTCTGTTACTCTCAGTAGCTCCATCAGTCGCAAATTGTTGGGGGCAAAGAGTTTATTTTATTTTATTATTTTATTTATTATTAATTTGCTTTTTATTTATACTTTGTATTTTTTTTTAGTTAAGGAATAAAGAGGCTTTATTATTATTATGACCAAAGCCTACGACAAAGTTCAGTATGATATTTTACTAAATAAGGTGTATACAATGGGGATCCGCGGTAAATCACATGAATGGTTCAAATCGTATCTGGAAAATAGAGGACAGTTGGTAGAAATAGAATACTTCAATAGCAAAATGAACGAACTTCAAAAGTTCCGGTCTGACAGAATGGCGATAAATGCATCAATACCACAAGGAAGTGTTATTAGATGTCTTCTATTTCTCACATACATAAATGATCTCCCGAAACTCATAGCAGAATCCGGACCATGTGTTTTGTTCGCGGATGACATCTCCATTCTCACCCCGTGTCATGACTACATAAACCTAAACAGTACCCTTAACGATATACTTGGTAAAATAATAACCTGGATGACCAAACACAACCTCGAAATCAACTTTACAAAGACTAAACTAATAACTTTCCATCCCTACCAAAAAAAACCTCTAAATCTTGTTTTTTCTTTTAATAATCACGTATTAGAAACAGTTAATGAATTCACATTGCTAGGAATAACCTTGGACAAAAATATAATTTGGAAATCTCACGTACAGAAAATAAAATCTAAAGGGGTTTGAAGTTTTTGTATGGAGGGTGGCCCATAAATGTCATATATTTGGATAGGGGACACTTATACAAACATAAAACGTCATTTAACATAACATCATAAAGCGTCACGTTTCTGAGATATTCAAAGATAAAAATAACAATTGTTAAAACTAATTTATTTATTTATTTTGTAGTTAATTCATGTCGATTAAGTTATTTACTGTTAATCTGAACCAGGCAGAGAAAGAAAACAAAGATTATAATACTAATCATTTATTTTGTTCATTAAAATCTTTTTTAATACAATCGGAACATAAGAATATGAGACAAATGTGTCGAATTACAATTATAGTTTTGTAGGTAAACATGAAATAATTGAATACCTAGTGGATAAAACATAAGCTTTATTAATCATATTCGGTATAAATAATATCATCCAAGAAGGCAGCGGGAGGCTGAATATGATATTCTTGATGTCGCGCCCATGCCATGTACCATATCAAGTGTTCGTTTTCCTACAATGCAATTACAGTAGTAGCCAACTATTTTATTCCTGCCTTGCAAAGTATTATCGAGCAAGATGTAAACAAAATAAATTCGATTGTTTTTGTGTCTTGAGTGGATTCGAGCTCTTAAAAGCCAAGGATCAGAAACGACAATGTTGTATTGACTCAAGTCATAATCGATGGCAGCGTCTTCGCACAATTCAATATAAAATATGCCATCTTCTTTAATATGTTCCCCATAGTAACTACGAGCTTGGGCGACTTGGTACAGTCCCAATGCTATCACTAACAACTGATCATACGTGAGATTTGGGAATTGTTCGAATTCTCCTCCGGCATCCATAGCCCAAAAATTGGCTCTACGGAAGTTTAAATTATTTTGAATCACAAACTCACTTAAGTGGTTTGGAGCATCATGTTTTAAATAGATTTCATTTATAAATTGATCAACGAGCTGATAATCTGTCAGTCGGTTCCCGAACGCATTTATTAGAGCACAAGCAATTCTTACTTCTTCGTATAAGTGTGGTGCCGCGATGTTGAAAAACTGCGATCTAAGTTGCCTGAACTGATTTTTTAATCGACCGTTAATAGTTTCCACTACCCAACGGCATAAAGTTACTTTTCTAGATTCGTTTGCCTGTTTGGTAGTTAGCTGACGTTCATTTTCATCTTTCGTTTGTGGCATATAAGCTTCGTATCCACACGAACTTATATCTTCCATCACATCCCGGAATCCTCGATGTAGAATGAATACATCTCCTTTCTCAAAGACCCAATAATAAGGATTGTCTTCGTTTTCTCATAGCGATTCTGCCATGATAGAAGCGTCAGATTTGTTTGCCTCGTATGGCCCAAAGGTGTTAATAATATATCCATCTGGACTTACAATTAAAAATACCTTTAATAAATTACGGTATTTATGGTGACTGTATGAAGTTCGTTGAAATTTATTTATTTATTTATTCAACATCACATACATTTGGTAACAAAACACATCAAATTTGTAATTAGAGCTTTTTTGCAGAAAGAAATAAGTACAGTTCATTGCGGTATGAAAATAATATCCGTGGAATTCTTAAAATCCTTTCGCGCATATTGTTTCTGTACGAAAAGGCACAATCAGGTCCGTATATATGATCAAAGCCCAAATGGTCAGGAACGAATTCTGTCATCAAACACTTTTTTTTATTTGATTTTTTTTCATTACACTACGTAAATGTTGCGGAGTCATACGAAACACACTAGAAAGTCTTTCGTTAGAATCACCAGTATGCAACTTACACATGACCGTTGCAAGGGCTGTTTTAGGTTTTCTAAAAGATGTCGAGATTGAAGGTGTCTCTTGCAGAATATTAAAAAATATTTCTTTATTGTATCCAATGAAATAATAAAAGACGCTGTCGTCAATAGTATCTAATATTTCAAAATTAAAAAATGACAAGTGTTTGTGTTGCAACATTTTTAACATTTCTGACATTTGTGCGCTATTAAAAAGTTCTTGTCTAGGACGACAATGTGTTGGGAAATCATTCCACCGTGCATCAGGCCCAGCATGGACTTCACAAACACGAGTTCCACGTGGGATGTATATAATTATGATATTTAGACAGAAAGTTTCGTCTTATATTATAATGAATCCTATTCAGATTCTGTCTTTGGTGGCATCCTGCTATAAAACAATTTCAGGCACTATACGTGACTCGTGTGAAATCAGGTACTGGAAATTCATGTACATTTACTGGTGGTATTACTTCTACCAAAGGAGCAACTTGAGCCTCATCATCAATTTCCAGGGAGATATTAGGAGCGTGAGGCTCCTCGGGACTGTTTTCAAGTGGATCAAAAGGTGGATCTTCTTGTTCTCTTTGCTCAGATGTGGGCATATAAACGTCACTAATTGCATCTTCTTGACTTGCCAAATCCTCTGCCTCTTGTTCTTGAGCTACCCTTTGCGCGATAACAAAACGGTCAGCGCGTTGCAGACAAGGTCGGCAAATTCGGTCTTTCGCCAAAATCTGTTGTAAAAAAAATGTATTTCAAATACTCATTGAAATAAAAACAAACAGCCAATAAATAATGAATATTATTACGATGACATTGAAAACCACCGAAATAGTCCTTTACTTGGTGAAAACGACCGGCTGTCCTTTTTCTTTCTACATACTAACACGATAAGTATTATTATTTCTATGCAGGCAGCCAATATTAAGTACACTATATTGTTTATTTTTTATGTTTCTCATGTTATCTTTGTGAATATGTAGGTATTGTTTATAAAATACCACGAGACTTAATTAAGACAGAAATACTACAAAACGAAGTAGCACGCCATATAAACTAATATGTTTACAAGTTTCATGGTATTTTAGAAAGAATATACATACTCATACTAACAAATACACTTAAGCACAACATACATTATTGACTCTATAACTGTCAAACGTACTAACCTGGCGGTCCTGAAGTAGTTGGCGTGCATAGTTTATGATGCTTGGATGACCGGCTATAAAGTTTTCAGTCAGCAAACAAGACTTTACAGGTCCGGGCACAGTGCTTTTCCCACAAAAAAAGCATGTTCTGGCGCCAATATGGCTTGACATTTTGTCAAGAAACAATTTGAAATACAACAGTAACAATGATCACGAACCCAAAACAGTAACAACATTAATTAAGAACAACTCAACAAAATAGTATCAAATCTATTGCAATTTACTACATAGACAGGAAAACGCGTGCACACAATGTACGTCAAAGTGGCAAACTGAAGAGTGAAGGGTGACGCAACGGACGGGCGGGTCGTCGCGGGGTGTCCTCATTCGGAGGGGGTATACTTTTGTCTCTTTCGCTCATAACTAAAATATTACCTACACATGATGCAATTATGTTTTCATGGTTCAATATGCTTACCTGAAGGGAAAAAAAACAAAAATCCTGTTTCTTCAAGGTTCAGTTTTTTACTTATATTTCGGTGAATAACTCCAAAACCTGACGTTTTAGGATATTATGTTTCATTAAATTTTTTGTTTGTATAAGTGTCCTCTATCTAAATACATACCTTTCGTTGTGCACCGCGATTTTGAAAAAAAAAACAAAATGGCGGCCGACGTTTGGGCCACCCTCCATACAAAAATCTTCAAACCCCTTTAAAAAAACCACAAATTTACAGACAGCCCTGGTAACATACTACGCTTATGCTTAGTTACGGAATAATAATGTGAGGAAACAGTACTGATGCGCCGGCACTGTTTACAGTACAAAAGAAATTGCTCCGTATCTTGGTAAACATTCGACAGATAGATAGCTGCAAACCCCATTTTAAAAAACTTAATATTTTAACTCTGCCTTGTATATACATAATTGAAATATCCAAATTCGCTCACAAACACCAAGACCTATACACTAAACGTGAAGACATACAAACAAGATACACACTACGATACAAAACATGACTAAACTTACCAACATCACGCTTAAAAATACATTCCACAGGCCCTCTGGTAATGTCAATAAAATTATATAATAAGTTACCCGAAACAATAAGAAATGAAAAAAAAAACTCCATTTATTCGTAAACAAACTAAAAAAACTATTGTTAAGTAAATGTAATTACAGTGTAACCGAATATTTAAATGATTTATCCCTAAAACACATTTAAAATACACAAAGCCTAAATATTTTTTTGAATAAGTTAGATTATAAGATGAACTGTGAGCCTTCGTCTCCACCTACTATCTTTCTTTTGCTGTGCCCGACAGGGTACACGATTGTTCTATACCCTAATGTATACCACCTAAGCATATACATTCTGGAATGCAAAAGATTTGAGTATTGAGGAAGCCAGCTTAACTTCCATACAGATCATAGAATGATAAGAACATTACTATCAGGAAAGCAAGTACAAAAAAGGAGATTTATATTCATAAATAATAAGTTCAAAACCACACTTCTATCTACTGGAAATAATTACATACTCCTTGACAACCTAAATAATGTAATGAACAGAAACAAAAAAATACATATAAAACAATTCAGAAACGATACGACAACTTAATACATATGGTCAAAACAGAAGTCAGTAAAACAAACAAACAAACTGAAAGTACATTATCCTTAGAAACTAAACAATTGATTAATGAGAGAAAGCAACTTATACATGAAGAAAAAATAAATAAACACACGTCATAAGATATCTAAACTAAGCAAACAGATAAACGAACACATAAGGAGAGACAGAAAAATAAAATGGCAGAAAACTATAAAAATTTATAGTGTAAAAACTGGAGGGCAAGGGAGGGCTCCACGAAGCAAGTAAAAGGATTGGCTTAGACATGAACCTCTCAAAAACAAAAATAATGTCATATTATCTAAAAACACCTATATCACTCAACGACTCTCCGGTGGACTACGTAGATTATATTTTTCTGAGTTGCAGTACTGGTCGTCTGGCAGATAGAAGATCAAAATATGTCTGTCCTGTAGAACGGTACAGAACTAAAATGGCTAAAAGACACTTTCGAGTATTGGTCGAATTTATAATGCAGTTAACAAACAATTAAATATTTATCGATTAAATAAATTCGAATGTAAAAGGAAAGTGTGTCAATGGCTCATGACTCTTACTTACGAGGAGGTTGAAAAGTTGCTTGGAGCGGAGGGAGTGTCAGACTTTTACTGACTAAAACCCACCGTGTTCCTTCAAATGCTTATGTGCCAGGGCCACGATATCCCTTTCAGACAGACTCGTAACCATTACAGACTCGTAGGCATTGGCCTTTTCGGACCCCGTCAATTGGTGCTGACGTCTCTTTGAGGCGCGCGTGGAACACAACGCGCCGTCTACCCGGGCCTGGTCCTTATTGGACGGCGAGCTACCCATCGCTCACCGTCTGCAAGCCCGCGCCTATGGTGGCCGGGAATCGGCCTGCGATTCCCGGCGCCCAGGGCGTCTCCTGCGGCGACTAAGGGCGGAAGAGCGGGCACCCTGCCTCACCCTCACGCGTTCCGCCTCCTCCTTCGCGAGCATTACTGTTTCGCAGAAGGAGGTGACAGCCTCCCATGCACTCTCGCTCCGAACCATGGCCTGAACCAGGGCCGGACGCTAGAGATCGCCGCCGCCGATCGCCTCCGTGAGGACACGGCGGTGCTCCGCCCAAGCAGGGCAGACCTCCACCGTATGCTCCACCGTGTCCTTCGGGCGGTCCACACAGTGGTGACACCCGGGCGTTTCCTCCCGCTTTATCCTGAACAGGACCTGCGTCAGGCGGAAGATGAGGACGCCGTGGTGCCTCTCTAGCCACTCCTCAAAGAGGGGTCTTACCGCCGCAATTGTGGCGCTGGCACCCATAACACAAGTTTAATCTTAGCTTGGGTGCCGGAAGTAATAATCAGGGATTTACGCAGTTTAAAAAAACAATAATTATTGTCATCGTACTAACTTATCGCCTTTGTATAAATTGTAAATTTGGAAATAAAGTTTATTCTATTCTATTGTATTTACCTGGGCAAACATAAATCGTTCCGCAAAATCAACAACATTGAAGAAATAGACAGGCGAATCGCGACAACATGGAAAATAATACTGGTCATACGTGTATAAAGAAGTAATGAAATCAAACATCCGTATTCAATGGAAAAGGAAAATTATACATTCCTGCCTTCTGCCCTGTCTCACGTACGGTTGCCAAACATGGATTTTCGACTCTGTAGCCACGAGATAACTAACCTCTTGTCAAAGAGTGCTCGAAAGAAGTACGCTAAAAATAAAACTTCTACATAAACAACATTCTGCCATAGGGAAAAAAACAAAAGTAATCAACGCTGTTTCCTTCGCCCAAAACCTAAAGTGAAACCAAAAATAGCTTGTAAATAATAATATACGAGTTTAGTTTTTAAATAGATGTAAGAGAGTTATTTTTTATTAGGTAGATAAAATATTGTAAAACAAAATGGTTTAAACTAAAAAATTATCGGTGGCTCTCGAAGTCTGAATAAACAAAAAATAATAATGTTTTCGATAGAGAGAGAGTGAGAGAGAGAAAGTGTGAATGAATAGCGGATTTTCATAGGTGTCGTTTTCATAGTTTTCGAGGGTGCTTATAATAAGGTCAAAATGACAGGTCCACAGATTATTTAGTACACACGGCAGCACATCAACGTAAACCCTATACATATCTATAACTACGACGTGCCATCGAGTGTTAGAAAGAAAGTATCTTTGGCATGATTGGTGGAGTTTGCCAAGTTTCTAAAATTGCCCAATGGTTGCACATACTAATAATTGGGAGCCAATTATCATGTCTCACTAGGAATAAGCCACACCCACGCGCCCCGCGCGGCCGCCGCCGCACCCGAGTTTTCCCGAACCTTCACGAAATTTAACGAAATTCACTCGGTCATTCATCACATCGTTCGTTTGACGTTTTCCATTTACCATTTAATTTTTACGTCAGTCGGGAGTCGGTCATTCAGTTGGACTTTGGATTGGAGTCGTACCGTGGTGTGGATGCCGAGAAATCTCCTAGAGATCGGTAACAATAGAAAAAGTAATTGTGTCTCATTATTAGTGACAGTTGACTTGTAATAAAATAAATAAGTGCGGTTAAATATTAAGGCGCCTCAATTGACGCAAATTGAAAGGGAGCTCATCATAGCGCTGCGATGGAGTGCATGCCGAGTAATATATATTTGTCGGCTTAACGGTGAGTAATATTTTTTTGAAATGATATTATTATTAATTAAAATAAACAAAGACTAATATTGAAAAAATGTTTCAATGGTGTTTATCTATAGAACTATCGAATTAAATTAACAGAAGGGATAGTTAAGTAGGTATCTTCTTTGTGTTTTTTCTTGGTGAGTTCCCGATATTGTTAGTTTTTTAAGGCTTCTACAGACCGGCGCGACTCGCGACGCGACACAAAAGCACCGCTCGTCGCGCGACACGCGGGGCCTTTGTGTCGCGCCGGTCTGTAGAAGCCGTTCAATGTAGAGTAACCGTGCAAGCTTAAATTCAGAGTTATACATAAACTCCATTTGAAATAAGATGAGACGTTTAAATAAACCTTTTTTACAGTCCTTTCAACCGATTTTGATTTCTATCGCGTTGGTGGCATGACAAATGGCACCTGTAATAAACAGTTGGTATTGTAACCACGTTTATGCTTTTAATGCCACCCTTATGCGTATGGCATAGGAGTCAGAATTGGATGTGAATGTGTAGCTTGTAATCACACTTAAGGCTCGTACAGACTCACGCAATATCGCGGGCGCGACAGGCACCGACAAAGAAATCGTCTTTAAAATACCTACTACACAAAACAAACTACTACCTACTAGACAAGTGTAGTTGGAAGGGCCGCTCGGCGCTCACTCAAACCGGTTTTACGCGCGCCGCGAGGCCAGACTCAGTGAATGTTATTACTATTTGACGACACGGTTGGCGTTGGCGCAGTGGTTAAGCGATTGACTGCTGCGCTGCGTGTCGCGGGTTCGATTCCCGCACTGAACAAATATTTGTATAATCTACAAGTAGTTGTTCCGGGTCTGGCTGTTTGTGTATGTGAGTTTAAATGTTTGTAAACGCACCTACAATACAGGAGAAATTCTTAGAATGGGGCAACGTTTTTTAAAAAAAAATCAGAAAAAAAAACTATTTGATAAATCTTCAATTCTTTACAAACCACCTCAACAAAGGTTCTCAATTCGACAGTTTGTTTATTTGTATAAGTTTATATTTTTAAGAATAATTTTTAA
Organism: Tiliacea aurago; assembly: GCA_948098905.1. Classification (NCBI taxonomy): domain Eukaryota; kingdom Metazoa; phylum Arthropoda; class Insecta; order Lepidoptera; family Noctuidae; genus Tiliacea; species Tiliacea aurago. The sequence continues at coordinate 24,787,417 of OX402596.1, forward strand.
CCATCCCATAACTATAAGTTGGCCCGTACAATTTGTTGTAATAAAGAATCAGTAAGTATTGAAATTGCCAAAATTTCTTTTTGTTTTAGATTTCAATGGACACAGTCAGGAGGCGCCTGAAGGACGCCGGAGAGATATGTCACCGCCCTGCCAAGAAACCTTCCTTCATGTCCTTACCCAGGATTCAAGCTATCTCCATATTTTTCATCACAATTGCCCAGCGGTTAGGCCGCGACGGCGTAAGAGACAGTCAAAGTTACTTTCGCATTTATAATATTAATATGGATAATTCTTCTAATAACGTGACAAAGATAATAGTTAATACCGTACATTGAAATTTTAAACTTCTTTTCGCACCATTGTTATATTCTTGAGAATTTTTCCTTTAATCTTGTATACTTAGTTTGGTTTTGTGGAGTTTCTTGCCGGCTCTTTTTCATAGGAAACCACCAGTTGGAACCATGCATCTAGCTTCTGACGTTTTATAAGTGCCCATGTAGGCTTATGTGAAATAAAACATTTTGGTCGTTGATTTTGTTTTTTATATTTGGTTGTAATTATATTTTAAAATTGAGAGTAGGTAGGTTTTTAAGTTTTTAATTATAATAATGTTTAAAAATAAAAAGATTGTTATTCCGCATTTTATTTTGATATTTTTCCCGCGGTTACACACGCGTTCCCGTAGGAACCTATCCTATGTCCTTTTCTGATAGGTAGGTATACAAAATTCCACGATGATCGGTTGTGTAGTTAAGGCGCCAAGAGCCCTACTTGCCTGCTTACCTGCTTTTGGCTCCTTAACTACTTACATAACCGATCATAATGGAATTTTGCATTTTGGTAGCTACCACCGTATCTAATATACGGGGCCCCGACGGCATATTTATAGTATTTATAAAAACCTCAGTGTCCTGTTTGCAAAAGACCCCGCCAAGAGTTTTTGATATGGGACCCCATTACGGCTAGCTACGTCACTGCGTGAAAACTGAAAGCGTAACAAATAAACAAACTCACTCACTTTCGCATTACAGGCGGCTTCACCCGAGTTCTCATATTAACAGGTTCATAAGGGAACCCATGTCCTTTTCTGTACCCCTGACAACGTGTTACGTGCAACTTTTTATTATGATGCCTAACAAACAAACAAAGGGAAGCAATTTAAAGGGAAGCAATTCCGTCATACATGATTTTTGCGTAGCATTAACCGTTTACGCAGCGTACGCAACGGGGCCGGGCCGTAGCATGCGTAGTTGATACAAACGTAATACTTACCAAAATAATTTGTCAATCAAACATAATCTTAAGAGGTCAGTGATGGATGCGTAGTTCATACAAACGTAATACCAAAATAATTTGTAAATCAAACAGTGTCTTTATTCCGATTGGAATAAAGAATATCTATGATCCCAAATATATTTTGAATGGACACTGGTTTAAACAAGAGTTATGAGAAAAATAAGTTTTCTATAGAAATTTTAAAGTTCTCATATCATAACCTCACATAACATATATATATAATATAGATAGAAATAAATACACACTAGCTTCAGAATATGTTTGATTTACTAAATATTTTGGTATTACGTTTGTATGAACTACGCATGCTACGCCGGCCCCATAAGGTAGTGTGTATTTATTTCGATTGGATTACAGAATATCTATTTTCCCAAATACATATTTTGAAAGGACAATGATATAAAGATGAGATATGAGGAATTTAAACTTATTTTACTCATAATTCTTGTTTAAATCAGTGTCCATTCAAAATATATATTTAGGAACCTAGATATTCTGTATAAGACACACTACCGTAAGAATATGTTTGATTTACAAATTATTTTGGTATTACGTTTGTATGAACTACGCATCCATCCGGCTTCTTAAAAGGAATAGTTTTATCCGATTTTGCAACATTTTTCATTGATGCTCCGCCCCTATTGGTTGTAGCGTGATGTTATATAGCCTTCCTAAATAAATGCACTATCCAACACAAAAAGATTTTTTTAATTTGAACAAGTACTTCCTGAGATTACCGCGTTTAACCAAACAAACAAACTCTTCAGCTTTAGTCTAAGTAACATATTTAGGAAGTAACGATAATAATAGATTAGAATTTTATTTGAAAATTCATAACCTTTGAAATCGTATCTTATTACTAGCGCAATAAGGTGGAACTCGCATGTATAAGCAAACTCCGGTAGGTATAGATAATTCCGTTCCTAAGTTCAACCTTATTATTTTAGACCGTCGCGGAACGGCGGACTTACAAAAGGCTTTTTGTAGGTATAAGTAATTAATTAACTTAACTTCACACACGTTCGTCATGGGGTAGGTATCCATATTTTTTCAAAATTTCAAGCACATTGTGTATTGGGTTTTCGACATGAAATTTCATAAAAATACTTAGAATAGAAGAGCAAAGAACGCACGAAAACACTAGGTGACCGCCAACCCGCCAATAAGTAGGTAACAAAACTCGGAAAAGGTAATTAGAACCTGTTTGAAATAAATAAAATAAAAATGTTTTTCTCACATCAGATTATACCTACCTGTCTACTTAGAATATTCATCGAGATCTGTTTAAATGTAATATGAGTAGATAATACCAACTTAATCATCATCATCATTTCAGCCGAAAGACGTCCACTGCTGGACATAGGCCTCCCCCAAGCACCGCCACTTCGACTCGTGCTTCCCGCATCCAGCAGATACCTGCGGTCTTCACAAGGTCATCGGTCCACCTTGTAGGAGGCCTTCCAACGCTACGTCTTCCGGTACGCGGTTGCCACTCCAGAACCTTTCGGCCCCATCGGCCATCAGTTCTGCGAGCAATGTGCCCTGCCCACTGCCACTTAAGCTTGGCAATTCTTCGGGCTATGTCGGTTACCTTGGTTCGCCTGCGGATCTCTTCATTCCTGATTCGATCACGTAGGGAAACTCCAAGCATAGCCCTCTCCATTGCCCTTAGGGTGACTTTTAGCCTTCTGATAAGGCCCATTGTAAGCGACCACGTTTCAGTGCCATAGTTCATCACTGGCCACACGCACTGGTCAAAGAATTTCGTCTTGAGACACTGCGGTATGTGGGACGAGAAGATATTGCGAAGCTTCCCGAACGCTGCCCAGCCGAGTCGGATTCGACGATTGACCTCTTTCTCGAAGTTGGACCTACCTAACTGGACAGTTTGTCCGAGGTAAACATACTCGTCCACAACTTCGAGTGTAGCGCCTCCGATCTTCATGAGAGTGGGTGTTACATGGGCATTTGACATGACCTTTGTCTTATCCATGTTCATTTTCAGACCCACTCTTTCGGAAGCTCTACTGAGGTCATCGAGCATTGTGCTGAGGTCCTCCATAGTCTCCATCTCCATGACAACTATATCGTCGGCAAACCGAAGGTGAGTGACGTACTCGCCATTGATGTTGATGCCTAGCCCTTTCCAGTCCAGAACCTTGAAGACATCCTCCAGTGCAGCGGTGAACAGTTTCGGAGAGATAACGTCTCCCTGCCTCACACCTCGCTGCAGAAGGATAGGTTTCGAGGTCTGGTCCTGGAGTCGGACCGACATAGTGGCGTTTTTGTACAGACACTTCAGCACCTCGATGTACCGATAGTCGATCTGGCACCGTTGAAGAGACTGCAGTACAGCCCATGTCTCGATCGAATCAAAGGCTTTAACCTGCCGCAGCGTAGCGATAGTGGTCAAGGCAACGGTGAGGCAAAGGGTGCTAAGAATCCCCGGACGAGATCCGGCTACCAAAATCACCGAAAACTGGACCTGGCAACATACAACACGCGTACACTCCGGACCGACGAGAAGATTATTGAACTCGAGGAAGAATTGAGCAGGTTACGATGGGGTATAATAGGGTTATCTGAAGTCCGAAGACAGGGGGAGGACTCGATAATCCTGAAATCTGGGAACTTGCTCTATTTCCGGGAGGGCGACCAGCAGTCCCAAGGTGGTGTCGGGTTTATCGTCCATAAGTCCCTTGTGAGCAACGTGGTGAAGATCGAGAGTGTGTCGACCAGGGTGGCGTACCTTATACTCAGAATATCCGCACGATATTCGCTGAAGGTCGTACAGGTTTACGCCCCGATTTCGTCACACCCTGACGATGAGGTGGAGACCATGTATGAGGATATTTCAAGAGCCATGCATGGCTCTAAAACTCACTTCACCGTTGTTATGGGGGACTTCAATGCAAAACTGGGCAAACGAAACGATGATGAGCTGCGAGTGGGGCAATTTGGAGTTGGGTGTCGGAACCACCGAGGTCACGTACTGGCCAGTTTTATGGAGAAGGAAGGCCTCTTTATGATGAACTCCTACTTCAGAAAACGTGAGCACAGAAAGTGGACCTGGCAGAGCCCTGATGGTGCAACAAAAAACGAGATTGACTTCATCATGTCGACGAAGAAGCAAGTATTCAATGATGTCTCTGCGATCAACGCGGTGAAAACCGGAAGTTATCACCGCATGGTATGAGGCACATTGAACTTAAATATCAAGCTGGAAAGATCTCGACTGGTGAAGTCTACGCTCCGCCCAGCACCGATCCAACTCCAAAACCCCGAGAACTTTCAGCTCGAACTTCAGAATAGTTTCGAGTGCCTAGGGAGCTCCGTGGACGATTATAACGATGGGTTCGTGGAAACTGTCCATACGGTCGGGTCTAAGATCTTTAAGACCCGTCGCGCGTCGTACAAATAAAAACAAGAAGCTCTCTGATCCTACTATAAAGCTCATGGAGGAGATGCGCGAGTTGATACTGCAGTCTTCAGATGATGCGCTTAAGTACCGCCAGCTCAATAAACAGATCTCTATGTCCTTCAAAAGCGACCTTCGCCGCTTTAATGCAGACCGCATTCAGGACGCGATAGAGCGAAATAAGGGCTCCAAGGTCTTTTCAAGAGATCTGTCTATTGGGCAGAGCCAGCTTGCAAAACTGAATACCGATGACGACAGGATCGTATCCGCCAAACCTGAGCTGTTGGGAGAGATCGAGAGGTTCTATGGGCAGTTATATACATCAACATATAACCCCGGTACGAATCTGGCAAATGACCCAAGAGCTAGATTGACCCGACATTACACTGAAGACATCCCGGACGTCAGCTTGTACGAGATTAGGATGGCTCTGAAGCAGCTTAAAAACAACAAGGCACCGGGTGATGATGGAATTACGGCCGAGCTCCTGAAGGCCGGCGGAAAACCCGTTCTAAAGGTCCTCCAGGAGCTGTTTGATTCCGTCATACTCGAGGGCAAAACGCCACAGGCATGAAACAGAGGTGTGGTGATCCTTTTCTTTAAGAAGGGTGACAATACCCTCCTTAAGAATTATAGGCCCATCTCACTTCTGAGCCATGTCTACAAGCTGTTTTCAAGAGTCATTACGAACCGTCTCGCACGCAGGTTTGACGACTTCCAGCCTCCCGAACAAGCCGGATTTCGTAAAGGCTTTAGCACAGTAGACCACATACCAACTTAATACTTTTATGTAATTTTCCAACAAATATTTAAGAATGAACGATTAAGTAAAAGATAATTTTAAATAAAAAATATTGATTAAAGTCTATGCTTTCATAGATATTTTAGGCATTGCGCGGGCCGCCTGTTTTTATTACCATGCCATTATTTCTATTCGATTCAAGTATTCAGTATTCAACCACGCTATTTCTTATCGCACTTAGAATGATTTTTTAACGAATATTGTTAGTTCGGTGTATTTTTTCATGGTATTTTATTTCAACGAAAATGTAAAAATAGACATTATGCTATCCATAATTTTATAAATAAATATTTTTATATATTTAGTAAGATTAATTAAGCGTTTAAGAAATATATAAGTAAAATAATAAAAGAATCAAAGTGTTTTAATTAACATATCCACTTCAGATACCATCTACTGTTATTGAATCATTTGGGTTAGGTTAGGTTACCGCTGCAGCGGCCGCCGAGCGCCAGATCCCCTCTATTGTTTAGGCGTTTGGTGAAATGAAAATATGGTAACTAAAACAGTGGTATAATGAATGTTCGGAAACATAATACTTCGAACAAATGTTATTTCGTCGAAACAGTTAATACGTGCAATGAAGTCACAATTAATGTGAATAACAAGATTGTTTTCCTGCAATGCACCGCACCGCAATGTTTTTGTGAACGCAGTGTTGTAATTGTATAATTATGAGGGTATGCATTTTGTCAAAGATACGAACTGAAATATTTAGAAACAGTCACTCGATAAAAAATAATTCTTGGTAATAAGTTTGATATTAACTAAGCAATATGAGGATAGAGAATATTTGATTTGTTATTCTATGAGATAAATATTAAAACATAAAATTTTGTTTGTAACAAAAATCATTGATTTAAATTTCTTCAAAGTAAGTATTCTGCGTATTGATTATTCTATGAAATGATAATATGAGAAAAAAATTATGTGAAACGAAATTCTATGAAACTATTTTTATGAGGAGGAGATAACTCAGGGAAACCACCTTTTCAGAAATAAAGTATATTTGGGTGTAAAACACTTGTACAGAAACACTTGTAAACAGTTTAACACAGTCATGTAAATATTGGGAACGAAAACCCTAAATAATAATAACTTCGCGTAACAATGGCGGCACGAGGCAGACACGTGGCGACTTGCGCGGTGCATTAAAATACGCGTCTACGCAGTAAGCGTGTGGGCAGCGGACTGGCGCGCAACGCGAGCACATTACTCGCAACGGCCAGGCAAGAGAGAGACAGATCATTCTGCATATCGTGACGGAACGCGACCGCGGGACGCTCGCACTGGACGAAGTTGTTTATGGGTTGCTACATTTTCTATAAAACAACGTACAACCGTAAAATATATGAGAATGAACTTCGTTCCTGACGCTGGTCCCCGACCACACACGTTTGTTGATGTGTAACATCTATCCTCTCGCTTTCTGTGGGGATGATTTTGTGAAAAGGAACGGCAATGTGTAACTAACTAAACAAATATGATTGACGTGTAAAAGTATTTGTATAAACCTACTTACAGAAATAAAATCATTTAGCATTTACGCTACCTACACATAGGTAAGGCGTAGACTAACTGTAGATTGACAGAAAGCTGTGCTGCTGGGGAGTTTGTTGCGACACTTCTTCTTCCCAGCTAAAGCACTAGGAAGTGCAGGGTGGCAGGCTAGTTTGTATTAATGACTTTTGATTTTGATTTTGGCTATCAGTGCTGTCCGACTCGCCGACACTCGTCGCTCTTGTGGACTGAGCTCTGACAGATTTCTCACAAAATGGCTGTCAATCCCTCAGGCATCACGTGGAATGACGCTCACTGCAAGCCAACTTCACCTAAGTTTTCTGCAGCTCTTATTTGTACATATTTGCATACTTACATAATTTATACACTGTATTCCCCCATCATCTCAATCGCGGCCGCAGTTGTTACCACCGTCACGATACTGCTGACGTCACTGCCCCTGTTTGTTAACACTGTTCGACTTAAAAGTAAAGTCCAGCGCTAAGATCTGCAAAACTGCAAAAGTTTTCTATCCACACACTTAGACCTATGTCGCACTTGATAGTTAGCCTCGCCCACTCAAATACTTACTACGATTTAGGTGTTAGCGATCTGTTTCTCTTAGGAACTGATTAATAGTCTCAGTGAAACAACAAAACAGCTGGTAATACAAAATTTCATATTTTATTATATAACAAACCATGTCCAAACCAACAAGTCTATAACTAGGTGACGTCTATGTCACATGAAGACGTCGTCAGCGCCGGCGCCGGCGGGCGCGGCGCGGTCGTCCTCGAACGTGACCATCCTGTCGCGCGCCTTGCCGGCGCCGCCCGCGCCGCCCGCGCCGCCCGCGCCGCCCGCGCCCGGCCCGCGAGCCGCCAGCTCGTACAGGTCACCGGCGCCGCTCAGATTGAACTCGCTGAGGCTGCGCGGCACAAAGTACTCCACGCAGCGGTCGGCGTGGCCGGCAGAGCGGCGCGCCGGCGTGTTGCGTGCAAAACTCTCCTCGCCATAATTCGACGACTTGCGCCGCGGCAGACTGTTGAACTTCGTGGGGTTCAGAGAGTCTATTTTGAACGTCACTTGCTGGCGCTTCTCGCAGCCGGTGAACGCCACGGACGGCCCCGAGTCGGCCGTCTCACGGTGTCAGGACACCACAGACATGGAGATCTTGTCGTCGCAAACCTCCACGCTGTGCACGGCGCGTGACTTGGCTGCGCCTGCGCACAGTGACGTAATGCCACGCACTAGTGCGCCCATGTCCTCCTGGATGAGGTTAAAGCACATCGCAATCACCACGATCCCCACGAGGATGTAGATGCAACACACGCCCACCGCTATGTCCTCTGCCTTGGCAGATATCGTGCTGGCGTACAGACCGGGCTTCAGGTCCCCGAAGCCGATCGTCGCGAGGCTTGCGAAAGAGAAGTAACACCCGTCCACTAAGTTCCACCTCTCTGTCGTATGAAACACGAAAGTCCCTAACGCTATATACAGTATGATGAGTAGTAAACTAAGTATAATTGGCACTCGCGTGTGATCCCGACACGTCCAATGATAGCCGCCACTAAAACTGTCCAGATTCAAGGCAGCTTGAAAAGGAGTCCGTTTCTGCCTGTCAAACTTGTCTCTAACGTCACAGGGGAGCTGCTTGGCGTCGACGCGGCGGCTGCGGCAGTCAGCGCGCGCGTGGAAAGCGTCGGCGGCGGGGCGCATGCGCGCGGGGCACGAGCGCGAGTACAGCACGCGCACGTTGCGGGCCAGCGCCTCGCCGATGGTGGACAGGTACAGCATGATGAGCGGGATGCCCACGCACGCGTATGCTACTGCCACCAGCCGCCCTGCCGCTGACTTCGGCGTCACGTTGCCGTGCCCTGCGTCACAAACATAAGCACACTTGTACACTCACAATACTAGAAACTACTGCAGGACATATCATTTGAACATAACTCGAAACCACCCACATGTCAATATTCAATAAATATTTTTTTACAAAAAAAAAACAACCGACTTCCAACAAAAATACATTACAAAGTGAAAAATAACTTTAATTTGAGAAGTCCGTGTCTTTGGATCTGTATTTTAGTTTCTTGCCACCGACTTCCGAAATAAAAAAAATATGACGATTTCTCTCGATTTCCATGGGATCCTCTCATCAGATTCTGATTTGGTGACATTGAAACGACCTCAACAGCATAACCTTTTAAACAAATAAAGATTTTTTTTTATCGGTCCACAATTGGCGGAGAAATCAGTGACCATACTACATAAAAAGAAACATACATACAGATGAACATAATATAACCTCCTTTTTGGAAGTCGGTTAAAAAGAATGATCGTGTGAACCCGAACATAGTGTCTTAATTACCGATGATGCTCAATCGGTACAGTAGGACGGAATATTTTCAGTGAAGAAAGTTCTTTTCTTATGGAATAGTAGTAGTAACTCACCGATTGTAGTGATGAGTGTGAGCGCGTACAGGAAGCTGGTAGAGAACGTCCAGCGGTAGTCACGCTCGTGCTCGAGCCCAAGCGCCCCACCCCCGCCTCCACCCGCCCCGCGCATACTTGACACCAGTACCCTCTGGAACTCCAGCAGCTCTTTTGCCGCCAGCTTCGTCCAGTTCTCCTTGTACAGGATGTTTAGGTCTTCCGTTATAGACCACAACCGCTCCACTGTCTTCGACCTCAAGTCATTGTTGACACTCTGTGACTGGCTGAGATTTGGTTTGGAGGCAGCGACAGCTGTTTCTTCTGTGGTGACGTTGCCTTCGATCGCGAGAAATAAGAAGCCTCCAAGCAAGTTGTAGGTGAGCACCAGGAAACAGATCGCGAGGCAGGTGAGAGGGGAGGCGTGGCGTTTGTGCGCGCAGCGGCAGCAGAACAGACGCGCGTCGTCCACGCGCCGGCCCGAGAAGCAGCAGCGCGGCTCGTCGAGCGCTGGGTGCACGGGATGCGGGGGGCGCGGAGAGCTCTCCGAGTAGGCGCGTTTGGCCAGGTGGCGGCTGCCTTCCTCTAGCATGATGCTCTATCGCATGGCGCTCTTCACCGCACCTTGTACTTCTTGTGGTGCCGTATCTTCTTGGCGAACATCTCAGCTCGTCACGAGTGGTGCGATGCGTTAGCGACGCGCTCGTCGCTGTCTCCTGCAACAAACGCACACTCTTTACAATACGGTCATCGCGTGCTGTGGAAGGTGGAAACCTTTGAAATACTTGTAACGTTGTAACGTTTCGTTCTTTTAATTAATTTATAAATACATACAAGAATTACTAAAACCGTAGATAAGGCTTATTTTAAGCATCTTAATAATTTGTTTACTTATTTAAAAACCAAATTGCCGCTCGGTCGTTGGATGTTGACTCGAACTCGGGTCTACTACGGCGCGACACATGCGTTCACTGTGCGTCTACTACAGCGCGACACATGTGTTCACTGTGCGTCTACTACAGCGCGACACATGCGTTCACTGTGCGTCTACTACAGCGCGACACATGCGTTCACTGTGCGTCTACTACAGTGCGACACAAGCGTTTACTGTGCGTCTACTACAGCGCGACACAAGGTTTACTGTGCGTCTATTATTCCTTTCTAAATATTTAGAAGACCCATGTGGACATAGTGTTTTTTATTCATTTTGATTTTCTCATATTGATTTTTATTTTATTTACTTAACTATATTTTTTTTTAGCTACATTATTGTTTATTTATATTATACTAGCTGTTGCCCGCGGCTTCGCCTTCGTGGCTTTTTCTAAACATATAAACCTTCCTCTTGAATCACTCTATCTATTTAAAACAAAACCGCATCAAAATCCGTTGCGTAGTTTTGAAGATCTAAGCATACATAGGGACAGACAGAAAGCGGGAAGTGACTTTGTTTTATTTTAACTATGTAGTGATTAGTATCAGTATTATCATTTATTATTTATTTGATTTTTAGGACCCCACACAATTTTTTGTACAATGATAATTAATGGAATAATCGATAACTTTTCGTTTTAGACAATCACTAGCGTAAAATATACTACTATTATGTAAAATAAATGGCTTTTGCACACCACAACGATAGCGACCAATATTTTCGTGTGAGTAAGTTGTACGGTGCATGGTAAATGCACGCTGTGTTTGACGAGATAAGGTTTATAATTGATTGTGTAGTACGTTCGTATGTGTATTGCTTTTACTGATCTGCATGTGTACTTGTGGCGAGTGGTAGAGACAAACTGGAGACACCGGGTTCTGAATTTCCGATACATTTTCAACTACAGGGCATATCTCCTTCTTTCTTATATATATGATCGTAACGCTCATGTCACAGGCATATGGTCGTTTCTGCAAAAAGTGCTCTTTCGACCGCGATCGTGACAACATTTAAGAAAGCCGTGTTCTTCAGTGGTTTCTTGTAAAAACTGAAGCCAAACTAGAAACTTTATAAATCATGATGCCTAATGAACATAACTATTGCTATTATAGTTTATTCTTCGACCTGGCAAACGACCTCTGCGCTACAGTTCGTCGTGAAGTACAGATTGCTTCAAGATGCTAATGAACATAACTATTGCTATTATAGTTTATTCTTCGACCTGGCAAACGACCTCTGCGCTACAGTTCGTCGTGAAGTACAGATTGCTTCAAGATGCTAATGAACATAACTATTGCTATTATAGTTTATTCTTCGACCTGGCAAACGACCTCTGCGCTACAGTTCGTCGTGAAGTACAGATTGCTTCAAGGTGCTATTTTAGTAAATCTATATCTATACATATAATAAATCTGTAGACGAGGCGTTTCAGTACAATGAAAATATTTCAAAAAAAATTAGTGGCGGTGTTAAAGAATAACCAACAGTTGCCATTTCTACCGTTTTTGGATTTTTTGTCTGTTTGTATGTAAGAGATTTTTTTTTGTTACAGTATCACGTAGAAAGTACAAAACCAAAATTACTTATTTGGGTACTCAAATATTGTGTTTAACTCGGAGTTATATTTAGTCTTTGTTTCATCGCAATCGCTCCAATCTATCAAAAGATATACGAATTTCTACCCCTTTATTACAAAACAAGGTTTATCTTCAGACCCAGGTTTAAAACAAGGAGCCATTATTGAATTTCGAACTTTATTCCGTCTATGGTACAGTTCCTAAACACAAAACTGACAACTTAGTACCGAACTAAGTTTTCAGTTTTGTATAAAGAACGGTATTTCAATCACTGTTACGTTCTTATTACAAAAACTGGCTCCATGTTTTAAGCCATGTCAAAATATAAATCTTGTTTTGTAATAAGGCGGAAAGTGTTCAAAAAGAATTTTCCATTATGTAATGCAATATACACGTAAAGACATCTATTGACGCCAAATAGTACGAACTTAAACTCAAGTAGGTTTGTAAGATCGTGTGATGTTTGCTGTGGTTATTATGCATAATCACAGCAAACATCACATGATACATTGTGAATAGAATATAGCTCAATCAACGACCCAATCAAAAGTTAGGCTAATTAAAGTTTTCCAAATGCGTTGTTATTTGTTTAGTAGTGATTTAAATCATGATACAACTTAATTATTTAACATGAAACAATAATGATAAATGTTCATTTCTTTTTAGAAATATTTATTCTTTAATTTAATACTTTTGGAAGTCTACATAGTTTACAGTGTTTGATCAGACGTTTTCCCATGCGTAATATTTTTGCAGTGTCACTTCATGCTCGATAGATGGCGTTGCTCATTTAGCGTCATTTTCTGAATCACGGTGTTAACATTTTCCACGGAACAATGACATCCGCCCATTTCAGTGTATTCTTTATAAGGTTTTGTTCTAGGCTCTTTTAGTCATTTCAGTATCGAATTGTCGATAAGAAAAGTGTTGTGGTTGCCTGGTTGGTTGTATAGTTCGTACTTTGGGTTGGTTAATTGGTTTGGTGTTTTGGTCTCTTTCTCTTGGTTGGACACTTGGACAGTGATTCGTTTCGTACGTTCGGATCAAATTACGAGGTCAAGAAACGACAACGAAGCGTTACTTTACTTCGTAATTTGTTCGTATGAGGTCTTTGGTCTCTTTGTTGGATTGGTTCGGTTCGAATTACGAAGTCAAGAAACGTTGGTTTGGTCTCTTCCTCTTGGTTGGACACGGACAGTGATTCGTTTCGTAGGTTCGGATCAAATTACGAGGTCAAGAAACGAGGCGTTACTTTACTTCGTAATTTCTTCGTATGAGGTCTTTGGCCTCTTTGTTGGATTGGTTCGATTCAAAATTATGAAGTCAAGAAACGAGGCGTTACGTTACTTTGTAATTTGTTCGTACTTTGTGCATTGGATTCGATCGTTGTCGTATGTAAATAGTTGATTTGATTCGTTTGAGTCAATTCAAGACTTAAGTGGATAAATTAATGTAAGGGAATGATTACCTACTTACATACCTATCATTTCCTTAATTTGAATTTACCCGTGCTCGTTCAAGCGCGAGTGATTAAATATAGAATGTAGGAATGAATGACTGACTGACATAGAGAGATGACAGTCGGTTGTCATGTTGTGCATGTCAGATGTCATTGTGATTTTGAGGTTATAATTGCTACATTAAACTATTGTGTTAGATAAAATACTTCAAGGATAAAAGGGAGACGATATTCGTGAAATACAAGCTTTGAATGTTGTTTCTTTATTTACAGGTAAAGTAATATTTCTAAAGCATTATGTATTATGTAATACTACTCACGGTATAGAACAACCTTTTGTAATACCTACAATAATAAACTTTATTTACAGAAACGCAATTGAGTTTACTTACGGACGTCGGTTACCTTAAATAAGATATCTTATAAAACAACATTCTTTGCAAAGGACAGTTTACAGAAATGGATAAACTAAAGTTTGAGTTTACAATTAAATGGTTCGATGACCAAAAAACAAATGTACTGGCAGTAACGTCAATAACGACAAAAGAAGGTAAACTTTACCTTGTACCACAAGAACTGCAGCCAATAAAACACCATGGAAAGTTAATGGAAACTGAGACTTGTAAAACTTTAAAAAATACATTGCAAAGGAGACATGAAAAAAGGAGTGTATGGATAACTTTATCAGATGAGCTAAGAAAGACTTATATGGATCACAATGACAATATACAATTCAAGAATTATTTCTTGGAAGAAGTGACAAGTACAACAGGAATTACACAACCAATAATAAATGAGGGTATATCTGAAGAAGTACTGTCAAGAATCCTAGAAAAAATTGCTAACATAAATCCTCAATTACCAAAGCAGACTAATTTAAAAAAAATCTCAGAGAAATTCGTAACTGAGAAATTCACCGGAGAAAACTCTAATCTAACTCAATGGATGGCTACCTTTGAAAAAGAATGTGATCGATTAGAATTAGTTGAAGATGAGGAAAAAATTGAGATTTTTAGACTATTTTTGGATAAATCGTGTTTGAATTGGTACAGCTCTATGCTAATAAGACATACGCTAACTTCTGAATGGAAACAATGGAAAGAAGATTTTTGCGATACTTATGAGAATAAAGGTTGGACACCAATAAGATATGCTGTAGAATTTAAATACAAAACTGGATCACTATTAGACTATGCAATAAGAAAAGAAAAAATATTGTTGGAAATGGACAGCACAATAAACAAAAGTATTCTGATTGATCTGATTGCAGTAGGTCTACTTACTTTTATAACAGACAGAATTGATAGAAAGAAAATAAATGAGACTAAAGACCTGTTCAATGAAGTGAAAAGCTTGGAACATTTAGTAAACAAAAAAGGTTTTGATAAAAAGAAAATTAACAATTCTTTAGTAAAACCAAAAGAGGTTAAAGAACCGTGCAAAATTTGTAAAAACCTAAATAAAGGTAATAGATATCATCCTGAAGACTCATGCTGGTTTAAAACAAATGAAGGCATTAAACAAAAACAAAATGTTATCAATTTTGTTAACAATTCTGAAGTAGAAACTGAATTAAATAATATGGATCAAAAAAACTAGTTGCGCCACCATTAATCAAAGTCAAATTAACATTAAATAACACATTGGATGCATTTGGTATATGTGATTCCGGTTCGAATATCTCATTAATTAATTCAAAATTACTAAAGTTAAAAGATGAAGAAATAAATAATGCACAGTCTGTGAAGTTAACTACGATTAATGGTGTGAAAAAAACGAATGGAATAGTAAGATTGAAAATAAAAATCTTAGAAATAGAAGAAGAAGTGAATGTGTTTGTAATTAACAAAAACAATTTCAACTACGATTTTTTAATTGGATTGGATATGATAAAACAATTTAAATTGATCCAAAATGAAAAGCTAGAAATTACACAAAAAACACAAGAAATGAATATAAATGCACCAAAAGAAGCAGAAAAAATTAGAATACAAACAAAAACCTGTGACAAGTTCACAGTGAATTTCAACGAACACGTTGATAACACAAAATTTAAAATTTTAATGAACCAGCTTGAATATAAACAAGAAGCTGAAATAAATAAACTAATTGAAAAATACAAATCAATCTTCGCAAAAGACAAGTACGATATTGGAACTGTCAAGGATTACGAGGCCAGAATTGATTTATTGGTTGATAAATATTGTAGCAAGAGACCTTACAGATGCAATATCGAGGATAAGAGGGAAATAGAGAGTCAAGTAACAAAGTTATTGGAGAAAAATCTGATTGAGGAATCATACAGCCCATTTGCTGCTCCGGTAACGTTGGCATACAAAAAAGAAGACAATAGAAAATCAAGACTTTGTATAGACTTTCGTGATTTAAATAAACTTATTATCCCACAGTCACAACCTTTTCCGTTAATTGAAGATCTGATGGTGAAAACAAGAAATTGCAAATATTTTTCTATTTTGGATTTAAATTCAGCATTTTGGTCAATACCATTACGAATCGAAGACAGAAGAAAAACAGCTTTTGTAACACAAGACAGCCATTTTCAGTGGACCTGTTTACCATTTGGACTAAAAACATCTCCAGCAATATTTCAAAGAATATTAAGTAATATAATAAGACGACATGAACTTACGGAATTCACGGTAAACTACATAGATGATATATTGTTTTTTTCAAAAACCTTTCCCGAACACATAACCCACTTAACAAAATTATTAGAAGCAATAAAGAAGGAAGGCTTCAGACTGAAATTTTCTAAATGCACATTCGCATCGGATTCGGTGAAATATTTAGGGCACATTATTCATGACAATTCAGTACGCCCAATAAAAGATAATTTAATATCAATAAAAGAATTTCCAGTACCACAAAATCAAAAAAATGTAAGACAGTTTTTGGGAAAAATTAATTTTAATAATGAATATGTACCAAATATTGCAATAACATTGGATCCACTACACAACTTACTAAGGAAGAATCAAAAATTCATTTGGACAGAAGAATGTCAAAAATCCTTTGAGAAAATGAAAGAACTATTATGTTCTCAACCTATATTAGAGATATTTGACCCAGACTTACCCATACTAATTTACACAGATGCAAGTATACTAGGCGTAGGAGCAGTATTGAAACAGAGACAACAAAACACAAAAGAAAAACCAGTTGCATATTTTTCCAAAAAACTAAATGAAGTACAGAAAAGGAAAAAGACAATTTATTTAGAATGCCTAGCAATAAAAGAGGCAGTTAAATATTGGCAACACTGGCTCATAGGTAAACGATTTACGGTTTTTTCTGATCATAAACCATTAGAAAAAATGAATATAAAATCGAGAACAGATGAAGAACTCGGAGACTTGACATATTACCTTTCTCAATATGATTTTGAGATCAAATATTCACCAGGAAAAAATAATCTTGAAGCTGACTGCCTAAGCAGAAATCCAGTATTAGAAGCACATGAAAATGAAGAAGAACAATTGAAAGTGGTCAATTGGATAAAACTGGAGAATATTATTGTTGATCAAGAAAATAATGAACATCCACAAAAGGAAAAAGAAAAATTAATATTAAAGCACAGTATCTACTACAAAAAAAACAAGAAAAAAGAAAAAATAGTTTTATCGGAAGACTTCAGTATAAGTTTCATCAAAGAAATACATAAAGAATACTGTCACATAGGAATTAAACAAATGCAAAATAAAATTACACCATACTACACTGCTAAGAATTTGAGACAGAATATAAAGAAAATATGTAAAAAATGTGAAATTTACATTATGAACAAATCTAGAGGTCAGGATAAAATAGGACTAATGTCTCATCTAGGGCCAGCCACACATCCTTTTGAAAAAATGTCTATTGACACAATTGGCGGATTCGGGGGCTCTAGATCGACAAAGAGGTACATGCACCTCTTAGTGGATCATTTCACTAGATATGCATACATTGTCAATTCCAAAACACAGACTTCAAACGACTTTATAAAACTTGTCAAAAATGTCACAGAAGAAAATAATATTGGTATGATATTAACAGATCAGTACCCAGGAATAAATTCAAAAGATTTTAAACTATTCCTGGAGGAAAAAAATATACCAATTATTATCACAGCAGTAAATGCACCTTTCTCAAATGGAATGAATGAAAGACTTAACCAAACCCTGGTCAATAAAATAAGGTGCAAAGTAAACGAAGAAAATAAAAAAATTGCATGGACAACAATAGCACAACAATGTGTGGAAAAGTACAATGAAACTGAGCACACTGTTACAGGTTTTGCACCAGTGTACTCGTACTTGTTACAAGGAAAAAATATAACATTTATACCAAATGAACTAAAAGAAGAAAAAACAGAAAACGATTTGTTGAGAGATAGACAATTGGCTCTGGAAAACAGTACAAAATCACACAACTACAACAAAAAACTATCAGATAGAAATAGAAAATATTATGAATTCAATGTAGGAGACATGGTATTTGCGGAAAATGGCAACAGATTAAACAGAAGAAAACTGGATGAGTTAAAGATTGGACCTTATGAAATAATAGAGAAACTCTCAAACTCAATATACAGAATCAATACAGGACATAGAAAATCAGAATCAAATCTCTTCCACGTAACCAAACTACTCCCAGCACCTGCATTGGATGATGACGGTTTAGAAGACATTTAATTAAATTCTGTGATATAATTTACTCCCCGGAGAGGGGGGTGTAAGGGATTGATTACCTACTTACATACCTATCATTTCCTTAATTTGAATTTACCCGCGCTCGTTCAAGCGCGAGTGATTAAATATAGAATGTAGGAATGAATGACTGACTGACATAGAGAGATGACAGTCGGTTGTCATGTTGTGCATGTCAGATGTCATTGTGATTTTGAGGTTATAATTGCTACATTAAACTATTGTGTTAGATAAAATACTTCAAGGATAAAAGGGAGACGATATTCGTGAAATACAAGCTTTGAATGATGTTTCTTTATTTACAGGTAAAGTAATATTTCTAAAGCATTATGTATTATGTAATACTACTCACGGTATAGAACCTTTTGTAATACCTACAATAAAAAACTTTATTTACAGAAACGCAATTGAGTTTACTTACGGACGTCGGTTACCTTAAATAAGATATCTTATATTAATTATTCGACTCTGTATTAGTAATTGTTGTAGTTATTAAGTTTTGAAAATAATACAGGCGTTAATTTTTTATTGAAAGTAATTACGGATCGGGAATTACGCTTAAGTATACAAAGAACTCAGATGGTGAATTTGCGCTCCCAAGAGAGTATCGAGTAACGCGGAGCGCGGTTAGCGGCTAACCGAGACCGCCTGACGCTGTCACGCGAGTCCGAGACTTTTACGGAAAGGGAGTCACGCCTGAGTAGGTACACAAAGTATTCGGACAGTGACATTACGCTCTCAAGAGATCACTGAAGAACACGAAGCGCGGTTATCGGCTGACCGAGAGCGCCACGCACTGTCACGCGAGTCCGAGACTTGCGCTCCCAAGAGAGTATCGAGGAACGCGAAGCGCGGTTAGCGGCTAACTGAGACCGCCTGACGCTGTCACGCGAGTCCCAGACTTGTACGGAAAGGGAGTCACGCCTCAGTAGGTACCAAAAGTGTTGGGACAGTGAAATTACGCTCTCAAGAGAACATTGAGGAACACGAAGCGCGGTTATCGGCTGACCGAGAGCGCCACGCACTGTCACGCGAGTCCGAAACTTGCGCTCCCAAGAGAGTATCGAGGAACGCGAAGCGCGGTTAGCAGCTAACCGAGACCGCCTGACGCTGTCACGCGAGTCCGAGACTTTTACGGAAAGGGAGTCACACCTGAGTAGGTACACAAAGTATTCGGACAGCGACATTACGCTCTCAAGAGAACATTGAGGAACAAGAAGCGCGGTTATCGGCTGATCGGGAGCGCCACGCACTGTCACGCGAGTTCGAGACTTTTACGGAAAGAGAGTCACGCCTGAGTACCCAAAGTATTCGGACAGCGACTTTACGCTCTCAAGAGAGCATTGAGGAACGCGAAGCGCGGTTATCGTCTGACCGAGACCGCCACGCACTATCACGCGAGTCCGAGACTTTTACGGAAATGGAGTCACGCCTGAGTACACAAACTACTCGGACAGCGACTGTTTCTAACCAAGGTTATTTTGGCTCGAATAAGAAGCCAAAATAAGATTGCTCTTGCTGTTGCCTCCTCAGGAACAGCAGCCACATTGTTGCCTGGAGGAAAAACCGCACATAGTATACAATGTTCAAAATCTCCATCGACTTGGAGTCAACAGAAAGTCCGGTTTGCAATGTGTCACGCAATAGTAATAATTTGGGACGAGTGTACGATGGCAAACCGCAAGGCTGTGGAAGCAGTATACCGAACTTTGCGGGACATAAGGCAAAATGACCGACCGATGGGAGGCATTACGGTACTTTTCTGTGGTGAAATAAACTTCCGATAATACCCCGAGGAACAAGAGCCGATGTAATTAGTGCCTGCCTAAAGAGTTCGATTTTATGGCGCAATGTCATATCAACTCATTTGAATTTAAATATGCGAGCACATCTGGGAGGGAACCCAAACGTGCAAGAGTTTTCAAATTTGCTTCTGAAAATTGGTGACGGCACATATCCCACACAAGATGTTTAAGTAGTTTTGATGGAAAACCTATGTTGTTCCGTTGCTTCACAGCTGGAACTCATTTCTTCTGTGTATGGGAATCCCACATATATCTGGAACCACGCTGCATCTTGGCTGTGCCAACGAGCCATTCTGACCTCCTGCAACGACCAAGCGGCAGCAATAAATACACAAATATTGGCACATGTTTTTGGGGAAAGTAAGCAATATACTTCGATAAACACGGTTATGGGGGAAGAAGATGCCACACATTATCCAGTAGAGTTCTTAGAATCCCTTAACACATACGGTCTTCCAGCTCACAATTTTTTTTTAAAGTCGGTGTGGCAATAATTCTTCTCAGAAATTTAAGTACTCCCAAACTTTGCAACGGCACTCGGCTCATAGTCACCAATCTCCAACAAAACGTTATTGAAGCCGAAATCTTAACAGGTTGCGGTGCCGGTGATGTTGTTTTCATGCCTAGAATTCCCCTCATTCCCAATCATTTCCTGTTTACTTTTAAACGTATGCAATTCCCCGTCAGCCTATGTTACGCCATGACCATTAACAAAGCTCAGGGCCAGACATTGTCCGTTGCGGGGGTGGATCTTACTATTGGTTGCTTTTCCCACGGCCAACTTTACGTAGCTCTTTTGCGTGTGAGAAACCCTAGCAACCAATTTGTGTACGCTCCAGGTGGTTCCACCGCTAACATTGTATATAGAGAAGAATTTTCCTAAACAATACAAGTTTTTTGGCAGCTTATACTAGAAGAAATCACCAGGCCTGGTTGAAAGATTCTCCCTTTCTAAATGGACGTACACTTTCTCTAAGCGTCACATTATTGTTTTCCGACATCTACGTGAACGAAGTCGCGGGCACAGCTAGTTGTAAATAAATCAATAAATAATAACGTTTAATTAAATCAAATTATCTTAATAAAACGAAAACCCGAAACCTTATACGTGTGTTAAATTAATGCCACCATTAAAGCGGCTGCACGCTATATTAGCATCACTACATCGTTTACAAGCTACTGCCCGCGACTTCGTTCGCGTGGAAGTCGTACTCGTACCGTAGGTTTGCAAAGCAGTCGTCGGACCACTAAGCTATCGGCTTTGTTGAAGGTTGACTAAAATAGCCGTTCATAAATATGTGTACATGATTGATTGCTTAGCTCCATAAAGGTATAGCATGATGATAATTATTTAAAAGGTTAAATCTGTAACTATCTGCAATGTTCTAATCGTTTGGCTTGTCTATTTACAATTTGCTGTAATCCATAGAGGAATACAAACATAATGTAATAATGCTCATCCCCCATAGTAAATAGCGTGATACTCGTATACATCTCTGTTGGAGTGTGCGCCTCGGACGCAATTTTTATTTTTATTTGATAAGGGTGACTATGAATCAGTCAACAGGGACATCAGTATGACTGACTGGGAAGCTGAATTCTCGACGCGGTCAATAGAGGAATCAGTAGATTTTTTTAATCAATTTGTTTTTAATTTACATACAAAGTATATTCCGAAAAAATTGCTTCGGAATAAAACGTATCCAACCTGGTATAGTTCGTCACTTATCAAAGCAATTAAAGAAAACATAAACACTTCACAAAATTTATGATATGCGGCAATGTAGGCGACGAATTAACGTTTAAGCTTCTACGCGAAAGGGTAAAAGTATTAGAGTCGCAATGTTACGATAACTACGTATATGAATTTGACAGAAAAATATATTAAAGACAACCCTAAATATTTTTGGACCTTTGTGAAAAAACGTCATAACTCAAATGCAATCCAAGCACTTTAAATTATAATAGCGAAGCTTTGCGTACTGGCGAATCAATATGCGAGGCATTTTCCACATACTTTCATTCTACTTTCCTCGATACTCATAATACATAATACATCTTCTTCTCCCTTTCATCATACTGAATCTTCAAACCTTGTATCTGATATTTGTGGCATCATGGTCAACGTTGAAGAAGTTACTAACTTCACTTCACAAGTTAGATACAACTAAAGCGGCGGGTCCGGATAATATCTCATCTAAATTTCTTGTACGATGTGCACCTACGATTCCCCACCCGATTTCGACTAAATTCAGAAAATCCCTAGATTTTTGTATTGTTCCTGAGCTTTGGAAATCGGCGTTTATAATGTCTGTACATGAAAAATGAGTTAAAACTGACTTAGTGAATTATCGACCAATATCTAAACTCTGCATCATAGCCAAAGTCTTCGAAAGGATAATCTACTCGTATAATCAGGTTTAAGCTGCTCTCAAAAATTCGTTTAATTCCTCTCAACATGGTTTTTGAAAGGTAGGTCAACCGTCACGAACCTGATACTACTGAATGAATTCATCACCGACGCTATGGCTAATGGTAAGCAGGTTGATGTTGTCTATACTGACCGGCTTTTGATCGAATTGACCATTGTATTTTGTTAAACTATATGGCCTGGGAATACGTGGCGACCTACTCAGATGGTTTACTTCTTGTCTAAAGAACAGGTCCCAAGCCGTAGTATTAAATAATTATATATCCAGTTGGGTACCCGTTCCAAGTGGAGTTCCGCAGGGTTCATTGCTCGGTCCATTACTTTTTAGGGTTCCGTAGTAAACAAGGAACCCTTATAGTTTCGCCATGTCCGTCTGTCTGTCTGTCTGTCTGTCTGTCTATCTGTCTGTCTGTCTGTCTGTCTGTCTGTCTGTCCGTCCGTCCGTCTGTCCCCAGCTTAGCTCAGAGACGCTTAGTCCTAGAAAGCTGTAATTTGGCATGGGTATACATATTAATCATGCCGAAAAAATGGTATAATAAAATTATGAAAAACATATTTTTTTAGGGTACCTCCCTTACACGTGAAATGGGGATGATATTTTTTTTTCTCGTCTATTCCACGGTGTGGGGTATTGTTGGATAGGCCGTTCCTACCTATCCAACGATACCTAACCTAAAATATTGTAGGTTTGGCAAAACCATTTTTTTTTAAGCTTTAAAGTGCTAGTTTTTGTTAGTCAAGTGTCCCCCCCCCCCTGCCAGCTAAATGGTTGGTTTTGGATATGTGAAAAAATTCATGGCAATAGTATATATAACGAAATTAAAAGGAAAACTATCACAGCTAAGTAGGCTTCACAAGTTAACGAGTAATAGTCGACCAACTTAAATTTGCAGTTGGAGAATTGACCATAACGTATATCGATGTATAGGAGAGCATGTTTTTCAACTACAATGTTAAGTTTGTTTTTGGGATAAATTCATCCCAACTACGGAACCCTTCATTGTGCGTGGTCCGACATGCACTTGGCCGGTTTACTATTATCTACATCAACGACATCACCTCTTGTCTGACCTCATCCAAACTGTTGTGTTTCGCTGATGATATAAAAATTTATACGACAATATCATCGCAGATAGATGTGATAGTACTCCAGGATGATCTACGTCGTTTGGAGGAATATTGTCGAAGAAATAAACTGGATCTGATGCTCGGTTATACCATATTCTCGAAAGCGCTTAGGTGATCAAGTACTACCCAGATCTAATTGCATCCGTGATCTGGGGGTCTATCACGATTCCAAACTCACTTTTGAATCACATGTAGATACAATTGTTGCTAAGGCATCGAAATCACTGGGTTTCATAATGCGGCTATCCAAGTGCTTCACTCAAGCCAAAACTTTAAAAATCCTATATTGTACTTTTGTCAGAAGCCACTTGGAGTATGCGTCTGAAATATGGAATCCGTGTTACCATAAATACATTGATCGCATAGAGAACCCCCAAAAGAGATTTATAAAGTACTTATGCTACCAAAAATACCATATCATTCTGAAAATTACCTTAACCTCTGTAAGAAATATCATTTATTGCCTCTAATTAATCGTCGTGAGATCTCCGACTGTGTTTTGTTACTAATTAATAGCTTCGAAATACTATCCAAATTTGACTTCAACATCCCCGAGAGGTCGAAGCGGTTCAATTGCCTAGCCGTAGCTGCTTCGTGTGCCATTTGCTCCAACTAACTACAGACAGAACTCATTCCTTGTGCGTGCAAGCAGAAACTTTAATAGGTTGTGTGAACAGCATGACATCGATCCTTTTACAACAAGTGTGTCCGTGGCCAGAAAGTGTTTGAGCCTTAACTTTTTCACCTGATGCTTGATGCTGCTTAGGCTATGTTAGACAGTATAGAGTATTAATATGTGTAGCTTTGGTGGTTTATAATTTATGTTGGCAGTACTGTGTTTTCCACAGATTTGTTATATTATTATTATGTTAATTATATGTGAAGACTTGTAATTGGCTGTCAGTCACATTTTCAATTTCTTAGTCTGTTTTGTTTAGCTGTAAGTCTTCCAAAGGAAATAAATATATAGCCTATCGACTGACCAGACTTATAGGGAACATATGCAAAATTAGAACAGCCTCTATCCAGTAGAATTTGCGTGAATTCTGTATTATGAGGTACTTCTTTCCGACTTGCAAGACAAAAATTGGGTGTTCCCTTGCGTCGCAGACAGAAATTTCATAGAATTTTGTTTCGTAGAAAATGTTTCATATAATATTTGGTCCTTGTATTTTTATTTCGAATAATATTGTTTCAACGATCATCTAATTGAATGAAACATATTTCACAGAAACACAATTCAAACTAACAACAATTTTATACTAACATTTTTTTTAGAACAAACTTGTCAAATAGTTGAATAATTTTTTAACGAATATTGTTTGTTCGATGTATTTTTTCATGGTATTTTATTTCAACGAAAATATAAAAATAGGCATTATATGCTATCCATAATTTTATAAATAAATATCTTATATATATATATTTAGTAATATTATTTAAGCGTTTAAGAAATATAGAAGTAAAATAATAAAATAATCAGTGTTTTAATTAACATATCTCCGTCAGATACCATCTACTGTTATTGAATCATTTGGGTTAGGTTAGGTTATGTCCAGCAGTGGACGTCTTTCGGCTGAAATGATGAGGTTAGGTTAGAACCTGTGACCATTAACGCGTGAAGGCGAGCGAGCAAAGCGAGGTTCCAAAAAGGAGGAGGTTATATGTTATATGTTCGGCTGTATGTTTTATTGTATGTTTGTTCACCGGTTGCTCCGTCAATTGTTGACCGATTTGGAAAATTATTTTTTGTTTCAAAGGATAATTATGCTCCCGCGGTGGTGCCATTGTCACCAAGTCAGAATCTGATGATGGGATCCCATGGAAATTGAGGGCAATCCTCAAATTTTATAGGCACACCTATATCGATTTTATTATTTTTTATAGTAACTTATGCATTTGCACTCGGAAGCACCATTTGGAGAAGTGGAACTGATGATGAAAACCACAGATGGCCACCGGAACTACTTAATAATAAGGTAATTCACTATTGCGATTCGATTAGACACTTTAATATGGTTGGTGGTATGGCTTGGCTCTTGCCAAGAGAACTCCTCAACTATTAACGCCCCTGTTTCGGGAAAAGCAATATTTTGTAAAAGGTGATGAGCAGTTGACATTAGGCTTTTGTAACTTAGATAAATTGCAAGCTGACCCACTAAAAAGAAAGAAATAATAAAAAAAACACTACTAAGTGAAAAAATATCTTAATTCCGGAAGTCGGTGGCAAAAAACTACAATAGATCCAAAAACACTGACTTCCGAAATTATGGTGTTTTTTTTTTGGAAGTCAGTTATATTTTTTTTGTAAAAAGTTTTTTTTAAATTAATCTCGACCGCGAACTTGGCACATATAATAATAAATAATCAACGGGCTCTATCACCCTAATGAAGGCTATAAGTATAATGTACATTGATCAACCTTAATGGACCAAGTATTTGGCAGAATACCGATATATTAACTCCATCGATTAGGAGGGCACCTAGTGCGTCATGCACAAGACCAGACTTCTATATCGTTTGTTGCTGACTCAACAATATACCTGACCACTTGGCTGCCCTACTCACCATCGATTTGTCGCTGTCTAAGCACATTAGCCGACTACTTCAAAAATGTAATGTAGCCTTGAAGGTGATTTATGCAATATTTGTTTCAACCTAGTTAATAAAACTGCAGTCGCAATCATAATCGTGTAACTAAGTGCTATCAACAATTTTCCGTAAATAATATAGAAATTATTTACAAGTTTAAGACCTTAATTATTAGCGTTTCTTTAAGGCCTCAATTATTAGTGTTAAGTAAATAATAAATTAACTAACATGTCACTGTTCTTAAGATTTATGTTAAATATTGTTAAGAAATCAGTTGTCCTAATAGTAATTGTAAGAACTCATGCCGCCTGTGATACAGGTTTATCCTAGTACAGGCACCATACTTTGTAATACCTACATTATTTCTTAGATTTTTACTGTATTTTACCCATTTTTAATTTTTAATATTTTTTTTATTTTTTTATTTATTGCAGGACGTAGAGGTACGGCAAAGGACCAGCTTGTTGATCATTCGCACTCCGCTTGCGTTTGATCAAGATAATATCTTAAGAGGCCGACTACCATCGCCCGCAACTGCAAGTCGCGGTGAGCGCAAAATTCGTTCGGAGTATTGCTATCTCTGTTTGACTCTCTGAGTATGTGAGCGGCGGACGCGGTTGTGCGTGTGTGTATGAGTGGATAGATAAATATAAATGTATTTATTATGTAAAATATTGTTAATGTATTGTGTAAACAATTGTTGGCTAACCTAAATAAATAAATAAATAAGACGTAAGTAAGACTCCACAAACTGACAGTACTCCTAATCTCACTCAGAGCCACACTGACACACACACACACACACACCACAAACACACACACAGACAGACACAACACACTCACGCATTTAAGTTGAAACTTGTTCGTAAGAGTATTATTGCCAAAATTATTATATTTTTTATTTTTTACTTTTTATTCACTTTTAACAATATTTTTCTTGTCTAATTAACTTTAATTCATTACATTAACTTTTATTTTGATTTTGTTATTATTAACCGTGTACGATCTTTTTGGATAAAACGAAAATGTACAACTCTGATTCCCAAGATACAGACTCACGTCTAGTTTGGGGATCACCGTTAAAATAGATATGTATGATGTACTCGATTATTAATAAATTATATTATTATAGCTATTATTAGCTGTAGGTACTTATCGTTCATTCATAACGACTCGGAGGCATTTATAGTTTATTAGTAATTTAGTATGTTTATTATTTGCTTTATTTTTGTTGACTATTTCGGGAAATCGTTAGTAAATGTACTGACTAGTAATGCGTTTTTTTTTATTTAAACATTGCCCCTGTATTGTGGGTGCGTTTACAAACATTTAAATTCACATACACAAACAGCCAGACCCAAAACAACTATTTGAATTTGAATTTGGATATATTCACAAATAAAAAAAAAGTAACTCGCAACGTGATATAGTCGTGTAGGGTGACCATAATATTATTATTGCATGGGTACATAAACTTATATAATGTCGGCGTCACCATTGTAAACAGCACGTGCAACGGGCCGAGTTACGCACTGCAATGTGTCACTTAGGCCTCCCCACTCTCTGTACTACTCGAGCCGCTCTACATAAGCGAGCGCGCAGCAAGGAGGGGATCATTCTTGTCGCAGGCTCGGCTCGGTGCACATGTTCAGTGTACCACTAAACGCCGACAGACACTACGCTGACAGACTGAACACCGACAAGACTTTACTTCGACGGGACTCTTCGCCGACAGGACACTTCGCCGACAGGACTCTTCGCCGACAGGGCTCATCAGCGACGCAATTTATCTCCGATAATCAGATACTTACTTTGGAAATCGATTACTTATGCTTTTCTTGTAAGTATCAATTCAAAAAAAAAAAAAAATTTGCATTGGTTATTAGTGTAGGTACATCTCTTCTTATACATATATATTATGTTACCGGCCAAACCCAATTTCAGGACAAACTAGTTTAGCCTAGGCCAAACCAGTTCTCCCTACACGCGATAGGATTAACTAGTATAGCCTAGGCTAAACTAGTTTGTCCTAAGCCCGATAGGATAAACCAGTTTAGCCTAGGTCGAATCGGTTTATCCTAGTTAGAATTTACATGCTTTAGGATAAAATGGTACGTCCTAATCTGAAATCTGATTGAGCGTACTGCGGGAGCGGCGTGACAGAAACGAATCGCAGCAAAACCGACTCCACGTAGTCTTGTCTGCCCTACCCCTAGAGTGTTATTTAAATTCGCGTAGGCGCGTAGGGGCGAGGCGGCCCGCGAGCTGAGGAGCAGGTGGTTTCAACGCTAGCCGCCGCGGCTGAGGCTGGCCGGCGGAGCCGGCCAGCAAGCCGAAGCCTCGGTGGTGAGCGTGAAACACATCTGTGACGATAAGCTCGCATGGGACCGCTGGAGCCCTGCAGCACCGGAGCCGTGACAGAAAACATGCCTTCTGCTAAGATACAAACTAAGTGAAATTCGACCTAGGCTAAACTGGTTTATCCTATCGGGCTTAAATAAAAATAAATAAATGGCGATGGGGCTTTAATAAATTGCGTCGCTGATGAGCCCTGTCGGCGAAGAGTCCTGTCGGCGAAGTGTCCTGTCGGCGAAGAGTCCCGTCGAAGTAAAGTCTTGTCGGTGTTCAGTCTGTCGGCGTAGTGTCTGTCGGCGTTTAGTCGTACACTCACACATGTTGTAGCGCTTAGATACTGTAGTCTGAATTAAACTATTATTACAGTGAATTAATAAGTTGTGGAAATAAAAGCTGACTTCTGCTATATCTCTTACTTTCATTTAAGATGTTGGACCCTCTGCCTTCATCTAAAGTAGGATACGTTCCACCGTCCACTAATGATAGCCACAGTAATTTAATACAAGACCAAACATTGCTTTCTGCTGGCATGGACGCTATATTAAAAAAAAAAATTGCGGATACCATGATAAGTTGTCAAGCTACTCCAAGCATGGAAGTGGCGCGAGGAGGCGAAATGCCGGGGTGAAACTCCGCTGCCACGAGAATCACGGCACAGCGGACAGAGCTGCGGCGGGATCTCATGGTGGCATAGAGAGTGCGATTGTCGCAACGCAGCACTGGGCACGCCACAATTGTGGCGATAAGTCGCCTTTTTGAGGAGTGACTAAGAGAGGCGCCACGGCGTCCTCACCTTCCGGACGAGGTTGTTTCGGGAGGTTCCTGTTCAGGATAAAGCGGGAGGAAACGCCCGGGTGTCACCACTGTGTGGATCGCCCGGAGGACACGGTGGAGCATACGGTGGAGGTCTGCCCGGCTTGAGCGGAGCACCGCCGTGTCCTCACGGAGGCGATCGGTGGCGGCGATCTCTCGCGTCCGGCCCTGGTTCAGGCCATGGTTCGGAGCGAGAGTGCACGGCCTTTGTGGCACGAGGATGTTGTCGGGCAAAGGGTGTCGTGTGTTCGATACCAAATTGGCTCTTTCGCTAGAGCTTGCCACCACTCTGCGAACTACTAGTGCCACTATTCCTGCTGAGTTAGTTTTAGGTAACCAGTGATGATCGTCGACATGACGTTTCATTCAAAGCTGTGTCCACTGATTTTGCATAGGCAGAACGACTCCACACGGGCCACGCGAATTCACCCGCAGGAAAAGATAGTACCAACCAGTGGTCCGCATAATGGTAGGCACCTAGGCAAACAACCTCACTTCGATCAGACGAGTCGCTGAAGAATACTGTTGGTCGTTGCTGTGCTCGATGGACACTTCATCTCAAACGGTTTTAAGTTTGCGGCACGAGTCTCTATTGCGGAGATGAATTAAGTAGACTGAGTTTGGCTCGGATTGGGCCTAAGTCAGTTAGCGAGGTAATACGGACCTCAACTTCCTCAAATTGTGACAAAGTCGCCTGCATAGAGGAAGCGTGATGTGTTCGGACTGGATAACTGGTTGTTGGTATGGATATTAAAAAAGAGATGGTGTCAGGACACTACCTTGAGGTTGGCCGTTTTCGTTTTTTTTATGAAAGAAGGTGGCCCAGAAAACGGCGGTTGTGAAGAAATTCTCGAAGTATTCGAACAAAATTCTGATCGCTGATCAATGTCTCCACCTTACACAGCAACCGTTTGAGGTAGACTATATCGTATGCAGCTGACAGTTCTACAAATACAGCGCCTGTGACCGTTCCTTGTCCCGAAACCATCCTCAATGTGTTGAACGAGTTTGAGGGTCTGCAGCAAAATTTGACGGTCTGATACCAGCTTGCTCCGGGATTAACTTCGGGCCAATAACACTCGTTAGTTGGTCTAGCAACTGTCTCTCAAACAGTTTGTATGTATGGCAGAGCTAGTATGGAAGAATGTGTGATATTGGACGTAATTTTTTTGGATCGTCTGGTGGTTTACCTGGCTTCGAATTAGCTACGACCTTTAATGTTCTTCAGAGACGGGGTATTGAAGCTGATTCCAGACAGTTGTTGTATAGTTGCAGCCACCACAACTCAGCAACTGGGCCAAGCTGTTTGATTTGCTCAACTGAGATGTCGTCTAAGCCAGAGGCTTTACCACACTTAAGACCCCTACCTAATTGCCGCGACGATATCAGACTGGTCCAAAAATTCTATAAACCCTATGCAAGACTATTTTTACCAGGTTATCAAATTTCAGATTCATAATAAGAAAACTGTAGCTGGAGTGGGTATGTGTCTATGGCAACCCATTGAGAAGATTCCAGAAGCAAATTAGTCAGAAAAATGGTGACGGGATTTACCATTTCAGTTTTGTCTCAATCTCAATGGGATGATAAAATTCGACCCAAAACTGAACAACCGAAACCAGCCGTAACGTGCTATGTTTACAGTAAGCACGAATATATGGCCAACGCCTGCCCCAAGCGCTGAAAGAACGAAGGCTCCACACCAAGCATCAGCACTAATCAATTGAACCTGTGCTCCAGAGCAGCTGGTGGAGTGTGACACATAGGAGGTACAGATTTCCCTGTTATATTTGACTCAGGATCAGAATGCCAGATAGAGCATAGTAATTGAAATCTTATTAATGATGAGCAATTTCATGAACAAGTGATCCTTAAAGGTATAGATGTGGGGAACGTAGTGTGCTCATTACAAATTAAATGTCCAACCATGGTACAAAACCACAAGTTTGAAATAATTCACGTTGTATTCCCGGACGAATACCGGATACATTATAATGATAAAAATACTTCCGATTTTTCTAAATTATAGACAACTCAATTTCTTGGCACCACAGGTGATCATTTTGGCTAAAATTCATGTTGGTGGTCGCGTTAGTGCGCCATGCCCGTTTAAGATAAACGCGTTTTTAATAAAAGGGTGGTGTTTCTTTCAATAACTTTGATAAAAACGATCTTAAAGTTAGTCTAGTCGGGTGGTTACAAGCGTTATACAAACTTCGTATTTTTGAGGCAGTAAAAATCCAAATTATTTGTTTGGTGTGCGAAATGAATAATGGCTGATCACGGGCGATAGTATGAAAATTCAGCATTTAAGTTTTTTTTTAGCACTGTGTAAGAAAATAACCTGAACGAGTTTTGAAATATTAATGGAAATAATAGAGTCTATAAATATTCGGACAGCAGTACCTCGTGGTTAAAAAGTTCTGGTAGATATCGTGGAAAATTATGATGACGTGACGGCGGGCAGTATGATGATGATATCCTTGTTCACGAAACAAGCCACAAGAATAATGCCATGCCTAACAGCAATATAACTTTGGCAATTAGTGATACCATGTCTGTGAATAGCAATCCTGTATCGATTAATAATGTCTGTCTGTAAATAGCAATCCTACATCGATTAATAGTGATATAATGTCAGTGAATAGCAATCCTATGTCGATTATTAGTGATACAATGTCTGTTAATTGCTATTATTACTAAAGTACTCATAATAATTAGGAAAAGAGGTGATCCTGTGTAGTCTTATATAAATTCTTATATAAGTAGTATTGTATAAATTCAAGTATTATATGTGAACAGACAGCTGTGCTGCTGGGGAGTTTGTTGCGCCACTTCTTATTTCCAGCTAAAGCACTAGGAAGTGGTGACGGGTGGGCGTTTTTGGGGGGCTGTCTCATGTAAAAGTGCAGATTCTCAGCCTAGTTTGAATAAAAGACTTTTGATTTAGTCGGCAATGTCTGGTCCAGGGGACAATAGTTTTGCAGGGTCATTAAGTGTTAATGGCCGGACCAATAACAAAAAGTAAAAATTGAATAATTTCTGAAAGCTCAGTAACGAGCGGTCCAGAATAAGTAGCAACTGAAGGGATGAACTGGATCAGTATGCTAGTAAAAGGTTTTAAGGCTCTATGTTGAGCGGTCCAGAGTTATGAGCAAACCCTGAAATTGTGAACTGGACCAGATTGCTAGTCAGGATGAACGAACATTAATAGCATCGTTGTCTTTTTAGACACTGTTTGATGAGACTATGCGCACGAGGACGTTCGCACGTTACGCACTGCAATGTGTCACTTAGGCCTCCCCACTCTCCCCACTACTCTACTAAACTACATAAGCGAGCGCGCAACAAGGAGGGGATCATTCTTGTCGCAGGCTCGGCCCGGTACACATGTTGTAGCGCTTAGATACTGTAGTCTGAATTAAACTATTATTACAGTGAATTAATAAGTTGTGGAAATAAAAGCTGACTTCTGCTATATACTTCATTAATTTAAGATGTTGGACCCTCAGCCTTCATATACATTTAAAAGTACTTTGGACATAAACTTATATAACAAGATACCTTTGCATAGTATCGTAGTATAATCATAAAAATCGGCTCTTGCTGATTATTAAATAAACTAGAAAGACTTTGAACTTTTCATTTTAGTTATATCAATGTTTTGTGTAATATAGGAATATCACAAAAAAAAATCCGTGCAAAAACCGGGCCGGAACCATAAAACCGCACTTGTCTTGAACCGAGCAGTGTAAGTCTCAGCAGTGTCCGTGAGATAAATATTACCTAGCCCGGTCGGTCATATGAGTAAAGAAACGGAACAGTGACATGATAAATAATTATATTTCTGTAATTAGCTTTGTACAAACACTTTTACACGTCAATAATATTTAAAAAAAAAACTAGCTGAGGTCGGCTACTCGCTCCGTCGACTCTACATGATTTTGATCCTTATTTACATTACAGTTACGGATCAATGTTCTAGGAAAGAAGACACGGCGCGCGCCTTCTCGAAGCAATACGAAAATATAATATATCTCTCTCGGTCGGTTGTGCTGTCCACTAAGCGACAGCGATGTTTACAAAGTACCTACCGAGTACCTACTACTCAATCATATTTTCAATGGTCGCATTACTTTTTCGCAAATGCGATCATGATCATTATCGGTAAGACCGCACGGAACATTTTCCTATGCAAGTATTTTTACGTAGGTATGGAAGTTTGTTTTTCACATACGCGATTGTAGTCCTTATCTCTAATGACTTTACGGATAAATTTTGGACGCAGGAAGAAAATACTTCAAAGTATGTTGACCCTTGGTTTTTGGCGCTGGCTAAAGGTGGACGTACTTAGAAGCCCTGGTACTTATTTACAAATTAGGTCAAAGCATAATGAACTTTATGTCAATTGCGTAAGGTACAAACTAGATAAGAGCAAAAGAAAAGGTCGGGCGCCTTTCCCGCAGTTAGCAGCTTGTTTCGGCCGTGTGTATAACTTAGACTTTTTACTGCTCCTCAACACATTTAGATTTAGTTAGGTCTTATGTTATTACTAGTACGCATGGCTACAGATCAAGTTATACATTTCCAGTAAAAGCTGATCTCGCATTGTATAGGATTTCCTTACAATGAGAAGTCAGCGTAAACTGGAAACGTATAGCTTGATGTGTAGCCGTGAGTACAAAACAGCCCTAGAAAAAAATATCTTTATGTTCTTGGGCTGAGTTTAAGTATCAAAACAATTAGTAGCTATGAAGACAGATAGGTAACTTATAATAATATATCACTGGGTACCTAATACTTACTGTGAGGTACATATTCCCAACCAAGATCGTAAATAATATTCCAAGTCCGTAAACAAAACAAAGTTCGTAAGAATGTAGGTATGCTCGATACCAAATCACAAGGCAAATCAAAATCCAAGTTCATAGCATAGGTCAATAGTGTTAGAAAATTATTACAATACCTACAATTTCACAAACAAATACGTACGCACGTGCACTTTACTGTACGTAAAGTAATCATAAAACACTGAATTTCATTAGTGAAAGCCGTAGTAGATAGATGATGACAACAAACAATCCGAGTCGTTGCGCTTGTGTGAGTGCCTGTCGGAGCGATTCGCACAGCTACCGTGCGCAGTACGACCACGCACACATTGACATTTGCTTGACGCGATGGCACTACTAGCTATTGAAAATGTATGATAAATTTGGATGTTTTCCGTAATACCAAAAATGATGAATGAAAACTTAATGTCTTTCCAATACTATTTCGCTAATTTGTAACAAATATTACAAATATTGTTGATTATAATACAGAAAAAAATAGATGAAAACATGTCATTTACGCTGTAAAAATGTGTGAAATTCAATTCGCTAAAACTTCCTATTATGTAAGTTTTTTTGGAAAAAAAAAAAGATGTAGGAACCTAGATAAATACTGTCTAAATCCGAATATCAGCATAATATTGTGGAAATATGCTCCAATTTCAAATGATTTTGGTATTACGTTTGTATGGGCAGTTCATACAACGCTCTTAAGTGTTAATTCTATGTAAAAATATTTGATTTTAATTCTGCAATGATTAGTTCCAGCCTGGGAAGCAGTATGCAGCAACTTCCACCCGTAAAATATGCACATACAGAAGATGCGGTTGTTATGATGCTACCCAAACCTATTCCTCAGGGGACGATAACCGACTTTTAATGATTTTATACTGAAGATCATTTCTAAACGAATAGTGTTAATGATTTGAAAAAAAAAATATGTTAAATTAGAGCATTTTCTCAATAACTTTGTATGTGAATATTTTAGATTATGTTTAAATATTACATAGCGAAATTAATTTATAAAGTTATGTCTAACGCGGATAAAAAACTGAGAATGGCGCAAAATCTACCAAGCGTATTTTTCTGAAACCTTCACCAATTTAAAAATAATCTTTTAGTATACGCGTTTTATTAAAATACCTTTTGTTTTGTGTATAATAAATTAGTATTGCGTCAAATTGGGGACAGCGCTCCTTTATGGGCGTGTCCTATTACTGGCTGAACGTACGACGCGTTGCGTGAGCTCAGTACAGAACACGCAAGCTAACCACTCAAGGTCACTGGCATATATCTGCGTCTTAACACGCGTTTCGCCCCTCCACTACTTCTAGTCATAAACAGGGATTAAAGCCACACTTGCTACCTCGAACGGCCAATAGGCATACCCAGATGGCCGGACCGATAGATAATCAAATCGACAGCTGAAACAACACACCGGGAAAGGTTTCCCGCACAGTGACCAAGTTTGTACAGCAGCTACAATAGCAGAGCATGCAAACAGAGGATCGGCTGACCGGCTCCGCATGCAGACTAGTTGACAGAACGTTTTTAATCAAAGTTCGAGCACAAGGCTTTGATAGTCTCGCTATGGAATACGTCGCTATTGTTAGCCCGTGGTCATCGTCCGCTTTGTCTTGCGATGCAAGTTATTACGCCGTCACCGCCACTTCGCACGCACCGCGAGTCGCGTTATGAGTGACGCGTGACGGCGTCATTGTAGCTCAGTGATCGTGAACACGTGTGTTTCATGTAGGTCTGTGTGCGGCCCATGTTGGTAAGTTAACGACACTCGTGTTAGATTATAAATTATTTGCCACGTCATTAAATTATGAATTTTGCTGTTATTATAAACATAACATAACATCACGCCTTATTTTCCGGAAGGGTTGGGCAGAGATGGACCAGTACATCCACAATACGCCAGTTATGTCCCGAGCTTATTTCCATCAGCCATGAGCACGAGGCTCAGCAGTAGCGCTTGCGACCACTGGAGCAACGAGGTCCTCATGGTATTAGGATATTATGTGTTGAATAGTAAAGTCTGTCTCATGTATGAAGCTTGGAACCAATGTAGAAGTACACACATCAATAAAAAACTTTTTTACAAAAAAAACAACTGACTTCCACCAAAAACACTAAAAAGTGAAAAATAACTTTAATTTCGGAAGCACATAACATAATCACGCCTTGTTTCCTCGAAGGGTTGGGCAGAGGTGTACCTGTAGTACAGCCACATTTAATATTATATTTAATTTCATTTCGGAAGTCGGTGTCTTTGGTTTTGTAATTTCGTTTATGGCCACCGACTTCCGAAACTTTCACTTTTTAGTGTTTTTGTTGGAAGTCGGTTATTTTTTTTGTAAAAAAGTTTTTTATTTTTCACTTTTTATGGTACCTACCCCACACCAATTCGTATACCACTACTTGCTATGAAAACAACAGTGACAGGAAGTTTTATAACATCATCAACATACACCGAGTGGACTAAATACGTATTATTGAAGAGTTAGCTGTAGATCTGCAATGTATAATAATTATGAGACAGCGCAAGCTTCCCCTACCAAATAAAATAATTATAAAAATGAGTTCATAAACAAATAAGTGATGCCTGAACATATACAGTAACAAAACCCTGTCGTTCCTTGTAGGGACGTACCTATACATTTACCTACAAGCACAACATTGCTGGAATTATAATTTAAAAAAATTAAGCATTGGCTAGTTGAGAAGTCAAAATCAAAGAATTAAAAAGGTAAGAAATCTGTTAAACATTTTTTTTTTTTTTACAGTTTTTATAAGTGATTTGCTTTATTACGTATGTATACCGATTCTTAAAACTTAGGTAGAAGGAACAACAGTGTTTTTGTTAAATATTGTATAATACTAGCTTTTGCCCGCGGCTTCAGCCGCGTGGATGCCAGAAAAAATATCACGGGAACCGGGATTAAAAGTACCTATCCTACATAAAAGGAACCCTAGTGCAAAATTTCACGTCACTTCCAGTAGTTTGGGTTGTGCGTTGATACGTCAGTCAAACAGTCGGTCAGTTTCTCCATTTATTTATATAGATAGATTCGTTATTTAGATCAATACAAAATAATAATAAATTAAGACCTATTAGTTTCTTTTTGTTATTCAGGTAATCAATTTCAAAATTGTTGACCTTTACGTGATCAACGTCCTGAAAAACCTTGAAAATTACACCATATTGATTTGTAGACTATTTACCTCTTTACACCCCCAGAAGGGGCTGTTTAAAAAAAAACATGAACACGTTTTACCTATTTATTTGATGACAGGAGTAACCCTGCGAATTGTCGAATTGATACATTTCATATGATTTCTCCATATAATAATAAAAAATTAAAATCTTTTATTTCAGACCCATAGATCCATTTGGTTAGTATACACAAGACTTAGAAACTAGTGGTAGTACTTAAATCTACCAGAAAAACATAAGACACACATAATATAAGTTGTGAAACCCCGTTACACCCCTTTAGGGGTTGAACTTTCAAAAATCTGTTTTTAGCGGTTACCTACGTCATAATAACTATCTGTGTGCCAAATTTTAGCCCAATCCATTCTGTGATTTGAGCTTTGTGTCGATAGATCAGTAAGTAAGTCACTGTTTCCTTTTGTATGTATTAAATCTATAGTGAAATTCGACATGTTACGATGACCCCAAATAAATTGGGTTTAGGGCAGAAGACTGATGATGAAGTATTCAGGCTAAGTTTCAAGTTAATAGATCAACGAAAGAAGATTTTTTTCATACAAACTATATCCATCCCCCCTTTACACCCCCAAAGAGGTTATTTTTTTTAGTGGTTTGCAACTTTTCCATTATTTGACTTATAGGTTATACCAATTTTCGAGTTAATCAAGCCACGTAGTGAAATCCTCTCTTGTAAAATTGACTACCCCTTTTCACCCCGTTATGGGTAGATTTTAAAAAAACCCTGATACAAGTTAGTCTTCATTTTTGGTTTTAAGTATAAATACTGAGTTTCGAGTTGATCGGACCGTGCGTTAAAAATCTTCTATACAAGCTTTGACAACCCATGCATTGAAGTTAAGATAACAAAAAAATACAAACTTTATAATTTACTTACGGAAGTATTCGTCCAAGTTTCAAGTTTATTAACTCTAGGAATAAGATTTTTCATGCAAACAAAACCCCCCGTTTTCCCCCCTTAAAGGTCAAATTTCCAAAAACCCCTTCTTAGCGATCCGCCTACGTGCCAAATTTCAGCCCAATCTGTTCAGTGGTTTAAGCTGTGTTGATAGACCAATTAGTCACGGTTTCCTTTTATATGTATATATGGCTAGATATATATATATTGAGAACCTCTTCCTTTTTTGAAGTCGGTTAAAAATCATTTATAGCCAGGGTGCATCTCATGTCAATTCCAATAAGACCAAACACGGGTAGGATACATTGTTTTATTACGGAGTTCCAGTGCCTACCTTCCGGCTTCATCATCAGATCAGTTTGATGGTACCATTTTGATCAGAACTATTTATTTAAATTTGCTTTGCTTAACTATCTTAATCCAGATATCTCATCGCCACCCGTGAAATACGTATCATTGAGAAGTTCCGGTGGCCATCTGTGGCCTTCTTCATCAGTTCCACTTCACCAAATTATACTTTCTGAATGCAAATGATTGACTTGTTGATGAAAATATAAAAATCGCTATATGTATGCCTATAATATTTGAGGAGTTCCCTCAATTACTCATGGATCCCAACATCAGAACTAAATTTTGATAAAAATGGGACCAATCTGGAAGTATATCCTTTCAAATAAATTTTTTTTTTTTTAAATCGATTCGTAAACGACGGAGATCTGAGGTAACAAACATTAAAAAAAAAAAAAAAAAAAAAACACGACTTGAGAACCTCCTCCTTTTTGTGAAGTCGGTTAAAAAAGTTTGTGATTACTAGCAAAAGCTGATAATATATTTTTTTAATTTAACTTTACCAAGAAAAAATGTTTACATTATATCTTTTTTATGTGAAATATCTATAGGCGCATATGTAGTAGTGTGTAAATGAGTGTGTAGTGCGATGTTTCACATCGGCCAGTCATCCCGTGACAGCTCAATTTTTTTTTAAGAAATACACTGTTTGAAATAAAAAAAAATTTTTTTTTAAACAAAAATTGAGTAATTCAATCCTAATGTAATTGTAACAGAAAGATGGAAAGAAAAAGATCGTTTAACCAAACTTATACAAAAATGTTTTAATAGAAGGTTTTTATTTAATACAATATAACTCCTCCCCTGGCTCGCACACATGCGGAGTTCCTCCTGGGCATGCTCAGGATCAATTTATCCAGCATTTCTTGCGGTAACCTGTCCCATTCTTGAATAGTAGCTTCTCTGATCTCTGGCTCTGTCTGGGGAGGTGGCTGACGGTTCCAAACAGCTGGCTTAAGAGCATCCCACGCGTGCTCTATTGGGTTTAAGTCAGGCAAGCCGACAGGCCGTTCTAACTTTGTGATATTGCATTCTCGGAGAGCAGCATTGACTCGTTGAGCTCGATGTGCGAATGCACCCGCATTATCATCGACCAGTACGAGTTGGTGCCCATGGTTTACTAGGAACGGTCTGACAATTGCATCTATAGCGACTGTACCTAGCTATCTGCCGTCATGGAGCCTCGATAAGCGATCAAAAGCGTTCTATTTCCCGTCTTGCTGAACGGTTCCAGTGGCCGTTGTTTGCCTTTCAGAGTCTCCACGTCTTCTCCAGACACGGACACGTCTGTTAACCGGATGAGTACTGATTCACGATTCGTCAACGATGAGACAGTTTTGCCAAATGTTTTCCTCATCTTCTTCATTTTTCCGGAGCCTAGCCCACTGCAATCTCCGTCGCTGACGTTGCCGTGAATTCAGAAGTGCTTGCCAAGACCTCCGTACTCGTAGTCCAGCCTGGTGTAAGCAATTCCGAATGATCTAAGTGCTAACTTCAGTAAGTCCAAAGGCGGCCCGCACTTCTGCTATTATTTTAGTGGCGTTGATTGCTGGGTCACGGGCTGCCAGCAGTCTGATAAAGCGCTTCTGAGCAGCAGTCAGAACAGTTGGGCGACCACTGCGGCGTCGGTCAGTTAAATTGTCCATGTCGGAGTACCTCTGCAACGTTGCTACAACACAGGATTGGGGTACAGCAACTCTGCGTGCCATTTCTGTCGAGGAATATCCTTCTTCCCTCAAAGTTACATTTCTTGCTCGTAAAACTTCTGATAATCCTCTTGGCATTTTATCAATAACAACTTTCCTTGATAAAATATTATAAATCTGCTAAAATTTACTAAGTCAGATTTCTGAATGAGCATAATGTGGAGTGGTACCTATACGTAGTAGCATATAATATAATATAAGGCATTACGGATAACTGTTAGTGTGAGTAATAAAGGGAACGCTGCACTGAACACACGCCTATTATTTGACGCCTCCGGAATCCCCCACACCTCATGGCGACCTTGCCAGCCGTGTCGTGTCGGGCGCGGGTATTTTTTGTGGTCAGCATATTCCTACACGTAGGCGCTGAGGCCCTGTGGGTGAGCAGTTAAAAATTGCATCGGTTGAAGAACAATAACGCGTGCAAGTGAGCACTATCGATAATTAAAAAAAAAAAAAAACCAAATTCATATTATAAAAATCGCAATGGGAAAAACTTATTCAAAACAGGAAGAAAAGGAAATAATAATCGCACAAAGTGGACAAAACAATGCCAGAATCCAGGAAACGGAACAACACACGCAAATAAATACCATACTTTTGGGAATTCTTTTGGCTGCGGTAGCAGTGGGCGTGCTGTACCTGATGTGGCGCCGGAACAAGAGTAACCAGCAAAAGTGGATGCAACGGCAGATTAACGTCGAATTTCTGAGGCGGATGGTGTCCAGACTCTCTGCGAGGAGGGCTGCTGCCGGGGGAACCATGTTTACAGGAGGCGCAGAAGCCGACATCGGACTTCAAAACGTGTGAGTACAGTGAAAGTGTAAAAGTGAAGTGCAAGCGTATCCTCTATAAATAAGAAAAGAAGTGAAAAAAAAAGGTTAAGCACTACGGACATTAGTTTCATATCATATCCATAGCATACCAACTATAGCTTATTGGTATTTTTAAATTGTCTTTGATGTTGTATTGATAATTATTTTTTTATATTATGTTGACTAAATAAAATAAATAAATAATCATTTTATTTCAAGTATTATAGACTCATAACTTAAATATTTATATACACTCAGTCACATTACATAATCAAATACATTGAATTAATATAGAAATTAGAAAATAACAAAACAACAAATAGGTATCTAATAGACAAGTGTTGCAGTGTTGCCACATTACGTATGTTCAATGTGTAACCTACAGCAATGATTAATGTAGGCGCAATCGACCCTTTCCGCGAGCGCGGCCAACATGCTGTTGGAGCTCCCCCGCACCCGCCGAACCAGCGAGGTGCCTCTCTTGCGCATTGTTGTATAAAAACAATCTACGCGCGCCTCCGCAAACATTGTCGAATCGCTGCAGTAACGGGGGAGAGCCAAGAACATCCTGAACGCATTGTTAAACTGGACTCGAAGGGCGCTGTACGACTTTTGCGTGTAGTTAGTCCATAGGCTACATGTGTATAATGTAGTGCAGTAGGCTCTAAAGAGAGTAATTTTAACTTCTGCTGAGCATCGCGCGAACCTACGGATTACCATATTCGCTCTGACCGACAGCGCCCTTCGCTCCCGTTCAATGTCTGAATCATCTTTCAAGTCGGAAGTTAATAAGTGCCCTAAGTACCTAAAAATATTAACTCTTTCTAAGGGTGTGCCATTCAGCTTTACAGCTGGCATTTCATCAACTTTTCTCTGCCCGCCCTGAAAGACCATACACTCTTTTTTATGTTATACAAAAGTCCGTGATCATTTGCATAACCCTCACAGATACTCACCAGCTTTCTGAGTCCGCAGACCGAGGCACTCAGCAGCACCATATCGTCCGCGTAGCTGATGTTATTGAAACAGACGCCATCTATGTAACAACCAATATGCTGCTCGCTAAGCGCCTCGATCAGCCCATTAATGTACAAATTAAAAATGGCAGGAGAGCTCAAACCCCCCTGCCTCACTCCACATTCCAACCTATACGGGTCCGACAATGTGCCCGCCCACTTGACATGATTCACCTGGTTCCCGTACCAGTACTTAAAGATGGTAATAAGTTCATTCGGTATATGAGCTGCTTTCATTTTATCCCACAGGATATCAAACTCAAACTCAAACTCAAAGCATTTATTTCAATTAAACCATTGACAGGCACTTTTGAATTGTCAAGAAGTCGGTCAGTTACAAATATGAAGCTAGTTGCCCATTCCAAATAGTAGGTTCCTATGGAGAAGAACGGGCAAGAAACTCCACGGACACTCTTTTAAATTAAAATATTGGTACAAAATATTGGTTACATCATTCATATTGAAGTTAAAGATGTGAGAACGATGCAATACGTCAAAAGCGTCCGTGATAAAAAGATAACAATTCAAAACTAAAATAATTAACAATCATAACAGACCAGGTCGAAGGCTTTGGAAAGGTCGAGGAAGCAGGCGTACACGGATGTTTTCCTCTCAGTGTAATATTTGACAGCACTCTTCAGACACAATATCGCGGTTTCCGTGGACAGTCCTGGTCGAAACCCGAACTGATTATCATGCAATTTTAAGTATATGTTTAATTGTGTAATCAGAATGCTGTCAAACACTTTCGCACCTACTGTTGCTAAGGAAATAGGTCTATAGTTAGATAAGTCTGACAAATCTCCCGCCTTGTTTTTCACTACCGGTACTACGATAGTCCTCATCATGTCGTTAGGTAGGTATGAGTGTGATATGCAAAAGTTGTACAACATGGCCAGCACTCTACACATATGAGGCCCAGCGTGCTGCACATGTTCCACACTTAAACCGTCATGGCCAGGTGATTTGCCTTTAGAAATAGATTTCACCGCCTTTGATACATCCCTGGCCGTAATCCTGGTATCAACACATTCCCCACTCATCCCACCGTCACTTCGAGATGACGAAAATGGTCCTAACGGTGACCTAACAGTAAAGTTATTTTTAAATTTATCAGCAATGCTTTTTAAATTATTCGAACCGTCAACACTCACAGGATGACCCGGCCGAGTCCCCAAACAATTAGTATTTTTCCAAAAACCACTGAAATCTTTCACACTATGCTTAGCAGCGAGAACGTCCATTTTCAGTTGGTCTTGATGATTTTGACACTATTTTAACCGCGATTTAAATATTTTTCTGCTCTCGCACATCTTAGTATATA
Organism: Tiliacea aurago; assembly: GCA_948098905.1. Lineage (NCBI taxonomy): Eukaryota > Metazoa > Arthropoda > Insecta > Lepidoptera > Noctuidae > Tiliacea > Tiliacea aurago. Next base: position 24,830,846 of record OX402596.1, read on the forward strand.
TATCACCCGTGGTAGGACTACCGCATAATAGCCATTCCCGAAAACTCGCCCGGGCCACCCCATGACTGTCGCTAATTAGTTTATTCCAACCAACAATGATCTTAGGTCTACGTTTACTCCGCTTACGATTATGACTTCGCTATTAGGATCCTATGGAATCGCATTTAGAAAATATCTGCACGAAATTAGAAAAAATACAAGTAGATTTAAGGAAATTAGGAAGTGAAAGGAGAGAAAAATATAGAGAAAACACGCTAAGTAAAATAGAGCAAGCAGAACAATATTATGAGGAATTCAAACAAATATTAAGACTAGGAAATGAGCAAGAAAACAGTCCTAATTATTTGTCAGTACGTATTAAGGAAAGTCAAACAGATAGAATATTGTTAGTATATGATAAAATTAAAACTTATAAACAAAATATAGCGTTAAGCCAAAGTTTACCAGACACTAGTTCAGAAAGGGAGGTATATAATAACCAGTAAAAATGGAAACATTTGATTTTAAAACGGCTGCTACCTTAGTGCCGATAATGGACGACAAAGATGAGCCAGTTGAAAAAGTAATTGAAGGAATAGAGATGTATGATACCTTTCTCAAAAGTAAGGATTGCAAAAATCATCTAATAACTTATGTACTTAAAACAAGGTTGACTAGAAATGCAAAATTCAAGCTAAAATCTAGCTATGCATCTTGCGGTGAGTTGATACACGACATAAAACAGTATTTACTGCCCAAGAAGTCAGCAATTTCTTTGATAACGCAAATGAATAATGTTTCCCAAGAAGGATTATCGATTTCGAAATTCGGTGAAAAAATTGAAGACCTTTTTGTGAACCTTACAATCTCGCAGGCTGATTATAATGAAAAAGCAAACTAGATTTTAAGGCCCATAAATGAACAGTTGGCTATAAAAAAGTTTGCCGATGGGTTACGAAATAGACGGTTAAGCACGATTATTGCAGCTAGGAATTACGCAAATCTAAAAGATGCCGTGCGCGCAGCAGAGGATGAGGAGCTGGCACAGCCCCAGACGTCCCACGCTGTGCTCAACATGCAAGGTAAGTCTAGAAATTATTATAGAGGTAGGTCTGTACGCGGGTACCGAGGTTCTCATCAGCAAGGTACACGAGGAATTTTTAATCAAAATCGGCCAAGCCAACCTCACAGAGGAACTTATTATAACCGAGGGTTTTATAGTAATCGTATACAAAATAATTTTAGAGGAAGAAGCGGAGTTCGTTCGTTTCGAGGAAATTATAATCAAAACCAACGGGGTCGACAGAATGTTTATTCTGCTCAACCCATGAACTCGGACGAAACCCAACAAAGTAAATCGGAACAAGATAATAAAACATTTTTTCGTGAATAAAGAGTACATTTTAACATTAAACGAAAATATAAGGTACGTTTCTATGAATTTATATAATAAGGAATGCTTTTGGTTACTTGATACTGGAGCGTCAATTTCCGCTGTACGGGCGCAAGCGGTATCGGAATTCGTAGAAGTACACTGCGATAACATAGTTATAAATGGTATAGGTGGAAAGATTTATTCAAAAGGTTACGTTTATTTAGACCTACAATTACATGATGGTTCGATTTACCAGCATAAATTTTATTTATTTGACAAATTACCATGCAAAGGAGATGGTATTATTGGATTAGACTTTTTGACAAAGTTCAACACGAACATTGACTTAGAGAATTCATATTTAAGATTAAAACAACAAAACACTTATTGTGATTTACCCATATTTAAAGAAGAAGAAAGAAAGAAAGAAAAGAAAAATAATTTTATTCGTCACAGAAACACGTGCCTGGAAAACACAAACTCGAGCAAGTAAACATTAAAAAAAAAAAAACCTATCTACATTATAATCACGAGCACAAAAATAACAAATAGTCGGCAACTGCACGTCATGACTGTGTTAAAAAGGCTTGCACTCAGCATGATGCTGTGCTATGGGGGACCCACAACACAGCGCCACCAAATTTACCAATTTACGTCACCAAAGGTCCACCTTTACGAGTTATATCACTATACCAGCGCGAAGCGAATCGATTCATTATTACACATTAATATTTGGCTAAACACAAATTTTGGAAAATTAAACAAACTGCTGAACATGACGCTTCATTTTCCCGCCAAGAAGTCCAACAAAGTTGTTGCACAAACACGACCACAGAAAACTAAACTGACATTCAAAATTTTTTTTTAATGTTACCAAGCCATATTTTACGTTTGGAAATGTTTAGTTTACGAGAATATGTACCAGACCATCGACTAAAGCCGCTACAAACAATACTAAACCTTACTTGAAGTGGAAGTTAAGCTTGTAATAGCATGAGTCGTCAGGGTCAGAGAGTTGAGAGCCGTCAGGGCCTGTCAGGTATTAGGTACACACTCGAAGAAACTATAGTTTGGGTAAATAATACAAAATAACAACATCACATTTTCAATTACCCGCCAAAACACGACTTGAGCAAAAGTATCACCTAGTATTTTTTAATACTCGTGGCAAGCCCTAAACGTTTATACTTTGGTAACGTTTGGGTAACGTCAACGATTTTGTCGCTCAGAACAAATAGCGCGATACCGTTTCTTACATCAGCTAAACCAAAACTAAACCAAAGCCAAAAACGTTCCGTTCGAACGGTAATTACGTTGAAAAATAGCGCGATCGGCCCCAAGGTAGGAGAGTCTAACTTAAAAACGAACTTACATGCTACGCGGCCGGAGCGACGCCTACGTACACGCACACACTTACACATAAGCACTACCGACACACACTACAACACGCGCGCGCGGTTGGAAAATATTACATTCCTGTAAGTTCTGTGAAGCAGAACAAGGTTCTGTGATTATGCTGGTAATACGCACAACCTTTCGTGGGCTGGCTCCAGGCTCCAAGTTATTTAATATTGGAAAACTTTGCACGTCATATTAAAATACTCAAGTTCCATTCACATAATATCTCATTTATCCATATATTATGGCGACTAATCCTTTTCTTACCAGTCAGGCTTAAAAAACTATTCTGTATTTTCGAAAAGAAAACATTTTGATCGTGGTGACTCTATGTAATGTTATTATTATTCTTAGTAAATGTCAGAATAACGTTGAAATAAAAAAAACCTAGTCTAACCCTCAGAACAATTGACCCGAGTCCTGCTGACTGACATTGTTATTGTCATTGTCACGTCATTTGCCACAGGGCTGCTATCCCTAAAATAAATGTAATGAAATGAAATCGTTTATTCTGTTAATAGGATATTAGAATCACTTTTACACGTCATATAAAAAAATAAAAAATCTAGATGTAGCCGAGAATATAAATAATGTTTGTAGATAGTGATGCAAGCATTTTATTTTTCAACACTTGGTTAAAAAAAACGGGCGGAAGTAAAAAATATTAAATGCCCAAAGACATCAAAATAATTACCCTCTTTCAGCCTATACTCAGAAAGCTGTTTAAATTTTCAATTATTTTAGTACGAAGCCCCATACATTGAACTTTTCGTTTGTAAGTTTGTTTGTTGTTGCTTGTATGTAGTAGGTAATCTCCGGAACTAATGATGCAAATCCAAAAATATTTTCACTTGTAGAAAGCTACATTATTCCTGAGTGCTAGTGTATAGGCTATAAATTATATTTATATCAATCATATTAGCCGAGCTGTCACAATTTTTGTCTTGCAAGTCGGAAAGAAATACCTTATAATACAGAATTCACGAAAATTCAGTGGATAGAGGCTTTTCTAATTTTGCATATGTTCTCTATAAGTCTCGTCAGCCGATAGGCTATATATTATCACGCTATTTACTATGGGGAATGAGCAATATTTCATTATGTTTGTATTCCTTTACGGATTACAGCAAATTGTAAATAAACAAGCCAAAAGATTAGAACATTGCAGATAGTTACAGATTGAACCTTAAATGATTATCATCACGCTATATCTTTATGGGGCTAAGCAGTGAATCATCACGACTTAGACCTATACAGGCTGGATTTTTAAGATGGGGAAGTATGGGTATCTTAAAAGTTGCCATTTGCCATTATGATCTGCGTACACAAATTTTGAAAAAAATGTACTGTCAGCAAGAAAATGGGCAATTTTCACCAAAAATATTTATGATGTCAATAGATCCTGTTTCTTATGACATAGTTAGACCACTCGAGTGTTGATGCATCGGATCTAGTACACTTGCGCAAACCCACTTGCGCTAAAAGATGGTTGTTGTGATTTTGTGATGATTTTCGTCATGGGTGTCGTTTTTATGGTTTTAGAGGGCACTGACAACGATAATGGAGTCAAAATCAAAATTTGGGATGGTGTTACTGACAATTTGCAAAGTTTTCGTCATGGGTCTCGTTTTCATGGTTTTCATGGGCACTGACAACGATAATGGGGTCAAAATCAAAATTCGGGATGGTGCTATTGAAAATTAGCAAATTTTTCGTCATGGGTGTCGTTTTCATGGTTTTTAATAATAATATAATTTAAATCTTTATTCTCAGACCAAGATCCATTATAAAATAGCAAAATTAAGTTGGTACTTACTGACTAAAACATGCACGCTTAACAAACTTATTATCTATCTCACATATCTGATTATCGGTCTGTGTGCCGCCATCCAGTGAGATAGCATTAGGCCATACACCCTGCCTGCTTCAGTAGCCACGAGGCTGTTGGGGCTGCCGTGCACCCGACGCACCAGTGATGCGATTCGCAGACGCAGCAGCGAGCCGAAATTCGGAACGCGTGCGTCCGCGAACATCCCCAGCGCGCTACAGAAGCGCGGCAGCCCCATCATTACCCGGAACGCGTTGTTGTACTGGGGGCCGATCGCACAATTTTTTAACGTAATTACCGTTCAAACGGATCGTTTTTGTTTTTGGTTTAGTTTTGGTTTAGCTGATGTAAGAAACGGTATCGCGCTATTTGTTCTGAGCGACAAAATCGTTGACGTTACCCAAACGTTACCAAAGTATAAACGTTTAGGGCTTGCCACGAGTATTAAAAAATACTAGGTGATACTTTTGCTCAAGTCGTGTTTTGGCGGGATATTGAAAATGTGATGTTGTTATTTCGTATTATTTACCCAAACTAGTATTTATTCGAGTGTTAATGGTTAATGAAAATTGGGCTGCTCCAATAAATTTACAGTGAATCTTGATTTGATTTATATATATTTTTTTGCCAACTAATTATATTTTTCTTTTTGATTGTTATATGTATACCATTTTACATTAACAATGACATGAATATTTACTTCGTAAAGTATTATATTATTTTAATTATTATGAATGTGAGGACTGTGGGTCATTGTTTTTTATTTTTTTTTCTCTTAGTTTTAATGATGGTCTGGCAGTTTGAGTACTTTATGCGGCCTACCCAAATGTCCTTTCTTTGGTATTGTTCGTGGAATCGTTGAGTTCCTTAAGTTTTGAGTTGAGCTGCACGATAACTGACAAATGCGTGCACTGACTGGACAGGTCTACTCAAATCTGTGTGATTCTTACCTCCAAAGACCATTTCAGACACCAATCTCCTCAAATAATCTGTCCAAGATTATATCCGTATTTTATATACACATTGACATTGATGAATTTTATATATATTATACAATGACATGAATATTTACTTTGTTAAGTATTATATTGTTTTAATTAAGTATTGTTAATGTGAAGACTATGTGGGTTATTGTTTATTTTTGTTTTTACTGAGTTAGTTTTCATCATTGTCTGGCAGTTTGAGTAATTTATGCGACCTATCCAAATGTCCTTTATTTGGTATTATTCGTTGAATCGTTGAGCTCCTCAAGTTCTGAGTTGAGCTGCACGACTACTGACAAATGCGTGCACTGACTGGACAGGTCCCCTCAATCTGTGTGATTTTTTCATCAAAAGATAATTTCAGGCACCAATCTACATGATTTGAGCAAGATTATGTCTGGACTTTAAAAGAGACTGTGACCTCTGAGTTTGTTTCGGCCTTTCTTCTCAGAGTAGTCAGTTACGAAACGCCGACCTCTTCTAGTTTTTGTTTTTGAATATGATTGACGTGTAAAAGTGTTTACACAAACCTTCTTACAGAAAATAAATCATTTATCATAATGTGTACCTAATACCTGGCAGGGCCTGACGAGTCTCAACTCTCTGACTCTGACGACTCACGCTATTAAAAGCTCAATTTCCTTTTTAAATAAGGGTTAGTATTGTTTGTGGTGGTTTTCGTCGATGGTCTGGTAGATATTCTCGTAAACTAAACATTTCCGAACGTAAAATATGGCTAGGTAACATTAAAACAAAAAGTTGAAAGTCAGTTTAGTTTTTTGTGGTCGTGTTTGTGATTGTGCAATAACTTTGGGGACTTCTTAGCGGGAAAGTGAAGCGTCATGATCAGCAGTGTTGTTTCATTTTCTATAATTTGTGTTTAGCTTAATATTAATGTGTAATCATGGTGGATTATTAACCATTAATTGTTTGTGAACGTGCATTAGTGTAGGCAAATGAAACAAAACAGTGCAACATCGCTTCAAGTTCTCTCAAAAGTCCGCGTGAGGTCTCAGTAAAGTGCCACATCTTTCCTGAAACCGAGGAGTGGGCGAGGATATCATCATCATGCATTGAATATAAAAAATCCGTTCTGACGCGTACATTTTATGATAAATTAGGACTAATTTTGTGTTATATCGACTGCAAATAGATGAATAATCATAAATAAGTACCTACTTATTAGTCTTATTATATCGTTGTAGATAATATTCGCACTAATTATATCATACTTACGAAATTATCCAAAAAATGATACATCAAAAGTTTTGTCAATGTTGATGAACTTTGGAGGTACTTAGATATCTTTATTTTTTACCTTATGAATGAGTAAGTATTTATTTTAATATGAAAGAATGAACTTTCTTCTTGTGTAGTTTTGACTAATACGCTGAGCGATAGCCGTTCTGCGTGAATGTGACGCATCCACCTCATGAGCGCTTTCTAACACATCGAGATAAATCCCAAGTACTTTAATGTTTTTTAATTCCAAAGTATGATTCAAAAAAATTCGTTCGATAGCGGAAAATACGTTCCCAACGAAACGCTTTTGGTTTTAAACGCTGTCAAAAAATAGCGTAATACTGAAAGTTCGATCGATCGTTCCTCCAACGTAACTTCTAAAGTAAAGCTAAATCGTTTCCGTTGAAATGATTAGCGAAATACGAAATGTGTCTAACGTAACGTTTTTGGTGGTGGTTTAGTTTTGGTATTAACGTTCAAAATTAGCGCGATCGGCCCCCTGACTAGATAGGAGCAGAGCACACTCACAACATGGTTCCGAAATAATGTTCTGCCTTACTCGCCTATCTCTGTCGCTGACTGTACAGTACAAACTTGCTACAGCCCCCGGCAGGGACTATAGTTTCTATTAAGTGGGGTGCTTCTTCTGACGTTATGTGGACTAAGTACGTACTGGGCAAGCCGGAATCGTCCAGCCTGTACAAAGCTAGTGGCTCTAAATAAAACGTGCAACAGTGATCATCACTGGTGAGTGGTGGTTTCAAACAGACCACGGCGTGTAGCTAAGTATCCCCATTTAAAACAAGCCTTATTGAAAGAGTCAAAACTGAGTTCGATAGGACACCCCCAGAAAAACATTTAAGTGTCGCGTGTAGCGCCCGCGATATCGCGCCAGTCTGCACGAGCCTATATTCTGCACATTAGGCTAATCTGTATTCAGCACAAGTTAGTGGTTATGCAACAAAGTTAATATGTAAAAAAAAAATTGAATCTGTACGTATTATGTGTAACTTCATTGTAGACGCCTTGGGGTGCCTGTCATGTCTACATAACTGAGTGGTGTTACTAACGTGTTACTCGTACTACATATATTTCAATGTTTTCAAGTTACTAATCTCGAGGACGATGCACGAGTATAATTGGGAATCAAACGAGCTTACCTCTTAAGCGAAGTCTTGATTCTAATTTTATGAACGGCGATCTGAAATATAATTAATTATACAGAGTAGTGTTCCTTACACACACGTATTAACATCGCATTTTTAGAGATAAAATATATATATTTTTTTAAGTTGGATTATTATCTCAGCGTTGGCAAGTGGCAACACAGAAACGTCACTTATTTTAGAGATCCTTAAGTAAGGAACAAGCTCTGTTTTCTGTACAGAGTAGTTCCGCATACTTACATTCACTAGGGTTTCCTGAAAGGATAAGTGAATTAGGTAGACTGATTATTGCAGCGTTGGGGTTGTTAGCTAGTGGCGGGTGGGTGATTATATTTCAGATCGCCGTTCATAAAATTAGAATCAAGACTTCGCTTAAGAGGTAAGCTCGTTTGATTCCCAATTTTATTTCACGGCGATCTGAAATATAATTAATTAAACAGAGTAGATGTTTAGAGTTGTCTGCAATATCTGGTTATAAATATTCTGGTTTGTTAAGTAGGTACTTTTTATTTTTGTTCATTACCGTTACTTTGTTAGGAATTAGCATTCCTATTATATTGTATTGTATAGCTTCAAGTTTTTTATGCGAACAGACAGCTGTGCTGCTGGGGAGTTTGTTGCGCCACTTCTTCTTCCCAGCTAAAGCACTAGGAAGTGGTGAAGGGTGGGTCGTGTTTGGGGGACTGTCTCATGTAATTTTTGACGTTCGAAAAGTGCTGATTCTCAGCCTAGTTTGAATAAATGACTTTTGATTTTGATATATAATTATTATTCCTATTCTTGGCTATTGTTAGTCAGCAATGAGGCATAATCAACATCGAGAAAACCCACATTGTGTTTGTCTCAATTGATGTCAACTTTAAGTTGAGCTGTTGTATTTGTTGTACTGTGAGAGGTAAAGGATTAATATTACTTTAACTTACTATTTCGCTTATCGTAACTTATGGTTATAATGAATTATTTGTTTTATTAGTCCACAGAGTCAACATTAGAGCCAAAGCGGCAGCCAACTTGTTTAGTAAAGTTTGTTCTGTATGTGAGATTGAATACTTTTGAATATTTTCGTGACTGGGAATAGCAGCCTTATAATTATGTCTCCATAAGCTTTAACGTTCACTTATTTGGGATTCAGTGTGGAACTTACTGCGTGAGATTGCAATAAGCTCATGAACTCTATTATTACGTTTAATTGCGTATTATAATATGTGTTTTAGTCACTGAGGTGGCAGGTTTTGTTGTCCAGATCGTTGTAAGAAGATCTGCATTTTTTTTTTTTATTGCATCAGCCGAGTCAATCCGCAGTTTGTGTTTGTATTATGTTCTTCATGAGCTTAAGGTCAGTCATTGCTGTCCCTATGATAGAGGTAACCAGTCCCCATGTTTATGTCAATCCTTTGTTCCCTCAGTTTAGAGGAATCTGAAAGTACACCTTTTACCTTATAGATAATTAAGGGAGCATTGAATAATACTTTGTATGGTTTTGGTTCATTTCAGTTACATTTTAGGAAATTTCCATAGATATCTGAAGCATTTGTTGTCTGCCGTTGTATCACATAATCATTTTTGCAAAGTATCTTGTACCGTCAGCCATTGCATCACAGAATCATTTTAACATATCCTGTACTTATAGTATTTGAATGTATGAGTATAAAAGTTACACAATTTTGCTTTATATATTTTACAAAATAGGTATCATTTGTAGCTCAGGATAATTAAGCCACCTAGGTGGCTGATGAAAAGTAACCTGTTGAGGCGAGGTGTGCTTCCATAGTATTGTCCTTGATGCGAGAGCTAGTTCACATAGTGGTGGGATAACATGCTATGAGCATATTAAAAGTATTTTATATTCAATAATAACAAATGCTTTGCGAGTGTATAAACGCACAGGCAGTGTGCAGGGTTGAGTAAGCTGTCACGCAGCTTTCATACTGTAAGTTAAAAGCATATCAAACCCCCTTTATGACAAGAGTCAGTGTCGTTAAGAGTATTTTATACTCAATGATAACAATCCAGGTACGGAGGTACGGTCCAGCACTCACAAGGGCGTATAATGCTTTTGCAAGTTTATAACACACAGACAGTGTGCAGGGTTGGGTAGGGCTGTCTCGCGGCCTTCATGCTCGTAAGTTAAAAGCATATCAAACCCCTTTTATGACAAGAGTCAGTGTTGTTAAGAGTATTTTATACTCAATGATAACAATCCAGGTACGGAGGTAGGGTCCAGCACTCACAAGGGCGTATAATGCTTTTGCACTTGTATAACACACAGACAGTGTGCAGGGTTGGGTAACGCTGACTCGCAGCGTTCATGCTCTTAAGTTAAAAGCCTATCAAACCACCTTTTTAAATTTTCTTAACCTTGATCATAGAAATGAGACTTACCTGTTATTACAAGTACATACCCGAGTTAGCTATACACACTGTTAGCTTTTCATCCAGCTAGTATCGGGAAGGTCACACGTTACTGGTGTGTCTCGCACGCACTGAATGTTGATAAACGCATACCAGTTAGCTATGCACAGTAACATCGCTAAGGGCTTCACGAGCCTCTCTGGCAGCTCCTCATCCAGCTAGTATCGTTGACATAACAATACTGGTGACATCTCGTGTCTCTGGAGAGATAATGCTTTATAACATTTGCAGCAACTGGCAATAGGCATTGTTAATGTCCACCATAGTGCTTATATAAAGCGCTATCAGTATCACGTACAAGGTGGTCAGTTAAAGCCAGGCACTCTCGCACATTAAGGTTGTGGGATGCCTCCGGATCTTGGGTCAGGTTTAGGAGTCTGCCTCTGATGTATTTATCTGCTTTCTGTTGATGTCGTTCATGAACGTCGTGGGCTCGTGGCCGTCTCAGGTCTCCACTAACAATGCACTCATTACACTTTCTATCACTTGGCAAAAAAAAAAAAAAATATATTTATATATTTTATCTCTAAAAATGCGATGTTAATACGTATGTGTAAGGAACACTACTCTGTTTAATTAATTATATTTCAGATCGCCGTGAAATAAAATGACCAGTAAGTGTATCAAGGGGCTCATTCCTCTATCTAAGACAGTCGCGTCCTGTGCCACGCGGCCACGCCGCGCACCGCATGCGTGACGTGTGACGTGCGGGGAGTCAGAACATGACGAGGACGACGAGACTTGCTCTTGTCTTGAGGAGCACATCTAATCTAACGGTATAATGATGTATTAGTTAGAGACTACATTAGGTAGGTATTTTAGTTTCGAAGAACTGGCGCAACATAAATATGTGTACGAGTAAACTGGAGTAGGTACGGATAGCAACAGAAATACTCTCGAATCCTCAAATTATATAAATGTTGCGCCCCGCCTCTCCAACGCCCGCCACAGAACTAACATTGGCAAACATGAAACAACTGAACAACCACAGCAAGTTCAATCTTTAGCGGTAACTTTTACTTATTTAGTATACCTACCTTCGGTGCCTAGTACATAGAATGCATACTAATTAGCATGCCATATTATTATATTGTGTTATGTAAATCTATAACAACAAGTCGGTACAGTACAACACTGAAGTCATCTATAGCTTCGTATAGCGACGACTCGGATGCGGGTTGTGGGCACACGAACGAATTATCTTTCGACCCATATGCTGGGTGCTTGGCATCGAAAGTGTTGCAACAATAACACTGAACTCTCTGGGGCGTTCATTGCATTGGGAGAGCTGTGAACGCTCCAGGGGTCAAATGGAATAATCATCAGCTAACCGACACAAGCGTACGAACAACACCACCGAGTGTCTTGAGTTCACGAAGTGCAGCAGAGACTCACATGCGAGTGTCCCGCAGTGTCCAAACTGCACACTGCCGACCGGCCGCTAGTCGGGTCTCCTCGCAGGCATCCGCACTGATCACTGCCCACTGCACTTCACGCTCACACTCGGCACACTCGCGGTGCTACCACAACGGTCACTCCACTGCCGCCGCGCACCGGTCCACTACTCCGCGATTATAAAAAAGTTGTGTTGTACAAAGTTGAGTGTCGTACGACGCGTGCGTTCGCGTTGTAGCGGAGCTCGCCGGCGGCGTGCGTGCGGGCGGCACGGCGGCGCGGGCTCACTGGCGGATGGCGGCCCGCCCGCCGCCGCCGCCGCCGCCGCCGCCAGCCGCCGTCTGCGCGCGCACTACGACTATAACAGTCTACAGCACACAAACTATCATGATGCCAGTGCACCTCGCTGCAAGGAAGGCTGGTTCGAGCTTGTCGTCAGTACACTACTTCCACTTCGTCCATCGCAGCTCTGGGAGCGCTTCTCTGTGCTGAGGTCCTATATATTGAAAGAGAGAGATTATACCGGATGACTTATTTACCATCTTGAAAAAAATAGAATAAATTTGGTGAACGGAGTAGAAGCCTATGGCACGTCCTTTTTTTATTTTTTTTATAACGTAGTAAGAAATTGATCTATCAACAATACTATACATTTGAAGTAAACTTTTTTATATTAGAACCATAAAAACAGAAATTTTGAAAAAAAAGAAACGATCAAAAAGTAGGTATCGAAATTCATGTCATACGCACCCTACTAAATGCGCGGTGACTAACCATAGGCCAGCTTCAAAGGATAGGATCGAACTACGAGTTGATTGACAAATTATTAAAAAGAAAATGAAAAAACAGGACTATGTGTACCTACTACTATATGCTTCTACTCCGTTCACCTAATATACCCTATTTTTTTCAAGACGGTAAAAAATCATCTGGTATATTGCTATGCGTAACCTAACGTGGATAAAGTTAATACCTACATTCCTCTTTAGTCTAAATATGATTCGCAATGACATTTTTAAGCGTAAGAAAAATATCCTTTTTGGTGGTGATTTTAACATATCAATGAAATCAAATCAAAAATATTTTTATTTCACATACCTACTAGCCTACATGGGCACTTATGAAACGTCAGAAGCTAGGTGCACGGTTCCAATTGGTCGTTTCCTATGGAGAAGAGCCGGCAAGCAAGTCCACATTTACTCTTTAAAAAAAAAATGGCTTTTACAATGTTTCCAAAATACAGTGTTAATAAGAATGAGAGGACAGCGTAGGCCCGTCAAACGTATCAGGTACTTAACATAATAGAAAATGGTCTACAGATCTACAGTCTATTATGCCTGCAACGTCCTCACATTAACAAAAAAACAATATAAAATATGATTAAAATAATAAAAGTTAGAACCTTGTTGAAATTAAAATTATAGGTCTATTAATGTCAAATAAGAAAAACATTATGTCAGTGAAGTTTTTAAAAAAAAGATAAATTAAAAAAAAAACATCGGTTATGTCAAGGAAGTACTTATGTAAAAAAAAAAAATAACATAACCATCGCAACATGGGAGCAGTTAATAGACATTTACATATTTGCTGTTAATGAGGTCAAAGTCAAAGTCAAAATCAAATTGTTTATTTCAAATAGGCAATAAAGGCACTTTTGAAAGTCAATATTTACAAAAAAATAGAATTGATTCTAGTCGCCCCTTCCAAAAGGTAGTTTCGTATGGAGAAGAATGGGCAAGAAACTCCACCGGTACTCTTTTAAAATCTAGTACAATATTTTTATAGGTACATTAATTATATAATTATATGTGAAGACGATGCACCTAGAATAAAATTACTATACCACAATAGGTAATAAAAAGAGTAAAGGCTTCTACATACCAGCGCGACTTGTCGCGCGACGCGACACGGCACAAAGGCCCCGCGCGTCGCAGGACGAGCGGTGCCTTTGTGTCGCGTCGCGTCGCGCGACAAGTCGCCCCGGTATGTAAAAGCCTTTAAGAATGAAGCAATGACAGATAAATTAATTATGTGATAGATACATGGTGCTCACATATTTACAAAAATTTAAAAAAATATATGTACGATTTCCTAAAAAATAACAATATCAGTGTGAGTTAAGGTAATCACAGAATTTAAAATAAATGTCATAAAAATAATAAATTATACAATTAAAATAGCAACCTGTTGGATTTTGTTTAGACTCTAGATTGTCCTATAGAGCAGGACCAGCATGTTTCCAAACATTCTTATCTTGTATATAATCCTCTAATTTGTAATATGCTTGTTTACAAAGTGTTCTTTTAATAAGAGTTTTAAATTTTCTTTCATTTAATTGCAATATATCACAAGGTATTTTGTTGTAACATTTAACAATAGTACCCCATAAAAGATGTACTTTAGATAACCTGAAAAATAGTTGATCAATTTTGTCTTTATTTCTAGTATTAAAATTATGTCTATCACTTATTTTATTAAAAAGATGTAGATTTTTCCTTACATACATAATATAATCATAAATGAATTGGTAAGGTACCGTCATGATATTAATATTTTTAAATAGTTCCCTAAGAAATTCGCGGCGACTTAGATTATAAATTGCTCTGACAGCTCTCTTTTGCAAAATAAAGATGGACTCAATGTTAGCAGCCCGACTCCACAGTAAAATGCCGTACGACATAATGCTGTGGAAATAGCTAAAATAGACCTGTCGGCCGCTATGGCAACTGCGTTTCGTAACAGTCTAGTTGTCAACAAAGAAATAACTTTCGTTCTATGCATCCGGTTGCCAAAGAAGACCTTTATGTCTTGTTTGGCAACTTCTCTAAGGACATTCCAAGTTTTGAATTCAAGCCTATTTCTATTGTCACAATTAAAAAAGCATTCAAAAGTCTTAACATAAAGAACACTGAAGACTTATGGGGGATTTCCGTTACGGTTCTTAGGATATTATTAACACAATAGCCCCTGTTCTAACAGACATATTTAATCAATGTTTAGACAGCGGTATGTTTCCTAATTTAATGAAACATAGTAAAGTAGTACCAATTTTCAAATCGGGAAGTAAGAGTAATCCCTCTAATTATTGACCTATATCTGTGCTACCAGCATTGAGTAAAATATATGAAAAAATCATGCTAGACCAGATGTTGTCGCATTTTAATTCAAATTTGAATTTACATAGTAATCAGTTTGGTTTCACGAAAGGTAGGTCGACGATTGACGCAGGAGTAAAACTCATCAGTCACATTTTGGAATCCTGGGAGAAATCCCAGGATGCCATTGTCATTTTCTGTGACCGCTCAAAAGCGTTTGTCAATGCATAAATAAATTATCATAAATTACAATTAGTCAAAATATTCAATAAAAATGTTGTTTTTCCAGTCAAGTAAGACTTATATTATTTAGAAATTCTTTTTTTTTTTTTTTTAAAGTTTATTGATAATTTATAAGAACAAACCTTACACACAAATCCCAACAATCCTGTGATTTGTGTCTACTAGTACAAACATAAATTACATTACATAAGTCTAATAAATACCTGTGTTTCTGCGGTCGTTTGAGCTTAATTCACACCGACCTCCGTAGTAGTTAAAACTGTATCACGGCAGGTCGGTCTTCCTCGTTCACAAACACAAACTTCCACACAATTAAAACGATGATTTGCATTAGACTGCTAAATAAAACACTGAATGATGAATATGGCTATAAGAATACAGATACTAAGTGGGTATTTTTGAACATTCGATGATTGGATGACAATAATAACGAGGGTAACTAAAAAATATTAAAAGTATATGCAAAAATTTCAGATAAAAGAGAAAAAAAAAAGTTTGGTTCGTATGAGACGGTTATGGACTTGATAAAAATAAAACGTGTGTCAATAATAACTAATTCAGCAAAATAATCAAAAAAGGAGATTATAAACATAAAGAAGAACTGATCTATTTGTGTGAGATGTAGGTTAATGAATGCGTGTGTAGATGTGATGATGTGGCGTGTGTGTGATGTATTTGCATGGAATAAGCATGTGTATGTATTTTTGTAAATCTATTTATGATATGGATGTTAATAGGTTTTCTGTGTTAATATAGTTCATTTCGATGAGATATTTATTTAAAGTTTTTTTGCAAACAGAGAGAGAGTCGAATCGCGTAAATTGATGGACTTCGATAACTGGTTATATAAATGAGGCCCCAGGTGGTCAAAAAATTTATCTGAAAAGGCCGTCTTACGTTTAGGTATGGAGTACACCAGATCTTTTCTACGTTTTGTAGAGAAATGAGGTATCGGCAACTTGCAGTGCTGAACTAATATAGCATTGTTTATAAATATTTGTCTTACTGTGAGCAAACATAAATTCTTATATAATAGATGCGTTGGATATCTAAATTTCCTGAAGCTCATTACTTTCAATATTGCTCGCTGAGCTCTTTCGAGACTTAACATTGTGGTTTTTGATACACCTCCCCAAACAGTGATACAATATGATAACACTGATTGGCATAAAGAAAAATAAATAGTTCTGAGTAGTTTCAGGTCACAAACATTACGAAGATTTTTAAATACATGGATCATTTTCCTAGCCCGAGTTACTACGGTACCGATATGTTCCCTCCAGTTAAGGTTTTGGTCTACCATCAAGCCCAGATATTTGATAGAGGATCCTTTTGTGAGACTATAGCAGGAACATGCTACAGCATTTTTGTAAGTATGCAACTTTATTTGCAAGTTATTTGGTGGTTGCGTATTATTCCTAATGCTGAAGGTTAAATATTTTGTTTTCTGTGCATTCAAAGTGAGAAGGTTGTGATCGAGCCAAGACGTAACTAAAGCAAATCCTTCATTAGCCAGGCTGAACACTTCAGTCCACGTGCGCCCGTGAAACAAAAGTACCGTGTCGTCAGCAAATGAGATTATTTGTCCCTGTTTCAGGTCGAGATTACTCAAGTCATTAATATAAGCGAGGAATAATGTAGGGCCCAAAATACTGCCCTGTGGTACGCCAAATTGGACATTTTCCTGTTGACTGGTGTAGCTATTAATTCTAACACATTGAGTTCTGTTCGACATGTAGTCTTTTATAAGGTCCAATGCAATACCGCGGATACCAAGGTGTTCAAGCTTATTGAGGAGTATGGGAACAGAAACCGTGTCGAACGCCTTTGCCAGATCCAGGAAAATTCCTAGGGTCTTATCTCCTCTATCCAAAGCATCGACGGTAAATGATATAAGTTTGTGTACGGCATGAGCTGTTTATTTTTTCTCTCTAAACCCAAACTGGTTATCTGAGAGAAGCTGATTGGATTCAAAGAATTTTTTGAATCTAGTGTTCATAATCCGTTCAATAACTTTAGAGAGGGATGGCAGTAATGAGATAGGTCTATAATTCGAGACACAGTCTCTGTCCCCAGATTTGTGAATGCGAATAATGACCGACTGTTTCAGAGCGTTGGGAAAGACGCCTTTGGCGAAACTCAAATTACAGATCCTAGCAATAGGTATGGCGAGAGTGTCGACAGCCAGTTTGAGTAAAATGGTGGGAATTTCATCCCAACCACTGGAATTAGAAGATTTTAAATTCAATATGGTACTTTTAACTTCCCTTTCATCCGTAGGTAGTAAGACGAATGACTTCAGCGAGGAACAGTTTGCGTTTGATATTATAGCTAGTTCAATTTCATTCTTTTGTGTTCTTATTGGATACTTTGAGCCAGTTGGCTACCCACGTTAGCAAAATAGTTATTTATATAGTTTATGGACTCTTGTGGGTTCCTTTTAGTTAAAAGAAGTTCATCATAACTATTAGGCTTAGTATTGTAGTTACATATTTCTTTGATAATGGACCATTGTTTATTTAAATTATTTTTGTAGAGATTTATTTGTGATCTAAAATATTTATTTTTTAAGTTCTTTTGTAGTTTGTTACATGTATTACGATATCTTTTATAAGTTATTTGAAGTGTCTGGATCCTTACAAAATTTTTGATGTAAACGGTCTCTATTTCTCATGCAACGCCGTAGCCCGGGTGTTATCCATGGTTTAATATTACGTTTTCTATTAGAAAGTTTGTAGGTATAAGTATATTTTTTAATGCAATCAGTTATTGTTGATAAGAACTTATTTGTTATTTCATTCGGGTCATCATATGCTAACATTTCAGTCCAATTTATAAGTTTTAAATTGTTAACAATCGCGGAATAGTCTACTTTTTTATAAGTTCCTCGATTTTTTTCGGTTGCTACCGATTTTTTTGATAGTGATATCATTACACTGCAGTGGTCCGTGACTGTCGAATTGCAGACTACAGTATTTGTAGTCGAGTTGGTATTAACAAAACAGTGGTCAAGGCAGTTTTTTTCACGTGTTGGTAACAAATGTGATGCAAGGAGTCCATGTGAGGCTAGCAAGTTCATATAATTGGCGACCTTAGGGTCAGTGTTATTTGTAATATTTATATTTATATCACCTATGAGTATAATATTTTTGTAGTGTTTATATTTAAGTATTGTTTCATCTAAAGCGGTTAGAAATTTATCAATATTTTTAAAAGCGAGAGGCCTATAGAGTGATATAATAGCTAGTTCATTTTTTATAGTGGTAACTAAACAATTTACTTCATCACTAACTATAGTTGTTTCCGTCACAGTAACTTTGAAACTATCCTTACAGAAAACAACTATACCATCGTTTTGATTCAAATGGTTACTTGTTGCAAACATCTGATATGAAGGAATATTGGGTAATTTTCCCATCTTAGATAGCCAGCATTCTGTTAGAATTATGAAGTCAAAAGATATGTTAAGCCTAGCAAGGAGGACTAAAAAGTCGTCAAAGTTATGATTCAGACTTCTGATGTTTTGCGTCAATACTTTATAGGTGTTGTTTTTATCTAAAAGAATTTTGCACTGTTCCGGGAAGGCTACGGTTTGAGCTTCACCCGCATTGATGTTTTCATCAATGTCTGAGGAAATATTGACTAAATCAACCATAATTCTTATGGGTGTAAGGTGAGATATTTTTTTGGGGGAAGCTACAGTAGCAACCGACGAAAACAGTGCAAGAAAATGAACAATAATAATAGATTATTAAAAATGTGTGAGTACGAATAGTGTATGTGTTATGTAAAATGTTATGTAGTATAATTGAGTGTAAAAAAATGGATGATAAAATTATTAGACAATACAAGCCTTGCAAGAAAATTAAGATGCTAATTACTTTAAAGAGTACAAGACCAGTTATAACTATGACTATTAAAAAAACATTAGAAACGTGCAATGAGAAGATTTTTTTAGTGAACTTATACGCTAGTCATTGATCTGTGTTTGGGTGAACTTGTGGCTTCAAGATATCGGTGGTAATGTCTTCAATTTGACTTGAAGATTTTATAAGAATTGATGGTAGTCCATCTCCTTTCTTTAGAAAGACTCGGCCATTAGCTACCCAACAGTATTTAAAGCCATGGTTTCTTTGAACTTCTCTAGCTAAGTAGTGTAGTTTTCGAGCGGAGGGAGTTAAAGATTCTGAGACAAAAACTGGTTGTTTCTCACCTGGAACTTATAGAATTTTGGAGTTAAGTTTGTCATCCTTGTTATTTCTATTAAATGTTTTTAGGGCTTTCATAACGTTGACACGAGTTTTAACCGTCTGGTATTCGACAATAATCAGATTTTTCCGTCCTGACTTCTGCCTGTAAGCTTGTCGAATATTATGCGGTGGTAAAGTTACATCGAGGGCTTTGTGTATCTGTGACACGATCTCATTAACATTTTCATCTTCGGTGAAGGGCACGTTTACTTCAATCGTAGTACTACGCTGTTGTCTTTCGAGCGATTCAATTTTATCCTCCAGTTGCTCAATCTTGGACTGCGCTTCTTTGCTTTCTAGGATCACGTAATCATATCTTTGTTTTAACTCTTTATACATTACTGCTGAATCCTCAAATGCTTTCTGTAAGAGCGAGTTAGAGTTGATAATATCTGTGTTCTGGTTCCTGATGTCCTTAATGATTTCTTGTAGGTCATGAAATTTGAGATCTTGATCTTCTTTCATGCTCGAGAGCATTTCCTGAATATCAGATAATTCTTCAGAATCCGGATGTAATTTTCTCTTCCTAGATGTAATAAACTCGGTGTCTTCTCTATTACTGGTAGATAGTTCTGGTTGTGATGAGTGGGCAGTTTTAGACGGCGAGCGATACATGTTCATTTCTCCGAAAATCTTGCGTATACTATGCACTAAATTCCTTATCTGAATCAGTAACTCGGTGCGTGAACAATGTTCATTAGCTAAGATGACAAGTATTTTTCGTCTTTATTGATTTGAATTAGGGTTGATATTTCCGTAATTTGGGACTTTATTTTATTAAAATACTCTAACCAAAGCTAGTCCGGTACACGTCTGTACACTACGGAAGCGAACGAGGAATCAGTCGTATAATAACATTTTTCAATTAATAACAGTTTTAATTTTGTTTTGAATTTTGTAACACTCAAATTTTTTATGACATCTGGTAATTTATTGTAAATGCACGGTGCCATGCCTAAAACGCTCTTTCTCACTAGGGCAGTCTTACAACGCTGATTGCTTAAAGAGTTTGCGTATTGGCGACGAATCGCAACATCTCGTAACGTTGACACTTTTTCAAATAACCTCATGTTTGTTTTGACGAAAACACAAATTTCAAAAATATATAGTGAGGGTAAGGTAAAGTATTTTCAGCGATTTAAATAATGGTACACAGCTATCGTCAATTTTCAGACCACACATTGATTGCATAAGATCAATGTGTGGTCTGAAAATTGTCATTTTTTGTGCTTTAAAAACGATATCTTTATCAGTAGAATTGCCCCAAAAATAATACCATATCGCAAAATTGAGGCTACTAAGCCGTGATATGCAAATAGTAGTGCATTCATATTTATTTTTCTAGCAATTTGGAAAAGTGCGTATGCTGATTTATTTATTTTCTTACCTATGTCATCTATGTGGGGCTTCCAGTTAAGTTGGTTATCAAGGAATAAACCTAAGAATTTTGCTACTTTAACTTCTTCAATGTCACAATCACTATGTCTGATATTTACTTTTGGTACTTCAGTTTTTTGGGGAAAGTGCATTATTTTTGTTTTTCTTTAAGTTTATAACTAAGTTATTTTTGTCAAGTCAATTAATTATGTCCGATAGTGTATTATTTATGTCATCTTGATAAATATTGCGATCAATACATTTGACTCTGGCAGTACTGTCGTCTGCAAACATCACCATTTGATGTTGAGTCACCTTTGGCAGATCATTTATATAGATTTAAGAAAAGAGGTGGCCCAAGGACGCTGCCCTGTGGTACACCAAACTTAATCAATCTAGAATGAGAAAAAAAACACTTTTCAAATTTTGTTTTTTCACATATTCTCGCAATCTCTGTACATTGCACGCTGTTGGAGAGATAGGATTCGAGTAGTTTTAAAACCCCAAGTAGGTCTTAATTTAGAACTTGATGGTAAGAAGCTAGATGCTATTACGGAAACTGTATTTCTAGGAATTACTCTAGATTCCAAATTGCAGTGGGGTGCCAACATTAGAGCTCTTTCAGGTAGATTAAGTTTAGCTGCATATGCAGTAAGAAAAATAAGGCAGTTGACAGATATAGGCACAGCTAGGTTAGTGTACTTTGCTTATTTCCACAGTATTATGTCTTATGGCGTTCTGCTGTGGGGATCGGCAGCCGACGTAGATTCAATTTTCATTTTACAAAAGAGGGCAATCCGCGCGATCTATCGAATGGGTCCTCGTGAGTCCCTTAGAAACAAATTCAAAGAAATTGATGTACTAACTCTGCCTTCTCTTTATATCTTAGAAAGTATTTTATAAGTTGGCAAAAACTTAGGACTTTTCAAAATAAGAAGTGATTTCCATAATATAAATACACGTAGTAAACATGAAATTGTGATACCCAAATTTAGATTAACTAAAACAAGCAAGTCATTGCTTGTAAACAGTATCCGCTTTTTTTATAACAAGTTGCCACAATCGGTTACAGAACTTAGTGATGGAAAATTCAAAACGCACATTATACGTGCCCTTATCAAAAAAGCATATTATAAGATTAAGGACTACGTTGAAGACAAGGAAGTTTGGCATTAATTTCTTCTGTACATGTCGGTTCCCTGGTACCTCATTAACGGCAAAACTATGTAAATGTCTATTAACAGCTCCCAAATTACGAAGTTATTTTTTAATTTAAGTTTATCTTTTTTTACAAACTTCACTGACATAATGTTTTTCTTATTTGACATTATTATACCTACAATTTAAATTTCAACAAGGTTTAACTTTTATTATTTTAATAATATTTTATATTGTTTGTTTTTGTCAATGTGAGAACGTTGTAGGCTTATTAGACTGTAGATCTGTAGACCATTTTCTATTTTGTTAAGTGCCTGGTACTTTTGACGGGCCTACGCTGTCCTCTCATACCTATTAACACTGTAATTTGAAAACATTGTAAAAGCCATTTTTTTTAAAGAGTGACCGTGGAGTTTCTTGCCGGCTCTTCTCCATAGGAAACGACCAATTGGAATCGTGCACCTAGCTTCTGACGTTTCATAAGTGCCCATGCAGGCTTATGTGAAATAAAAATATTTTTGATTTTGATTTTGATTATGTTTTTTGTTCCACTTTTCACTGACTCTTATTATATGGCCAATCCATTTCCACTTTAGTTTCCTTATTCGCATTGTTACATCTTCAATTTTCGTGCGTCTTCTGATAGTTTTGTTGTTTATTCTGTCAGACTTCTTTAAATTCAGCATCTGTCCATTGCTGTCTGGCATATTCCCAGTTTCCTGTATTGCGCTTTAGTAAGGGCCCAAGTCTGGCAGCCATATGTTAAGACTGGGAGTATGCAGGTGTTGTATAGTTTTGTTTTGATGGTCGTCTTAGTTTCCGTGTTCTTCATTACTTCCTTAAGCCCCCAGTAACTTTTCCATGCTTTCCCGATTCTTGTGTCTATTTCCTTTGACATTATATCAGTGATTGAGATTTGTTGACCTATCCTGTTGGTATACCCATGTTGGTAGGTGTACTCTTTCACAAACTCAACTGGCTCGTCGTGTATAATGATAGGGTCTTCTGATGCATTTTTCATGCCTTTTGTTTTGGAAGTGTTCATCGTTAGACCTACCTTGCGGCTTTCCTTATCCAGGTCTATGAGCATGCTTTGTGGCGAATAATATAAAAATTGAACCTTAACTTCTATGTTTTTCTCGAATTTTGCCTTACAGTATGTATGTGATCTAATGTTGAGTATCGTGCCCGGAAGCCAGCCTACTCTTTGTGCTGATTTTCGTCCAGAGTTCTAGTTGTTCGCCATATAATTATTTTTGCAAAAACTTTGTAAATATTGGACATTAGGCTTATTGGCCTATAGTTGTTAATTACGCCCCTGTCACCCTTTTTGTGGAGTAGGATGATCGCTGATGTGGTCCATTGTGTTGGAATTTTTTCGGTGTTTAATATGTCGTTAAAAATGTGTTTTAGTAGTGGTGCAATATCGTTTTTGCAGTCTGCAAGCAATTCATTGCTGATCTTGTCAGGGCTGGGAGCTTTATCCTTCTTTTGTGTCTATGGCCTTATTAATTTCTTCTATTAGTATTGGTGGTACATTATTGCTGTTATTTAAGTAAGTATTGTCTATTTGGGTCTTGCTGGAATAAAGGTTTTCGTAGAAAGGAGATGGTGCCATAATTCACCCAAAAATCTAAGTGCAATCCATATGGTCACACTATGTGCACTAGGATTCCCTAGAACTATCTAGATAAACGTACTCAAGTTGCAACATCCTAATCCGTGGGATATCGTAGCTATGGGCTGTCAAAGTATGCAAAGAATTCATTTTTTGACTTGGGATTTTCACAGCTGTGGTCCCCAAAATAGCTATGCTGTTGACTTTATTATGTACCAACAATGCCAAAGATGCTATTAACCTTATTATACTAAGAATAATATCGTTAAACAGTTATGTGCTGGGTTTGGCGCCATTTATACGTTTTGTTCCTACTGAATTTCGTCTCTTTTACCTTTGATCTTTTATTTAGTAGGTATATATGAGAGTAGATAAAGTAGTGTATGAAACTGCACATAACTATAGTCCATCGGTTTAGGTAATTAAATAAAGGTAAATAAAAAAACCACGTGACGTGGTTAACCGACGGAGTATAGGTATTAAAATACTCGTGTGATACTATTAAAACACATCACATCATAGCAGGCTGTGAAAATCCCAAGTCAAAAAATGAATTCTTTGCATACTTTGACAGCCCATAGCTCCGATATTCCACGGATGTTGCAACTTGGGTACGTTTATTTAGATAGTTCTAGGGAATTCTTGTGCACACGGTTTGACCGTATCGATTACGTTTCGATTTTGGGTTTCTGACGATACCCATGTCCAGAAGCTCTTTTTTTGAACATGCTGTTCATTCTTTTCATGTTTTTTTCGAAAGCCATTTCCATCTCTTCTCCAGTTAGTTGTATAGGTTACAAGGATAGGGCGCGGTTTGTTATCTTTCTTTTCTCCTAGTCGGTAAGCGTTATTTATTTCGTTTGAGTTGATGTTAAATATTCATGTCTTTTTCAATCAGTTTGATAATGGTTTCGATTGGGGACTCACTGCGTTGTAGCTCTTTTATACCGAATAAAATGATATTATTTTTCCTTTTGTGTTCTTCCATTGACTTGATTTTGCCATGTAGGATCTTGACTTCGGTACTGGAGCAGTTAGTTTTTCGTTGATATTTTCTGATACGTTTTTGGTGACTGCTTCGGTTATATCACTTGTTTGCGCTGCCATTTCCTCCTTCAATTTTCCCCAGAAATTTTCCATTTGTTTATCCATGTTAGAGGTAATTTCTTGATTTTGCATGGCAATACCAGTATTGCCATGCAAAATCAAGAAATTTCCTTTTTATTCATATTAGTGCAACGGAACGTTAAAATGTTTCATTTATAACGGAACCAA
This sequence comes from Tiliacea aurago, assembly GCA_948098905.1. Taxonomy (NCBI): domain Eukaryota; kingdom Metazoa; phylum Arthropoda; class Insecta; order Lepidoptera; family Noctuidae; genus Tiliacea; species Tiliacea aurago. The sequence continues at coordinate 24,855,640 of OX402596.1, forward strand.
GACTTATAATAAATGACAAAGACGTAACTGACCCACAAAGTATCTCTCAATTTTTTTATGACTATTTCACTGACGAAATTGAATTAGTATATGACATTAATAATTGTAATCAAAATTTAAAATTTGACATGCATCTTGACTCATTATTTTTAAAATACCCATAGTTCCCCATGACATTATAAAATTAATAAATTCATTAAATAATACTAATAACTCTGGTTATAATGACATTACAACAAATGTTATTAAATCTGTTTCGACTATTATACCAGTACTTAGTTATACATATGATAAATATGTGTTTATAATCGGGTGTTTTTCCGGATAGGTTGAAATTAGCAGCTATAAAACCACTATATGTATAAGAAATGTAGCAAACACAATCCAGCCAACTACCGGCCTATTGCCTTACTGCCCATATTCTCTAAAATTGTAGAAAAATTTATATACAATACAGTAGGTATAAACATTTTTCTAACGTAAGAATAAGTGTAAATATGGCAATTTTCAAGCTCTTTGAAAAAATTATAATTGGCATAGATAACAGAAGTCCAGTAGCTGTTTTATTCATGGACATGGCGTTTGATTTTGCGGATGGAACAGTACTTTTGGAGAAGTTGGAAAGGTATGGAGTGAGGGGCAATGTTTTGAACCTTTTGAAATCGTACTTGTCAGACAGAAAACGAAAATAGATAAGGTCTGCGTTACCTCGAAATCAAGCGTACGGCAATGTTTTGAACCTTTTGAAATCGTACTTGTCAGACAGAAAACGAAAATAGATAAGGTCTGCGTTACCTCGAAATCAAGCGTACGTATGTATCGAGTCAGAGAGTTAATAACTAAGGTGTACCCCATGGAAGTATTGTAGGGTATTTATTATTTACATTAATGACATGCCCAGAGAAACCACCCGATGGTTTTGTTTGCTGATGATAGCACGGTCATTTTTAGTGGCAATAATGATGCGATGACACTTGAACCTGAGATAAACCACTGTCTCCAAGTACTAATATCGTACAATGGATGCGAGCGATGAATATTGACAAAACTAAAATAATGACTTTTCAGCACAAATCATAAAAAATTTGACATAAAATATGGAGACAAGATAATTTCAGAAACGACAACTACTAAATTTTTAGGGCAGGAACAGGATAGAGACATGTCGTGGAAAACTCATACTACGAGTAACAGTGTATGTGAGTCAACATTCATAAGCTTTACGTAATCTCACAAAAGCGGTCAACCAAAAAGTTCGCTAACAGTTCGATAAGACGATGGACCGATCGCAGTACAATGATACGAGAGCGTCACGGCATCTACAACGCCAATACGAACTACGCATCACGCTGGAGTCACGCAAAGTTCGACGCGCGACTAACATACGTCCTGACATCAATCGTCGGGAAGTAGCCCAGACACGATATCCGTCTGGTCGGAAGATCATTATTTTTCTATGGAGGATGAGAAACTTTACAGCCTGTTCCTCATAACTCTATAAGAGCTAGAGAGATGGGCTCGGGTACGGCAGTAGTGCAACACCAAAGTATAATAAACGGCAAGACGGCGGCTGGCGGCAGCAGCGGCGGCGCGGGCTCACTGGCGGCAGCAGCGGCGGCGCGGGCTCACTGGCGGCAGCAGCGGCGGCGCGGGCTCACTGGCGGCAGCAGCGGCGGCGCGGGCTCACTGGCGGCAGCAGCGGCGGCGCGGGCTCACTGGCGGCAGCAGCGGCGGCGCGGGCTCACTGGCGGCAGCAGCGGCGGCGCGGGCTCACTGGCGGCAGCAGCGGCGGCGCGGGCTCACTGGCGGCAGCAGCGGCGGCGCGGGCTCACTGGCGGATGGCGGCCCGCCCGCCGCCGCCGCCAGCCGCCGTCTGCGCGCACTACCACTACAGCACACAAACTATCATGATGCCAGTGCACCTCGCTGCAAGGAAGGCTGGTTCGAGCTTGTCGTCAGTACACTACTTCCACTTCGTCCATCGCAGCTCTGGGAGCGCTTCTCTGTGCTGAGGTACATATTGAAAGAGAGAGAGTATACCGGATGACTATTTTACCGTCTTGACAAAAATTGGATAAATTAGGTGAACGGAGTAGAAGTCTATAGCATAGTCCTTTTTTAGGGTTCCGTAGTAAACAAGGAACCGTCCGTCCGTCTGTCTGTCCCCAGCTTAGCTCAAAGACGCTTAGTCCTAGAAAGCTGTAATTTGGCATGGGTATACATATTAATCATAACGAAAAAGTCGTCAAATAAAACCATGAAAAACAATTTTTTTTAGTGTACCTAATAAAAAAAAATATCATCCCCATTTCACGTGTAAGGGAACACGTGAAATGGGGATGATATTTTTTTTTCTCGTCTATTCCATAGTGTGGGGTATCGTTGGATAGGCTGTTTAAAAATATAGTGGGTTGCTCAGAACCATTTTTCAATTAAGAGATCCGTTTGCGTAATATTAAGCTTTAAAGTGCTATTTTTTGTTAGAGTTAAGTGTCCTCCCCCCTGCCAGCTAAATGGTTGGTTTTGGATATTATTATGTGAAAAAATTCATGGCAATAGAATATATAACGAAATTAAAAGGAAAACTATCACAGCTAAGTAGGCTTTACAAGTTAACGAGTAATAGTCGACCAACTTAAATTTGCAGTTGGAGAATTGACCGTAACGTATATCGATGTATGGGAGAGCATGTTTTTCAACTACAATGTTAAGTTTGTTTTTGGGATAAATTCATCCCAACTACGGAACCCTTAATTGTGCGTGGTCCGACATGCACTTGGCCGGTTTTTATAACTAGTAAGAAATTGATCTATCAATAGATAATACCTACACATTTGAAGTAAACTTTTCACATTAGAAGGATAAAAAAAAAACCTGACTGCGTACAGGTGAATTTAAAAAAAACCAGCCAAGTGCGTGTCAGAATTGAAAAATGGCTTTCACAGACCCACAATATTTTTAAACGGCTTATCCAACGATACCCCACACCATCTATCAGACGAAAAAAAAAAATATCATCCCCGTTTTACGTGCAAGGGAGGTAGAAGGGGCCCTAAAAAAAAGGTTTATCATGGCTTTATTTTACAAAAATACACTTATAACTCACTCACTCCAAAAGTTCGGGATATTTTTTTTATCATTTCTCATTTAAATTACTTTTAAACATATAAGTATTGTTCAGGTCAATCACCGAACAATAATAAACATGTCAGCGTAATCGCGACACCGCGCTCTATGCCTTTAGGTTTTGTGTTTGGCTCATCCTCTTCTCATTAACCTCATTAGTTTCAATGAATATAATTTGTATTACTGAAAGCTATCTTTATAATCTTTAATCTTAGTTTATTTTAAACTCACCCCAACCCCGAACAAGTATATATTTTTCTCTCGCGCAATAAAGACGAATCTAACGACATATCATTCATCAAAATCAGTACAGCCGTTTAGTAGTTACGAGGGAACATAGGGACAGACATACATAATATGCATGTCTACATGTAATATATTATATTACATGTAGACAGGTCAAGCACATAACCCTTTTTTTGGCTTCGCCGCAGTCGGGTAAAAAGGTGTAAGAGCATGGTTTGCTCCGCAATCGTGTTGCTTCGACATTGTTATGACAGAAATGCTTTCCACAGCACATTTTTTTCTTTTATCTCCGATGTATTTATTTTTGGGGAAACTCGACTGACATTGACTTAATTTTTAAAGCACAAAAGCGGTGCATAAGGGCTATGTTTGGGCTTCAAATAATTGAAACCTGTAAACCGTTTGTCCAGGAGTTCAAAATCTTAACTCAACTCTCCCAAGCCTATATATTTACGAGGTCTCAATGTTTGTTAAGGTCAATCAAAAGTTGTTTACATTGGCCTCAGAAGTCAATAATAGGCCACAACGTGACGCACTTCGCCTCCGTGTGCGTCGAACCTATACTACTTTAATGCACAAAAGTGTGTTTCGCGTGGCTACTTTTCAACAAATTACCTAAACAAATAAGGGCTATGAATACTGCCTTATTTAAGAAACATCTAAAGAGCCTTCTTGTTAATAAATGTTACTATAACTTGAATGAGTACTTAAACGATAATTTTTCCAAATTCAAGACCACACAGTGACACAGGGACATCAAGTAATAGAACAACTGTGCATGTATCTTTAAATAATTAATCCACTAATGTATTGTAATAATTCTAGGAATGACATTCAAATAATTTATATTGCTTTTAGTAATTTATTGTTTTTATTAAGTACTTATTACAAGATTTCTTGAATTATTGATGGATTTTTTGACCATGTATTAATTTCTTAACTTCACTGAATTTATGACATTTATAATAACTAAATTTGACTTATCTTGAATGCTAATGTATAACTATTGTATGCTTATTAAGCAGGACATATTGGAACTATAATACATTGTATTCTATATATACATTATATTTATATTGTAAGACCTGTAACAAACTTATGCCCACAATAAAGATATTTTGAACTTTTCAAAACTCAAACTCAAACTCAAAGCATTTATTTCAAATAAACCTATTATAGGCACTTTTGATTTGTCAAGGGGTCAGTCAGTCAGATGAAGCTAGTTGCCCATTCCAAAGCGTAGTAGGTTCCTATGGAGAAGAACGGGCAAGAAACTCCACGGACACTCTTTTAAATCAAAATATTGTTACATAGTATTGGTTACATAATTTATGTTGAAATTATACATGTGAGAACAATTATGTAGAAAGACGTGCACGTTAAAAGCGTCCGTAATAAAATCATAAAAAACAACTAAAATACTAAATTAAAATAAGCCGTGGCAGCTAAGAAATGACCAGTCCCTACTGACGGCGCCCGTTCACGAACATGACGCATGGATCTGCACCATTTAGCTCAACCATTTTGAAGGGAACTTAATGATCCAACACATACGCCACCATCAGCTAGACATTTGAGTGAGCATGACACTCTCAGCCGCCATGGCACATTCAAGTCAATAAAAGACGTACTCAGAAAATGGTAGGTACATAGTGCTCACACATGTGCTATGCAATTATACAATACTAATAGATTTTGAATTGAATTGAATTATTGTGTGGTAACACATTTTGAATACTTAAGTACTTACTGCCTAAAGATACGTCGGATTGTAAATTAAACAAGCGACCGGACCATTTGTAAAGTAAAAGGCTCCCGCAGACAGGCGCGACGTGTCACGAGTAGCAAAATTTCTATAAGAAAAAATTATGGAAAGCGTCGCGCCCGTGATGTCGCGCTATTATGCACGAGCCTTAACAGGGTGTACCTATATCTGCTAACCAGCGCCAAATAAAGGTTACGATATTGCGGGTCCTATGTGAGCAGGCAGCAGTGCGAGTGGTGCAGGCGGCGCGCGGCGCAAGTAAACCGTGTCACAGCCGCGGCACACATCGGCACCGTCGGCACACGTCGCGCGCTGAACACGCGCTGAATTAGTAAACGCCGAATGTGTGGCGGCAGCGGGTCACCGCCGCGCGCCGCGTGTCTATGTAACTACACGTTACCAGTATGTATTATACTGTGACGGTGTACTACTACTGCCGTACCCGAGCCCGTCATTAAAATGCTTTTATAGAGGTATGAGGAACAGGCTGTAAAGTGTCTCATCCTCCATAGAAAAAGAATGATCTTCCGACCAGACGGATATCGTGTCTGGGCTACTTCCCGACGATTGATGTCAGGAAGGGAGGACGCATGCTAGACGCGCGTCGAACTTTGCGTGATTCGTTGTAGATGCCGTGACACTCTCGTCTCATTGTACTGCGAGCGGTCCATCGTCTTATCGAACTGTCATTGTTAAATGAATGAATGAATGACTGAACTAGCTGTTGCCCGCGACTTCGCCACAGACATTGCAATAAAGAAAAACGTGAAGATTATCCACGGTAAAGAGGTCGGCAGAGTTTATGGAAAATAATACCACTTAATTTGTTAAAACACTGACGGCTTCCATTCATCCTCTCAGCATGACCAAACCATCTAAGCACACTCTTTTAATTTTTGTCACTACATCTACTTTTAAACCGCACCGTTAAATGATAAATGATTTTATTTCTGTAAGTAGGTTTTGAGGTTTGTACAAACACTTTTACACGTCAATCATATTTTAAAAACTAGATGAGGTCGGCGTTTCCTATCTGACTACTCTGAGAATTTCGTTTTAATTTCGTTGCCTTAGCACATAATTTTTCAGCTTTTCACAGTCACGCCACCCACATAATATATGCTTCGCAAGAAACACATTTCCACAGCGTTGATTCTACTTTCATGCTTCTGTTGACACCCACCTTGACTTTCATACATAAGCGTGAGTGCCCTATATACTATTGTAGTCTGTGGTACCAGCACAACATTGACAACAGCCAGTCGAGCCTTTTTGGGCATCGACTGATTGTTCACAATCGCATGACGCATAGTAGGGTGGAGCGTTCGGTGTAGGTATTTTTTTTTTGGAATAGCTTTTTTGCGGTATTATTAAAAGTTGCCAATATACTTAACCTTCAGCCCGTCTGTGTGGTGCCGGACGTAAACAATTGCACCACCCTATTTCTTCCCGTGGGTGTCGTAAAAGGCGAGTGAGAAACTTACTAGAGAATGGGCAGCAGCGTTCTCTATGCATTTTAACACCAGTTGCCAGAACATTGGATCCTTTCGGAATTTCTGATAGAGCTGGTGCTGCAAACGCACGTGTCAGAACCCTACCACTAAGTAGTGTATAAAGTCGGCCAAGTGCGAGTCGGACTCGCGCACGAAGGGTTCTGTACCATTATCTATAAAAATGGCAAAAAAATCACGTTTGTTGTATGGGAGCCCCCTTAAATATTTGTTTTATTTTAATTTAATTATTTATTCTTTAAGTGTAAGTAATATAGTGTATATATAATAAGTGTGTGAGTATTCTGTGAATATTTCAAGCGTCTACCTGTTGCCGTTATCAATATAGAGCAAAAACGAGCAAAAAAAATCACGTTTGTTGTATGGGAGCCCCCTTAAATATTTATTGTATTCTGTTTTTTAGTATTTGTTGTTATAGCGGCAACAGAAATACTTACATCTTCTGTGAAAATTTCAACTGTCTAACTATCACGGATCATGAGATGCAGCTTGGTGACAGACGGACAGACGGACAGACAGACGGCGGAGCCTTAGTACCTTAGTTTTACCCTTTGGGTACGGAACCCTAAAAAACGGTTGTTGCACAAGCAAACGGCCTCTGAGTCTAAACTTATAGTGTGTGTTGTTGTGATTTTGAATGTTTTTATTACTTAAGTACATAATAATTTTAATTTTTTGAAACCAAGTTTTGGCATATTTATTCCACACGCACATTTTTTACCCTTATAATTTTCATAATCGACACAATTAAATAAAGTAAGATTGTCCTACAAAAAGGTACGACGATCTAACAGTTAAGTATAAGTAATAACATATTTTCCATACCTACATAGGTGCGTGAGTTTAATTGATTCATACTGTTGAGCGCGAGCCTGTGGACTCGTGGAGGGAGCACAGTTGTTGGCACGTGCGGCTTGTGCGTAATGTGCGACACTTCATTTGTGTGCCGACGCCGAATGACTAACGTTTTATGTTTTTGCTTTATGGCGGTGTTATGTCCACAATCGTGTGTAACGGCATTTTTTATGGAAAATACAAAAGCACGTTAAATTATTACGAGCCAGCGCGGCGTCGCTAACCTCTCTAACTGTGCCCCCCCCCCCACTCATCCCGCATCCACACGCTTGCACTCATTATGTAGTTCAACACGAACGGACCGAGGCTGAGCTCGTAGTCATTCCTTAAAGATACGCTTTAAGGCACTACCCTGACCAAAAATAACCTTGACGATTCGTTCCCTCTTTGCCGCACCTCACCTCTACAATACTTCGTAAAACATTACTAGCGCCATCTGGCGGACAACTTACGATTGCAAGTAACCTTAGAATTCAGACACTGCGTTCAATGAATTCACACGAGTGTACACACACACTCGTATATAAATAATAATATGGAGTGCAAGTATTTATCGTATCTGTCGGATCCGGTCATTAGAACGGGAACGTAACGAATCAAGCACTGATGACATCGCGTGATCTACCCACAGCCGATGGCGAGGAGAACTTTCAAGATTCAGTGTCTGATTGCATCGGAATTAAGACTTTGCGGAACTGTACTCGATTCGTCGTAAAATAAAGAAAATAAACCGGCCAAGTGCGAGTCGGACTCGAGTACGAAGGGTTCCGTACAAAAAAAAAAAAAAAAAAAAACAAATAAAACATGTTAAGCAACCAATTTGACAGCGCTCCGTTAGGTTCGCTCAGGTTAGGTTCGCTCAGGTTAGGTTCGCTCAGGTTAGGTTCGCTCAGGTTAGGTTCGCTCAGGTTAGGTTCGCTCAGGTTAGGTTCGCTCAGGTTAGGTTCGCTCAGGTTAGGTTCGCTCAGGTTAGGTTCGCTCAGGTTAGGTTCGCTCAGGTTAGGTTCGCTCAGGTTAGGTTCGCTCAGGTTAGGTTCGCTCAGGTTAGGTTCGCTCAGGTTAGGTTCGCTCAGGTTAGGTTCGCTCAGGTTAGGTTCGCTCAGGTTTTTTTTTTTTTTTTTTTTTTAAATGAGTTATTTCCGCGGACATGGTCGTCCGCGCCTTTATTTATTATGTTTAATTGTTTATTGGTTGTTGTTTGATTACAATTGTCTTACTTCCTCTTCGGACAACATTACTCTATGTTTACTTAAACCTAAACTTAAGTCTACGTGAATCCATCGTTTTTTTTTTTTTTTTTTTTTTTTTTTTTTTTTTTTTTTTTTTTTTTTTTTTTTAAATAAACATACTCATGCGCATGCACATACATATATTTTTTATTTTCATAATTACTTTTTTAATGTTATTATACACAGGCTTACAGTTATTAATATATTAAATTTATTTTTAAAAACTTTACAATGACAATTATTATTAGTTGTTCTTTATTTATATACGTTTTATGAAATTAATGAAAATCTATTACTTAATATTACACAATTTTATTCTTATTACTTACACAATTTTTCTACAGGGATAACTACGTGGCAGTGTGAGTCGACCAGCCCCGACCGACGGCGTCCGTTCACGGACATGACGTATACCTCCGCGCCGCTTAGGTCAACCATTTTTTAGGGAACCAAACGACCGGACGTACAGCGCCACCATCGGCAGGACATTTACGTGAGTATGACTGACTCACACCGCCATGCAGTTTTACATTTACATGATAACAATACAGGCTTTACATAGGAATTTTATTAGATTGGTTAGTTTATTTGATTTGGAGTTTGGATGGGGACTATTTAGGTGGTGTTTTAGTGGGGTCTTGTGACCAGGGATTTCGCTAGCCCCAGCAGGGCTTCCACGACAGTGAAGTCTCGATGCTGCATGGCCGTCCTCAAGTTGTACTCGACGACCATTTTAGTCGGCGCATCCATCGCCCTCTTTGCAAAGCGGCCCGTGGCGTCGTCGGCGTCGTCGGTGTAATAGACGCAACTGACTGTATGTCTGGACACCGCCACTACCGCGTGGGAGATGCTGTCGTGAACTTGGATCCTCCTGGACCTTGTGTTGATGATGATGACGCTGTCGTAGGTCAATCCCTGGGCTTCGTGTATGGTCAATAGGCGCGACCCTTCGCCAGACCCGTATCCCTGGCTCCCAAGAGAAGCTTTCTCCTCTTGTGTATGAACCAGGAACAGGGTGTTTAGGGCGGTGCTCGGTATTTGCGCTCCTGTATAACCTTTCACCTCCAGGGAGTGGACCCGTGACAGCGACGACTTGGAGGAGTATATACCGGAGTATATCTCGCTCAGTGCAAAGGCCACGTCCATTGGGTTGCGGTGTGTGCAGAGCAGTTCCTGGGTGATTCCAGCCACCAGGTTTGGACGGGTATACCTTAACTCGAAAAGGTTCTCTCTGTCCAAAAATGGAAGCTGGTTTACGTCTCCGATGAGGACAATCTCGCTTGCCCCAGACAACTTCACTGCCATGACTATGGCCCCAAAATGGTTCATAAGAGCCTCGTCTACCGTGAGGCGGTAGCACCGATCTTTCGGCTTGAACCCGTTGGCTAAAATTGAGGCCATAGTGCGCACCTTTGTCTTAGCTCGGTCTCCTAAGCGGTGCGCTAGCTTCTCCCGGAGATCTTTGGCAGCTTCAGTCGTCGTGGTGGCTACAACGTCCTTCTCCTCGTCGAAGTTCTTTACCACCCAGGTTGTTTTGCCACAACCCGGAACTCCGTTTACCCACCTGATACTGGGCACCGCCCAAATTTCCTGCGATGCTGGACTGTCTGAAGTCCCCAAAATGGATTGTGCCATTTCAAGGATCTTGTCGTCCAGCATGATTTTGGTACATTTGGCGGTGACCAGTATCGGGTCGTCGTCGGTGTTTTTGAATTTCAGTTTGCCTGAGCGCTCCGTTTCCTCCTCGTCCAGGGCCACGAACCCGCTCTTCGCGCTGTAGGCTGCCATGTACGACCCCGTCATATCCCCTGTGATGACTTGGGATCTGACGTTGTCGTACACTGCTGCCCCCGATTCCTCGAGCAGTACCCTTAGCAGACCTTCCGTGTTTCTCTGGAAGGTCTGCAGGATCTTACTGCATGTCATGAGATTGACCTCTCTGGTCGCTCTCACGATCGCTACGTACTCGAGGAAAGCGCTCTTCACGTGGTCCGTGGTGCCCAAGTTCGCCACGAGGGTCGGCGGGCTGACTTGCCCTTTGTCGGCTCTTGTAGGCATAGGCTTCTGCTGGGGCGGTTCTTTGGGCTTCTTGCTAAAGAACCTTGCCACGGCTGACTCCTGCTTGTGAGATGGTGATGGTGATGCACTGCTGGTGCTTGGGAGCAGTGCGTTGAGGAAAGTGCCTACAGCTTTAAGGCGACTCCTCAGCCGGACCCGGTCCTCCGGGTTATCGGCTTTTCCCTGCTCCTTTGCAGCTTTCTCGGCGGCTGCCTTTTGCTGGGCCCTCTCCGATCCGCTCTGACTGGTCGGGCTTGTTGTGGGGCTCGTCGCACCGGCTGTTGGCTGTCGGGGGGTTTTGAGGAAACTTAGAGTTTCCCCTCTGTCCTCGTAGACAACCACCTCATGATGTTCCGAGGCTTTCAAACAACCGAATCGGTCTGCAACGTCTCCTCTTTCTCCTCCGACCGTCATCGCGTCTACACTGATGGTGCGGGCTGTGGCTCCTGTGTAGTCTCCTGCCTCCCTGATCTTCTGAAGCAATGAGCATGCCTGAACAAATGGAGTCTCCTCTCCCCACTCGAATAATGCGATCGTTTTACCTTTGAATCGCATTAGACGGCATCGGTGAGTGGCTACTTCCATCTGAGGCAGTGCAGCATACTTGCTACCTTTCATGCTCGTTTTAGCAGTGCTTCCGTTGATCAAGGCGGCGAGGCCTGGGGAAATCGGTATTCGGGCCGCAGCTCGGCTTGAGCCTATGCAGAAGCTTATGCCTAGCCTTTCGCCGTCCCTGTTCATGAAGAGGGCGACGCCTCGCAATCGGACACCTGGGACTCCGTCTCCTCCACATGCCAGGAATTGCGTGGTGGTCATGGTGCTAGGCGCTGCTGATGATGGTGTTGTTATTGTGGGTGTCGTTAATTGTGCTAAGGTTGGTGGTGTGATTGTTATTGTCGTTTGTGTGTTTGTTGGTGTAGTTGTTGATGCTTGTGTGGATGGTGGTCGGTTTCGACTACGCAAGGTATCGTCTGTTTTGTTCGCCCCTGCTGCGACCGTGGCGACTTTGCTCGCGAATGCCAAGAATGGTTTCCTGGTAGCCGGTCTCTCCATGATGGTGTGGAGTGTGGACTGGCTTAGCTGGATTTCAAAAAGTACTTCCAGCTCCATTCTGTCTTGGCTGAATCTTGGGCATTCAAAGAGCAGGTGCCAGACTGTTTCTTCGCAGCTGGGGTCACAAACGCACGAGGGACTATCTTTAAGGTGGAATCGGTGGAGATACGCTGAGAATCCTCCGTGTCCTGTTAGAATTTGTACATGGACCGGTGTGAGAACTGCATCTCTGAGTGTTCTTTTCGCCGCTAGGACGTCTGGGAAGAACACTTTTGTGACCGCTCCTGTACTGGAGGACTCGTACCGCGCTTGCCACTTCTTTATAGTCCCCTCCCGTATCTTCCTCCTCACGAACGATACGGGGACCTTGCTGTAGTCTGCTGTGTCCTTTGTTAACGCTGCCTCCTTGGCTAGCTCGTCCGCTCTCTCATTCCCGGCGGTTCCCACGTGGGCCCTTAGCCAGAAGAGCCTCACCTCTCTGCCTTCTTCTCTTAGCTCTCGGACGCTTCTCTTGATTTGGAGTGCCAGGTGGTGAGTGACAGACGGACTCCTCAGCAGGTCAAGCGACGATCTTGAGTCGCTTAAGATGCTTACGGAGGCCGCCCTAGATTCTCTTGCCATCCTGACAGCTCTGAAGAGAGCGTACATTTCCGATTGGAAGACAGTGTTGTGAGGCTCCAGGCCGAAGGTGCTGGACTCTGACTCCTGCCCGTTTTCCCACCAAGTTAGGGCAGCTCCTACTTTCCCCTCTATCTTGCTGCCGTCGGTGTAGATTTGGGGACCGATTACTTGATGGGTTTCCAGGGTTTCGGGAGTCAAGTCCTCCAGGCGTGCATACTCGGTTGTTATGAGTTGCGCTGGGTGGGGATACTCGGAGTGGTGCACGTTGCACTCCAGCTCGCGGCCCGGCGGTATGAACTCTTGGGAATGGCCCTTCTTGATCTTAAAGAGGGTTGCGGCCTCGATTACCCGGAGATCTAGGGGGAGTTGGCCTGACAGAATAAGTGCCGATGTTAGAGACACCGTGCGGTAAGCTTTGCAGATCTTCTGCGCGAAGCCCCTTTGCAGTGAGTCAAACTGATTCCTTGTCATCAGTTTCTCAGCTGCGGGGGCCCACGCACTCGCTGCATACATCACGATGGGCTCTATCACCGACACATATATCGTCCTGATTATCTCTCTGTTTAGACCCCAAGTCACCTTTGCCGCGCATGCCAACTGCTTGTAGATGTCTGCAGCCTTTTTACAGGTCGCAGACACGTGCGCGTTGAAGGTGAGTTTAGAGTCTATCGTGAGACCTAACAGCTTGACCTGTTCGACCAGGTTCAGCCTCGTGCCCGACATGTACAAGACCGGAACGTCGTACTTCAGCTTTCTCGTTAACACCATCGCATTTGTTTTATGCGCGGCGAAACGTAGCTTGTTCTGAACGCCCCATTCCGATACTATGTCTAGCGTGTCATTGGCTGTTTGCTGCAGGGGACCGGTTGTATGGTCCGAGAAAACCAGGACAACGTCGTCTGCAAAGGCTTGGCAGTATACTCCCATACTCGCCAACTTCTGTAGGAGCGAATCTAGTATAAGGTTCCAAAACGTCGGTCCGGCAATTGAGCCCTGGACGCATCCTTTCGTGGTACCCTTTTCGCTAGTCGCTCTGGCGTAGTTGACCCTGATGTTCCGGTCTTCCAGGTATGAGGTGACGAGAGCGTAGATGTTTTTAGGACAGTTTTTGGCCACCATCTGTCGCTTGAGTGCTGGCCACCACGCGTTGTCGAAGGCGCCCTCTATGTCCAATGATATCAAAAGCACGATCTTTTTGGCTTTGATTTCGGATCTTACGTGACCCATTAGAGCATAGAGGGCGTCCTCGGTTCCGCGCTGCGGCATGAACCCGTACTGGTTTGTGTTGAGGGTTGGGAGGAAGTGCCACTGTAGTCTACCTACTAGGAGTTTCTCTACGATCTTTCCTAGGACCGAGAGCAGACCTATTGGCCGGTACGACTTTGGGCTCGCTCAGGTTAGGTTAGGTTAGGTTAGGTTAGGTTAGGTTAGGTTAGGTTAGGTTAGGTTAGGTTTTTTTTTTTTTTTTTTTTTTTTTTTTTTTGTTTTGGCAGGAGAGGGAAATCCTCATGGACGCCCAGACTGTCTCACTGGTGAGCCAGTCTGGGCAGTGCCGGACTCTTACCGGCTAAAACCCACTCCTGCCTTGCCAGTTACCTCTAACATGATCAGAGCCTTTTGTATTACATAATTTATGTTTTGGTTTTCTTCTTTAATTTGTTTGATTTGGTCTCCGTGTTTTTGGGTTTACGAGTTTAGTTACAGTCTACGCTTTCTGATGCATAACCATAAATCTGTATACTTAATTTCTTATATTATAATAGGTTTTAGGAATATTTGTCTTTATTATTTTTGTATTTTTTCTGGTTTTTATATTTAGAGTACTTATTTTTATCTATTATTTATGAGGTCTATTAAAACTGTGTTTCTATTTTTATCTTAAGCTTAATCTACGCTATATTATTGCTATGCCTATCCTAATATATGTCAATATATCATATAGTCATAATTTTATAATCTCTTTATTATGTTTTACTATCCCAATAATATTTCCCACTATTTTAATAAATGATTGCCTTTGTTTCCGTTTTTTTTAAATTTTCAGACTCTCAATTTCAGTTATCATGTCACAACTCTCTATCCGCGCTCTCAATGCCTTTTGCTCATTATTTTTGAGGTACTCCGCAAAGACCCGCGATCTCCAGAATGGCGTGGTGCAACTCTTTTTATTATTTTTCGTGGCAACGTCCTTCTTCATTCCAGCGACTCGATCAGACCACCACGACATATTTGTCTTCTTAAATTGAGCCAGTTTCTTATGAAACTGGCTACAATTTGCTCCTGTCTCCTTGAGGTCAAAGCCGCTATGATCATTTGTCGTCAAGCCCTCCAAAATTCTCCAGTCGTGCACCATTGCCAATATGTCTGGTGATTCTGCTCTAATATATAAGCATTTAGTGTAGCACCGTTGTCGTGTTTTAGCGCTGCGGGTATTCACAGAGACATCCTTAGCAGTATGCTATTGAAGCTCGGGCCAATGCGTCCCACTTTCTCCTCACTGGGCAGTCACCGCTGAATGCGTTATGGTCTCGGTTTCCGGTCTTGGCTCTCGTACAGTTGACGCACACCGCTGCTTCACCAATCTGTCGATCCGGACAGTCTTCCCTAAAATGCGGGCCACCGCAGTGGCTGCATAGGTCGGCTGGCTCTTTGCAAAACCGTTTGCCGTGACCGTAACCCAAACAGCGGGTACACTGTACCAGTGGCGTCTGGTCTTCGACGCGTACTCTTTGGAGGTCAATCCTGAGCCTCCCACCCTCAATTGCTCTCCTCCAGATCGTAGGGGACACACTCAGCACAATGTGATTCATGTGTGGATTCCGCGTTTTCCTCCTGTACCTAATTTTGGTCCTTACTCCCTCTTCTCCGAGGTCATGAAAGAGCTCCCGATTCTGATTCCGGAGGGCTTTCAGGACTTCCTCGTCACTGTGTACTAACAGCACGTCCCTCAGAATCAGAAGCGGGTCCCTGTTCGTCACTTCCTCGACGATGAGGTTCTCTCCGACCGCTTCGATTCTCTCCTTTATCTTTCTTCGTTCCTCCTTTGATGTGCATCCCATAACGATCTTCGCATCTTTTGCTTTCCTCACTCTTTCCACCTGCACCCAGCCTTCCTTGGCGTCCACTGCCCTTCTTATTTTCTCGAGCACTTCTTCACCCGTCTCTAGCTCTTGCGTCGAGGAGACCACCACGGAGTGCAGCGTCGCTCGCTCCAGGGCCTGTCCCCCGGTCTGGCTCTTTCGCACTGCCGCAACATCCGCGTAGGTTTTCACCTCAACGCTTTCTCTATTCGTTAATGCATCCCTTAATTTATCCATCGTTTCCAGGTTTTCCTTAATTAATGAGGTATGCATTCCTATCGTTTTGATAAGCTCCATTTGGCTAGCGTTTATCTCGCTGCGTATGGATAGGGAGGGCTCGTCAGAAATGGGCGTGGTTGCCAGTCCGACTGCAGGTGCGACATCAGGTGCTGGAGTGACATCAGGTGCAGGTGCAGCACGAGATTTATCACTCTCTGACTCTTTCACTAACTCATAGAGCCTGTTTATTGCAGACAACACCTCCGTCTTGATTTCCGTCTTAAGGTTGCGAGAGTTGCCCAAATGAAGCTTTGCTTTATTTAGGCAAGCTCTCGCCTCCGCTGTCCGGTTTGCGTACTTGGTTTCAGGCTTTTTTGGCAGCGCTTTGGCAACCAGGGGGACTCGGCGCGCCTCCAAAGTGCTGAAAACAGGTGGTGTGGCATCACATTTTGGGTTGGCTGGGGACTTTGTCTGGGGCTCAGCCTTCCCGGCCTCCCATTCCCCGATGCTACGCCTAACGCTGGGAAGTAAGCGTCCAGCCCTCTCCGTAGAACGCGGCGAACCTCCGGGACCCAGCGAGCCTTCGTCTTTCTTTGCCGGTGTACGCAACATGGTGGAGGTTGAGGTGAAGGTGAGATTCATGTAAACAAAAATCAAAGGTAACTGGCACTCACTTCTGTGTCCCTGTAAAGGGGGGAAAAACACAGAAGCAAAGTAATATTAAATTAAATTTAAATTGTCGTAAGTACGGCCGTAAGGCCGCTAGGTCAATGAAATAAAATTAAAAAGGTCAGGTAAACTACTGAAAATATGTGCAATACAAAAATTTTGAGTTTTGGTCGAAAAACGTGTTTTTCGACTGAAAATTTTGAAGAAACCTGGAATTACGACTACCTAACAGGACTCGGGCTCGCGGAACGCTCACCGGAATACAGGTAAGGCAGGTAATTGTCTATTTAAACTACGACCAAAAATGGTTTGGAAGAAAAAATTTGAAATAAAATTAGTTTTTGAAAATTCCTTAATAAAATACTACGAAAAAATTGCTAAGTCAATAAAAGAAAAATTTTTTCGCGTTTTTGTCAATTTTTTGAAGTTAGAACGTAGGATATAGCTTAAATAAAATTGATTTGGCTGAAAACAGCTTCAATTTGCGTCACCAGGAAGCAGAGTTATAACGATTTTTGAAATTTCTGTCTCGCTAAGGTGGATTTCAACAATGTATGAAAAAGCTTGGTCTGCAATTTTTGAAATTTCTATGAACGCCAGACGCACGTGCGAGGTGTCAAAAGACGCGTCTCCGCGCGGGCTAGCGAGCTATTAAACTACTGAAAATATGTGCAATACAAAAATTTTGAGTTTTGGTCGAAAAACGTGTTTTTCGACTGAAAATTTTGAAGAAACCTGGAATTACGACTACCTAACAGGACTCGGGCTCGCGGAACGCTCACCGGAATACAGGTAAGGCAGGTAATTGTCTATTTAAACTACGACCAAAAATGGTTTGGAAGAAAAAATTTGAAATAAAATTAGTTTTTGAAAATTCCTTAATAAAATACTACGAAAAAATTGCTAAGTCAATAAAAGAAAAATTTTTTCGCGTTTTTGTCAATTTTTTGAAGTTAGAACGTAGGATATAGCTTAAATAAAATTGATTTGGCTGAAAACAGCTTCAATTTGCGTCACCAGGAAGCAGAGTTATAACGATTTTTGAAATTTCTGTCTCGCTAAGGTGGATTTCAACAATGTATGAAAAAGCTTGGTCTGCAATTTTTGAAATTTCTATGAACGCCAGACGCACGTGCGAGGTGTCAAAAGACGCGTCTCCGCGCGGGCTAGCGAGCTATTAAACTACTGAAAATATGTGCAATACAAAAATTTTGAGTTTTGGTCGAAAAACGTGTTTTTCGACTGAAAATTTTGAAGAAACCTGGAATTACGACTACCTAACAGGACTCGGGCTCGCGGAACGCTCACCGGAATACAGGTAAGGCAGGTAATTGTCTATTTAAACTACGACCAAAAATGGTTTGGAAGAAAAAATTTGAAATAAAATTAGTTTTTGAAAATTCCTTAATAAAATACTACGAAAAAATTGCTAAGTCAATAAAAGAAAAATTTTTTCGCGTTTTTGTCAATTTTTTGAAGTTAGAACGTAGGATATAGCTTAAATAAAATTGATTTGGCTGAAAACAGCTTCAATTTGCGTCACCAGGAAGCAGAGTTATAACGATTTTTGAAATTTCTGTCTCGCTAAGGTGGATTTCAACAATGTATGAAAAAGCTTGGTCTGCAATTTTTGAAATTTCTATGAACGCCAGACGCACGTGCGAGGTGTCAAAAGACGCGTCTCCGCGCGGGCTAGCGAGCTATTAAACTACTGAAAATATGTGCAATACAAAAATTTTGAGTTTTGGTCGAAAAACGTGTTTTTCGACTGAAAATTTTGAAGAAACCTGGAATTACGACTACCTAACAGGACTCGGGCTCGCGGAACGCTCACCGGAATACAGGTAAGGCAGGTAATTGTCTATTTAAACTACGACCAAAAATGGTTTGGAAGAAAAAATTTGAAATAAAATTAGTTTTTGAAAATTCCTTAATAAAATACTACGAAAAAATTGCTAAGTCAATAAAAGAAAAATTTTTTCGCGTTTTTGTCAATTTTTTGAAGTTAGAACGTAGGATATAGCTTAAATAAAATTGATTTGGCTGAAAACAGCTTCAATTTGCGTCACCAGGAAGCAGAGTTATAACGATTTTTGAAATTTCTGTCTCGCTAAGGTGGATTTCAACAATGTATGAAAAAGCTTGGTCTGCAATTTTTGAAATTTCTATGAACGCCAGACGCACGTGCGAGGTGTCAAAAGACGCGTCTCCGCGCGGGCTAGCGAGCTATTAAACTACTGAAAATATGTGCAATACAAAAATTTTGAGTTTTGGTCGAAAAACGTGTTTTTCGACTGAAAATTTTGAAGAAACCTGGAATTACGACTACCTAACAGGACTCGGGCTCGCGGAACGCTCACCGGAATACAGGTAAGGCAGGTAATTGTCTATTTAAACTACGACCAAAAATGGTTTGGAAGAAAAAATTTGAAATAAAATTAGTTTTTGAAAATTCCTTAATAAAATACTACGAAAAAATTGCTAAGTCAATAAAAGAAAAATTTTTTCGCGTTTTTGTCAATTTTTTGAAGTTAGAACGTAGGATATAGCTTAAATAAAATTGATTTGGCTGAAAACAGCTTCAATTTGCGTCACCAGGAAGCAGAGTTATAACGATTTTTGAAATTTCTGTCTCGCTAAGGTGGATTTCAACAATGTATGAAAAAGCTTGGTCTGCAATTTTTGAAATTTCTATGAACGCCAGACGCACGTGCGAGGTGTCAAAAGACGCGTCTCCGCGCGGGCTAGCGAGCTATTAAACTACTGAAAATATGTGCAATACAAAAATTTTGAGTTTTGGTCGAAAAACGTGTTTTTCGACTGAAAATTTTGAAGAAACCTGGAATTACGACTACCTAACAGGACTCGGGCTCGCGGAACGCTCACCGGAATACAGGTAAGGCAGGTAATTGTCTATTTAAACTACGACCAAAAATGGTTTGGAAGAAAAAATTTGAAATAAAATTAGTTTTTGAAAATTCCTTAATAAAATACTACGAAAAAATTGCTAAGTCAATAAAAGAAAAATTTTTTCGCGTTTTTGTCAATTTTTTGAAGTTAGAACGTAGGATATAGCTTAAATAAAATTGATTTGGCTGAAAACAGCTTCAATTTGCGTCACCAGGAAGCAGAGTTATAACGATTTTTGAAATTTCTGTCTCGCTAAGGTGGATTTCAACAATGTATGAAAAAGCTTGGTCTGCAATTTTTGAAATTTCTATGAACGCCAGACGCACGTGCGAGGTGTCAAAAGACGCGTCTCCGCGCGGGCTAGCGAGCTATTAAACTACTGAAAATATGTGCAATACAAAAATTTTGAGTTTTGGTCGAAAAACGTGTTTTTCGACTGAAAATTTTGAAGAAACCTGGAATTACGACTACCTAACAGGACTCGGGCTCGCGGAACGCTCACCGGAATACAGGTAAGGCAGGTAATTGTCTATTTAAACTACGACCAAAAATGGTTTGGAAGAAAAAATTTGAAATAAAATTAGTTTTTGAAAATTCCTTAATAAAATACTACGAAAAAATTGCTAAGTCAATAAAAGAAAAATTTTTTCGCGTTTTTGTCAATTTTTTGAAGTTAGAACGTAGGATATAGCTTAAATAAAATTGATTTGGCTGAAAACAGCTTCAATTTGCGTCACCAGGAAGCAGAGTTATAACGATTTTTGAAATTTCTGTCTCGCTAAGGTGGATTTCAACAATGTATGAAAAAGCTTGGTCTGCAATTTTTGAAATTTCTATGAACGCCAGACGCACGTGCGAGGTGTCAAAAGACGCGTCTCCGCGCGGGCTAGCGAGCTATTAAACTACTGAAAATATGTGCAATACAAAAATTTTGAGTTTTGGTCGAAAAACGTGTTTTTCGACTGAAAATTTTGAAGAAACCTGGAATTACGACTACCTAACAGGACTCGGGCTCGCGGAACGCTCACCGGAATACAGGTAAGGCAGGTAATTGTCTATTTAAACTACGACCAAAAATGGTTTGGAAGAAAAAATTTGAAATAAAATTAGTTTTTGAAAATTCCTTAATAAAATACTACGAAAAAATTGCTAAGTCAATAAAAGAAAAATTTTTTCGCGTTTTTGTCAATTTTTTGAAGTTAGAACGTAGGATATAGCTTAAATAAAATTGATTTGGCTGAAAACAGCTTCAATTTGCGTCACCAGGAAGCAGAGTTATAACGATTTTTGAAATTTCTGTCTCGCTAAGGTGGATTTCAACAATGTATGAAAAAGCTTGGTCTGCAATTTTTGAAATTTCTATGAACGCCAGACGCACGTGCGAGGTGTCAAAAGACGCGTCTCCGCGCGGGCTAGCGAGCTATTAAACTACTGAAAATATGTGCAATACAAAAATTTTGAGTTTTGGTCGAAAAACGTGTTTTTCGACTGAAAATTTTGAAGAAACCTGGAATTACGACTACCTAACAGGACTCGGGCTCGCGGAACGCTCACCGGAATACAGGTAAGGCAGGTAATTGTCTATTTAAACTACGACCAAAAATGGTTTGGAAGAAAAAATTTGAAATAAAATTAGTTTTTGAAAATTCCTTAATAAAATACTACGAAAAAATTGCTAAGTCAATAAAAGAAAAATTTTTTCGCGTTTTTGTCAATTTTTTGAAGTTAGAACGTAGGATATAGCTTAAATAAAATTGATTTGGCTGAAAACAGCTTCAATTTGCGTCACCAGGAAGCAGAGTTATAACGATTTTTGAAATTTCTGTCTCGCTAAGGTGGATTTCAACAATGTATGAAAAAGCTTGGTCTGCAATTTTTGAAATTTCTATGAACGCCAGACGCACGTGCGAGGTGTCAAAAGACGCGTCTCCGCGCGGGCTAGCGAGCTATTAAACTACTGAAAATATGTGCAATACAAAAATTTTGAGTTTTGGTCGAAAAACGTGTTTTTCGACTGAAAATTTTGAAGAAACCTGGAATTACGACTACCTAACAGGACTCGGGCTCGCGGAACGCTCACCGGAATACAGGTAAGGCAGGTAATTGTCTATTTAAACTACGACCAAAAATGGTTTGGAAGAAAAAATTTGAAATAAAATTAGTTTTTGAAAATTCCTTAATAAAATACTACGAAAAAATTGCTAAGTCAATAAAAGAAAAATTTTTTCGCGTTTTTGTCAATTTTTTGAAGTTAGAACGTAGGATATAGCTTAAATAAAATTGATTTGGCTGAAAACAGCTTCAATTTGCGTCACCAGGAAGCAGAGTTATAACGATTTTTGAAATTTCTGTCTCGCTAAGGTGGATTTCAACAATGTATGAAAAAGCTTGGTCTGCAATTTTTGAAATTTCTATGAACGCCAGACGCACGTGCGAGGTGTCAAAAGACGCGTCTCCGCGCGGGCTAGCGAGCTATTAAACTACTGAAAATATGTGCAATACAAAAATTTTGAGTTTTGGTCGAAAAACGTGTTTTTCGACTGAAAATTTTGAAGAAACCTGGAATTACGACTACCTAACAGGACTCGGGCTCGCGGAACGCTCACCGGAATACAGGTAAGGCAGGTAATTGTCTATTTAAACTACGACCAAAAATGGTTTGGAAGAAAAAATTTGAAATAAAATTAGTTTTTGAAAATTCCTTAATAAAATACTACGAAAAAATTGCTAAGTCAATAAAAGAAAAATTTTTTCGCGTTTTTGTCAATTTTTTGAAGTTAGAACGTAGGATATAGCTTAAATAAAATTGATTTGGCTGAAAACAGCTTCAATTTGCGTCACCAGGAAGCAGAGTTATAACGATTTTTGAAATTTCTGTCTCGCTAAGGTGGATTTCAACAATGTATGAAAAAGCTTGGTCTGCAATTTTTGAAATTTCTATGAACGCCAGACGCACGTGCGAGGTGTCAAAAGACGCGTCTCCGCGCGGGCTAGCGAGCTATTAAACTACTGAAAATATGTGCAATACAAAAATTTTGAGTTTTGGTCGAAAAACGTGTTTTTCGACTGAAAATTTTGAAGAAACCTGGAATTACGACTACCTAACAGGACTCGGGCTCGCGGAACGCTCACCGGAATACAGGTAAGGCAGGTAATTGTCTATTTAAACTACGACCAAAAATGGTTTGGAAGAAAAAATTTGAAATAAAATTAGTTTTTGAAAATTCCTTAATAAAATACTACGAAAAAATTGCTAAGTCAATAAAAGAAAAATTTTTTCGCGTTTTTGTCAATTTTTTGAAGTTAGAACGTAGGATATAGCTTAAATAAAATTGATTTGGCTGAAAACAGCTTCAATTTGCGTCACCAGGAAGCAGAGTTATAACGATTTTTGAAATTTCTGTCTCGCTAAGGTGGATTTCAACAATGTATGAAAAAGCTTGGTCTGCAATTTTTGAAATTTCTATGAACGCCAGACGCACGTGCGAGGTGTCAAAAGACGCGTCTCCGCGCGGGCTAGCGAGCTATTAAACTACTGAAAATATGTGCAATACAAAAATTTTGAGTTTTGGTCGAAAAACGTGTTTTTCGACTGAAAATTTTGAAGAAACCTGGAATTACGACTACCTAACAGGACTCGGGCTCGCGGAACGCTCACCGGAATACAGGTAAGGCAGGTAATTGTCTATTTAAACTACGACCAAAAATGGTTTGGAAGAAAAAATTTGAAATAAAATTAGTTTTTGAAAATTCCTTAATAAAATACTACGAAAAAATTGCTAAGTCAATAAAAGAAAATTTTTTCGCGTTTTTGTCAATTTTTTGAAGTTAGAACGTAGGATATAGCTTAAATAAAATTGATTTGGCTGAAAACAGCTTCAATTTGCGTCACCAGGAAGCAGAGTTATAACGATTTTTGAAATTTCTGTCTCGCTAAGGTGGATTTCAACAATGTATGAAAAAGCTTGGTCTGCAATTTTTGAAATTTCTATGAACGCCAGACGCACGTGCGAGGTGTCAAAAGACGCGTCTCCGCGCGGGCTAGCGAGCTATTAAACTACTGAAAATATGTGCAATACAAAAATTTTGAGTTTTGGTCGAAAAACGTGTTTTTCGACTGAAAATTTTGAAGAAACCTGGAATTACGACTACCTAACAGGACTCGGGCTCGCGGAACGCTCACCGGAATACAGGTAAGGCAGGTAATTGTCTATTTAAACTACGACCAAAAATGGTTTGGAAGAAAAAATTTGAAATAAAATTAGTTTTTGAAAATTCCTTAATAAAATACTACGAAAAAATTGCTAAGTCAATAAAAGAAAAATTTTTTCGCGTTTTTGTCAATTTTTTGAAGTTAGAACGTAGGATATAGCTTAAATAAAATTGATTTGGCTGAAAACAGCTTCAATTTGCGTCACCAGGAAGCAGAGTTATAACGATTTTTGAAATTTCTGTCTCGCTAAGGTGGATTTCAACAATGTATGAAAAAGCTTGGTCTGCAATTTTTGAAATTTCTATGAACGCCAGACGCACGTGCGAGGTGTCAAAAGACGCGTCTCCGCGCGGGCTAGCGAGCTATTAAACTACTGAAAATATGTGCAATACAAAAATTTTGAGTTTTGGTCGAAAAACGTGTTTTTCGACTGAAAATTTTGAAGAAACCTGGAATTACGACTACCTAACAGGACTCGGGCTCGCGGAACGCTCACCGGAATACAGGTAAGGCAGGTAATTGTCTATTTAAACTACGACCAAAAATGGTTTGGAAGAAAAAATTTGAAATAAAATTAGTTTTTGAAAATTCCTTAATAAAATACTACGAAAAAATTGCTAAGTCAATAAAAGAAAAATTTTTTCGCGTTTTTGTCAATTTTTTGAAGTTAGAACGTAGGATATAGCTTAAATAAAATTGATTTGGCTGAAAACAGCTTCAATTTGCGTCACCAGGAAGCAGAGTTATAACGATTTTTGAAATTTCTGTCTCGCTAAGGTGGATTTCAACAATGTATGAAAAAGCTTGGTCTGCAATTTTTGAAATTTCTATGAACGCCAGACGCACGTGCGAGGTGTCAAAAGACGCGTCTCCGCGCGGGCTAGCGAGCTATTAAACTACTGAAAATATGTGCAATACAAAAATTTTGAGTTTTGGTCGAAAAACGTGTTTTTCGACTGAAAATTTTGAAGAAACCTGGAATTACGACTACCTAACAGGACTCGGGCTCGCGGAACGCTCACCGGAATACAGGTAAGG